>JAVGWX010000003.1:136130848-137330848 GCA_036924085.1 Ariolimax columbianus
GTTGGTGTTATTATGTTGTATGTTAGTTTCTGAGATACAAGAAGATGAAACTGATAGTGGTGAAAAGTAGCACAAACATATAGACTCACTCATCTGGTACGAAAAAATAAAAATTCGCAGAAAAATGTACTAGAACTACTATTGATGTTTACCATAATGGCTATGTCTGTCACTTCGACCATAAACATAATTATTGTATCTACATAAACAATTAAATAGATCTACCTTTGACAAATTTGTTGCAAAAACTTAACTCCCCCATTCTCAATAATGCGTGAATCTTCAAATCCAAGTGAAAAACAGAAGAAATCCTTTCCAAAATCTAAAACAAATTTCAATTGCCATTTTCTTAGTCTAACTGTACATGACGGAAGTTGGAACTCTCTACAATCAAAAGAGCAGTATGTTCAGCCGTTACTATAGCATTAACCTGGTAGTTTATATACGCTAAAGCGATGACCCTAGAGCTGGCGGCGTGCAACGCCAGTGGAACAGAGCCAAGTCGT
The DNA here is from genome assembly GCA_036924085.1 of Ariolimax columbianus. Classification (NCBI taxonomy): domain Eukaryota; kingdom Metazoa; phylum Mollusca; class Gastropoda; order Stylommatophora; family Arionidae; genus Ariolimax; species Ariolimax columbianus. Next base: position 136,131,355 of record JAVGWX010000003.1, read on the forward strand.
CATAATCTCATGCCGTTAGGCCAGTAAAGGTTAATTTGTATCTTTGTATAGTTTTTTTTGTATATTAAAAAAAATATTTCGTATAAGTGGAGCCATAATGTAACAGTGAATGAGCTGACAGTAGCCAGTAATTCATAGCTGGCTGCTTGCATCAGGATCAACAAACTATTGCTGACCAAGACCTTATTCCGCCTCCATGTGGCTGCCCTAGAAACAGCCTGCACTAGCCATTATTGTCGCCTGGCCAAGGGATAGTTATCACAGCAAGAAGACAAACCTGGTACCAAAAAAAAGCCAGGTGAATCAGAATTTGAATGTGTCAGGCCGAAAGGCGCAGATATCAAAGCTTTGTTGCAAACTACAACACAATGTCCATTTCAGAACGAACACAGAAGAAAACAAATATTTTATCCCCTTACAGAATGCTTGTTTCAAGTATTCATATGTGCTGTTTTGGTATGGTTTCTGTATAAATTTCTTTTTTGTGATGATGATGCTAGCCTTATTCCCAATCTTCTTTAGCCACCTTCTACAACATACTTATAAGATTGCAGATCGTATTCGCTGGAAATCCATACATAATTAAAGTCTTTCTAAGGAGTGTAACAGTGTTGTTATGCAACTGTGTGGAACATGGGGGTTTATGACCACCTCCAGGTGATTAAAGGAAGTGTAATTTATAAATATATATTCTAACTGGTGCCTGAAAGCATACAAAAAATAAGTATTTGTTTTTTACTTAGCATGTTTTGTGTATTATGAAATGTAAAGAAAATTAATTATGAAATGTATATGCAGTTAATATTTTCTATTCTTTCTTTTTTGAAAGTTTTGTTACTTTATTATAGCAATATTCTACATTTTATAATTGTGATCAATCCATGCTTGACTACATCTTTCCTTGTTATAACTGTCTGGATTTTGCAGACGACTTCTAACTCAACTGGAAAGTTTTAAGCCTACAGCTGAGGAGAAGGGAAAAGAAGTTAAAGGGGATCTCACTCCAGGTCATATTCTGTATGAGCTGTACTACCGACCAGAACAGGCACAGTTTAGCAAAAATGCTAGGGTAAGTTATGGTATTGTATTGGGATACTTCAAAGTTAATTCCATATAAATAAAAGAACCACTAAATTATGTTTTACAAAAATAATGTAAGGTTTTCCAGGTATTAGTCTTACTACTTTCATGGACTTTTTTGTACTAAATACACCATTAAGTCATTATAATATTATTTCATCTGCATGTTTCATTTTCACTATTTTAGTCTTTTCTTATTCATATCTAGGGAGAGGAGACTAATGTCTGGTCAGGAAAAACATGCTGATCAGACAATGCAAGCATAGCATAAAGAGGAACGCTACTGAAGCCCTCCACGTAACGCCATTTTCAGGGCACACAAACAATTGCTTATCATGGACATTCAACGACGACATATTTACACCTAGTTCCATTTATTATGCATAATTTATCCAAGAACTGCAGCTTTCTCTATATATATCATCATCTGGTTGATCAGTCTTGGTTGTAAGGTTGTCTGATTATGTCTCTCAATTTGACCCTATCCTCAGTAGCTCTCTTCATTTCAGCATAAGTTTGTACTTTGATGTCCCTGCATGTCTGATATGCAGAGGTGAGTCTTGGTCGCCCCTGTCCTCTCTTCCTTTGAATCTTGCTTGCCCTCTAGTATCTTCTGTAGAAGTCTTCATGTCTCATATTGTGACCCAGTCAACTCAAACCGTTTTTTTTTTATCATATGCAACATTCCTTGGATCTTCTTTCTGTCCAATTCACTCTTTCCATTCTACAGTAGCACCACATTTAAAAAGCGTTTTTCATCCTTCTTTGTTAAAGTCCACGTTTCAGTCCCATAGAGTGCAATTGGCCTAATATGAGTGCGATTATTCTTTTTCTCAGTTCTACAGTTCTATCCTGATATTCTTTGAGGTTAACAATTTTAATTTTGCTCTACTTTTTTCCCATTGCAATCCTTGTCTTAATAAAAACAAAAAAGATACAGACTCTCAAAGTGAACAATCTAGAAAAACGCGACGCGCCGAAAAATTATTCGGGGGGGGGGGGGGGGGCTTCCGTACTTTTATTGTTCAGAGTGGTAAAGATTTAATAAATATGATTTATTATAAATGAATAAAGAACTTGTTGGTGTCATTGTTTTTGTTGTGTGTGTTAGTTTCTGTTTATTAAAAAAATAAAGATGATAGCGTTGAAAAAGCAGCACACTTAGACTTTTATCGTCCCTTGGTTGAAAAAAATTTTTTTTAAATCGCTGACAACAGATTACAGATGTTTGCCGTAATGGCTATGTCTGTCACTTCAACTATAAATGTAATATATTGTATCTAAATAAACAATCTAAACAGATCTACCTCAGAAAAATCCATTGGAGAAACTTGACTCCCCCATTCTCAACAATCGGCGAATCTTCAAATCCGAGTGAAAAACACAAGAAATCATCTCCAAACGACTAAAACTTATTTTCCGATCACCATTGTTGGCATCTAGCTGTACGTACATTGCGGAAGTTGGAACTTTCTACAATTAAAGAGCAGCATTGTTCGACTATTACTACATAGCCGTTCGTTTTTAAGTTTGATTTGAACGGCACAGCTATGCTACACAACATAAATCGGACAGACTTGACATTCAATGTCATAAAGGTTGTTGTTTAGAATGCCCACAATGAGTAAGTTTACTCTTTTGTGCACCCTGAAAATGACATTAAGTGGCTGGTTGCAGTAGCTTTCTTCACATCCAAAGCATGCTGATGAAGGTGGACCTAGGTCCTCCAGGCGGTTGCATTATGCTTGGCTTTATCTGGATGTTGCTCACTACTACGGGGATCGTGTCAATCCCTCTTCTTGTTACTCAATCTGCCATGAAAACAGTCCGTTTCCAGGGAGGGCTACGAGGAAGCTGAGGGGAGGGTCTTGGCCAGTATATTTTGCCTAACCCTGACTAACATGTCTGATCAGTATATTTTGCCTGACCCTGACTAACATGTCTGATCAGTATATTGTACCCGACCAGACGCTAGTCTTCCTCCCCATCATAAAGGTTCATTTCTGTCTCACTGTGGGCATCTTCTGTTATGATTTGCCCCAAATATATAAATTTCTGTACTTGTTCGATTATATCTCCATTGATGATCATGTTTATTTGCCTATGTTACTTGGATATTAAAAAAGTTTTTGTCTTCGATGTGTTTATTTTCAAGCTATACTCTTTATATATTTTATCTCTCTCTCTCTCTTTTAAATGATATTTACAGATGGCCACATTTGAAGAAAGGTTAGAGCGGCTAGAGAATGTTGTTGGCAAGAACGTTGACAAAATGGTTAGTTTGTTACTGCATTGTTTAAGCAGATTTGTTCTCTAGCAGAAGACAATTAATTAGCTATTTATGGTTAGTTGTTGAGATAGTTGTTAAGATAAGGCTCATAGATTATACACTATAGTTTATAAAGATAAGACTTATAGATTATACACTATAGTGTATAAAGATAAGGCTTATAGATTATAAACTATAGTTTATAAAGATAAGGCTTACAGATTATAAACTATAGTTTATAAAGATAAGGCTTATAGATTATACACTATAGTTTATAAAGATAAGGCTTATAGATTATACACTATAGTTTATAAAGATAAGGCTTATAGATTATACACTATAGTGTATAAAGATAAGGCTTATAGATTATAAACTATAGTTTATAAAGATAAGGCTTACAGATTATAAACTATAGTTTATAAAGATAAGGCTTATAGATTATACACTATAGTTTATAAAGATAAGGCTTATAGATTATACACTATAGTTTATAAAGATAAGGCTCATAGATTATACACTATAGTTTATAAAGATAAGGCTTATAGATTATACACTATAGTTTATAAAGATAAGGCTCATAGATTATACACTATAGTGTATAAAGATAAGGCTCATAGATTATACACTATAGTGTATAAAGATAAGGCTCATAGATTATACACTATAGTTTATAAAGATAAGGCTCATAGATTATACACTAGTTTATAAAGATAAGGCTCATAGATTATACACTATAGTTTATAAAGATAAGGCTCATAGATTATACACTATAGTTTATAAAGATAAGGCTCATAGATTATACACTATAGTTTATAAAGATAAGGCTTATAGATTATACACTATAGTTTATAAAGATAAGGCTTATAGATTATACACTATAGTTTATAAAGATAAGGCTTATAGATTATACACTATAGTTTATAAAGATAAGGCTTACAGATTATACACTAGTTTATAAAGATAAGGCTTATAGATTATACACTAGTTTATAAAGATAAGGCTCATAGATTATACACCTCAAGGATTAAACATTCTGAATATGTAAGGGGCAGTTATAAGGTAACATACATTTTATTAACAACATTTTTACAAGAGTGCTATCTAGAAATTATTTTTGTCTTTTTTGTTTTATATAGTTCACGTGCCTGGCAACACACTTTGTCCACCAGTTTGTGGATGACCTCTAGAAAAAAGTCTTTTGATGTGACCTTTAACCAATTTTGCATGGTCTCCATTACCTAATTATCAGCTGCCTTGTGGCCCATCTGCTACACTCTTTCTTATAACCGAGGTCATCATGGACAATTTTGTGCACAGTGTCATGACACGTGTTGAAATCTACAGCTATTTCAATAGTGACTCGCCTGTTGCCACAGACTAGCTGGTCGATCTGCTGTTTCACTGTCAGTTGCAACACTTGCTGGTCTCCCATGGCACTGTTCATCAATAATGTTTTGTCTTCTGTTTTTAAATCTTCTTACTCATTCATACACTCTTCCCTGACTCAAACAACTGTCTCCATACTGAACCTTCATTCTTCTGTAGATTTCAGGTTTCACACACTCTGACCACAAAAAATGAATAACTAACAGTGAGGCAACCATGTTGTACACTATGTTGCGCATGCACATACTGCACGATCATCACAATCCCTGCATGGAGTATTACTAAAGAACCATTTTGTGTCCTGAAATAAGATTTTCCATTGTGTATACTCGTTCATGCACTTTATAATACAATTGCTGTTACTTAATGACTTATCTTCATACATATATATTCTTATCATACATAGTGTGGTCTGCTGGGGTCTTTGTGTATGACAAGGACAAGAATAGCACCCCTGTCCCACAGAGAGCATGTTGTAAAAGGCAACTGTGTGACGTGACATAACACCGGCCATGATTAGATGGTTTGTTAATAGTAGCATAGATGGCGCCTAACAGACTGTACGTCTACTTTTCTCTAGTGTTTGAGTTTATTAAGATGGGCTTGCACATCAGTTAACTACCCACCATGGCACTTGTCCCAATACAGTGGAGTAATAAGCTGCTCGAGCAGGAAATCCTCTTCCCAACTACATCCAGCTTATGCCAGAGCTGGGACCTGTAATGAGGCATTTGCCCCTGTAGAAGTACAGGTCAACTAAGATATAGATATAGCCTAGCAAGTTTCTAACAAATAAAAAAAAACACACCACATAATTGGATAGTATGAATATAAAATGGTTACTACATATTTTGTATATTTAATATTTTTTATCTTAATTTTTGTTTAGCACAATTCTCTATAAACTGATTTGCGAAGGTGTCCTTTGTTTGTGCTAACTCATTCTAAACATTTTATTAACATCAGACCTTATTGCGCCAAGGTTAATTTAAAGGTAAAACTTATCAATCCAAACCAGGTCCTAAGACTTTTGCTGTATTATATTTTATCATTTTATTATTACTCAATTAACAGGTCTGCTTCATAAGTACATTTTCTTTATGTCCTTGTACAGTCCAACCCATTTATCTTAACCATCAATCTCTTTTCAGTTTAGGCATGGTATCTGGTCAAATCAACCTCATTCCTTCACTTAATAACAGTCAATTACTCATGTTTGTTGACATTTCAATCATAAATAGTGTTGCACTCAGATCTTCACCTGATTAACTTATTTTCAACAGAATGTGCTGACAATGGACACAGATAACAAATCTGTAATTGTAAGTTTAAAAAAGTTGTTGTAACCTAATTTTTTTTTTTTTTTTGCGTTCGCCTTATTTCTCTATTCCCCAAAGCGTGTGTGTGTTACACTGTGGTTTTTATTTTGCGCCTGTTGGCCCAGTGCATCCGACTTCAGCATGCAATTTATGTATGGGTCTGCTTCCTCCTGCATTTTCTAAGGGTTTGCTTCCTCGGGGTAACGGCCGGTGCTGTGATGGGGATCGAACCCAGCACCTTACGGTTGTGAGCCGTGCCACTTAACCACTAGGCCACGCCGTCCCCATTGTTGTAACCTTATAAAAATGTTGCCATTTTTTAGTATTCATTGTGTTGTTATTTAGGCATAGAAATTTGGATGAAGTTGCAGAGACTGAAGTAGCTAAAGTTTGTGGCTAATGAATGTTGAGCTTAGATTGAACGAATTTGTGTGTGGTTTAGTTTATGAACATTAATCCCCTGTGTGAGTTCTGGGGCTCTTTATTAGAGAGAAATGCAGCAGTGAATGAGCTAACAGCAACCAGGGAGTCATAGCTGGCGCTTTCATTAGGGCCAATGACCCTTGACTAACCAAAACCCTATTCCGCCTTCAATTGGCAGTCCTGGAAATAGACTGCAACCATGCAGCCTGGCTAAGAGATTAAGGATCCAAGAGGGAAGGCATACATAGTTCCAGGCTTGCTCTAAAAAAGGCACAATGCCCTTTTCGGGATGAAAGCAGAAGAAGAAGAGAGAAAAATAATACCCTACTATTCATGAAATAGAAGGAGACTTAAGGCGGCAACCTCATTAAGTAAAGAAAGCATGCTACAGAGACCATCACTGTGTTAGCACTTAAATACCTTGTGCAAGCTCCATGAAGTGGTGACCTTATGCTCCTTTATTAGCTCTTTTTGTTTTGTCAGACGATAGTAGTTGTGCTTTTAACACAAACCCAGAGCAGAAATATAGAGACTGTGTTGTCCATGCAATAGTGTCCTTCTCTCGGTCTGCTTGGGGAAAGGTGATACCAATACATTTGGAACAAGGCAAGCTGCAGAAGCTGCCGGATCAGCAGAGCAATGCCCTATCTGTTCGCCTGTCGGGGCTTCACTTCTAGGCCAGCCGCCAAGGCTAGACCAGGCCTGGTCTGCCCTGCCACAACACTCAGCTAAGGTTGCCTTTCCTCGCTCTAGGATAAGGCATTGTATCCTCTTGTGTGTGCTTCTTCGCACATTGTCGGTTGTCAGGTTTGGCAGACGCTGAACAACTTTCAGTTATCAGAAAACAGGCTGCACAGCCATATCTGACAAAACCGGACAAGATATGCCAGTATCTTATCTGCTAGCCTTCAGATGGTTTGAAATCAGAGCTTTCCTTCTCCTAGATGATCTGCCTTCCTAGGCTTTCGAGCCACATTTACGCGAAACCACTGGTTTTAAGGAGCCAGTGGCTCGCCTTCCACCACTTCTCCTGTTAGTCAAAACAGTTCTGCCGCACGAAGGCCAGGAGATGGATTTCCTCGTACTCCTATTGGACAAAAAAACAGGTGTGATGATTTAAAGTTGACTATATTTATACTTATTAAAACCACTATTATGTTAGCACTTAAATACCTTATGCAAGCTCCGTGAAGTGGTGACCTCATGCTCCTATTGGACAAAAAAAGAAGAGCTGTTCTGATACAAAAATTGATCATATTTATACTTTTTAGGTTTGATAATTGTAACTGGTACAAGCTAAAAATGTAGAAATATTATTTTTTTAAATTTCTGAGAGGTGGTAAGAATATAGCAATAATCCATATAACTAATCAATATATTGTTCTTTCCGTATATATTAATAAGGATCAGCTTTTGTGATCATTTATATATTAATTATGTTCAGGCAATATCATTGTAAATGTAATCTTTGATAAAATCTAATCTTCTAAATTCTACTACAGACATTAGCATTGTAAATCTAATCGTTGATTTGGATAGATATTAACATCATCAATCATATATTTTATTGTGCACAGACATTAGCATCGAAATCTAATCTTTGGTCTTTTATTAGACATTAGCTTTGTGAATGTAATCTTTTATTGTGTACATACACTAGCATTGAAATTGTAATTCTTCATCTGACAGGGTGCTGTGGCCACCTTGAATTCCAAACTTTCTCTGCTTGATGCCTCTAACACAGAAACAGTGGAAGCTCGTCTGAATGCTGTATTACAGAAAATACAACAAATTGCAGAGAAGAAAGAAAAGGAACCTCATGCAGATCCAGATAAACAAAAAAAGGTTGGACTTAATTCACAGAGATGATTATTAACCTTTAAAAGTCTGTGTGCACCATTCAGCATTATTTGAATATCTCCCGCCCCCCAAGCATCTGGGGTCCAAAATCCCAGTTTTGAAATCACTAACATAGATCTCTTTTAGTGTTTATACCAAGTCATTAAAAGCATACAATCAGTACAGCTCAAAATGGAAGGAAGATATGGGCATAAGCAATGAACCTGACCCAATCCACCAGCTCCACAGACATTGACAAACCGCCATCTTTTGCATGACGATATGCCACTGCACACTATTGAGCTAGCTATACTGCCTCAAGATATCACACACAAATGACTGCCCATGTGGAATCTGGGTTCAGATCCCCGAACACATCCTACAGTACTGCCCAGCATACAGAGACCTATGATGCCAGACCTGGCCAGAAGGAGCAGAGCTGATGCAAAAGTGTGATGCCGCCACCCGGACCTGGAGAGAACTGTGGACTCTGGACTACTAGAATGTCGAAGCAGAAGAAGCCTCATGCTTTTGATATGAGTGGTCTATCCACAGCTTCTGGTCCTTGGTGTTGTTTATTGGTTATTTTGTTACCTTTCTAGCATGTCTTAATATTGAACTGTAAGAACTAAGTATTCTCCAATGCTGTAATTCATTTTTTGCTGTCCAAATTGCTTACCTGAGTAGCACTATTTATATTCTCAAATGATGTAATTGAGGGAACGGCATGGCCTAGTAGTTAAGTAGCATGGCTCACAAGCCGAAGGTGCTGGGTTCAATCCCCATAACAGCACCAGCCGTTACCCCGGGGAAGCAAACCCTTAGAAAATGCAGGAGGAAGCAGACCTTTACATAAAATGCATGCCGAAGTTGAATGCACTGGGCCGACAGGTGCAAAATAAAAACAGTGCAACACACACCGCCTTGGGGGAATAGAGAAATAAGGCGAACACAACCAAAAAAAAATATGCTGTAATTGATTTTTTGCTGTCCAAATTGCTTACCTGAGCCTTGTCTTGTCTTATGCACTTGTGCTGTGGGCATCACTGTCCAGGGTCAGACGTGTCGCTGAAGTAGTCGTCATCCCATGGCGATTTAGAATATCCGCAACATTTCCTATCCATCTAGTTCTCGGTCTGCCACGGTTGCGAAAACAAGATCGCCATGCATTATAGGCGCACAGGGGTAGTTGGTCAGGTTGCATTTTCATTAGGTGGCCGAACCACTTGATTCACTCCTCATCAAAATATTCAGTATATGGTCCTGCTTCAACTATTTTTCGCACATCTTCATTGTGCATTATGTCTCTCCTAGTTACGTTGATTGCTTACAGGAATAGCACTACATAAAGTCCCATCTCCACTGCTGGCCTCCATGTTGACTATTGCAGCAATGTCTTATTATTTATCTAGTCTGATCTATAAAACGGAATTCCAGTCATATAAAGCATGAGATTATCTATAGATAATCACATTTTTTTAAACATTTTAAATATATGGCTTACCATGCGATGGATTTGTTGCTCAAAGACCTGAAATGCTTTAGTATTTAATCAGAATAGGGATTAGATATAGTTATTCAATGTTTTAGACTCTGGCAATCTGGGTCATCTTATAGCAGATGAATAAGGAAGCTATAAAAACATTTTCTCACTTGGGGAAGGAGAAGACAAGTGTTTAAGAAAGGTATCTTTTTCTGTATTTGTATTGAAAAGGACACTGTGTTGTAGTTTACAGCAAGGTTGCGATATATGTGCCTTTTGACCTGGCTTATTTGGTCATTGAGTTTACCTTCCGGACTTTTCCATGCAATAAACAGAGGTTTTCTCAGTAAAAGGAAAATTAGCAGGAAAACAAAGATGGGTGTATACCACTCGACCTATGTGCCTGTCTTGACATATGGATGTGAGTCATGGGCAATGACTACAGCCCAAGAAAGGCAATTACAAACTTCAAAAATGAGGTACCTAAGAAAGGCAGTTCAGGTGACAAAAAGGGACAAGATCCGTAACCAGACAATACGTAGCAATCTCGAAGTTCAACCCTTGCAGACATGAGTGGAGCAGTCCCAACTACAGTGGTTTGGCCATGTCTGTAGAATGGAAGAAGATTGGATACCAAAGCGGTCATGGGAGATAAAAAGTCAAGAACGCAGACCCCCAGGACGTCCCAAAGTACGTTGGGAAGACAACATACTTCTTCTTCGTACGCTGTCAGACGTCAACCTTTTATTTTTTCAAAAAAAGCAGCGGTCATCCTTAGGCTGTCGACACTGCCATAGAGCTTGTCTAGTGTTGCCACTGGTGATGGCCACATCTGCTTTCTCTGATCCTCGTATGTCGGGCAGTTTTGCAGCAGATGTTCAGCGGTAATTTTCCCAGTACCGCACGAACATTCTTCAGTGCCACCTATCTTCAATTTATTGAATAGGTAGTACCTCAGTCTATTGTGGCCAGTACGAAGTCTGAAGACCACGACCTGCTCTCTTCTGTTCAACTGGTAATAGGCATCGTTTTTTGTGTAGCCAGTATGTTCTGTTTCCCATTTGGTCATGTATCTAGCTCTAATAAGCCGTTTAGACTGGAAGACAACATACGACAGTCCCTAAGTGACAGAGGGCTGGATTGGAAAGAGGCCAGGAAAAAGACGGCGAATAGAGCAGTGTGGCATTCTCTTTGGCAAACCTCTACACCTCACGGTAGAAGAGGAGCGACTAAGTAAGTAAGGGCTTACCTTCCTATTCTCTTAGCCAGACTACATTAGTGCAGACTGTTTCCAGGGTCGTCACTTGGAGGCGGAATAGTCTTGGTCAGCTGGACTTCACTGATCTTGATGCAAGCAGTCAACTATGAGGCCCTGGCTTTTATCGGTTCATTGACTGCTGCATCTTCAATCCCATCTATCTTGATGCAAGCAGTCAGCTATGAGGCACTGGCTTTTGTTGGTTCATTGACTGTGCTGCATCTTCAATCCCATCTATCTTGATGCAAGCAGTCAGCTATGATGCACTGGCTTTTGTCGGTTCATTGATTGTGCTGCGTCTTCAATCCCATCTATCTTGATGTAAGCAGTCAGCTATGATGCACTGGCTTTTGTCGGTTCATTGACTGCTGCATCTTCAATCCCATCTATCTTGATGCAAGCAGTCAGCTATGATGCACTGGCTTTTGTAGGTTCATTGATTGTGCTGCGTCTTCAATCCCATCTATCTTGATGCAAGCAGTCAGCTATGATGCACTGGCTTTTGTCGGTTCATTGATTGTGCTGCGTCTTCAATCCCATCTATCTTGATGCAAGCAGTCAGCTATGATGCACTGGCTTTTGTAGGTTCATTGACTGCTGCATCTTCAATCCCGTCTAAGGAAGGTATTGTTGTTGTTCTTGTTTAATGCCCACAATGAGTAAGTTTACTCTTTTGTGCGCCCTGAAAAGGACGTTAAGTAGCGGGTTGTAGTCGCTTTCCTTACGTCCTGAGCATGCTGATGAAGGTGGATTCTGGTCCTCCATGGGTTGTGCTATGCTTGGCTTCATCTGCTTGGCGCTCACTGCTACAGGGATCAAGGAAGGTATAAAAACCAGTTCTTGATTTGGGGAGAGACAAGACAAAAGAGGTGACTAAGGGAGGTATTAAAGACCAGTTCCTCATTTGGTGAAGGAGTAGACATAAGAAGAGGTTTCCAGATAAATCAAAGGTATCATGACTATCCTATGTTCAATGAAGCAAAGGGAATCGAGTGATTAATTGGACTTGTTTATTAATTCATTGTTGAACATTATTTTGTATGTGGTCTTTATATTTCTATCATTGTGATGTACTCGGCATTTGTATCCCAACAGACTTCTGAGTTGTACGAACTGGTGAAAAAATGGGAGACAACTGCGGATGTCCTGCCCCAGGTTGTGGACAGGCTTTTATCTCTGAAGGACTTGCATGAACAGGGTAAAACTTGATGGTTTTTTTGTTCATATCAGGGAACAGGGTAAAACTTGATGGTGTTTGATGTTCATATAAGGGAACTTGGTGAAACTTTATGGCATTTTATGTTTTTATTATTGAACCAGATAATACGTTTCATTTAACATCATAATAGCTGTCCATCGTTGTCGATGAGGACCGCCAACATCATCCTTGTCACAGATTTCCCTGTTGGGTGTAGGTGCGCATGTGGCTGAACAGGCCAATGCGAGCACGAAAACATCTGCTACATATCGGGCACACAAGGCTTGTAGAAGGTGATGGTGTTCCCGCTGTTCGGGATTTCCGAGTCTCGCATCTGCTCTGGGCTTTCACAACACGGTCGTCTTCGCTGGTAGCTACACCCGATTTGACTGCACTTCTCCAGTCCGATGTGTTTTGCGCAAGACACTCCCAGGTGTCGATGTCTATCTGGCAACTTTTCAGTGAGTCCTTCAGACCATCATTAAAACGTTTCTTTGGGCGCCATCCCTCTCTCAGCTCGCCATAGAGAAGCTTCTTTGGGAGCCGCTCGTCTGACATACGGACGAGGTGTCCGGCCCATCCTAGTCGTGCTTTTTCTAGCAGTGCATGGATGCTGGGCATGTTAGCCCTCGAGAGAACCTCGATGTCAGTGACATGATCTTGCCATCTGATGTGGAATATTCGCCTCAGGCAACCTGTGTGGAAGTAGTTTAACTTCCTTGCATGTCCAGAGTATACAGTCCAGCTTTCGCAAGCGTGTAGTAGGGTTGGAATGATGGTTGCATGGTAGACTTTGAGTTTAGTCTTGACGCTGATGCCACGACGTGCCCAGACCATCGTGCGCATTCTACCAAAGGCTGTGCTGGCCTTTGCTATTCTGCTTGCCACCTCATCTAGGCTGACAGATCTTGACAGCGTGCTGCCTAGATATGTGAATTTGTCTACGACATTCAGCGTCTGACTGTAGTCTCTGGTCTTATGTACGGCATGCCTGGTGCTGGTTGGTACATGACCTCTGTTTTTTTGGCATTTATGGTCAGGCCAAAATTTTCACATGTGGCAGAGAACTGGTCCATTCCAACCTGCATGTTCAGTTCTGAGTTGCTCATTAGAGCGCAGTTGTCAGCAAATACAAGTTCCCTGATTATGTCGCCAGCCACTTTGGTTTTGTCCTTCATTCTTCTGGGATTGAGTAACTTACCATCTGTGCGGTACTTTATGGGTATTCCAAGCTCCAGTGATCTAAAGGCGTCTGTCATCGTGGCCGCAAACATCATGCTGAACAAAGTCGGGGCGAGTACACATCCTTGTTTTACTCCGTTTGATACTAGAAACGTTTTAGAGATTGCTCCGCTGTCCAGTACACGAGCACACATGCCTTCATGTAGCTGTTTCACCATGGTTATGAACTTGTTGGGGCAGCCAAACTTGGACATTATCATCCACAGCCCTCCTTTGTTTACTGTATCAAATGCCTTTGTCAAATCAATAAATGTGGTGTACAGGGCCTGATTTTGTTCCCGACACTTCTCTTGTACTTGGCGAGCGGCAAAAATCATGTCCACTGTTCCTCTTCCGGCTCTGAATCCACATTGGCTTTCTGGGAGGTGGTGGCTTTGTTCAAGGTGTTTGTTGAGCCTGTTAAGCAGTAAGCGCGCTAGGATCTTGCCTGCTACGGAGAGTAGCGATATTCATCGATGATTGTCGCATTCCTGATGGTTGCCTTTTCTTTTGTACAGGTGAACTGATTGCCCTGTCAACTTCCTCCTCAGTGATGACTTCATGACTTCCACCTGCGGCATTCGCTGGATGGCTTCTTCATTTATGGTCGATGGGTGGTTTAGTATTTTGCAGAAGTGGTCTGCCTATCTGTCTAGAATTTGAACCTTATCTGTTAGCAGTGCTCCAACCGAACTGCGAACTATAGTATTACTAGAGGGCTGCGGGCCGTAGAGAGCTTTCAGTGCCTCATAAAACCGTTTGGTGTCATGACGCTCGGCGAACATCTCAATTTCGTCAGCTCTTTTGCTGAGCCAGGAGTCTTGCATCTCTCTAAGCCTGGTCTGGACAGCTTTGCGAGCAGTATTGCAGGCAGCTTTTGCTGCCGGAGATGGTGTGTCCCTCTGGTATTCCCTGTGTGCTTCATGTTTTGCATCGAGAAGGCCCTGTATTTCCAGATCGTTCTCGTCAAATCAGTCCTTATGCTTGCGCATGAGTGGGCCAATGTCTTTAGCAGCTGTATCGTAGAGTATTTCTCAATGATGCCCAGTTCTTTTCGATGTCGTTCTTTTCAAAACGAAGCTAAGATAGTCTGCCCTCAAGCTCTTCCTGGAAGCCTCCTCTAGTGGGTTCGTATTTCAGCTGAGAGACATTTAGCCTCCTCAGTGGTTTCTTTCCCTGGGGGCGCATTTTGGGCAGGATCTTGAAGTTTAGCTTCGCAATGACAAGTCGATGGTCGGTCCAACATTCTGCACCACACATGCTCTTTGTTACCATAGCATCCGTGCGATTCCTACATCTGATGATAATGTAGTCAATGAGGTGCCAGTGGCGGGACCTTGGGTGCATCCATGTGGTTCTGTTTCGGACAGGAAGTCGGAAAGCTGTGTTTGTAATGAGAAGTTCATTTGCGGCACATGTCCTCAGAAGGAGCATTCCGTTACTATTGCATTTTCCGATACCATGTCGGCCAATGGCCCCCTCCCAGGCTGTATGGTCTGTGCCAACCCTAGCGTTAAAATCACAGAGGATAACCAATTTATCAGATTTGGGGACTGCAGCGATGAGCGCCTCAAGGTCCTCATAAAACTTATCTTTTGTTTCCTGAGGATTTGTCATTGTGGGTGCATATGCACTGATAAGTGTTGCATGGCGCCATCCTATTAGGGGGAGACGCAGTGTAATCAGATGGTCATTGATTCCTCTGGGCATGCTTGTGAGCTTGTCGACCATGTTGGTCTTGATGGCAAAGTCAACTCCAGCTTCACTGCGTTCTTCTTTGCTGCGGCCGCTCCAGAAGAAAGTATAACCAATAGCATCATAGCACTAACTAATATAAAGATTTGCTGGTACAGATGGAGGAAATAATAGGGCCACTGTAACCTCCCAATAATGCCACTAAAGGGGACTAAAGTAGGTCGTCAATGTGACTAGCAACCTTATCATACTTACTTAGTTGCTCTTATACCCAGCAACATCATCACATAAAACAAAATTTCTACAGAAACAACAACTATATTAGATGTCGTAAGTGCTTTGATACAGAATTCTGTTAAAAAAATAGGACCTTATTTTCACATGAACAAAAAGGAAAAAGAAGAAGAATCAAGATAATGCGTTGACATTTTCCAGTTTTGAATAATTTTGCTGATCTGTGGTTTTAAGTCAGGGGCAAGTGCCGAAACACCATATGACAAATCATATTTGGTTTTTCAAAATAAAAAATTCAATAATATCAAACAAAATGAGCTAAAATTGCGAGCTAATTATTTTAAGGCGCATAATAAAACTATCTATGATATGAAGTATTTATATTAAAAATTTATAAATAGTATTAAGCTTTAAATGTCATTAATTCGGAAGGGTGTAAAACTATTCACTTCCTAACTGTCATTGATTGAGTGATGCATCAGACCATAGATGTCACCCCACAAGGAATAAGATGGATATTACTTTCAGCACTGGATGGCCTGGAATATACAGATGACATGGCACTCATTCCAGAGAACACTTGGCACATAGCCAACAAGTGGCATTGAACATTGATATCAAGAAGACAAGTTGTGACACTAAATACAACAATTCCCACACAAATTAAAATAGGTAATAAAGAACAAACAAAGCCACACATTCATATATATGGAAAGCGCCAAATGACACTTGTGTGTACAGCAACACTTGTACATGATTTATGTTTATAGCATACAGGTAAATCTTGTACATGATTTATGTTTGGTTATAGCATACAAGTAAATCTTGTACATGATTTATGTTTATAGCATACAGTAAATCTTGTACATGATTTATGTTTATAGCATAAAGTAAAACATTTTTAAGACACAATTCTCAGATCCGGGTTCGACTTTCGTTTTAGATGAGTGTATCCTAGGGATCAAGACGCTGAGCAGTGCATGAGCTGAAGTGGTCAGCGACCCATAGCTGACTGCTAGCGTCAGAGCCAGCGAACCAGAGCTGCCAAGACCCTTCTACACCTCCACATGGTGCTCCTGGATACCAGGCTGCAGCAGGGCAGACTAGCTGAGGAGAAGGGATCGAAGAGGAAAGGCTAACCCGGTACTAAAAAAATGTCTGCTGAAGTCGGATATGTCGAACCGAAAGGTGCAAATATCGCAGTCAACCTGTAAACTACGACACAACGCATTCTGTTCTCTGGACTGCATTCTGCTTCTTGCAAAGCTCTTTTCAGAGCAAGGCTTGGAGATTGAGAACGAGCCATGTCAGTACATCCTAAATCTTTGTTCATCATTGTTATGATTTTTAAAAAATTTATGTTGTTCTCTGTCCCTGATGAAGGCATTTCTATTTATAGCACGTTTCTTTTCCTCTTGTTATTCTAATGAGTGAAATCAAGCAATAACAATAGATATCACTAAGGGGTACAGGGGATGGCGTGGTCTAGTGGTTAAGTGACAGCTCACATTCTGAAGGTACTGGTTTTGATCCCAATCACAGCACCAGCCGTTACCCCGGGGAAGCAAACCCTTAGAAAATGCAGGACAAAGCAGTCCCTTACATAAAATGCATGCTGAAGTCGAATGTACTGGACCGACAGGTGCAAAATAAAAACCACAGTTCAACGAACACTGCCTTGGGGATTAGAGAAATGAGGCGAACGCAAAAAAAATAAACAAACTAAGGGGTACATCCATCCACATAGTATGTAATACACCTTATGTCTAATTTACTCTGAAAAACTGTTGTTGTTGTCTCGTAATAGTAAAATAAAAGTAAAGTAACATTACTGCCGTAGGGGTATGAGATTTTAGCAATCTGACATTGCAAAGGCTCAGCTATATGAGGGCGGTAGCCATCTCGTCTCCCTCACTGCTTTTATGGGTCCCGGACTGAACCGGTACCCATTTAAGGCTGCGTCGACTCTGGAGCCGTTGCGATCTGAAAAAACATTTCCGCCTCAACTGGGGAATGAGCCCAGGACCACTCATATGCGAATCCAGCTCGCTAACCACTGCGCTACGCGACTCTCAGTAATACTTATATACAAATGTTTACATTCCACAGCCTTGCAGTTCAGCCAGGCTCTTTCCTATCTGGATACAGCGCAGCAAGAAGTCAAGGCCGGCATTTCTGTTCAATGGGATTTGCAGAAGCAGGTTAGTGCCTAGTTGTAGAGGTAGGTGTCTAGTTGTAGAGGGAGGTTTCTAGTTGTAGAGGCAGGTGTCTAGCTGTAGAGGGAGGTGTCTAGTTGACGATGAACACAAAATTCAGATGAACATTGGGATATGAAAGTGTTTGAATAGTTACTTCACAGATTGGCCTTAATAAGAAAGATATCAGGCTCAATATGGGGAGCTGACACTGGCACTCTAAAGAAACTGTGCACAGGTTATGTGAGACCAGTGCTAGAGTACAGGATAGCAGCATGGTCAACAGCAACAAAGAATAACTTTAAAAAAAATAATAGCTTTGGGTCACCACTGCAAATGTCTTCATTGTAGAATCTAGCTTTGGGCTACAACCTCAGTTGTTTCTCTAACACTGGTTTACATGATGAGGTTGCCACCTATATGTACAACCTTGCTTAGTCATCTTGTATGACAAGCAAAGTAAGGTTCAGTGGTCATATTTTTCCATCCAATTTTTTCAATTCTCTTAACTTGTCAGATCATAACTTTCTCATTGTTACACAGTGTATTCTACCTCATTGGAAGCCACAAAGAAGGTATGTGTTGTCAAAGGTAAGTTGAAGTATACCCCATTCTAAAATGTTTTATAAATATGCAGTCATTAACAATACACAATGTTTGTGTCTCTGCAGCTGCATTCAAGCCTTGCAGATAATGCCAAGGTATTCCAGCAAAATATTGAAAGCATCGAGAAACGTCTGAATGCACTGTGCAAGTCATGAAATGTGTAAATTCTTTGTAGTTGAACTTTATTACCTTGTAGCATTTCCAGGTCAGGAATTCTGGGCTGCTGTGTCAAGTAGATGGTATTTATTGTCAGCCATTTTTCTGCATTTAAACCTCTTTATTTGTGTTTGTTTTAGTTTTGTCTGCAACTATCAGGTGCTTTTATTTTATTAAATGCAAATTCGTGTTGTAATATCACTTTCACAGCAACAATTGCCTGATAATGCTGTTCTGTTGGGATTTGAAATTCTGGTGATTAACCAAATTAGTTTGATAGATTCAATTGTCAGTCCTCTTTTAAAAATAAATTATGTCATTACCTATTAGAATTTTAAAACATCATCTCAAATAATTCATCATTTATCATAATATTAAGCTTTCAAGTCGAGAATGGTTCTATTGAAGATAACAGCTCACTTCTATTATAGTAACTTATTGCGGTGTAATGGCCCGTCGATTATTGTTTTAATGTTCTGCATTTTTACAACACCTTGACTGTTTTTCAAAGATAAATCTCAAATTAAACTCATTTATTGAAACAGCTTTCAAAGTAGCAGATGCTTTGGTATTTTATTTCACTTCAAACATCAATATCTTGTTTTGTCAAAAGAATGAGCTCTCAGCCTGTTTGTTCGGATGACCTCAAACATGATAGTGCACAACAATAACATATACAATGTTTGATGTCACTGAATGGTTTACTAGCATATTTTGGTTCTTTATATTACACAAATAAATACATATAACCTGAGGGGGTACTGAAGGTCAAAACTCTATTATAATCATATATAAGTAATAGCTCTGTGACCACACCAGGACAAAACCCATATGTAGGTAATGTCTCAGTGACCGCACCAGAACAAAGGCCATATGTAGGTAATGTCTCAGTGACCACACCAGAACAAAAGCCATATGTAGGTAATGTCTCAGTGACCACACCAGAACAAAAGCCATATGTAAGATGTCTCAGTGACCACACCAGGACAAAAGCCATATGTAAGTAATGTCTCAGTGACCACATCAGAACAAAAGCCATATGTAAGTAATGTCTCTGACCACACCAGAACAAAAGCCATATGTAGGTAATGTCTCAGTGACCACACTAGGACAAAAGCTATATGTAGGTAAAGTCTCAATGACCACACCAGGACAAAAGCCATATGTAGGTAATGTCTCAATGATCGCACCAGAACAAATACAATGACACAAACGTTATGGCCACACAAGTCCTTTGTCAGGCACAAAGAACAAACGAAAACAGTGAATAAATTACAACAAAAAAAGCGACACAGTGTAGAATGAACTGTTTGAGTTGACAGCCATACCTTCAAATGGCCAAGAATGTGTGGGTCAAGGTATGGGCAATATGATTACACATAGACAAAACATGAGCAAATCACACACAGGAAAAAAAAGCCATGTACATACAAATACATATACAGAAAAGAATAAATACGGAAATAAATTAATAAACACAATAGTAAGAAAGTGACATTGAGGAATGAGCGGGGGAAGCCTACACAAACATATAGAATACCATGAGGTTAAAGTCATCCCATAAGAATGATCAAGTGATTCTCAATCTCAAACTGGTGTCGATCATTGGGAAGGCAGGTGCTCATTCCAGTGACTCTGATGCCAACCTTCCCTTGCTGTCCAGGACTAGTAAAGTGACTGGAGAGCCGGAGTTATTGGAAATGTTTTTGAGGTGGTAGTGGAACCAAGCACGGAGTTTTAGGCCAGTCTTCCTAGTGTATTTCATGTTAAAGCAGTTGCAAATAAAAGTGTAAGATTAGGTTATGCGACTTACTGGTGAATCACTTTTTTTATCTAATAAAAACTGATTGCAGAAAGGACATGGAACATATCTGGATAACATAAGGGCACATGCAACTATACTTGTTTTTTGCAAAACACAGTTTCGTGGTGGTCCATAGGGCGAGTTTTGAGTTGGCTTCTAACCAAGAGGTCATGCTAGTTTCAATCACGTCTGTATACCACCATAGGATGATCATGAAATACAACGTGTGGAAATGTGGGAATGAAGGATAGGGAGATGGCAGAACAAGTTCTCATGGACAGAGGTGCGAGGATAAGAGGTCAGAACCAGTTTAACCCTTTCAGATGGGGGATGGTGGAAAATGGTGAGAACGTCAGTACGAGAGATTGAGATGACACGCTGAAGGGTGGAGGTAAGAATAGCTTCAGGATAGAGGTGCTTGCGGATAAAGTCAAGCATCTTGTAGGTCTTAGAAGAGATTCTTTATCTTCTTGGCATTGGCTTTTGTTTGTTTTTGTCCTGGTGTGGTCACGGAACCATTACATAGATATGGTTTTATCAACTTATGTACATTACGTCATTTATCTAGTAATTTGTGTTTGTCTTGATCAACAGAAGAGTAGCGGGTGTTAGAAATTACTCTTTCTCAGTATACTCATCTCTGTGATGTGGCATTCATGGCTAGCCTTGAACAGTGCTGTCGACAGTCATATGCTGGTCACTGTTTCATATTCTATACCAAATAACTTGGATGTCATGAACAGCTGAACATTGGGTGGTCATTTTGTAGAAAATATAAAGTGACTGGTTCAAGCACAATGAATAGTAAATGGAGATCAACCATTTGATTTGATTTGATTGTTTTGGTTTTTTACATAAGTTTGCTTAACTTTCATCAATGATTCTTTTTACATGTTCTCAATTATATGGTGTGCGGGACCCCCCCCCTCTTTTTTGAAAAAATTAAATTTAAATAATAAAAATATTTTTCTCAACACATCAGCATGCACATTACTCTAAAGTGCATAGACTTTTTCATTAAGCTTTTGAATTTGTGTACGTAATGGAATGTACTTAAAAAAGAGGTGAAATGAATTAATTTGAACTTAACTCACTTAATCACTCCTATTTTATCACTGTTGGAATGTAGAGATGTTTTTATACTTGCAACAGAGTGTGCAGACAAACAAGTGACAGAGGAGCCGCCTCATTTTGACCTTTATGCCAACATGATTTTGTTACGTATAGAATCTGGCCTGAACAATGGCTTGAGCCTGCTCTTTTTGATTTTCAACTACTAAGGATTCTTTTACATGTGTCATGTATACATAGGGACCTCAGAGTTTATCATTCATTTCTGATAGAACTAGGCACGGATCTTTCCTCCCTTGAGATCAGGTGATGCTTGAAACTTGCTGGGATTTAAACCACACACCATTTTTATGCTTTCGTTTGTTTCTTGAGAGAGAGAGGATTCTTACTGCTCAGCTATAGCAACCAGCTTAGCAAAGTATAACATTATGCTTAGACTTGGTGGTTATGTCTGCCAGTCCAGGATCATGTACCCAAACTCAGTCAATTATATCAAAAAATTGGGCCCTGTCTTTTCTCAGAACTCCAGAATTCATGATTTAAATATCAACAGTTTCATGCAAAGAGCCAGTAATTTTCACTGACAGAAAACAGTTTGAAAACATTCCCATCATGAATGCTTTTTCATGACACAATATTAAGTAAATTAGAAGCTATAGACAATTATATATAACAAGATCTTTTAGTATGCATGTGGTGTTCTTGTTGTTTCTCACAGTAAAACTCTTTATGGATACATGTATTCATTGTTAAATCTCACACATCCCCTTCTGTAACATCTGATATCTGGAAGCTTCTTGTGCAATTATTATTTTCTGTAATAAAGCACTTGAGTTTGAAAAGCCTAGAATATTTGTTATTTTTTTACTTGTCTTTGTACAGCTGGAGGAGTATCACATGTCTGTATGTTGAACAAATGTTGTTCAGTGTTGCCTTTTATGTTATTATGTCATCAAACATTGTCCATACAAATGAACTTGTGAGGGTCTTCAGTCAAAATATTTGTCGTCATCTAAAAAACAATGACGGTTAATAATTACATTTTACATGAGAACAACACAGCTAAGCAAATATCAGCAACAATCAATAACAAATTTAAATGTTCCAGTTATCGCCAAAAATATTTTACCTGTTCGCATATACCGTTTCTTGGAGAAAGTTTAAATGGACCTCTTGAGGCAGTATGCAGATATGATTTCTGGTGGGGGTCGATACAGTTGAGAGATCAGTTGGTTGCCTCTCAGAAAAAGAAAGAGCGATACTGTGGGTTTCAAATCCTGAACATTTCAAGCGTCCCCTGGTCTCAAGGAAAGTGGGAATGGTGTCTAGTTATATTGGAGAAGGATGATAAATTTGGAGGTCCCATGTACACACTATGCGTGTAAAAGAACCCTTGACATTTAAACATAGATAGCATCAGGGCCCAGAGCTGCAAAGACCCGTCTACACCTCCACGCAGTGATCCTGGATAACACAGCAGACTGGGTAAGGAGAAGGGATCGAAGAAGGAAGGCTAACCCGTTACTTAAAAATGCCTGCTGAAGTTGGATGTGTCGGACGAAAAGGTGCAAATATCGCAGTGAAGCTGTAAGCTACGACAACGCATCCATTCTCCAGATAACATCCTGCTATTTGCAAAGCCCTTTTTAGAGCTTGGTAGCGGGAGTTTTAAAACATTCAGAGCTTGGTAGCGGGAGTTTTAGAACATTCAGAGCTTGGTAGAGGGAGTTTCTTCATCGTACGCAGTCAGACAGTAACCATTATTTTTTCGAAAAAAGCAGCGGTCATCCTGAGGCTGTCGACACTGCCATATAGCTTGTCTTGTGTTGCCACTGATGATGGCCACATCTGCTCTCTCTGATCCTCGTATGTCGGGCAGTTCTGCAGCAGATGCTCAGCTGTCATTTTCCCGGTACCACACGGGCATTCGTCGGTACCACCTATCTTCAATTTGTTGAATAGGTGGTACCTCAGTCTATTGTGGCCAGTGCGAAGTCTGAAGACAACGACCTGCTCTCTTCTGTTCAACTGGTAATAGGCATCGTTTTTGGTGTAGCCGGTATGTTCAGTTTCCCATTTGGTCATGTATCTGGCTTTAATAAGCCGTTTTGACTCTTCGTACGTCATACTAGTATCTGTTTGTGGTAGTCTTGCACCTTCTTTTGCCAGTCTGTCTGCCTCCCCGTTGCCTTGGATGTTGCAGTGTGATGGGACCCACTGTACCACTACCCTTTTTGGTGCGGACTGCTGGCATAGTTGACAGAGTACTGCTCTTAAGTCATTAAGCTCAGTGTTTTTCTGGCTTTTTAGCGCTGTGACTACGGCCAGAGCATCTGTAAGCAGGACTATATGGCTTTCATTTTCTTTATGTGTCACCATTTCTTTCACTGCCGCCCTCAGTGCCTGGTAGAGGGAGTTTGAAAACGAACGAAGAAGAAAATAGCATCATCATCGTTTGACATATTCTTTCAAGAAGGTTCTCATCCCAGCAGCTCTGTATACATCCCGGTTTTGGGCGAGTCGGCCCTCGTCTCCGTCCCAGCAGCTCTGTATACATCCCGGTTTTGGGTGAGTCGGCCCTCGTCTCCGTCCCAGCAGCTCTGTATACATCCCGGTTTTGGGTGAGTCGGCCCTCGTCTCCGTCCCAGCAGCTCTGTATGTATCCCGGTTTTGGGCGAGTCGGCCCGCGTCTCATCACATCAGTTGTGTATGCATCCCGGTTTTGGGCGAGTCGGCCGGCTTCTCCGTCCAGCAGTTCTGCATGCATCCCAGTTTAGGGCGAGTCAGCCTGTGTCTCCATCCAGCATTTCTATATGCATCCCGGTTTAGGACGAGTCAGCCCGCGTCTCCATCCAACATTTCTGTATGCATCCCGGTTTAGGGCAAGTCAGCCCGCGTCTCCATCCAGCATTTCTGTATGCATCCCGGTTTAGGGCGAGTCAGCCCGCGTCTCCATCCAACATTTCTGTATGCATCCCGGTTTAGGGCAAGTCAGCCCGCGTCTCCATCCAGCATTTCTGTATGCATCCCGGTTTAGGGCGAGTCAGCCCGCGTCTCCATCCAGCATTTCTGTATGCATCCCGGTTTAGGGCGAGTCAGCCCGCGTCTTCATCCAACATTTCTGTATGCATCCCGGTTTAGGGCGAGTCAGCCCGCGTCTCCATCCAGCATTTCTGTATGCATCCCGGTTTAGGGCGAGTCAGCCCGCGTCTCCATCCAGCATTTCTGTATGCATCCCGGTTTAGGGCGAGTCAGCCCGCGTCTCCATCCAGCATTTCTGTATGCATCCCGGTTTAGGGCGAGTCAGCCCGCGTCTTCATCCAACATTTCTGTATGCATCCCGGTTTAGGGCGAGTCAGCCCGCGTCTCCATCCAGCATTTCTGTATGCATCCCGGTTTAGGGCGAGTCAGCCCGCGTCTCAATCCAACATTTCTGTATGCATCCCGGTTTAGGGCGAGTCAGCCCGCGTCTCCATCCAGCATTTCTGTATGCATCCCGGTTTAGGGCGAGTCAGCCCACGTCTCCGTCCCAGCAGCTCTGTATACATCCCAGTTTTGGGCGAGTCGGCCCTCGTCTCCGTCCCAGCATTTCTGTATGCATCCCGGCTTAGGGCGAGTCAGCCCGCGTCTCCATCCAGCATTTCTGTATGCATCCCGGTTTAGGGCGAGTCAGCCTGCGTCTCAATCCAGCATTTCTGTATGCATCCCGGTTTAGGGCGAGTCAGCCCGTGTCTCCATCCAACATTTCTGTATGCATCCCGGTTTAGGGCGATTCAGCCCGCGTCTCCATCCAGCATTTCTGTATGCATCCCGGTTTAGGGCGAGTCAGCCCGCGTCTCCGTCCCAGCAGCTCTGTATACATCCCGGTTTTGGGCGAGTCGGCCCTCGTCTCCGTCCCAGCATTTCTGTATGCATCCCGGTTTAGGGCGAGTCAGCCCGCGTCTCCATCCACCAGTTCTGTATGCATCCCGGTTTAGGGAGAGTCAGCCCGCGTCTCCATCCACCAGTTCTGTATGCATCCCGGTTTAGGGAGAGTCAGCCCGCGTCTCCATCCACCAGTTCTGTATGCATCCCGGTTTAGGGTGAGTCGGCCCGCACCATACAAAGACACCCCCCTGTCATTAATGCCCTGATACCACCTTCGTCGATGTCGACCTCTTTTTTCCTCCCAGGACACCCTCTCCCCCTGTATCACAATCTCCAGACCGTTATGCCTCTACACATTACCGGAATATCTCAGCTTTTTCTACTGGTGTCTTGGAGCCAATTTTCGTAATATGCAGCAGTTGTAAAATTTCTCAAACTTTTCTTTCTTTTTTCTAAATAACATCTTTCTGTAACACTTCATTTCAAAAGGTGGTGATAGTTTTTGCAATTGATTTGTTTAATACCCATGACTCACAAACGTATGTTGTCACTGGCATAATGCCAGTCTGGATCAGCTTCATGTGTCTTGCCACACATTTTTCGTCTGTCTTAGTTTGTGTGTAGAAATTGCAAGTCGTCGTTTGATTTGATTTTTGCAGTCGCCAAAATTAGTTATGGTAGATTCCAGATATTAACATTTCTTTGTATCTTCTATTTCTACATTATCGATACCGAGAAAACCTATTCATACTTTACTTTGTTCTCAAATTGATGGTTTTCTTTATGTTTAAATAAAGATTGTAGGCCTCTGTGTTTTTTAGTTGATATCGTTCATTTTTTTAGATGATACCAGCAGTAAAAAAATAAAACTATTTCTCACATCTTCCGGCTACCGAAGCCCTTACTTTGGTTCTCTTTATCTGACGTTGCTGTGTGTCTGCTGAGATGTAAATGATCCCGTCTGTGTCATTTCTTGGCTTTTAGACAAGCACACACCACACACTCATCCAGGTGGCGCTAGTTGAACATGCGAGTGGTATGTAGCCACGTTAGTTACATAATAACGAACACGTATACACAGACGTGCACAGGAGCCTGATCGATGTTTTAATATAATATACACATAAATTCCTGCCCGCACCAATACACACGAAAAAGAAACCAAGTCTGATCAAAACAGTAATATACAGATAGACTACCACGCGCGCGCTCATGCACACAAACAAGAAATATTTTTGATTGATACATGTACAAAGGTGTGCAATACTCACATACACACACGTGTAGCCTCAGTAAAACACACACGAACACTGGGAAAAACATATGTGATAATATTAGCACGTACAAAGTTTTTCATTACTTGCAGAACGCCAGCTACACACATACAAACATGCACAAACCCCACACTCACGAACATACACAGAATCAAGTGTGATCAAGACATACATGTAAAGAGTACATATGTCTAGCGCACGCCACATATAAACTGGAACACACACCGATACAAACAAATCAAGAGAAGGGATAGCCAAGGGGAAAGAATGGGTCCACACTGGTGTTATAATGATAGAGTAACAGAGAGTCTTCGTAACCTTAGTCAAGGGATGCAGGGAACGGAACAACCAGAGAGTGGAGCTCCAGGTGAATCAGCTGATAACTGAGAATACGCAGGATAGTGATACCGTTATATACACCGACGGATCGGTGCTGAGCAGCGGATTATCAGGCTGGGCTTTTTGGCTAGAGTGAAAGGATAGGTCGTTGCTGAGCGCAGTAGGCCATACATGTCAACAACCTCCAGTTATAGAATGCAGACGGAAGCAGTGACCTCAGCGTTAAGATGACTATGTAAGACCCCTTTAACAAGGACAGTCATCGTGACTAACGCGCAAGCCGTACTTCAGAAGGTAGAGAAGGGATGGCTGAAGTACGAGTGGGTAGCAGCTGTTGAGGCCTCAAACCCCTAGGGGTTGACACGGATCTACTGTCCTGGTCATGCTGGGGTTCAAGACAACGACAGGGCTGACATCTTGGCCTCACAAGCTCCCATTATGTGCATGTTAGTGATATGTAGGAGTGGCATTTTGAAATCAAACAACGACCGTCTATTGGACGAGGGCAATTAAATAGATGAATCAGCAATCCACAGGCTGGAAAGTTTCCACATCAAACGAGGTTCAAGCGGAGTGGGCCGCATGAGAGTATGGAGCAGGAGAGTGTACAACCAAGCGAGCTGCAGAAACAATCAGCATCAAGACCGTGTACAATTTGATGAGAGAGACTGGACACCTATGGGTATGCCCGGAGTGCAGTGACGTCGATTCTAAGCAGAAACTTCTGATCGTGTCACGACACTGTCCTCTGTTAGTCAGTCCAAAGACTGGTGTTGAAGTCTTCTGATCATGTCACGCCACTATCTTCTGTTAGTCAGTCCGGAGACTGGTGTTGAAGTCTTCTGATCATGTCACGCCACTGTCCTCTGTTAGTCAGTCTGGAGACTGGTGTTGAAGTCTTCTGATCATGTCACGCCACTGTCCTCTGTTAGTCAGTCCGGAGACTGGTGTTGAAGTCTTCTGATCATGTCACGCCACTGTCCTCTGTTAGTCCGGAGACTGGTGTTGAAGTCTTCTGATCATGTCACGCCACTGTCCTCTGTTAGTCGGTCTAGAGACTAGTGTTGAAGTCATCTGATCATGTCACGCCACTGTCCTCTGTTAGTCAGTCTGGAGACTGGTGTTGAAGTCTTCTGATCATGTCACTGTCCTCTGTTAGTCAGTCTGGAGACTGGTGTTGAAGTCTTATGATCATGTCACGCCACTGTCCTCTGTTAGTCAGTCTGGAGACTGGTGTTGAAGTCTTCTGATCATGTCACGCCACTGTCCTCTGTTAGTCAGTCTGGAGACTGGTGTTGAAGTCTTCTGATCATGTCACGCCACTGTCCTCTGTTAGTCAGTCTGGAGACTGGTGTTGAAGTCTTCTGATCATGTCACGCCACTGTCCTCTGTTAGTCCGGAGACTGGTGTTGAAGTCTTCTGATCATGTCACGCCACTGTCCTCTGTTAGTCGGTCTAGAGACTAGTGTTGAAGTCATCTGATCATGTCACGCCACTGTCCTCTGTTAGTCAGTCTGGAGACTGGTGTTGAAGTCTTCTGATCATGTCACTGTCCTCTGTTAGTCAGTCCGGAGACTGGTGTTGAAGTCTTCTGATCATGTCACTGTCCTCTGTTAGTCAGTCTGGAGACTGGTGTTGAAGTCATCTGATCATGTCACTGTCCTCTGTTAGTCAGTCTGGAGACTGGTGTTGAAGTCTTCTGATCATGTCACTGTCCTCTGTTAGTCAGTCCGGAGACTGGTGTTGAAGTCTTCTGATCATGTCACTGTCCTCTGTTAGTCAGTCTGGAGACTGGTGTTGAAGTCTTCTGATCATGTCACGCCACTGTCCTCTGTTAGTCAGTCCGGAGACTGGTGTTGAAGTCTTCTGATCATGTCACGCCACTGTCCTCTGTTAGTCAGTCTGGAGACTGGTGTTGAAGTCTTCTGATCATGTCACGCCACTGTCCTCTGTTAGTCAGTCCGGAGACTGGTGTTGAAGTCTTCTGATCATGTCACGCCACTGTCCTCTGTTAGTCCAGAGACTAATGTTGAAGTCTTCTGATCATGTCACGCCACTGTCCTCTGTTAGTCAGTCCGGAGACTGGTGTTGAAGTCTTCTGATCACGCCACTGTCCTCTGTTAGTCAGTCTGGAGACTGGTGTTGAAGTCTTCTGATCATGTCACGCCACTGTCCTCTGTTAGTCAGTCCGGAGACTGGTGTTGAAGTCTTCTGATCACGCCACTGTCCTCTGTTAGAGAGTCTGGAGACTGGTGTTGAAGTCTTCTGATCATGTCACTGTCCTCTGTTAGTCAGTCTGGAGACTGGTGTTGAAGTCTTCTGATCATGTCACGCCACTGTCCTCTGTTAGTCAGTCCGGAGACTGGTGTTGAAGTCTTCTGATCATGTCACTGTCCTCTGTTAGTCAGTCCGAAGACTGGTGTTGAAGTCTTCTGATCATGTCACTGTCCTCTGTTAGTCAGTCTGGAGACTGGTGTTGAAGTCTTCTGATCATGTCACTGTCCCCTGTTAGTCAGTCTGGAGACTGGTGTTGAAGTCTTCTGATCATGTCACTGTCCTCTGTTAGTCAGTCTGGAGACTGGTGTTGAAGTCTTCTGATCATGTCACGCCACTGTCCTCTGTTAGTCAGTCCGGAGACTGGTGTTGAAGTCTTCTGATCATGTCACGCCACTGTCCTCTGTTAGTCAGTCCGGAGACTGGTGTTGAAGTCTTCTGATCATGTCACTGTCCTCTGTTAGTCAGTCCGGAGACTGGTGTTGAAGTCTTCTGATCATGTCACTGTCCTCTGTTAGTCAGTCCGGAGACTGGTGTTGAAGTCTTCTGATCATGTCATGTCACTGCCCTCTGTTAGTCAGTCCAGAGACTGGTGTTGAAGTCTTCTGATCATGTCACTGTCCTCTGTTAGTCAGTCCGGAGACTGGTGTTGAAGTCTTCTGATCATGTCATGTCACTGCCCTCTGTTAGTCAGTCCAGAGACTGGTGTTGAAGTCTTCTGATCATGTCACTGTCCTCTGTTAGTCAGTCCGGAGACTGGTGTTGAAGTCTTCTGATCATGTCACTGTCCTCTGTTAGTCAGTCCGGAGACTGGTGTTGAAGTCTTCTGATCATGTCATGTCACTGTCCTCTGTTAGTCAGTCCAGAGACTGATGTTGAAGTCTTCTGATCATGTCACTGTCCTCTGTTAGTCAGTCCGGAGACTGGTGTTGAAGTCTTCTGATCATGTCACTGTCCTCTGTTAGTCAGTCCGGAGACTGGTGTTGAAGTCTTCTGATCATGTCATGTCACTGCCCTCTGTTAGTCAGTCCAGAGACTGGTGTTGAAGTCTTCTGATCATGTCACTGTCCTCTGTTAGTCAGTCCGGAGACTGGTGTTGAAGTCTTCTGATCATGTCACTGTCCTCTGTTAGTCAGTCCGGAGACTGGTGTTGAAGTCTTCTGATCATGTCATGTCACTGCCCTCTGTTAGTCAGTCTGGAGACTGGTGTTGAAGTCTTCTGATCATGTCATGTCACTGCCCTCTGTTAGTCAGTCCGGAGACTGGTGTTGAAGTCTTCTGATCATGTCATGTCACTGCCCTCTGTTAGTCAGTCTGGAGACTGGTGTTGAAGTCTTCTGATCATGTCATGTCACTGCCCTCTGTTAGTCAGTCCGGAGACTGGTGTTGAAGTCTTCTGATCATGTCATGTCACTGCCCTCTGTTAGTCAGTCTGGAGACTGGTGTTGAAGTCTTCTGATCATGTCATGTCACTGCCCTCTGTTAGTCAGTCTGGAGACTGGTGTTGAAGTCTTCTGATCATGTCACGCCACTGTCCTCTGTTAGTCAGTCCGGAGACTGGTGTTGAAGTCTTCTGATCATGTCACTGCCCTCTGTTAGTCAGTCCGGAGACTGGTGTTGAAGTCTTATGATCATGTCACGTCACTGTCCTCTTTTCCCAGTAGATCTCTTCAGCTCAGTTTAAATCTGCACTCCTATGTTCTTGCAAGCTGGTGTGGTGGAATTGTTTCTTGGATGTCCTCTTTATCTTCTCCTCATCTGAATTTTGCCTTCTAGTATTTTTTAATAATTGTCCTCCATGTCTCATATTATGACCAAGCCAAGACAATCTATCTT
This sequence comes from Ariolimax columbianus, assembly GCA_036924085.1. Lineage (NCBI taxonomy): Eukaryota > Metazoa > Mollusca > Gastropoda > Stylommatophora > Arionidae > Ariolimax > Ariolimax columbianus. The sequence goes on from JAVGWX010000003.1 coordinate 136,162,182, forward strand.
TTTGTATAATCGCCATTCGTTGTCTATGTGAACCTGTATATTTAAGTACTTCTTCGTTTGATCTTTTGTTTCTGTCCAGTTGACTTTGGATTCTGCGATACGACATCTGAAAAGCTTCTGTCTTTTCATCCTTTTTGTTTAGAGTCCATTTTTAAGTTACTAGCCAGATATGTGTAGTGATTATTCCTTTCCGAAGCTCAATAATGATGTTACTTGTTAGAAATTTGTGAATCTCTGCACGAAAACTTATAGCTTTATTTTTCTTTTGCCTAACTGGTATCTTGGTATAGTTTTTTTTGTAATAGGCCTATATTGTCGTTGAACTTTTTAGTTGCCCAAGCTATACGAAGCATAATCCTTGTCGTTGCCAGCGAATGTGCTGTTTGTTTTCTCATCGTCCATGCTTCACTCTATAAATCAATATTTGTTTTACATAACACTGCAATACACTCTCTCCCTTTCATTGACGGGGACCTGTCTTTTGGTATTCTATTATTTTCTTAAAACTGCCGATGTTATTGTGTTTTTTATTTTTGTTAATTGTTTTTTGTCGATTATAACAATGGTCGTCAGGTACCAAATTTATGTAGTTTGTTTTATAAACTACCATGATCTCAGGTGCAATTTTTGTTTGTTGTATCAACTAGTTTTGTAAATCGTGCCCATTGTCATGTCTAAGCACAGAATCATCTACATATTGCAGATTAATAATATAGTCTCCTATTAATATTCCTGCCAGATCTTCATCCTCTTCTCCTTTGTCTTTTCAAACTCATCGTTTAAACTTACATTAAACTAAACTTACACTAAACTAAACGTACACTAAACATGAGGTGTCTATGTCATTTATTGGGGATTGGGTAGCAAGAGAGAGTGTCACATAATACGGTCTTACAGAGAGTAAACACTCACAGCATGCACTCGATGTTGGTTGAGCCAGTGACGTCTTCGATGGTTGGAGTATGTTTACCGCATGGAAGATGAGAGGCTGCCAAAGGATATCTCCTATAGACAGCTAGCCACTGAAGTTAGAAGAATTGGCCGTCCCACACTGCGATTCAAGGATGTATGCAAGAGGGACATGAAGTCACGTGACATCCCATCCGAGGGCTGGGAACAAATTGCTCTGGATTGGGCTGGTTGGAGAGTCAGTTAGAGGGGGCGTAGTGACTTCTGACGCTCGTAGAGGTCGTCTGGCTGTAGAGAAAAGAGAAAGACTGAAGATATCAAAGAATAGCCAGGCAAGCCAGCCTCCTCTGCATGGTTGTACAATCTGTGGCAAGGGCTGTCAGCCTTTACAGCCACAGCAGACAGTGTCGAAATACAGAAGACAGAGCTCGACAAAACTCCAGGGCGCCATGCGCATGGTCTAAAGAGACTGAGACGCCTATGATGATGATACATGCAATGAAATCGTCTTTTGAAATGTTTAATGTTCTATTTAGTATTACAGAAATGAGAGAAAGCATTAACTCCGATCTGCTTATAAGTTGTTGTTAAGGAGGAGATCACTTTCATTATCTCAGGGTATAGTGATTGACTAAATAGGAATTTATTACCATGAAATAAGTTCATCTTATAACATTGAACACATTCAACGCTGGGTATTTGCTTATGCTATCTCTGTCTTGTGGAGTCGCGTAGCGCAGTGGTTAGCGCGCCGGCTTCACATCTTTGTGGTTCTGGGTTCATTCCCCAGTTGAGGCGGTAATGTTTTTTCAGACCGCAATGGCTCCCGGGTCGACCCAGCCTTAAATGGGTACCGGTTCAGTCCGGAAAGTAAAAATGGCGAGGAAGAGAAGATGGCTACTGCCCTCACATAGCCGAGCCTTTGAAATGTGAGCTCGCTAACACCTCACACCCCTACGGCAGTAATGCTATACGTTACTTTACTTTTTACTTTACTATCTCTGTGTTTGCAAAGACATTCATTCACCAAGGAGTCTTTAGGTAAGAAAATTGAAAGAGAAACCAAATGTACATGTCTATGAAACTTTAATATGCATACAATAGTTATCAATGTTTATAGATGTTAACTATTTTAAAATTGTTTGTACAAAGTAAACATCAACCAAGGCACATGTTTTAAAATATCACAATATCAATGCATTGTACTTTACATGTGGCTGTTTTTGTGTTTTGATGATTTCATCTTGCTCATATTGTAAATGTTTGGGAGGACAAGGGACATGACAGAAACAAAATCTGCCTAGGGTGACCCTTAACTCTCATGTGACACGCTGGTGACCCGTAACTCTCATGTGACATGCTGGTGTTTCTTTTACAGCAAACCACTTGACATGGCTTGTCATGGCAAGTCTCTAGTCAGCAAAGTTTAATTACAATTTTTTATGCTTCGTTCAATCCAACAATTTTAATGTCATTTCCTATTCAACACTAAAAATAAATGACCACATACTCACCAGAACAAAATCCAATGTATCTGATAATTACCCTGGTTTGTAGAATAAGATGGAAATGCTGAATGGGTATAATGAAATAGCTAACAGGCACCAACTAGGATGCAGATAATAAATTCCTGAAAAGAATATACACATGAAGAGTCAGACCAGTACTGGAGTATTTCATCATGGCTTTGGCATCTGCAAACAAAGTTCAAAACAAAGCCACGTACATCATCACCAAGACCAAGGAGTCCACACCCTTGGAGGCCCTAGAAACAGAAATACAAGAGGCTTCTGACCCACTCAATGTACCAAACATTGAACAGCCAGGGAAAGTGCAAACTTAAGAAAAGTAACTTTGTGACAAACTCAAAATAACTGACACTCAAGGACCCAGTGCTGTCAAAAACAAAACCAACACCTATACAGCCAGTTAGCACTACCATCTCCTGGGTAAGAAAAAACAGAAGCAGTCAAAGAAGGTGGCATACAGACAGACTTGGCAAAAAGACACATTTCAGAAGACTACTTAGGCACTAATTATCTATCAGAAAGGTGAACACATACCTTTACAGATGGCTCAGTTACAAATACCAACCAAGACAGAGGAGGAGTGGTGATCACCTAGAAAATGGGGAAAATGTAATCTAGTCCATTGCCACAGGTGAATTCTCAAGCAACTTCAAAGCCTAAATATAAGCTCTTACAAACACAGGAGAAATGGCCCTAGATCACAACAACCACCCCAATCACAAAATTGTTACACTAAATGATCCACAGTCAGCCATTACCGCACTAAAATCCCACAAAAAAACTGGACTGGATCAATTGAGGGCAGCCTTGGCGAAATGTCTCAAAGTTTACAGAAATCAGTGGATATTATCATACTGTAACATCAAGGAAAACAAGGAGGCTGAAAGTCTAGCCAAAGAGGGAGCAAAACTGATAAAGGAAGAATTCCTGATGAAGAAGCAAAGCAAAAGCCAAAATAAAAGGGCAATACGATGTAAAGTGGCAGAGAGACCTCCCCAAACACCACGCAGATGATGGATACTACCAACTGTTCAGAAAAAGACCAGGTTATCATGCTTTGTCTCCGAACTGGCCACACCAGAATAAAACACCACATGTACACAAAATTAAAGATAGATGCCTCCAGAACTATATTACTGCGACCTGGAAGACATGACAACAGCAGATGTACCTCAGGACTGCTCCCAGCATGTAGATCTGAGGAGGAGGATGTGGTCCATGCCTACTCCTCTCATGTAGAAACTCTACCCCGAGACCCTTAATAATACAGCAGACTTTATTGAGGAATCTCAGTGAGCAATGATCCCAGAAGAAGAGCTTCCTGTGTTGAAACCATTCAATTTTGCAGCAAACTAAATTTTGTCTGACGAAACATGTTTGATTTTAAGATATTTATTCATCAACTGATTAGCTCAAGTAAACATTTTGTGTCAAAAATGGCTTCTAATGATCACAAGCAAAGATTATTGGCAGAACAAGCATCAAAAGTGGATTGAAGATATGATTGAAGGTTTAACGAGGAGGTTACTTCCGATTCTGATTACAGGTTTAGCTGTGATGATGATTCTGACCATAGTAACAACAATATTGAAGAGATGTCCAATAGTTCTACTACCAGTTTCTTTGATAAAGCAAAAAGATAAAGATAAAGCTTCCATAAATAAAACTGATAGATCTTGATGACTTCTTACAGAATCTAAAGACAATTTTAATTATTTACCTACTGAGGTACACTGGAATGAAATGGATAATGGCCCAACTAGAATACTTCATCCCAAAGCAAAGATACAAATAGACACACAATCTTCATTAACCAACATAAAAATTATAGAATTTGTATATATTGTGTATAAATGGATATTCTATTTGAGAAGATTAATGTCAGCGGCTTCAGACCTGCACACTCCTTTATATATTATGGTTAGTTCATATATTTTTTCTAAATAAATGAATACAACAAAATTATTTACAATATATTTGTACTAATCATCATTTATCCATGTGGTTCCCCTTATAAGATAGGGGCCCAACAGATGTCTCCATCTGTTCCTATTCTGTCGTCTTCTTGAGTTCTGCCCGTGAGACCCGATTGATTGACGTTCGAAACCAGGTGTTTCTTGGCCTTTCCACTTATCTCTTTCTCAGTGGATTCTAATCCAGTGCATGTCTGATTATTCTATCTGGCTCCTTTCTGAGAGTGTATCCTACTCTCCCCCATTTCCTACTGCATTGGTTGTTGTCACAGTATTTCCATAGATCTTTATTTGCCATTACTTCTGGCCAAATTTAACACAAAGTATGCAATGAAGATACTTGCTAATAAAATTCTGTAGTCTGGATGTAATACCCTTAGTCACATGTCATGTTTCAGAGCCCAATAGCAGGACTGACATTTGTGTTAACAGCCTAAGCTAATTCTCCATGAACAATGCTGCTGACTTCCATATTGAGCAAAGAGAGCTGGAAGCAAATTTGGCCTTGTTAATATTTGTGCTACTATTAGTGTTTTCTTCTTTGTGTAATCACATAAACTGATTTTACTGAAAAGCTTTTTAAATACTGCACAATTTGTACATGAGAAATATTGATGTAATGTTTGAAATAATAAAATCATGATAAATCTATAGCAGCAATCAAAGCTCTAAATATCCTGAAACAGAGTACGTACAAATGTGGTTTTAGCATGCATTTACTAATTGTTCATTAGCTTTGACTTGTCAGCTGTTCTTTTTTTCTTAATTTAGTTGAATACTCATATTCAAAACAACATAATGAAATCTTTCATTACTTACTCATACACAGAACAATATTGTGAAGTCTTCTGCTGTTATCAAAATTTATACAGACAGCACGCACAGGTAGCAGTGAACAAAGGCAGCAATGTTAGGTATGATAAAAAGAAATATTAAACATATGAGCAAGGAAGTGATTGTCAAACTGTATAAAAGATTAGTTAGACTTAGATTGGAGTACTGTGTTCAGGTGTGGAGTCCTTATCGTTGAGTAGATATAAACATGCTGGAAAGGATACAAAGAAGATTGACAAAGCTGATAGTGAGATTCCAGAATTACAGTTATGAGGAAAGACTCAGAAAAACCGGCCTACAGTGTCTAGAAAGAAGAATTCGAGGTGACAATACAGGTTTATAAGATAATCAACGGTACAAAATAAAATAGACTAAAACAAGTTTTTTTCAAAATACAACCACCTACAAAAAGAACAAGAGAGCATAGCCACAAATTAACTAAAGAAAGGTCCAGATTAGATATTAAGAAATATTTTGTTAGATAGTGGTGAATGTCTGGAATGTATTGCCACAGGAAGTAATAGTGGCAAGGATAAATAATGCATTTAAGAATGTTGTGTGTAGGCCTAGCATTTTGTGAGAGTTGTTGTTAAGGTTAATACCAACAACATTTGATTTTTTGGTGTTAACTAGAACAAATATATATTGTATTAGGTATTAGTATAGCTTATTGGCTAAGTATAACTGTAATAAATAACATAATTAGTATGGCTAAGACCAGGCGAAATTGGGCGAAGAGTAGAGTGTCAGTGTGTGATTTGTGCGGTGGCCATGTTAGTATTAGTGTAGAGATAGATGAAATATTGGCAGATGAAGTAAATGTTATATGTAGGTTATGTAGAGTAGAAAAGAGGCAGGCTCGAACGGAGTGTAATATTAAGACACATGAGAAGAAATTGGAGGAGATAGAAAAGAGGCAGGTCAAAATAGAAGTGAAACAAGAGAAAATTGAGGAAGTTTCAAAGAAGCTGCAGTTGGGTAGTCGAGGTGATAAAATAAAATCACTGTCAGTTAGGTATGGGTTAGAGAAGGTAATAGGAATTGGAAGTAAGGGATATTCTAGTGAGGAAACCGTACACAGGGCAGAGAGCTTTGCAGAGAAGTATGCAAATATAAGTTAGGGCTCAGTAATGGTAGTAGGGGATTCAATGGTGAGGGAGGTTGGCAGACATTTGTCTGAACAACACAAAATGTTTGAAAAAATGGATATTGGGGGAGCAAAAATTGAGAACATAGAGGGGAGATTAAAGAGGATAGATGACAGAGCAAACAGTCATGTTGTGGTATTGGTAGGAACTAATAATGTAAAGAAAGATGGTACAGAAATAATTATGCAAAGATACAATAGTCTTATGGGAACACCTCAGGAAAAAAAGTTCAAGAAGGTTACAATGATGGGTATTTTAGACAGAGCAGATGAGTCAGACTATTTAGAAAGTAAGATAATAGGTATCAACCTTAGGTTGTAGGTGATGTGTGCGGATATGAGTATGGAATTTATTGATGTAAAAGTAGACAAAAATAAAATGCTAGACAGAAGAGGCTTACATCTAAATGAGATAGGACAGCATGCTGTAGCAAAGTATGTGTATTTAATGATTGTGTTACAAATCTAAACTAGTAAGGCCTATGAAGTATGAGACTAAATATAGGACTACAATAGGGTGCTATAGAGTATACAGTCAAAGCGGAGCATTGGGGTCAGGGAAATGTGAAATAAGTAGTGGAAATGCAAAAATAAAAATGATAAAGCAAAAATTGGAAAAACAACAAAATTACAAACTAAAATGTTTTTATGCAAATGTGAGAAGCATAGTAAATAAAAGAGAAGAATGGGAACTGTATGTAGAAAAAGAAAAACTAGATATAATAGGGTTAACAAAATCATGGGCATATGAGGACATTGCAGATAGTGAACTTGAAATAGAGGGATATTCAATGTTAAGGAAAGATAGGGTAGATCCCAGAGACTATAGACATTTTTCAAAGAGACATGGATGCAGCAGGATTAAGATCAATCTGTATTATTCATCCAAAATTGTTGCTTGAAATTAGAGACCAACTAGCAAAACCATTGACTATATTATGTTCTCAATCACTTGCAAAAGGGATTGTTCCACGGAATTGGAAATATGCAGCAGTGATCCCTTTATTCAAAAAGGGCAAAAAATCAGATCCAACAAATTATTGAGTTTAACGAGTATAGTCTGTAAAGAATCAATAAACAAAGAATACATTGTAATGCATTAAGACAAGTTTAATCTAATCACAAATAGTCGGCATGGGGTTACTAGAGGGAGATAGTGCTCAACGAATCTATTAGAATTGATGGAGGAGGTTACTAAAATGATAAACAAAGAGGAGCCAGTGGATGTTATTTATCTAGATTTTGCTAAGGCCTTTGATAGAGTACCTCATCAAAGATTATTTAGAAAATTAAAATGACATGGAATAGGTGGGGAAGTTGCCAAATGGATTGAAAGTTGGTTAACAGGAAGATGACAGAGAGTGGGCATAAATGAGTACTCTGAGTGGTATGAAGTAAAAATTGGAGTGCCACAGGGCTCGGTTTTGGGACCAATTTTGTTCTTGATATATATAAATGATTGAGACATTGATGTGGGATCCATGATTGCAAAATTCGCTGATGGCACAAAGCAGAAGTGGGTATATTGAGGTCAGATTTAGATCAAATTCAAGAATGGTCTGTAAGCTGGCAAATGGAGTTTAATGTAGATAAATGTACAGTCACCCACATGGGTAGATCCAATATGGAACATAATTACAGAATGGGCGAAAACAATATTAGAAAGAAAGAAAAGGACCTAGGGGTTATAATAGAATATACAGGTAAGGTGAGTGAGCAAGTCCAGGTAGCAATGAAACAGGCAAATGCAATGTTAGGTATGATAAAAAGAAATATTAAACATAGGCACAGGGAAGTAATAGTCAAGCTGTATAAAGCATCAGTTAGATCTAGATTGGAGTACTGTGTACAGGTGTGGAGTCCTTATTGTAGAGGGAATATAAACATGCTGAAATGGATACAAAAAAGTACAACAAATCTGACAGGGGGATTCCAGAATTACAGTTATGAGGAATGACTCAGAAAAATCGGCCTACAGTGTCTAGAAAAGAGAAGAATTTGAATTGACAATATAGGTTTATAAGATAATCAAAGGAACGGATAAATTATACTATAAGAAGATTTTTTTTCAAAATTCAACCAACCACAAGAACAAGAGTGCTTAGCTGCAAATTAACTAAAGAAAGGTCCAGATTAGATATTAGGAAATATTTTTGTAGTCTGAAAGTGATGAATGAGTGGAATGCATTGCCACAGGAAGTAGTGGAGGCAGGGACAATTAATGCATTTAAGAATAGATTGGATACGCATAGCTTTTAGTGCAAGGTAATGTAAATGAAACCAGTTGTAAACAGACTCTGTAGTCTTCTAAACCAGTATAGAGACGTTAAGTTAAGAGTAGATTGGATGTGCATAGCTTCTAGAGCAATAAAATGTAAATGAAACTAGTTGTATACAGACTCTGCAGAGTCTTCTAAACCAGTATAAAGATGTTAAGTTAAGTTAAGGACAGATGTTGGCTTTTATTTGATCAAGTATAAAATCTGTCAGCTATTATATTTCTTTTATTTGATCCTACCCTAAAGTCTTGCATTAATAAGAGTGAGATCTTCCATCATTTAGTCATATCAAGAACAACCAAATTTAAATCTGTCAGCTATTATATTTCTTTTATTTGATCCTACCCTAAAGTCTTGCATTAATAAGAGTGAGATCTTCCATCATTTAGTCATATCAAGAACAACCAAATTTAAATATGTCAGCTATTATATTTCTTTTATTTGATCCTACCGTAAAGTCTTGCATTAATAAGAGTGAGATCTTCCATCATTTAGTCATATCAAGAACAACCAAATTTAAATCTGTCAGCTATTATATTTCTTTTATTTGATCCTACCCTAAAGTCTTGCATTAATAAGAGTGAGATCTTCCATCATTTAGTCATATCAAGAACAACCAAATTTAAATCTGTCAGCTATTATATTTCTTTTATTTGATCCTACCCTAAAGTCTTGCATTAATAAGAGTGAGATCTTCCATCATTTAGTCATATCAAGAACACCAAATTTAAATCTGTCAGCTATTATATTTCTTTTATTTGATCCTACCCTAAAGTCTTGCATTAATAAGAGTGAGATCTTCCATCATTTAGTCATATCAAGAACAACCAAATTTAAATCTGTCAGCTATTATATTTCTTTTATTTGATCCTACCCTAAAGTCTTGCATTAATAAGAGTGAGATCTTCCATCATTTAGTCATATCAAGAACAACCAAATTTAAATATGTCAGCTATTATATTTCTTTTATTTGATCCTACCCTAAAGTCTTGCATTAATAAGAGTGAGATCTTCCATCATTTAGTCATATCAAGAACAACCAAATTTAAATCTGTCAGCTATTATATTTCTTTTATTTGATCCTACCCTAAAGTCTTGCATTAATAAGAGTGAGATCTTCCATCATTTAGTCATATCAAGAACAACCAAATTTAAATCTGTCAGCTATTATATTTCTTTTATTTGATCCTACCCTAAAGTCTTGCATTAATAAGAGTGAGATCTTCCATCATTTAGTCATATCAAGAACAACCAAATTTAAATCTGTCAGCTATTATATTTTTTTTATTTGATCCTACCCTAAAGTCTTGCATTAATAAGAGTGAGATCTTCCATCATTTAGTCATATCAAGAACAACCAAATTTAAATCTGTCAGCTATTATATTTCTTTTATTTGATCCTACCCTAAAGTCTTGCATTAATAAGAGTGAGATCTTCCATCATTTAGTCATATCAAGAACACCAAATTTAAATCTGTCAGCTATTATATTTCTTGTATTTGATCCTACCCTAAAGTCTTGCATTAATAAGAGTGAGATCTTCCATCATTTAGTCATATCAAGAACAACCAAATTTAAATCTGTCAGCTATTATATTTCTTTTATTTGATCCTACCCTAAAGTCTTGCATTAATAAGAGTGAGATCTTCCATCATTTAGTCATATCAAGAACAACCAAATTTAAATCTGTCAGCTATTATATTTCTTTTATTTGATCCTACCCTAAAGTCTTGCATTAATAAGAGTGAGATCTTCCATCATTTAGTCATATCAAGAACAACCAAATTTAAATCTGTCAGCTATTATATTTCTTTTATTTGATCCTACCCTAAAGTCTTGCATTAATAAGAGTGAGATCTTCCATCATTTAGTCATATCAAGAACAACCAAATTTAAATCTGTCAGCTATTATATTTCTTGTATTTGATCCTACCCTAAAGTCTTGCATTAATAAGAGTGAGATCTTCCATCATTTAGTCATATCAAGAACAACCAAATTTAAATCTGTCAGCTATTATATTTCTTTTATTTGATCCTACCCTAAAGTCTTGCATTAATAAGAGTGAGATCTTCCATCATTTAGTCATATCAAGAACAACCAAATTTAAATCTGTCAGCTATTATATTTCTTTTATTTGATCCTACCCTAAAGTCTTGCATTAATAAGAGTGAGATCTTCCATCATTTAGTCATATCAAGAACACCAAATTTAAATCTGTCAGCTATTATATTTCTTTTATTTGATCCTACCCTAAAGTCTTGCATTAATAAGAGTGAGATCTTCCATCATTTAGTCATATCAAGAACAACCAAATTTAAATCTGTCAGCTATTATATTTCTTTTATTTGATCCTACCCTAAAGTCTTGCATTAATAAGAGTGAGATCTTCCATCATTTAGTCATATCAAGAACAACCAAATTTAAATATGTCAGCTATTATATTTCTTTTATTTGATCCTACCCTAAAGTCTTGCATTAATAAGAGTGAGATCTTCCATCATTTAGTCATATCAAGAACAACCAAATTTAAATCTGTCAGCTATTATATTTCTTTTATTTGATCCTACCCTAAAGTCTTGCATTAATAAGAGTGAGATCTTCCATCATTTAGTCATATCAAGAACAACCAAATTTAAATCTGTCAGCTATTATATTTCTTTTATTTGATCCTACCCTAAAGTCTTGCATTAATAAGAGTGAGATCTTCCATCATTTAGTCATATCAAGAACAACCAAATTTAAATCTGTCAGCTATTATATTTCTTTTATTTGATCCTACCCTAAAGTCTTGCATTAATAAGAGTGAGATCTTCCATCATTTAGTCATATCAAGAACAACCAAATTTAAATCTGTCAGCTATTATATTTCTTTTATTTGATCCTACCCTAAAGTCTTGCATTAATAAGAGTGAGATCTTCCATCATTTAGTCATATCAAGAACAACCAAATTTTAAAATGCCTCAAACAACTGCATTCCCAGTCATGCACATAAAACAGATCTGCAGAAATATGTGGAAGTTCTGTTTCTTAATAGGTTTTTCTTCCTGAATTTTATCGTTCAGTTCATCCCGTAACTCATCAGGCCATTGGGGCACACTTAAAGACACTCCCACACCATCTCTCTCTCTCTGTCGGCTGCCGCCAGTTGTGCCTCACCGGGATGAAGGTTTGATCAATCAGTGATGTTGTCTGTCCATCTCTTCCTTGGACGACCCTGCCCTCTCTTTCCTAGTACAGAACCATGCAGTAACGATTTTGTAATTTTGCTGGACCTCGTGACATGCCCATACCAAGTCATCTTTCACCTTTTGATAGCTGTAAACAGATCATCAAAAGGCACAATTGCGTTTTCCACTCTTCGTCGCATTTCTACGTTCGTGACACGATCCTTATATGTAACATTTAAGAATCTTCTAAGGCACCTCATTTCCATTGCATGTATTCTGTACTGGATATCCGCAGTAATGGTCCAAGTCTCACAAGCATACAAAAATATTGAGAGCACCAATGAGCGCATCAGTCTAACTTTTATGCTGATGGCGAGTCGCTTATCCTGTCAAATAGGTTCCAAATGCGTAATCGCCGCTTTTGTCTGTGCTATTCTAGCAATTACCTCAGGCTGCAAGCTGTCATCTTTAAAAATCCATATTAAATAATATATTTCATTAAGTAATGAGAATGAATTTAAAGCACAAAATTTCAACAAAAATCTCACAATTTGTTCCTCAGATCTCATGTGTAGTTAAACTCTGTTAAACTTTAGGAGAAATTGTGGTTTTGTAGTCTATGTTGACAATGAAAGACAAATGCTCCACTGCCTCTGCAGCTGTCCACAATTCATTTCTTATACCCTTTATCGGTGTATCCAGTTTACCGTTGTTTGCGGCAACTAATCAAACTGAGTTTGGATGAGAAACTGTTCTACTGCTGCCAGCATCCATGATTAGGCAGCTTTGTTGGCCATCATTAATAATATATTTTGGGTCTTCTCGATCAGCAAGGGCTATGTGGTCATCTTGACCATTTTTGTCTGTAATATCTGAAGAAAACAATGACTAACATTGAAAACAATGACTAACATTGAAAACAATGACTAACATTGAAAACAATGACTAACATTGAAAACAATGATTAACATTGAAAATAATGATTAACATTGAAAACAATGACTAACATTGACAACAATGACTAACATTGAAAACAATGACTAACATTGAAAACAATGATTGAAAACAATGACTAACATTGAAAACAATGACTAACATTGAAAACAATGACTAACATTGAAAACAATGACTAACATTGAAAACAATTACTAACATTAAATGATAGAAAAATTTATTTAAAAAAAATGAAAAGCATATTATGAGCATTCTATTGCATAACAAATTACACGAGAGGAACACTGTTATGTATTTGTGCCAAAGTACAAGATAGGAATGCATATATTAATCCTGTTGCCAATTAATTAAGTTGATATATGATATGGTTGAAACAGAATTCATGTGGAAAGCACTGGGCAAGCAAGGAGTAGATATCAACTACATAGAAATGCTCAAGAAATGCTGCAAAGGATGCACAACCGCCATCTAATGATTCACTCAACCCATCACCATCGTGACCGAGAAGGGGGTACGGGAAGAAGACCCAATCTTGCGGAACCTATTTTCTGCTTCCTGAAGTCGACAATGAGACACTGCGACTGGGACAACTACTAATGGAAGACGTTTAAACCACCTCAGATTTGCAGACAATATCGTCCTCATCACAGAGACACCTCTATAAGTGACAGAGATGCTATGGTCACTAGACATGGAAGGCAGGAAAGCAGGTCTAGCCATAAACCTAGGGAAAACCAGGGCTATGTGCAATCGCTTTGCAGAGCCAAACCCCATACTTGAATGGAACGTCCTTATAACACGCTGATAAATATGCCTACTTGGGAAGGCTCTTCAACACGGAGAACAACATAAAACCTAAGATCACCAGATGTAGACGGGTAGGCTGGGCAGCCTTCAACTCCATAATGACGGCAATGGACACCACAAAAGACACCAGACTAAGTGCGGACATTTTCGACTCAGTAGTCCTACCAGCGCTCTGCTATGGCAGCGAAACCTGGTCTCCAACAAAAGCAGCAAAAAAAACCAGCTGAGAACAGGACACACATCTCTTGAAAGATGTCTCGCCGGCATAACTCTCAATAACCGCTGCAAAGTGAGCGACATCCAGAGAATATCATACATCAAGAATGTTCTACAGCACATCAGCCATTTGAAACACTGCTGGGTAGCTCATGTAGCTAGAAGACAAGACGAAAGATGAAAAAGTACCATAACCACAATGTAATACCTGCGTGATAAAAAGAGACCTCGAGGAATGCCCCAACTCACTGGCGATATACTAGAACAGCAGAACACACATGACCCCACAACAGACAGACTACTGTCAAACTGGATGGCATGCCCCTGCAACAGAAACGACTGGACCCTGATTTGGGACCCGCACAACGGTGACATTCCCTGGGCGACCTAAGATGATAATACCTCTCCGCAGTTGTATATACGAGGTGTGTTAAAAAAGTATCCAACCTAATTTTGTTCAGAGGAAACAAATGAAGCCTGGGTGTTGTCCTTCGGCAGAGGGGTTGTTCGCGCCGCAGATGCACCAGTCGTTGGCAGTCAGCCTTTCGTGTTGAGTGTAGTGAGCACCCATCGAGTTTTCATTCACCACGAAATGATGGAAAGAATTGAACAGTGGTGTTGCATCAAATTATTTACTAAAGCTAGGCGATACTCAAATGGAAACCATTTAGAAGATTCAGCATACTTTCGGTGATGGTGCCATGAGCATTACACAAATTAAGGAGTGGTACTATAGCTTCAAAGATGGCTACACATTGGTGGAGAGTGGATCATGTTCCGAATGGCCTTCAACAACCCGAAATGATGAAGTCATTAACCAAGTACCGATCTTGGTCTTACAGAACTATCGTGTCACCATCTGAGAGTGCTACCTGGAGGTCAACCATTGCCATTGTGATGCTGTTCGAGGCAAACGATTGGACCTGTGGACAATGGGAACTTGGTCTTGACAACCCACCCGCCCATTATTTGCATCTGATTCAGACTCTCTTGGCCAAATAAAACATTTCTCTGGTTTGCCAGACTCCTTATTCTTCTTACATGGCTCCTTGCAATTTTTGGCTGTTCTCCAAGCTTAAAATTCAGCTGAAAAGGACCCATTTTGAGTTACCAGAAGACATTATGCGGAATGCAACGACCCAGCTGTACTCCATTCCCAAAGAGGCCTTCCTAAAATGCTTCCAACAATGACGGGATCGATGGGAGAAGTACTTTGAAGGAGGATTAGAGTTTCCAACCTACAGGTGAGTATTTCTTTGTCTCAAAGGTCAGATACACTAAACCAAATAACAAGAGAAAGCTGGAAAAACAAAACAGAAAGCCTCAATTTAGATAAAGAAGGGAACAAACTATGGAAGTTAGTCAGAGCCACAAATGACGAAACTCCATCAAACAAACAAATTACCATCAAACAGGGTGACAACATGCTCACTGAAAAAAAAAGCTGCAAACGCCTTTATAGAGCATTATGCCAAAGCAAACTACATTGATGTTCCTACAAATAGGCATACAGACATTAATGAAGAACAAAAGAGCCACGACAACATCAATATGGCACCAGAGGAACATATGATGGCAAAACTAACAATGAATGAAATGGAAGAGGCCATGAAAACTCTAAAGAAAAAGAAATCGCCCGGAAAAGATGGCGTAACAAACGAAATGCTGATGGGGTTGGGCCAAACAGCAAAGAGGAAGTTACTATCAGTCCTGAACCAAAGCTGGAAAAGGGGAATTGTACTTCAGGCATGGAAAGATGCTGTAATTATATCAGTACCAAAGAAAGAAAATGACTGAGCAGATCCAAATGGATACAGGCCTATCAGTCTGCTGAGCTGTGTAGGAAAACTGATGGAGCATATGATAAACACCAGACTGATGTGGCATCTGGAAGAAAAACACATACTAAAGCAGGCTTTAGACAGCACAGATCCACTGAGGACCAGATCACTCTCATAGCCCGGGAAATAGTGGATGCTTACCAGGAGAAAAAACACACAGTAGCGGTTTGGGTGGATTTAGAGAAGGCATTTGACAAGGTGTGGAAAGAGGGACTTAAAGTCAAGCTACGAAGAAGTGAAGTTTGTAGGAAAATGTACAGATGGATCAGCCACTATCTCAAAAACAGAACAGCCAGAGTTCAAGTACAAGGGCAGATGAGCAAAAAGGTGACACTTGAGCAGGGAGTACCTCAAGGGGGAGTACTGTCACCCACACTCTTCCTGGTGTATATAAATAACATCACAGAGAATTTACCAAGAAGAGTCCACAGCTCGATGTTTGCAGACGATCTGGCTATGTGGACCTCTGAAAAGAATCTCACCATAGCAAGTAATCGGATGCAGCAGGCCCTAACATCGTTGGAGGAGTGGGCGAACTCATGGCTGGTCAAAATAAATGACAAAAAAACAACATGTACGATATTTTCGCTTTCAAACAAACCCCAAAACACCATAATAAGTCTTAACGGCAAATACCTGCGGCCAATGAACAACCTAAACTACCTGGGAGTCACATTTGACCGACGCATGACATGGAAAAGTCAGACCGAGAGAAACCGAATGAGAGCCAGACAAAGAATGGCAATCATGAGGAAACTTGCTGGCACAAGCCGGGGAGCAGACGAAAGTATACTTAAGAAACTGTACACTGGAAGAGTGAGACCAGTTCTCGAGTATGGCATTGCGGCATGGAGAACAGCAGCAAAGGCGAACTTTGACAAAATTAGCAAACTCCAAAACCAAGCCATGAGAGTTATAACAGGAGGCGTGAAGTCAACGCCAATTATAGAACTTGAAAAGATTACAAATCTGCAATCCATGACCGACAGAAGAGACTGCAGAGCCCAGCAGCAAGCAGAGAAACTCAGAGGACTGACAGACCATCCAATGCATCAGAGACTAAATCATTTTGGAAATGGGAAACTAAAGCGGAGAAACTTTGCAGAAATAGCCAAAGCAAAGATGCACGAAAACCCCATGAACGCACTAACAACACCAAAGCCCATCCCTACTGTACGAAAACCTACCTGGAGGCAGCATATATTTCCAGAGGTGGTAGAAAATATACCAGGTATTGGAAACAAAAACTGACAGACTGAAAAAGAAAGAAGAGATACTACCCTGAGCTACATATCAAAAAACTACCCAAGCATGGACTGGACCCATGCATACACCGACGGTTCTGTAACAAACACAACACAGAACGGAGGGGCAGGAGCATTTCTGAACCTACCAAATGGCAGAAAAATAACACTGTCATTCGCTACTGGAAAATACACAAGCAATTTCAGAGCGGAGGCAGAGGCACTGAGGGCGGCAGTGGAAGAAATGGTGACAGGTAAAAGTAATGAAAGCCATACAGTCCTGCTTACAGATGCCTTGGCCGTAGTCACAGCACTAAAAAGCCAGACAAATACTGAACAACGATTTAAGAGCAGTACTCTGTCAACTATGCCAGCAGTCCGAACCAAAAAGGGTAGTGGTACAGTGGGTTCCATCCCACTGCAACATCCAAGGAAACGAGGAGGCAGACAGACTGGCAAAAGAAGGTGCAAGACTACCACAACCAGAACCTAATGTGACCTACAAAGAGTCAAAAAGGCTTATTAGAGCTAGATACATGACCAAATGGGAAACAGAACATACTGGCTACACAAAAAATTATGCCTATTACCAGTTGAACAGAAGAGAGCAGGTCGTGGTCTCAGACTTCGCACTGGCCACAATAGACTGAGGTACCACTTATTTAATAAATTGAAGATAGGTGGCACTGACGAATGCACGTGTGGCACCGGGAAAATGGCTGCTGAAAATTTGCTGCAAAACTGCCCGACATACGAGGATCAGAGAAAGCAGATGGGGCCATCACCAGTGGCAACACTAGACAAAGCTCTATGGCAGTGTCGACAGCCTCAGGATGACGGCTGCTTTTTTCGAAAAAATACATGTTGACGTCTGACAGCGCACGAAGAAGAAGAAGATACATTTTGAACATACCTAGGATATATATATATATATACACACACACACACACATACGAGCATGTGCATTAATTGTCATGCCCCTGACAAGTTTAAGGAAGGAAAAGACAGCGGGGAAGGAAACTGGCCATCCAATCTCACACAGGCTATGGCAAATATATGTACAAAGGGCGCTCCAAAGGTAATGTCTCCTATTTTATTCTATGAAAACCATGACAGAAAATCGAACACAATAACACAATTTGATAGTGCACTGTCGTGCCTTCAAAAAACTATTTTAAAACTTAGCCACCACCCTTGGCTATACATTTTCTCCAACGATGAACTAGAGCATACATGCTGCGATCGTAAAAATCTGCACTAGCAGATGATGACCCACTGTTTCACAGCTGCTACGATGGCATCATTGCTAAGAAAATGTTGCCCACGCATTCCATCTTTCATTGGCCTGACCAGATGGAAGTCATAAGACGTCAAATCCGGATTACATGGTAGGTGTGGTAGGACAGTCCAGCAAAAACTGACAATGTGCTCAACAATCTTCAAACTGGTATGGGGCCTGGTGTAATCGTATTGCAAAAGACAGGTTATCTTCTTATCTGGCCTAACCCTGGAAATTTGAGCCTTCAGTTTAGTCAGCATCACAACTTAACGTTCAGAGTTGATGGCTTGTCCAGGTTCCAGGAAATCAATAAGGATTACTCCTTTCCTATTCCAAAAGACAGTGCACATCACTTTACCCGCTGAGGACTGCGTCTTGAACTTTTCCTCGATGGGGAATTTACATGTCACCACTACATGGTCTGCCGTTTTGACTCAGGATTATAGTGGTGGCACCACATTTCATTCCAGTGATGATGCTTTTCAGGAAACTGTCACCTTCATCCTAGTAATAGTTCAAGAGGTCATGACAAACTTGCATGCGATGTTCTTTCTATTTGAGTTTGAGTACTTCTGGTACCCACCTGGCACAAACTTTGTGATATTCCAACGTTGCCACCATAATTTCCAATGCATTAAAGCCAATATCCAGCTCCATATACAGTTCCATGGTTGTAATCCTCTGATTTGAGCGGATAAGCTGATCGAGGTGTTCGTTATTGCGTGGTGTAACAGCTGTGCATGATCGTCCAGAATGTGGTTTGTTGCTTTCACTACTGCTGAAACACACAACCCACTGTGCTGAAATCCACTGTTTGGTCTCCGTAAACGTTCAGAAAGCATAGATGAATATCAATTGGTGCAACTTTTTCTGCATGGAGGAATTGAATAACGCACCTCTGTTTATAATGCACTTCTATAACATAAACTATTTCTTCTCAACTGCCACCTGTCGGACGGAAACAAAATGTTTTTGGATATTGACTGGAAGGTTAAAACTTTACTGCCATACTGCTAAAATTCACTTCTGATGTCGTGGGACATCATAATAAAATAGGAGACATTACTTTCTGAGTGCCCCTCATACACAAGTATACACATACACACAAATATGTATTTAAATCTTCACTATTTTCACCTGGAAAATTGGCCCAGTCTTGTAGGCTAGCCTTTCCTAGTAGCAGAAACACTAAGGCTCCAATCAGAGTTAAGGCAATGACGATGTAGAACATGATTTGCCATTGTTCTCGAGTATTCTGAAGCAAGCCATAAAGAAGGTGTTAAACAAAGGCTTTCGTTGTTTTATTTTTTTACTTAGATTGATGTTACTCTTCGTAAAAGGTTAAGTTATGCCATGTTTTGTTATGTTAAGCAAAATCACTGAACGTTTAGCAAGCCTCTTCCATCAAATTTTGCAAAGCATGTATGCTAATGATTCTCATAACTTCTGGGTAAATACATTTTTTAATAACCCTATAAAGCAAACCAATCTGCTCAACTTAAGTTTATTCCAAACTTATGGAAAAAGTTTAATAACCCTATAAAGCAAACCAATCTGCTCAACTTAAGTTTATTCCAAACTTATGGAAAAAGTTTAATAACCCTATAAAGCAAACCAATCTGCTCAACTTAAGTTTATTCCAAACTTATGGAAAAAGTTTAATAACCCTATAAAGCAAACCAATCTGCTCAACTTAAGTTTATTCCAAACTTATGGAAAAAGTTTAATAACCCTATAAAGCAAACCAATCTGCTCAACTTAAGTTTATTCCAAACTTATGGAAAAAGTTTAATAACCCTATAAAGCAAACCAATCTGCTCAACTTAAGTTTATTCCAAACTTATGGAAAAAGTTTAATAACCCTATAAAGCAAACCAATCTGCTCAACTTAAGTTTATTCCAAACTTATGGAAAAAGTTTAATAACCCTATAAAGCAAACCAATCTGCTCAACTTAAGTTTATTCCAAACTTATGGAAAAAGTTTAATAACCCTATAAAGCAAACCAATCTGCTCAACTTAAGTTTATTCCAAACTTATGGAAAAAGTTTAATAACCCTATAAAGCAAACCAATCTGCTCAACTTAAGTTTATTCCAAACTTATGGAAAAAGTTTAATAACCCTATAAAGCAAACCAATCTGCTCAACTTAAGTTTATTCCAAACTTATGGAAAATGTTTCATGATTGCAAAAGGTGTTTCTGATTTACAAGTTTTCTAGAAGCTAAAATTTTCACAATGAAAGTTTGCTAAAAAATCATTTTCATAATTTCCAGGTTGCCACTGCCCACATTATTCTAAATACTTTTATTACTTTTATCTGCTTTTTTTTATACAAAATCATGTGAGATTAGTGATAAAACATCAAAGGTAATACCTTGTTGGACTCTTTGTCAGAGGATTCTGACAGGGCGACAACATCTTTCCAAAAGCTATTTACAGCTACTTTCGAAAAGATTTTCAAAAAATTACGTTGGATGAACAGATGTGTAAATATAGATGGCAAGTGGCTCACCCATTTACGATTTGTAGATGACATCGTGCTCATCAGTTATACAATTGAGGAAGCCCAATAATCCTTGAACGACCTAAATGGGGCCAGCAGAGCTATTGGTCTGATGATAAATAGAAGTAAAATACAATGCCTCAGAAACCCCTACTGCCCAAAGCAGGACACCAAGTTAGGAGAGGAAGCCACTGAGGATGTCAACTTCTATATTTACCTAGGACAAGAGATAAATTTCAACCACAAAATCAACCATAAAATCTCTAGATGACGAAAATTAAGCCAATACTCCAAGAGATAAAAAAGCACAACGGAAAGAGCATGCACTTTCAATTCAATAGTCATTCCAGAATGATTTACGAATGCAAAATGTAGAACTTGCACGAAACAGATGCAAAGTCACTCAGAGAGCAATGTCTTCTTCTTCTTCTTCGTATGCTGTCAGACGTCAACTTGAATTTGTTCGAAGAAAGCAGCTGTCATCCTGAGGCTGTCGACACTGTCATAGAGCTTGTCTAATGTTGCCACTGGTGATGGCCACATGTGCTTTCTCTGGTCCTCGTATGTCGGGCAATTTTGCAGCAGATGTTCAGCGGTCATTTTCCCTGTACCACAGGTGCATTCGTCAGTGCCACCTATCTTCAGTTTATTGAATAGATGGTACCTCAGTCTGTTGTGGCCTGTGCGGAGTCTGAAGACCACGACCTGCTCTCTTCTGTTCAACTGGTAATAGGCATAATTTTTTGTGTAGCCAGTATGTTCTGTTTCCCATTTGGCCCTGTATCTGGCCCTAATAAACCTTTTGGACTCTTCGTAGGTCACACTAGAATCACTCAGAGAGCAATAAAATGGCGCTTACTAAAAATTTCAATACGAGATAAGATCAAAAACAAAGAAATTTAACATCAAACTTTGTTTTGGGACATTGTGGAAGCAGTGGTATCATGCAAACAAGGTTGGGCTGGACATGTGGTCCGCATGCCTTACAACAGATGGACACGGAGAACAATGTTTTGGTGGCCATATGCCTGTATACATCCACGGGGTCGCCAACCTATGCGATGGTGAGATGAACTGACCAAAGACCCAGGCCTGCATTGGTACAACGTTGCCAAAGACCAGAACGCATACAGAATATTGTTGGTTTCCTTGCATACGGCACATCTGCTGGACTGACGTTGAGGGTGATGTGGTAATACCTTTAGGAAAATCTACGAGATATGTTGTCACTGAACTATCATTTCTTAAAACTGGATGTTAATCAGCTTCATTGAGCTGTCTGCTGTAGTTATACACAAATGTTAATCAGCTTTGTTGAACCATTTGCTTGTAGTTATAACTTTACTAAATGTCCTTATACTGGTTTACATAGGCCCTCTTGTTCTTGTAGGTCGTTGTATTTTGAAAAACTTGTTATAGTAATTTATCCTTTATTTTGATTATCTTATCAACATGTATTAAGTCACCTCAACTTCTCTTTTTTAGACACTGTAGGCCGGTTTTTCCGAGTCTTTCCTCATAACTGTAATTCTGGAATCCAAAAATCAGTTTTGTCGCTCTTCTTTGTATCCTTTCAACTCCACACCTGTACACAGTACTTCAATCTAGGTCTTAACTAATGCGTTATACAGTTTGACAATCACTTCCTTGCTCCTATGTTTAATATTTATTTTTATCATACTTAACATTGCATTTGCCTTTTTCACTGCTACCCGGACTAGCACACTCACCTTACCTGTATGATCTATTATAACAATTAGGTTTTTTTTTCCTATCATTCTAATATTGATCACTCTAATTCTGTAATCATGTTCCATATTGAATCTACACATGTGGATGTAACTCCATTTGTCAGCTCACAGACCATTCTCAAATTTTGTCTAAATCTGACCTCAATATATTCACTTCTACTTTAGATGAGACACCGCTGTACAGTTTTGTGTCATCCGCAAATTTTGCATCCAGGATCCGATATCATTGTCCAAATCGTTTATATATATCAAAATCAAAATTGGTCCCAAAACAAAATACTGCGGCACTCAACTTTTTACTTCACATCACTCAGAGCATTACTTATTTATGGCAACTCTCTGCCGTCTTCCCGTTAACGAATTTTCAATCCATTTGACAACTTCGCCACCTATTCCATGTGATTTTAACTTTCTAAATAATCTTTGATGAGGTACTCTATCAAAGGCCTTAGCAAAATCTAGATAAATAACATCTACTGGCACCCCTCTATCTATCATTAATAACCCCTCCAGAAATTCCAATAGATTTGTTAAGGACGACCTCCCTTTAGTAAATCCATGCTGACTATTTCTGATTAGATTAAACTTGTTTAAATGTATTATAATGTTTTCCTTGATTATTAACAATGTACAGACTATGCTTGTTAAACTCACTGGTCAAATGACTTGAGATCAGTACTCTGTCAATTATGCCAGCAGTCTACACACAAAAGAGTCGTGGTACAGTGGGTTCTATCCCACTGTAATATTCAAGGCAACAAGGAGGCAGACAGACTGGCAAAAGAAGGTGGAAAGTTACCACAACCAAATTCTAGTGTGACCTACAAGGAGTCTAAAACGTTTATTAGGGCCAGATACATGGCCAAATGCAAAACAGAGCATACTGGCTTTACAAAACAATGCTTATTACCAGTTAAACAGAAGAGAGCACTGTGCACAGGCCACAACAGACTGAGGTACCATCTATTCAATAAATTGAAGATAGGTGCTACTAACAAATGCACTTGTGGTACAGTGAAAATGATCCCTGAACATCTGCTGCAAAATAGTGTACGACGAAGAAGAAGAAATTCACTGGTCTATAATTTGCTGGATCTGATTTTATTTCCTATTTGAATAAGGGGATCACTCCTGCATCTTTCCAATCCCCTGGAACAATTCCTTTTGCTAGTCTTTGAGAACATAATATAGCCAATAGTTTTGCTAGCAAATCTCTAATTTCAAACCACAATTTTGGATGAATACCATCTTGACCTCGACATTTATCAACTTTTAACCGCTCCAATTTGTTTAAAAACCATTTCCTTCATAATACAGTTTGATCTTAATCCCAGTGTATTCATATCTTTTTGAAAAATATATATAGACTCTGGGATCTCGAAGCAGTCTTCTTTTATGTAGACTGTGCCAAAGTACTGATTGAGTTGATTATAGCTGCCTCCTTATTCTCACTTATTATTTTTCCTGTACTGTCTATGAGAGGGCCTATATTGTCTTTCATTCTTTGTTGATTTCTAACATAAGAACAGAGGCTTTTACTATCAGTCTTGATTCTATGAGCAAGTTTGGTTTTTTTCTAAGTCTCTTTTTCAGCTTTATTCACTTTCTGAGCTATGTTTTGTTTGTCCAAATATTTTAAATATGTTTCTTTTGATTCACCCGCCTCTGTGTATTTTTTCCATGCTTTATTTTGTAGCTCTTCTACACTTAACTACAAATCTAGTTTTGCACAAATGCTAATCAGCTTTTAATTTTCTGATCGTTTAGTTTTGAGTTTTATTAGCAATACTTTGTATTGAGGCAACACCAATTTAATTCAAACAACCTAAATACAGGCAATGTCTGTATAATCAGAACATATTCTCATGTGTGTGATGTAATATAATTTATTAACTAACACACATACACTCACAGAATACTGTCTTACATTGTAAACAATTGATGAAGTAACTAGAGGTCCAGTCATTGATACTGCTACAGAGATAGTGTTGGTCACTGCAAGAATAAACGATACGTACCTGAAATCAATATTAAACAATAAATATAGATTAAATATATTTCTAATACAGTTTTTGTTTATTCTAAGATAACCATAAATAATCCATATTAAAAGAAAAAGCAGTTAAAAACATTTAATCAGTTGTGATTTTAAAAATAAAACCAATAATAAATAATAGACTTTGATATATTCTTGTTATGTGGCCAAATCACTTAATGAAATCCTGTTTATGTTTGTGATACATTGTAATGTTTCCACTTTCGGTTGGATTTCTTAATTTCTCACTGACTTATCTAGTGATCCCTGACAGTTTGAAAGCATCCCGATTCAAATGGTAAGTTGGGTGACGTATTGTAATATTTTAAGCCTCTAGGCTGTTACAGATGAGATAGCATGGTTGTCCTCACGGGACATCCTGTGACAGACAGAGCTCAGGTAAGAAACTGCGTCCGGCATTGCTTGCCAATAGTGGGTTTCAAACTGCTCATAATTTAACATCTTTATACTGGTTTTTTTAGACTACAGAGTCTGTATACTACCAGTTTCTTGGAGGGTGTTTTAAGCGATGTGTGAGTCCATGTCAATAGACTCATTAAACAATAGAGCTAAGTAGACCCGCGCAGTTAGGCGGCATCTATACTAATGAAATTACATTCACGGAAACGTAACTGGGAAAGTTAAACCAAGATGAAGCAGAATAACAAGCAAAATATGAACCTTAAATATCTGTGAATTTACCAATAGGGAGGAGTTAAAATGATAGTGGAATTCAAGAAAAAAAAAGAATAGAGACAAGGGAAGAAACTAAAATAATCCCTCTAAACTAATAATCTAAATACAGTGAAAGAACACTTGAAAATGCAAATCATTGTGCAAGATTATATAATCCACTCAGAAAATAAAAACTGATGGCTTATATAAAATATAAAGAACAAATTATTCACATAAAAATATTGAAAAAAAGCAAACAATAACACTAAATGATAAATATAAATACATTTATAAATGACAACATTTTCAACACATTTACACATCATAGCGGAGAGATGAAAGACTAGCAATAACACATCAATAATGATGAGAATACTTACCTGGCGCACTCGGGTGCTACTGTGATCCAATTTTTGACGGTGCTCCCATATTATGTGTAATTTAATATCAGTATTCCAGCTGTAACGGCTGTGAGCACACATTTTTTTCTGCACGTGTGATTCTTTTCCAGAAGGAATATTTTCTTTCCTGTTTCACCAAAATGATGGCTGAAAACAACAAGATGGCCGAACCCACCGAAAAGGTGGCAGAGGAGACCAACGAAAACCAGATGTCAAAACCCAACAGGACGACAGATGTGATAGTAGACACCTTCACCTTCACAAGCGAAGAATTTGTGGAAGGAAACACTTACTTTAGAAAAGGTACTTTGGTGGTCACTGTCACCAGCCGACAAGCGTCTAAAGCCTCTTATTCGCTTATATCCAGCGTCATTGCCGGTCCGGGAGGGGTCGGCTAAAACGGCATAGCCGCCATTGGCCGTTTCGATAATACCAAGATATTCTATGTGACGCTGACGCAGTCAGCTCACATAATACACTACGCTTCTCTACACGAGAAGACGTTCGAATGGTCGAACCATTCACAAAAGAACAAATGGGCAGAAAACGGGAAAAGGGTACCCTACAATGGGCCCCCAGTGACCAGAAAGAAGCGATCAAGCAGATGGTGGCCCAATTCACCGGGTACCCAAATGACAAAGTACACCCCGCAAAAAACGCAGCCGACAAATGGGCCTTCTAATACATAAACCAAACACAGACAAAACTGATATTAAAAACTTTAGACCCATCTCCTTATTAAACACAGACTATAAAATATTAACTAAAGCCCTTACACTAACACTTAAACCCTTCATGAAATACCTAATCCATGAAGACCAGCAATGCAGCGTACAGAACAGAAATATCATAAAACACACACATTTTTTAAGAGACATCATTCAATATACACACGAAAAAGATACACGAGCAGCTATACTATCTATAGACTAAGAAAATGCCTTTGATAAGAGTTTTACATAGATATTTACACAAAACATTAGAGAGAAATAAAATGGGGAAATATTTTACAAACTGGGTCAAAATATTATACAATAAACCTGAAAGTAGGTTACTGATAAATCACACACTTACAGACAAAATACAAATAACATTACTATATGTGCTAGTGATGGAACCAATCTTAGAAACAAATCAGACAAGATAAAGCAATTAAAGGGACACAGATACCGGGGAAAGGAGAAATAAAAATCCATAGCATACGCAGACAGCACTGTATTTTTCCCATCAAATTATACATCAATAGAAAACATCTTAAATACCTTTGAGACCTTCGGCAAACAGAGTGGATCCAAAGTAAATATTCTAAAATCCAAAATTATGGGAATAGGAAAGTGGAAATTGAAAACTGATTTCCCCTTTCAATTAATGCAAGAACAGAAACTAAAAATATATGGAATAGATTACCAGGCAAACCAAAATAAAAACAAAGAAATGTGGCGAAAATTAACAGAGCAGATAAAAAATAAGTTGCAAAAATATAAATTTTAAACTACAACAATATTCAGCATGACATTATAATAAACACATTTATCATAACTAAATTAATATATACGTGTAACATCTTCAGCCCCCTACTAGAGATCATCACAGAAATAAAAATGCTCATTAGGAATTTCATTTTTATAAACACTAGATCCAACATTAAACACAGAACATTAATGCAAGACAAAAACCGAGGCGGAATTGCCCTACAAGACATTACAAAAAAAATCCAAGATCTCAGAATTAAATTTTTCGGTGAAATAATCGCCCACCCCAATGAATACCCACTAGCCTACTATGTAGGAATTAAAATTACAAAATAGCAAACCACATTTCTTTGGAAGCGTACCACCCTTATATAAGGAGTGCATTAAATATTTACAAGGAAATGAACACTTACTCATGCTAGAAACTACAAATATTTATTTAAAAAACTAGTACAATCCCAAGAGCCATCACTCAAAAACAGAATAAAAGTAGGATACCTTTTCTTTATTCCTATACATATATATTTAGTATCCTTCACGCACTAAAAATATCACCAAAAACGAAAGAAGTTACATACAGACTACTATATAATATAACACCAATTTTGCAAACAATCACACAGGTACAAAGCCCGCACACCCAAATGTCAATTATGCAGACAGAACATCCAAGAAACCGAAGAACATATATTTTTGTAATGCAATATTGAAACACAAACTGTAGATACATTAAGACAAATGATAAACAAACATACAAAAAAACCAAAGTGAATATGTTCAGGACAATTATGCTAAATAACATTTACAAAACAGATAAAACCACCTAAGACACATTACTAACACGCGTGGCAACATTCAAACATTTAGTTTGTACCTGCAGAAACAAAGCAACATACAAACAGCACACTTACACTCCAGAACTGTTTAAACATATATATATACATATATACAAAATTATTTGTGGACTGCTTCAAATTTGAAATAAATTTGTTTTCTTTATAATGAACAGCAAAGTTGCTGTTTTTGTCCTTTATTGTTTTTGAGAAAAAAAACAAAGGAAAAAAATAATAATATATCCACACACACAAAAAAATAATAAGAATTTTTAGATGCCAATCAAAATAAAATTTAAAAATGTAAACGTTTTGTACAGTGGCTGACAAACAGTGATACTTATAAACTTAGAGGAATTATAGATAAGTGTGATACATGAAGGCAACAAATATTTTTCATAGATGCAATTACTAATGTACTAGAAAATAAATGTGGATTTAAAAGCACAAGGTGGGATAAAAAAAAAGGGAAAATAGTTGGATGGAACGAAGATGTTAACAAGGCTGTGAAAGCCAAGAACAATGTATTCAAAATATGGCCAAAGAAATCAAAAATAATACACATGCACAAACTTTCTAATTTGATTTTTACAACATACATATTAGTGTGTAGTTGTCTTATTGTGTCCTCTACAATAAGCATATCAGGAGCACCAATAACCGCATTCACTTTATAACACTTTAAATGCATATATGCTTTCTTACAAACACATCTAATTTTTGTTTGATATAATGACAATTACTTCATGTGTGACTAATTATGATGACATTATGCTAACCTTGGAGCGATATCTAAAGGGTTGATCCTATAGGCAACAGTGGTTATGTTTTGTGTTGTCACAGCCAAGATCAGCATTGCTACAGTCACGTTTCTAGAACTGGAGTCCAGAAATGTTATGACAAGAAAACAGCCGGCACAGCCTACACAACCTGAGAATGAGAATTAACAATATTTGACTGGTTTATGTAGACTACAAAACCAATTTTCACATACTCAAGAAATATGGCAGAAAATTATGACCACAGTGAGATGTAAATTTGTAATGGTAAAACTATTATATAAATGGTAACAGATAGTCATAGTTGCCCATCGCAAGTGAATATGATGACAGCATCAAACATATATAGTCCGATGCGAGCACGGTAAACTCTGCCACATTTGTGACACCCATGGACAGCGTTAGCAATTGTACCATCTTGCATTATGTCCTTTTGTGCAGCTTGCTTGTTCTGTGCCTCAGTGATGGTTCTCTTCGTAGTGTGAAGACAGTGTTCTGGGCTGAGCGGTTCAGAGCAAGAATCTTCCCAGGAGACGAAATCAACTAAAAAACTGTTCAAAAATACTTTCAGAGAATCTTTGTATCATTTCCTCTGTCCCCTTGACAAGCACTTGTCTGGCCTGAACTCACGTAGCAACAGCCGCCCAGGGAGCCGCTCATTGAGTATGCAAGCAACCTGCCCAGGCCATCCGATCCATGCTCACTGCAGCTGGGCAAGGATGTCCGAGAGCCTCATGCTGATGAAAGTTCTAGAGTTGTGCACTCTATAATTCCAGATAATCCTGAGCAGCTTGCGACAAGAACTCACGTGGAAATGGTTTAGTAGTTTCCCTATATGCCTGCCATAGACTGCACATGTTTTGCATTCCAATATAAGTGTCATTAGCACCTTAATATGATACACCTTAATCTTGGTGGCAACACTGATTACCGTAGTCTTCCTTCTTCTTCTTCTTCATCGTACGCAGTCAGACAGTAACCATTATTTTTTCGAAAAAAGCGGTGGTCATCCTGAGGCTGTCGACACTGCCATAGAGCTTGTCTTGTGGTTCCACTGGTGA
Organism: Ariolimax columbianus; assembly: GCA_036924085.1. Lineage (NCBI taxonomy): Eukaryota > Metazoa > Mollusca > Gastropoda > Stylommatophora > Arionidae > Ariolimax > Ariolimax columbianus. Next base: position 136,191,875 of record JAVGWX010000003.1, read on the forward strand.
TGGCCACATCTGCTCTCTCTGATCCTCGTATGTCGGGCAGTTTTGCAGCAGATGCTCAGCTCTCATTTTCTCGGTACCACACGGGCATTCGTCGGTACCACCTATCTTCAATTTGTTGAATAGGTGGTACCTCAGTCTATTGTGGCCAGTGCGAAGTCTGAAGACAACGACCTGCTCTCTTCTGTTCAACTGGTAATAGGCATCGTTTTTGGTCGTAGTCTTCCAAAAGCAGTCCCTCGCCTTAGCAATCGTTACAGACATCAAAGTAAATTTCCGCATTAGGTGACGATACTACCAAGGGAAGCAAAGCCATCAAATGTCTGTAGATGTTGGTCCTGTACAGTGGTGTTCGCTTTGTGGATTTGTTTCCGAGAAGCAGATAGAAATGAATGCTGTCTAGAAAATGATCATAATTACTATCTCAATGGTAACATTGCTGAGGATTATATTCTGGTGCATGGTCATTTCACTGAAACCCAAAAATGTTAGAGAACAGGAATATTAAATGTACCTATAGTCTGGAACAGTTTCCTGTTACAAGAGACAGTCATTCTGGTTTTCAGGAGGCAATCTGCCAGATATCCACACATTAGGCCAGATAGGAACTTGCCCACAAATGGCAGGGATGAGAGAATGGCATTCTAGGATGCACACAAATGGTAGCGATGAGTGTATGACATTATGTGAGTAAATTTATGATGGAAATTAGAAAATTACATACAAGGATACATATCAATAATAGAGGTGAGATAATTATATACTTGGAGATATACATATATTAGAAATAGAGAATGGAATACTAGGAGCTATACATACAGAAGAAATAGAGAATGGCATACCGGGAGATATACATATAGAAGAAATAGAGAATGCCATACTGGGAGAGATACATATAGAAGAAATAGATAATGACATACTGGGAGATATACATACCGAAGAAATAGATAATGGTATAATGAAATCTGTGACGGTATACACACGGTTGATATGAGATAATGACATTCTGGGATACATACAAAGGGAGGAGGGGAAGAAAATCATTTTAGCATAAGGGGAAAGGTTTTCGTCTATCAAGAAACAATGGCATGAAATGGTCAGTGTTCGAATCCCACAAGTTTAAAGCATCCCTTAGTCTCAACGCAGACGAGATAGGCGCCTAGTCCTATTGAAGATGGACAATAAACTTGGAGGTCATCTGTACACGCTTTGGTCCTAATGGAACTCTCGGCAGTTGACAATCGAAAAGAGCGGGTTGTTAGGCACTGTTCAGGTAAAACTTCTAAAGGTAACAAAAACTTCCAACTCAATAGTAACCTGCATTGTGGCCAAAAGGAGGTTGATACCTCCATCATGCAGACACAACAAGCCAATCATCTGTCAGCTCACTCGATTATAAGTATACACAAAAAGACCTATACATCGCCAATGGAAAGAGCAGGAGTGACTGAGGGAAGTGAAGTTAGTTGTCAGTCTTTTTATTCAATTGTAAGCGCTTAAATCGCCCCCAAGATGCAAAACATCTTACACCATCAAGACATGGCACTTGAAAATACCTTTTACTTTGTCTAACCACCTTTCCTTCAGTCGCTCTCTCGCTCTGAACCAGGACCTCGGGCATTGTAAGCCATTGGGCTACAGTTGACTAACCACCTTTCCTTCAGTCACCCTCTCGCTCTGAACCAGGACCTCAGGCATTGTAAGCCCTTGGGGTAAAGTTAATAGGTATGCATTTTCATGGTAATACTGAACCATCTCACCTTTAAAGAGAATGACTTTCTGAGAAATCAAAGTCGCTTAGAAATGACACGATCTTTTAATGAAGGAAGCAATTTAAGCCAAACTGGTATTTGAGGTGTGGCATGTGGCTCCATCCTGCTGAAAATAGTCAGTACGTAGTTTCTCGTCGTCCAACTGGTTCACGTTAACGTCCCTGTACAATGTTATTGAACATTATGAGGAGAAACCAGGGACCGGCAACGCGTGGGACGACCTGTATACTGTATTTAAATTGTAGAGATGAGAGAATAGCTATATACTACACATACTGAATGTAGCTCATGATATGGCAAACATTTCAATTAATGTATATAGTCAACCCACATGGCGGATGTTCATATTCATGAACTTACCTGGGAGATATTATAGTGGAGAACATCTTGCATGTACATTGGCAGGTACGCAAGGATCCATGAATAGACCCACATAAATGTTGCCGAGGCAACAATGATAGCCCATACAGCTGGCGAGCACAGTATTTTTATCCATGGAGGGTGAATCTAAAAATGTAGTTCAGACTTTGCAGTTCAAACAAAATGCAGTATAATATATTGTTTATGTTAATTGCTGTCGTCATCATTACATACTTACATAATAAAATCGGTTTACAAACTGATGATCTGCTATGTTCTCCAGGTAAAATAAGATAATGTTATTTTTGTTGTTGCGCTCGCCTTATTTATCTATTCCCCAAGGCGGTGTGAATTGCACTGTGGTTTTTATTTTGCGCCTGTCGGCCCAGTGGATCCGGCCCCAGCTAGCATTTTATGTAAGGGTCTGCTTCCTCCTGCATTTTCAAAGGGTTTGCTTCCCTGGGGTAACGACCGGTGCTGTGATGGGGATGGAACCCAGCACCTTCGGTTGTGAGCCGTGTCACTTAACCACTAGCCTACGCTGTCTCCAATAATGTTATTCAATACGAATGTATAAATCTAGCCACCTCTTTGGGTTAGAAAAATGTTAGCCAAGGCCACAATGCCCAAGCTACAGTCCGATATCACGTGTCTCCTGCTCATATTTCCTATCACGTGGCTAGAAGTTGAAACAGACTTTAGGAAGAGAATAAAATAACAACCAATATAGCTGAATATAAAGTAGAGATATATATATGTTGTATGACTATGAACATATTCTGCTAAACCACACGCTTGCGACAACCTGGACCAAATACAATATGAGAACTAACGAGACCAAAACAGAAACTACGAGGATCAGCAGAGCACCTGGGCCACAAAACATAGTGTAAATTATATTGCTCTTCAACAGGCCCATAGTTTAATGGGGTTTGGGATGGGGAAAGGGGGGGGGTGGTTTCAGCACATGGTAAACTCGACAGGGAAATCGAGACTAGATGTCAGAAACTATCTGCTGTGCTGAATCAGCTATTCCCAGGGCTAATGCACCCGAGCATTAGTTTGACAGCAAAGCAACAAAAATATTATTTTGCCGACTCTCTGCTACCAGGGCCAAACATGACCCCTGTCCAAGACACGTGAGAGCAGAATTTCGACATGTTTAGTGAAGTGTTTGAGAAAGGTAATCGGTGTTATCAGGAAAGACAAGACATTCCTTGTATGGTCGTCGCACGACATATGTAGAATACATTTCCAGGCACAAAACACGTTGGTTTGGTCATCTCATAATGTACCTCAAATTCCGCTGATGGCTTACAACGCGTGTAGATCTGACTACAGGGCAAGAGAGCGACCACGAGGCAGGTCGGTAGATGACTTTAGAGTAATTGTACAAAGACACGGGCTCACAATGACGGACACAATACACTTGGCGTAGGACAGACAACTTAAGCTTCCCACAACGCTCAGCGGCATAAGTAGAAAGAAAACTAACTAATTAACTAACTGACTTACTAACTAATTAACTAACTGATTTACAAATTAACTAGCTAACTAACTAACAACTAACAGGCTAACTAACATCAAGTAGAGACGTCGGACTGGATTTGACTTAAAAAACAAAATAACAATATAACGAGACATGAGCTTGCCAGAAACCCACGTGATTTACAGAATGGCAAGAAAGAGGCAGAGAAACGATTGCTAAACTACAACAGAAATGAAGGCATAAACAATTACATCCTCACAGATGAAACAAAATGATGACCACCGCGCCAAGACAACCGCCGAACAAAATCGTTATCGACATCATAATTTACATCATCTTCTACAACAGAACAGGCCAGCCTCCGGCCCGTAGGCCTGAATAGACCTGAACTAAACAAAAAACAACTTTAAAAAAAAAATAACTACAAAATACGTCACTAAATATTGCCGACAAAAAAGAAAATGATTTCGTAAAATCTCTAATCGGACAAGTTGGCATGTCGACGACTTTGAAAATGAAAAATGACATTCAATATTTTCTGCAGTTCAAAATACCATGGAGGAATGTGGTTGGTTTGAATAGTAACTCGGGATGAAGACGCTGAGCAGCGCGTGAGCTGCAGTGGTCAGAGACCCATAGCTGACTGCTAGCGTCAGGGCCAGCGAACCATAGCTGCCAAGACCCTTCTACACCTCCACGCGGTGATCCTGGATAACAGGCTGCAGCAGGGCAGACTGGCTAAGGAGAAAGGATCGAAGAGCGAATGCTAACCCGGTACTAAAAAAATAATTGCTGAAGTCGGATGTGTTGGACCGAAATGTGCAAATATCGCAGTCAAGCTGTAAACTACGACACGACGAATTCCGTTCTCTGGACCACATTCTGCTACTTAAGCCCTTTCAGGGTTTGGTAGCGGGAAATTGAGAACGAACGAAGAAGAAGAAGAACAAGAATAGTAACTCATATATTGTGTGTACAAATTATGAAACCCACTAAAACAGTACATTCATTATTTATTTCATATTACATTTCAGATCGTAATTTTTTTTTAAAATGTAATTAGTCTGGCCATCTAGTGGTACCTTTTACTACATCTGACCACCAGACAACCTTACATTGGTAATCACTGATCTACTCGAAAAAAGTGTTCTTTATGTTGTTGTTGTTGTTGTCATTGTTGTTTTTCTTCTTCTCCTCCTCCTTTCTCGTCGCAACGTATTTTTTATTTTGTCCATACGTGGCCCAGTTCTCTGTAAAAAGGTTGCTGTAGTGGACTCTGGGGGCCACTCTTCCCCTTCTCTCTCCTCTTACCTCCCCCTGTTTCATTTGACTCTGTCCTACAGTCACACCCTTCACAACTTTCACACGCGCCCTCGTGGTAAAGCCCTTCCATTGCACCTTGGTTGGGCTAGCTTCTGAGGGCGCACAAACCTAGCATAGGTACATACAGACGCGCACATGCATCCAAGCACTGGTTTATGCGTCCTGATATCGCCCAATTGACTACGGTCTGGGGGTGGAAAATGGCGCGCCTCCGCCAGTAGAAACTAGTGAGGCAAACATAAAAAAAAAAAAAAAAAAGTTTTTCGAGGTTTCAAAATAGTTTTGTGTGGAGTTTCGTTTCGGAGTTACTTCTCCTTGGGCCAGTGCACACTACACAATTAGCTAAGCATATAACAGACTTGTAGAATATGTTCGTCCGCCTGCGGTTCTTGTCCTCGCGTGCACATGAGTGATGTAGCCAATTTCAGCCAGTGTAAGTGGCCATTCCATCTGTTATGTTCACTTCTTGATCCTAACAGGATCACTTGCTCCGGTCTGTTACGGCAATGCTAGTTGTCTCTTGTTTGACCGACTTTCCTTAAGGCTTTGATAAGATCTTTTTTCTTTGGAAGGTAATTGTTTTTTGTTGTTTATTGTTTTTGTTGTTCTCCATCCTTTGCTAACAAGTCTCCGACATCATTTGCTAAAATGTCGATATATTAAAAGAAACAGCAATAGATATGTGCGTTTTTATTCATACTACTAGCACAAAAATACTACTATTTCAAACATCTACTGACTGACGAAACTCTTACTTTGGTTTTCCCTGTCGGACATTTCTGTGTCTCTGCTGAGATATAATTGAGCTCTTCAGGCGATATCCCAGGGTGATCTCTTGGCGTGTTGTAGACGAGCACTAGCCACACACTCACCCAGATGGCACTGATTGTACCTATGCATCATATTTGATTACATTATTTACACAATATGGACACACAACCGCAAGCACGCCAACACATACATACACACGCACCACACATATGCAGACATATATATTTATATATGCTTATAACTGGATATATATATATATATATATATATATATATATATATATATATATATATATATCAGAACTGAACATGCAGGTTGGAATGGACCAGTTCTCTGCCGCATGCGAAAATTTTGGCCTGATCATATATGCCAAAAAAATAGAGGTCATGTACCAACCAGCACCAGGCATGCCGTACACAAAACTAGAGACTACAGTCAGCGGGCAGACGTTGAATGCCGTAGACAAATTCCCATATCTGGGCAGCACGCTGTCGATATCTGTCAGCCTAGACGATGAGGTGGCAAGCAAAGGCCAACACAACCTTTGGTAGAATGCGCTCGATGGTCTTGGCACGTCGTGGCATCAGCGTCAAGACCAAACTCAAAGTCTACCGTGCAACCATCATTCCAACCCTACTATACGCTTGCGAAAGCTGGACTGTATACTCTGGACATGCAAGGAGGTTAAACCACTTCCACACAGGTTGCCTGAGGCGAATATTCCACATCCGATGGCAAGATCGTGTCACTGACATCGAGGTTCTCTCGAGGGCTAACATGCCCAGCATCCATGCACTGCTAGAAAAAGCACGACTAGGATTGGCCGGACACCTCGTCCGTATGTCAGACGAGCGGCTCCCAAAGAGGCTTCTCTACGGCGAGCTGAGAGAGGGATGGCGCGAGAATGGGCGCACAAAGAAACGTTTTAAAGACGGAATGAAGGACTCACTAAAAAGTTGCCAGATAGACATCGACACCTGGGAATGTCTTGCACAAAACAGATCTGACTAGAGAAGCGCAGTCAAATCGGGTGTAGCTGCCGGTGAAGATGATCGTGTTGTGAAAGTCCAGAACAGACGCAAGACCCGGAAATCCCAAACAGCGGGAACACCATCCCCTTCTACAAACCTCGTTTGCCCGATATGTAGCAGATGTTTTCGTGCTCGCATTGGCCTGTTCAGCCACATGCGCACCCACACGCAACAGGGAAATCTGTGACAAGGATGATGTCGGCGGTCCTCATCGACAACGATGGACAGCTATTATTATTATTATATACATATAAATATATATATTAGTTAGCTACTTAGTTGCCCATCGCAATCAATGATGGTGACATCATGATGTGACTTGAACTGTACTTGAATTATAGTGACAGAAACTGCGCTGTTCATCTACACCACTCTGGTTCTGAGCTACCTTGGACATAAGACAAAACGACTGAATGCAGGATGCAGGTACTCTGGCATCATCTCCACTGAAACCAGTTTATCATTCATATCATTGTTCCATGGATCAACAGATAATGGAATGTTGATGCCCTCGCGAAGTCGTACCTATGCAGTCACGTTGGCGCTGGATGGGTCTGGCTGGTGAATCAGGGGTTGTCATTGGCCATCGATTTCCTGATCAGAGGGCCAGTACTGACCAGGATAGTTGGTTTCACCGGCTGCAGTCCCACCCACTCTGACTCCACCCACTCTGACTCCACCCACTCTGACTCCACCCACTCTGACTCCACTCCCTGCTGTTTACTTGAAAAATTGATGTATCTTGAGAAGTGTACTAATGAGGATGCTGGAACGTGGATTTAATATTTTATCTGCATGACATATGCACGAGAACAGGCTGTGTATAGAAACGGCTGGTATATATATCAAAACATTGACGGCAACGTGAAGGCTGATTGGGTCACAGTGGTCAACACCAGTCAATGACGTACACAACAAAAACGGGCTTGAATTCATGCATATATATATATACACACACACACACACACACACGTCGAGAGCAGAGATGCTCGCTACTCATCGTACACACAATCACACACACTAACACATATATAAATATTTCCTTTCTCACTATCCATACTCACACACATGTCGAGAGCAGAGATGCTCACCACTCATCACACCCACCCACCCACGCCCGTCTGCGCGCGCACCCACACACAACACACATACATGTATAACATGAGAAACACATGCCACGTTACCAAAACCACAACAATTGAGACAATTCGCTTTTCTGTCTCTCATACTTTTCCGCAAACATATTACCATAGAAATAGAAGATCAGGGGCCAGCCATTGTCGAAATGGATTTGACACAAAAGACCAGACACCAGGAAGGTAAATATACCACCAATGCTGACACCTGTAAGAGAAGATTAATTGTAAACATGTTTTCATTGTTATATTAGATATACATTTGTTTTAATTTGTCATGTTGTTGCGTTTTATTTTGTAAATTAATATACCATGTTAGGAAAAAAAAACTTACTCTCTTATTCTCATGTTTAGACCGTTTTATAAGAAATGCAGACAAAGAAACACACACACAGAAAGAGAGAGAGAGAGAGAGAGAGAGAGAGAGAGAGAGAGAGAGAGAGAGAGGAGATTAAGAGTGAAAGAAAGTGCAGCGGTGTACACAGGAGATTAATAGACGCTGTGTCACATCTGGGGTGTTTTTTACTTACTTCGTTTCATTTAAATATTGGTGGTGTCTCGTCACCGATTGACATAATAGATCATTTGTCTTCATTACCGCGTCTCCTATGTCACAAAGAAGTGCTAATTTCTTTACTTCTTTTTATAAAAAAATCTTTTGGCAATTTCATTGCGATAGTAATAGTAATGTTAACGTGTTTTCTGTGCCCGTTATTTTTTCTACATGACAAATGATATTTGACTCTCTGCTCTACCTCGCTAATTATTTGATTATTTTTGTATGTTACAATTGAAGATTTTTTCGTGAACAAAAAACAGACGATGATCAAGGAGATCAAGGAAGTTCGTTGTGTGCGGTAGCTAATTATATGATATCATATAAAGTGCAACTATTGTCCAATCGTAAAACAATTGGCCAGAGTGAGACGTTATTTTTACACGTCTGGACATACAATGCAATGAAATCTAAACAAGAATGCAGTAAGTTGGTACACAAATCCGATGGACCGTATGGACCCAACACCGTTTCATCAACTTTATTCCATCCCAGTATATAGATCAGTAGAGGGTAGGAGAGAATTCATGAAGAAAACACTCCGGCGTCTTGTGTTGTCTCATACACAAAACGACACCAGGCCATCTAGATGTCGTCGTAATCACCAAAATGACACCGGACCGTCTAGTGTTGATGCATGCACTAAACGACACTGGTCAATTTAGATGGGGTATGCACCAAAAGACACCGGGTCGTCTATGTGTTGTAGAATGCACCAAATGACACTGGGCGTGATCCAGCTACTAATCTCAAACATAAACTTCAGTTAGATATGGGGACTGTTTTACTTTTAACATCTTCTGACATGCCGTGTAAATTCATTAAAATAACACTGCAGGAGAACGGAATACGTTGTGTCGCTAGTTTACAGCTTGACTGTGATATTTGCACATGTCGGTCCGACACATACTTATGGAAGTCTGTACATTTGTTATTATCTCTTGTATAGTCTACGCCAACATGCATATATCATTGTCTTGTTTATAGTTTAGTGAAATAGTACCTTCAAATATTCTCGCTATGACGTATGATTAATTTTACAAAAAATGCATAATTAACTATTTGTAAAGTAGAGCTTAATTGAAATATTCGACTAAGAAGGAACACGTGAATACCATTGAATTAAGTTACTGAATGTTTTTAAATTCAGGACGAGCAAGTTTTTTTGGTTTTTGTTTGAGCAAGTGACCTGTTAACAATATCCTGGCATTAACAAGGGCCACAAATGAGTGACCTGAGCCAAAGAATAGATCTACTGCAGCCTTTAATGTAAGTGGTACAAGACGACTAAAATAGGATGTGTTTGGAGCCCACAACTTCACTGCGTAAAACAAATTGTTGCAGAAATCACCCCTGCAAAAACGTACACATTGCTACAGAGCTATCTTTATGTAAAGCATCGGTTGTAGCAGTGAGTCTATTCCCTGTAAGGAGGTAGAAACTGACAAGAAGAAGGTACTATTAAGGTTAAGTAATTGTTGCAGTAGTCGTACGTAATACTTATGGAAGCAATGCGATAGCAATAGTAGTAGTAGTATTAGTAGTATTCGTAGTGGTAGTAAAGTAATAGTAGCAACAATAGTAGTATTAGTAGTAAAAGCAGTAGAAGTAGCAGTTGTAGTAGTAGTAGTATAGTAGTAGTAGTAGTAATAGTAGTACCATTAGTAGCAACGGTAGTAGTAATAGTAACAGTAGTATAAGTTATACTAACAGCAATAACATAAGTGGTCATTATCATCATAGGCGTCTCAGTCTCTGTAGACGATATGCGTGGTGCCATGTGATTTTGTCCAACTGTCTCGTGTATTTCTACACTGTTTGCTTTGACTGTAAAGTTGGATTTGCGAGTGACAGTCCCTGCCACACATCGTACAACCATTTTGAGGATGCTGGCTTGTTGGAGTGTTTCTTGATCTTTTCAGTCTTTCTTTTTTCTCTGCAGCCAGATGGCCTCTGCGAGTATCGGCAGTCGCTATGCGCCCTTCAGATGCCTGTCTCCAAACAGCTCGATGCTGATCAATTGTTTTCCAGTGAAACAATAGTAGTAGCAGAAATAATAATAGTAATACTAGTAATTGTAGTAGTAATAGTTGAAGCGATAGTAGTAGTAGTAATTCTATAGTAGTTGTAATGGTAATAATACTAATAGTAACATTGTTACCAACAACAGTAACAGTATTAGTAGTAAATGTAGTAGTAGTAGTAGTAATATTACTAGTAGTCGTAGTAAAAGTATCAGAAGTAGTAGTAACAATTGAGTAGTAGTAGTAATAGTAGTAGTAATAGTATTAGTAGTGGTTGTAGAATTAGTAGTAATAGTATTTGTAATAGAAGAATAGTAGTAGTAGTATGAGTAATAGTAGAGTAGTAGTAGTAGTATTAATAATACTATTAGTAGTATGGTAGTGGTAGTAGTAGTACTGGTAGTATTAGTAGTAATAGAGTAGCAGTAGTTATAGTAGCAGTTGCAGTAGTAGTAAAAGTGGTAGTAGTGCTTTTAATATTAGTAGTACTAGAGTAGTTGTAGTAGTTGTTGTAGCATTAGTAGTAGTAGTAATAGTAGCATGGTGGTGGTGGTTGTAGTAGTAATAATAGTAAAGGCAGTGGTTGTTGTGGTAGTAGTATTAGTAGTAGTAGCATAGTAGTAGTAGTAGCAGTGGGGGTAATAGTAGTAGTAGAAGTATAGTAGTAGTCGAAACAATATATCTAGCAATAGCAGAATTAGTAGTAAATATATGATTAATCGCGGTAGAATCAAGAATCAGTATTAGCTAGTTAACCTGTATATTCCACCGCCGTCAGGTAAGCGACCTCTGGCCTAGGCGCCCATGCTGCCCACAGGGATTGAACTGCCGGATCAATCATGCCCTGAATTTAAAAATAAAATAATTGTTTAATCAATATTCTATCATCTTTATGTTTCTTTAACTTGCTGCAGTTATGAAGTTTGACAAAGAAACACAAATGTACATATCATGTTATTGTTGTTATTTAACGTCAACAATTACTCTTTTGTACGCCCTAAAAAGGACGTTCAGTGGCGGGTTGTTGTAGCGTTCCTCACTTCCCGAGTGTGCTGATAAAGGTGGACCGAGGTACTCCACTAAATTTTGCGATGTTTGGTTTCATCTGCATGTCGCTCACTACTACGGGAATCACGTCGATCCCTCACCTCGTTAGCCAGGCTGTCGTGAAAACAGCCTGTTTCCAGAAAGGGTTGCGTGTTAGCCGAGGTGAGAGTCTTTGCCAGTGTGGCAGCGTAAGGCTTAGCTGTGAAATTTACTTATCTAAAGAGTTACAACATTTATTTACACCACGACACGACTTCATACAGTAAATAACACAGTAAACACTATCCAACAAAAATGATATGATTTAATAATTGTTAAATCAAAACAATATTAACAAAACGAACAAATTACATCTAAACAAAATAATCATAATATATATATATATATATATATATATATATATATATATATATATATTGAACACCATCGGAGGTTTTAAGCATTAGCTTTTGATATTTCCCCCAAACTACATAACCCAAGCTCTCGCCGCTGAATTCCCTTTTCTGCACACTCAACACACACTCGTCCTCACGATCGGATTACGTACTCAGTCGTTCTGTACATTCGCATATAATCAGATCACTTTCATTCAGGTGATCTGTACAACCTCATACAATCGGTTCACGTATGCTCAGACGATTTGTGCATTCATATGTAATTAGATCACGCCACTTATAGTCAGATCAGGTACTCACTTGTGGCTACATGCTCATTCGATCTGTGCATACACATCCAATCGGAACACACATCGTTCCAAATGTGTCCTGCACATACCACATACATTCAGATCTAGTCCTTAGACGATATGTACATTCACAATTACTTCTATCACTTCACGTATTCACACGAATATGTACATTCATATGTAATTAGATTCCACATCGTTCACTAGGTGTCCTGCATGTACGACACACATTCAGATATCTTACTGTTCACAGGTGTTCAACATAAATACCTATAGAGCGACCGGCCAAAGCTCAAAGTGTATGCTGGTTCAGTCACCCTGCAAATTCACTCTCACTCTCAGACTACTAACAGCCTCTCAGTCACTCTTCTAGCCAGTCTCTCAGACTATTGACAGCCTATCAGGCTCTCTTCTAACCAGTCTACTTGAGTTCATCTTTGCAGAGTATTTTATAGTTTCAAGCAACACCATGGCTGTCCAATGGACTTCTGTTTGTTGTCTGAGTTAGCCATCACTCTAATTTGGACCCCCTCAAACTAACTGTTATTGGATGATTATCTCCGAATCCCTGTCACTCTAAATGTTGTAGCCGGTCGTCACGGCACCTGGCTGTCACCAACCAACACCGACCTCTCCTCCACATACACTTATTCGGAATGCCCAGAGTGGCCAGCTACGAACCCCAACTTCAGCGCCGAAACACCACCACCCCCCCCCCCCACCCCCACCCGTACAAAACAAAATTTTCCACCTAATCACCTCGTTTCCTTTGTCGACGAAGTGTCGAGGCGGTGATTGATCTTGGCACGCATTCAGGCAACCTTTATTCCCAGGGTCATCAGCCCAATCCCCCTTGCCCTAAACGCCCACGCTTGCCCTAAACGCCCACGCTCCAGCTGGAACTGTCACACCAGTATATATTGCCTGACCCTGACTAACATTGCCTGACCCTGACTAACATTGCCTGACCCTGACTAACATTGCCTGACCCTGACTAACATTGCCTGACCCTGACTAACATTGCCTGACCCTGACTAACATTGCCTGACCCTGACTAACATTGCCTGACCCTGACTAACATTGCCTGACCCTGACTAACATTGCCTGACCCTGACTAACATGTCTTATCAGTAGTAACATGTTTTAAAGAACATGGATGTTTCATTTATAAACAAATATGTGAAATTAGCCCTGTTTTGTTGTTGTTTATTTTACGTTTTCTTTGTAATTAATATAAAAGCATACGCACACATTAACTTGGAACACTTGGAATCCTGGTTTAAAAACAGACATGCATCCTGCTGCCAGGAAGATCAAGTTTTGTTTAGTAAGTTTAAAAAAACAAAACACGATTGTACTACCAGCGGTTTACTTGATATAGCGGAAAGTAGACGGAGTGTTGCATTGAACTTTAATGTTTCTAAATTTGTACTGGGAAACTTTCTAATAACCTGCAATTTTCGATTTTCAACTGCCAAGGATTTTATACCTACACAGCATGTACATGGGACTTCCAAGTTTATCGTCCGTCTCGATAGGACTAGGCGCATGTGTTCGTTTCATGAGAGAAAGCGGCACTACACCTCTACAATAGCTGCCTCACCCCCACCCCGAACACACTAGCCGGTTTAATATGAGGCCAAAGTTAGACAATTATTTGTCTTCTTACATTGCCAAGCACCTTCGTTTACAAAAAATGTTTAATTTGTAAAACAGATTAGTCTCTGACATTGTTGTACATATAGCAATAGTAATAGTAGTAGTAGTATCAGCAGCATCAACAACAGCAGCATTTAGGTAGTCGTATTTGCAGTAGTTGATGTTGCAGGAGCAATATAATTCATCATTATCATGAGTCCCGTAACCTAGAAGGTTGTTGAGGCACCGTTATTGCAGTTTGTCGAACCAGTTCACACCATACGTCTCAATTTTTCGCCTAGGTATTAGTTTCAGCTATAGACCTTCCCGTCCACTCTTTTATATTGTCCTCCCATCTCTGTTTTGGTCTTCCTCTCCCACGCTTCCCAGGCGCAATGCCTTGCAGGACGGTCTTGGTTAGCTAATGCAATTAGTAGTAGTATATGTAGGAATTGTAGCAGTAGCAGTAGTAATATTAATAGTAGTAGTAATAGTAGTAGTAGATGTAGTAATAGTGGTAACAATAGTATCTGTATTAGTTATAAAAGTAGTATTAACAACTATGTGTAATAGTACTAGTAGTCGTCGTCATCTTCCTCGTTGTCGCAGTAGTAGTGGTAGTGGTAGTGGTATTGGTAGTGGTAGTAGTAGTAGTAATAGTAGTAGTAGTAGTAGTAGTAGTAGTAGTATTAGTAGTAGACTGCTTGACGTGACATAAAAAGTTTGACAGCAAATGCTGTAGATTGTGGCTTTGAAACTAGGATACTTGCATTTGTTGTTCCAGCGATGACTCTGAGAGCCACCAAGATATATCTGTTTAACCTTGTCAGTTCAGGGGTCAGTAGGTTGACTAGAGTACCAACTCCAACACAAGAGGCCACCAGGCGTTTGGCCCCGATGAACCTCTCGATATAACAAGAAACCATTGGAGTCAGGAGATAGCCATAGTAGTACGAGGACAGAACGACTCCCTCAAAAGTGGCGTCCCACGCAAACTCCCGTTTTCCTGTGTAAGTTCAATAATTATAATCACAATACTTATATCAATATCAACGTGCCGGAACAAACATTTTAGAGTACACAAACAATATATAGAAGAAACATGTAAAAAGAAGCCAAAATTAGTGTGGGAAACAGCCTCAGTGATAACTTAAAGATGCGAAACCACTGCGCTACGCGGCTTTGTTGATGACCAAGCCACTAATATCAACTTTAAAAAAACACCAAAAAAAACACAAAAAGAACAATTGCAGGAACATATCAACAATATTAATGAGGTCTGTGCGGATTATAGTCAGGAACATATCAACAATATTAATGAGGTCTGTGCGGATTATAGTCAGGAACATATCAACAATATTAATGAGGTCTGTGCGGATTATAGTCAGGAACATATCAACAATATTAATGAGGTCTGTGCGGATTATAGTCAGGAACATATCAACAATATTAATGAGGTCTGTGCGGATTATAGTCAGGAACATATCAACAATATTAATGAGGTCTGTGCGGATTATAGTCAGGAACATATCAACAATATTAATGAGGTCTGTGCGGATTATAGTCAGGAACATATCAACAATATTAATGAGGTCTGTGCGGATTATAGTCAGGAACATATCAACAATATTAATGAGGTCTGTGCGGATTATAGTCAGGAACATATCAACAATATTAATGAGGTCTGTGCGGATTATAGTCAGGAACATATCAACAATATTAATGAGGTCTGTGCGGATTATAGTCAGGAACATATCAACAATATTAATGAGGTCTGTGCGGATTATAGTCAGGAACATATCAACAATATTAATGAGGTCTGTGCGGATTATAGTCAGGAACATATCAACAATATTAATGAGGTCTGTGCGGATTATAGTCAGGAACATATCAACAATACTAATGATGTCTGTGCGGATTATAGTCAGGAACATATCAACAATATTAATGAGGTCTGTGCGGATTATAGTCAGGAACATATCAACAATATTAATGAGGTCTGTGCGGATTATAGTCAGGAACATATCAACAATATTAATGAGGTCTGTGCGGATTATAGTCAGGAACATATCAACAATATTAATGAGGTCTGTGCGGATTATAGTCAGGAACATATCAACAATATTAATGAGGTCTGTGCGGATTATAGTCAGGAACATATCAACAATATTAATGAGGTCTGTGCGGATTATAGTCAGGAACATATCAACAATATTAATGAGGTCTGTGCGGATTATAGTCAGGAACATATCAACAATATTAATGAGGTCTGTGCGGATTATAGTCAGGAACATATCAACAATATTAATGAGGTCTGTGCGGATTATAGTCAGGAACATATCAACAATATTAATGATGTCTGTGCGGATTATAGTCAGGAACATATCAACAATATTAATGAGGTCTGTGCGGATTATAGTCAGGAACATATCAACAATATTAATGAGGTCTGTGCGGATTATAGTCAGGAACATATCAACAATATTAATGAGGTCTGTGCGGATTATAGTCAGGAACATATCAACAATATTAATGAGGTCTGTGCGGATTATAGTCAGGAACATATCAACAATATCAATGAGGTCTGTGCGGATTATAGTCAGGAACATATCAACAATATTAATGAGGTCCGTGCGGATTATAGTCAGGAACATATCAACAATATTAATGAGGTCTGTGCGGATTACAATCAACGTAAAGAAAACCGTAGCATTGACGATTTAAAAAAAAAACGAAATAAAAATAGAAATATTAATTGACTAAGCCGAATGATATGTAAGATGGGGTGGTCAGTTCCCTTACTTGCTGTTTATACCTCCCCCAACTGATACGTCAGGTACCTATTTACAACTGGGTTGACTGCAGGAGCAGTCTTACCAGAAACAAACTACGCCCAGATTTGTTTCTGTCCGTCCATGATTTAGAACCATGGCGCGGTGTAATCCCAGGCTTAGTAATCCAGCTCACGGTCGACTAGGCCTCACGCTCCACATTCATACAAAACAAATAAGTAAAACAGGTGAACAACTTTACTGGTTAACATAATATCAACAGACGACACCGAAATCCAAAACAGATGTAATGAAGCAAGTCAAACCATTGTCATATAAGTGCCAGAATTGGAGATTAACAAACAAAGATAAAAGACACATCGTAACAACATTGATGAAATGCCTGCGCAGAATGCTTGGAGTAACAAGAATGGGTGGATTCGGAAACGAAAACAAAAGAAGACAAGTAGGAACAACACCAGTGCCAGACCTCATCAAGAGACAGCACATCAAATGGTTCGGCCACGTGACACGGCAAGCACCAGTTAGTATCCATCAGAAAGCAACTCTATGCCGATACAATGGATACAAAGCCAAGGGCCGACCACGCAAAAGATGGATAGCATAAATAATAAAAGTTGTAAAAGTCCCCGTGTACGAAGCACATAGTAGGGCCCGATCGAGAAAACTCTTCATAACTTGATACTGAAAGGTATAAAGAGAAAAAAAGCGAAACGTAGAAAGACCCCGACCCCCACACACGACAAGTTTGGTGGCTCAAGGACCACACGATAAGTTTGGTGGCCCGATGGACTACAACCAAACGACAAGTTTGGTGGCCCGAGGACCACACGATAAGTTTGGTAGCCCGAGGACCACACGATACGTTTTGTGGCCCGAGGACCACACGATAAGTTTGGTGGCCCGAGGACCACACGATAAGTTTGGTGGCCCAAGGATCACACGATAAGTTTATTGACCCGAAGACCATATGACAAGTTTGGTGGCCCGAGGACCACACGATAAGTTTGGTGGCCCGAGGACCACACCACAGTATAAACTATGATTATATGCTTGATTTTTTCGTCCTCTGTTTCCATATTGCTCTTGCATTACGGCGTCGCCGAGTGATAGATGCAGAGGTTTCTGGTTTTCACTAAAATAAAGCAGGTACAAGAATGTAGGTATTTGGGAGCTGTTTTTACTGAGGATGGCAGACTCGACAAAGAGAGACGAGAGTGCACAGTGCTAACGCTGTCACATACAAGCTGTCTCCACTACTAGATTTCATGCAAAGCAAAAAAGCAGATGATAAATAGTATCTTCATCCAAACCCTATGCTACCAGTGCCAGACATGTGCATTGAATAAGGCCCAGGAACGAGAGTAAGTCACCTGCGAAATGCGATGCCTACGATTGGTCACTAAACAACACCAGAAGAGACAGAATCACAAATTCGAGTATTCAGGAGAAGGTTGGAACAATTCCCTGCAAACAGTACATGGAGCAACAGAGAACGAATTGGTTTGGCCATATTGTGAGAATGCAACCTTCTCCAGGAGAACATCAGGAAGAAGGAAAGACAAATACATACCACGACACAGGGCTAAAACCCGATAGAAAGTGAGACGACAAAAGAAGAAGGAGAAGATGTCAGTGACATGGAGGGTAGTCTTATATTTAGTTTTCTAGATGTTAGTGGGATGGAGGGTATTTGTTAGTTGGTTTCCTAGTTGTCAATAGTATTCTTATCGGGAAATGAACATGATAATGCTGTACGTGTAGACTGTTATTTGTATGTACTCGAACATCTTCTGGCCCTTGTTCGTTCATCCTCAGATCAAGGTCACGGTTTTTCTTACAGAAGATACCGTTGTTTGTAAGGCTGTTTTATCTCTATACAGCTTTTGTCTAATATCTGTCTCGCGAGGCCAGTATTACTCTCTCTTTTCTTGCGTGAGCATGCAGCCTTATAGAATATGTTCCACAGTCATAGTATGCTCACCATATGGACACTTGTCATCTGTCCCAATCCTCATTTTGTTGTAAAGATAACCACTGAGTCTCTTATGCCGATTTCTCAGTCTGAAGATGATGACTTGCTCTTCTCTAGTTAAGTTAAAGTAAATGTCTTCTTTTTGGAAGTCGGGGTGTTGATCAGCCCATTTTCTTCTGAAGTTGGCTTTAATTATGGTCTGGGTATCATTATATGTGATGCTCAGGTCTGTTTGTGAGGATGCTCCTCCACACTTTGCTAGTTTGTCTGCAGCTTCATTGCCTTCAATATTGCAGTGGGATGGGATGCACTGTGTGACCAACCTTGTGTGTTCTGCTGAGAGCTGTGTCAGGGAGAACATCATACATTGCTCGAGATCTTCATCTTTGTGTTGTTTTAGCCCTGCTAATACTGACGAGGTATCAGTCAGAAATACTATGTTTTCTTGGTGGATATCTTTATCTTGGATTATAAGCTCAGCTGCGGACTTCAGTGCCCTTTGCATCTGCACGGAAGTTATTGGAATATGTTTCCGTTGTTAATACTCGAGTCTTTAATTCTCCATTCATTAGTTTGTAATATACCCTTCCACATACATTGAATGTGGCTTTGTTAGATAAGCTATCTGTATATACGTGTATCCATGTTTCTTATGGGTATACTCTCTTAAGATATTCTTCTGTAATAAATTTCCTTTCTTAATCTGTCTGAGTTCCCTCTTTTCCTATTCCCCCTATGGTTTCCACCATCTCAGGGAAATTGGCTGTTTTCTATGGTGGGATTTGGGATGTTTGTTTCAGACTCGAACACCTGAATATCATAGTGGTAGAGCTCTTCCTTCTCACGGTAAAGGTACCATGTTCGATCCAACTCTTAGCTAACTGTTATACATAGAAAGGCGGCGAGGAAACCAACCAATCACCTGGCTTCATAAAAAGCTGAGGCCTGGCAGGATAACGTCTTTAATACTTCATCATCGACAGCAGTATCTACTACGGAACTACCTTGACTTTATTTTTGTGTTCTAACGAAAACTACCGACACTAAGTTGGCGGTCTGTCGTTGTCTCAGGTCTTATATATCAATATTTGTGAAAGAGATTATCAGTCATTGTTTGGTGGAACACTGTGTACGAGAATGGTTGTCGATGTTGGTCAGTGAACAATAAGCCTAAGAATTTACTGTAGTGGCAGAAATAATACTTCTCCGAAGAATGTTGTAGATTCAATGGGGGCTTATAAATGAAATGATGAAGCAATTGTTTTTACCATTTTGCGTCTAAGAGAATGAACTTTAATAATACACATTCTTGAAACAGAGAATATATTAAAGCCAGTGACAGTGGGAAAGATACAAGATAATAGAACGATTGAGAGAGACGGACCTGAGATCTTCTGTGTATGAGAACATGGCTGAGCTACAGCGTATATTTACGATATTGGAACACTGCAACAAACACACGGTTATGGCAGCAAAACACCTTCAACGTCACTACATTGAGACAGATGGTTACAAATATTGTTCTCATATTTTCTCAGATCCATAATTTGTAATGATTCTCAAGCACCATTTTGATCAGGTCAGGTCATCCCGTAACCGGTGAGGTCGTTGGGGCACACATGAAGACATCCTCACAACTCCACGCCATCCCTCTCTGTCAGATGCCGCTGCCTGTGACTCTTCTGGTCGGAGACTGGTCCATTCTTTTATGTTGTCCTCCCATCTCTTTTTGGGCCGGCCTCTTCGTCGTCTGCCATGCACCTTTCCGTGGAGGATTGTGTTTGCAAGACCATTTGATCTGGATATGTGACCGTACCAAGTGAGTTTCCTTCTTTTGACAGTTGCCAAGAGATCTTCGAAAGGCCCTATTGCTGTTGTAATTATATCTCGTATTTCCTCGTTTGTAACTCGATCTTTGTACGTGACGTTTAAAAGTTTTCGGAAACATCTCATCTCCAAGGCCTGTATCCTTCGTTGAAGGTCAGCTGTAACTGTCCATGTCTCACACGCAGAGAGGAATCTTGACAGGACCAGTGTACGCATTAATCTGATTTTCGTGCGTAATGCTAACCGTTTATCTTGCCAGATTTTGTTAAGCCGTGCAAGCGCAGTTATTGTCTGTGCTCACACATTAGGACACAACCATTTTGATAGGATGCCTTATTTTCCTCATGTCAGCAAAGCGCGATATATTACGATTGTTTGTTTTGTTTACCTCCTAGGTTCTTCGCTTTTTTTGTTATCAACTCATTTGAAAGTCTCCGTTATTTGTGTTTTAGTAATACACAATCTTGTGTCGAACTAGTAGACTTCTTTGTCGTTTCGCATTGACAAGATCTATAAGCAATGATTCGGGATTCAATACAGTGTGATATTGTATTTCTTCCTATCAAAATAGAACTATGAAGAAAAACAACATATGTGGGCTATTGATTATGTATTGAGATACACACTATTGTGTATCGTCGACTATATTAAAACAGGTTTCGCCAAACTTACCCAGAAATGTGAGAGATTCAGCACTTGCGTTGACTTCAGTACGTCTGTCAGTAGAGAATGTATAATTGTCTCTTGGTCCAATGACGAAAAAGAATTCTGTCAAGTTATTTTCCTTGTCAAACCTGTCTTCTTGTGTTGTATTCGATACGAGACGGACAGAATGATTCTTATCCATTTCTATGGATGGTCTTTCAGACATGCAGACCAATGCCATCCCTATACTCTGTCTCAAGGCCGTCTGACATATCCTAAGAATACATAACATGAATGCCAGGATCCAGCGACATGAAGTGAATTTGTGAAGGCACCCAATAGTTTGTTCGTATCTAGTGCCGGAGACTGCCATACCTTCATAATATCGTTCTAATATCTCCGTCTCAACCAGTCTCAGGACTGATCAACCAGATGATGATGATGATGATCTCTGTGCAAGGAACGCTTACTCTGTCAACGTTTCTCATTCACTGGGCTGACGTTCAAATCGCTCGACCAGGCAGCTGCCAATGGTGCAAACATTACACTCCTAAATTTAATGTGAAATCAGTGGTAGTAGTACGTATATATTACGCCGTTAAGAAATTTCTGCCCCCATTAACGATATGTAACTAATTATTCAGGAAATCTGCCAATTAGGTCATCAAAAGAAAAAAACTACACGTGGCGATGTACGGAACGTCGTTTAGGATATAAATAGAATCAGCTGCTGTAAAACTACATTATGGGAAAAGAAAAAAGCACACACAACAATAGAATCGTAAAAAAAATTGTTTTACATAAAATCAGAAGCAAACTAGGACCAACGTTTGAATAAATACAGAACTGTATCAACGAAAGTCTTGTTATATAGTTTTGAATTGGTCAGAGCGTTACTGTGAATGAATCAAGAAACTGTTCAGCTCTCTCTGGAACACATGTCTTCAACAAATACTCACTAAGTCCTGGACATTCGTTCCAACTCATTCCACATGTTCCCTGCTTCCTTGGTGTTTCACTCTCAACAGCGATTTGTTGTGTTTTGTACCGTGAATTGGTTTTTATTTCTCTGTGTGGAGCGTGGAATGATTATAAACCTCGGCACAATATGAGTTCCGTTATTTAGTCGATGGTCTGAAGTATTTTCACAGTGAATCAGACAACCTATCTAAAGTAGACCAAGGCCGAGACCAGTTGAGGACTTCATAGTTTAGTTCATTTTCCAGGCGGATCATGCTGCGGAAACAATTCATCTAGAATTGGTTGTTCCCCGACATTTATGCTAGTCTACGGTCCCCAAAATGCACCCACAGGGAAAGAAACCACCGAGGAGGCTAAATGTCTCTCAGCTGAAATACGAACCCACGAGAGGAGGCTTCCAGGAAGAGCTTGATGGCAGACTATCTGAGCTTCGTTTTGAAAAAAACGACATCGAAGAGAACTGGGCATCATTGAGAAACACACTCTAAGATACAGCTGTTAAACACATTGACCCACTCACGCGCAAGCATAAGGACTGGTTTGATGAGAACGATCTGGAAAGACAGGGCCTTCTCGATGCAAAACATGAAGCGCACAGGGAATACCAGAGGGACACACCATCTCCGGCAGCAAAAGCTGCCTCCAATACTGCTCGCAAAGCTGTCCAGAACAGGCTTAGAGAGATGCAAGACTCCTGGCTCAGCAAAAGAGCTGACGAAATTGAGATGTTCGCCGAGCGTCATGACACCAAACGGTTTTACGAGGCACTGAAAGCTCTCTACGGCCCGCAGCCCTCTAGTAATACTCCAGTTCGCAGTGCGGATGGGGTACTGCTAACAGATAAGGTTCAGATTTTAGACAGATGGGCAGACCACTTCTGCAAAATACTAAACCACCCATCGTCCATAAATGAAGAGGCCATCCGGCGAATGCCGCAGGTGGAACTGAACCTGGCCTTGGATGAAGTCATTACTGAGGAGGAAGTCGACAGGGCAATCAGTTCACTATCTATAGAAAAAGCTCCAGGAGCTGATGCAATACCAGCAGAGGTATATAAGACAGCTGGCCCATCCCTCACTAGAAGAATCACTGAACTCTTCTGTCACATGTGGGCTGAAGGAAAAATTCCGCAGGAGCTAAAGGACGCCTAAATCGTTCACCTGTACAAAAGAAAAGGCAACCGTCAGGAATGCGACAATCATCGTGGAATATCGTTACTCTCCGTAGCAAGCAAGATCCTAGCTCGCTTACTGCTAAACAGGCTCAACAAACACCTTGAACAAAGCCACCACCTCCCAGTAAGCCAATGTGGATTCAGAGCCGGAAGAGGAACAGTGGACATGATTTTTGCCGCTCGCCAAGTACAAGAGAAGTGTCGAGAACAAAATCAGGCCTTGTACACCACATTTATTGATTTGACAAAGGCATTTGATACAGTTAACAGAGGAGGTCTGTGGATGATAATGTCTAAGTTTGGCTGCCCCAATAAGTTCATAACAATGGTAAAACAGCTACACGAAGGCATGCGTGCTCGTGTACTGGACAGCGGTGCAATCTCTAAAACGTTTCTAGTATCAAACGGAGTAAAACAAGGATGTGTACTCGCCCCGACTTTGTTCAGCATGATGTTCGCGGCCACGATGACAGACGCCTTCAGATCATTGGAGCTTGGAATATCCATAAAGTACCGCACATATGGCAAATTACTCAATTCCAGAAGAATGAAGGCCAAAACCAAAGTGGTTGGCGACATAATCAGGGAACTTGTATTTGCTGACGACTGCGCTCTAATGAGCAACTCAGAACAGAACATGCAGGTTGGAATGGACCAGTTCTCTGCCGCATGCAAAAATTTTGGCCTGACCATAAATGCCAAAAAAACAGAGGTCATGTACCAACCAGCACCAGGCATGCCGTACACAAAACCAGAGACTACAGTCAGCGGGCAGACGTTGAATGCCGTAGACAAATTCATATATCTGGGCAGCGCGCTGTCGAGATCTGTCAGCCTAGACGATGAGGTGGCAAGCAGAATAGCAAAGGCCAGCACAGCCTTTGGTAGAATGCGCTCGATGGTCTGGGCACGTCGTGGCATCAGCGTCAAGACCAAACTCAAAGTCTACCGTCTCTCCTAATGTAGGCCTACCTTGACGGGGTTGGAGAGCTTGCGTGTCCCAGTGATCCAGGGGGCTATGCCGGCGGGATTTTTACTCCTGTTAGGGTCACTCAAGCCGGACAGGTCCTTGGAGAGGGGCCAGACTAAGAGGCCGAGGAGCAGATGGAGCCCTTTAGGTGGAGCTGCAGAACCCACCGGCGAGTGGTACACGCTCTGGGCTAAACAAATCCACCCCCACTTCATGGGTTAAATGCATTCTTGCCTCGTTCTTTACTTTTGTCTTCTATCAGTCATCCCAATGGACGCAGAAGAGATGCAGGCCAGAGGACATTGCACCTCTGCCCCTTTGTGACAACGTCTCAGGTGGCGGGGAATGCCAGGCGTACCATCACTGCAGAGGAGCCAAGAATACTAAAGGGGAGTAAGGAGATACCCCACTCACATGTACATGCTACGTTTCTGGCAGGACGTGACAATCCTGGGACACAGACACACTGGACTGCCTCTCTTCAGGGATACTTGAAAAATGGGTCCATAAGTTCATATCATCATCATCACACATCCTTTCGAGCAAGACCACAGTCTGCCAAAGCAACGTTAAGGTGCTGAAGACGGAGGCAACCAGCCAAAAGGCGCACCACAGAAATCAGGATGCCACGCAAATACGCAACATGAGAGTATGCCTATATCTGCAAAACGAGATGGCGCTCGGCCTATGGTGGACAACCAGGCAGGTACAGTGCCGGGTCCCCCGTCTCGAAAGGGCCCAAACTTTATTACTGGAGGTCCTTCTCGGATGCCTAGTGGAGTCAGGAGGCACGAGAATAGAGCTACTGGCCAAACAAAACCCAAAACAAATAAAAGAACACTTAAAATAATGCACTGGAATTCTGAAGGCGTCAACAGCAAAAGAGATGGCTTTAGTAAAAAATTAGAGCTTGAGAATATTCTATATGAAGAGCAAGTAAATGTATGCTGCTTGCAAGAAACGCATCTCAATAAAGATATAGCCTTCAAAATTAGAGGATACCAGTGCTATAGGTCTGACCGACAAGACAGGAAGAAGGGTGGAATTCTGACACTTGTGAGAAATAGCATCAATGCTTATCAGCAGGAAGTATATATGGAGGGGGCAGAATACCAGATGATGCATCTCAAGACAGAAAGTATAGAATTCCACCTTCTAAATTATTACTGTCCGAGTGATCGTCCACTGGCACTGAATACGATTGCAACAAAGGAAAGACTGATTGTGTGTGGAGACTTCAATAGCCCCTCACAGAGCTGGGGCTATGATCAAATGGATAGTAGGGGTGAGGAGCTAGAAAACTGGCAGGATGACAATGGACATCCTGATTAACCAGCCAACTGACCCACCGATCTTCTACTCGCGATCATGGCACACCACTTCTACACCAGATTTGGCATTCCACTCACCATGCATGGAATGGAACATTACAGGCATTGTAGGGAAACAACTTGGAGGTAGTGACCACAGACCAGTATTTCTAACTATTGAAAATGAATATGTCAAGGAAAGTAGTACCCTGCCTCGGTGGAATTACAGGAAGGCAGACTGGTCAATGTACCAGCATCGGTCTAGTGTGCTGACTGGTCAATGTACCAGCATCGGTCTAGTGTGCTGACTAGAAATCTAACAACCGATGAAGACATAAATAATTTAGTCGATAATTTCAGCAGATGCATACTACAGGCTGCCCATGAAACAATACCTAGAGGGGCCCGCAAACAATATAGGCCATACTGGAATAGGGAATTAGAACAACTGCAAAACGAGGTAGAAACATCTAGAAAGCAAGCAGAGATTAGTCCATGTCAAGAACACCACAAAAAATATCAACATGCTAAGGCCAAATTTCAAAGGGAAAAGTTGCAGGGTAGAAGAAGAAGTTGGAGGGAGAAAACAGAGTCTCTGAACTTTGAAAAGGATACTAGGAAACTGTGGAAGTTGGTAAAACAACTTAATGATGAGGGTGCACAGAGAAACACACAAATTACATTAAACAAAGATGGAAACATCCTCACAGGCAAACAAGCCGCTGATTACTTTGCGGACTCTTTTGCAAAAGATATCAACATTGAAGTAGACAGAGAGAAACAACAAAGTGTTCGTGAGGAACGACAAAATACAGAGCGAGATGGTGCCATGTCCGAAGTTATGGAGACACCAATCACATACAAAGAACTGGAGTTTGCAATATCCAAACTGAAAATGAGAAAGTCGCCAGGAACAGACGGAGTGTCCAATGAGATGATCAAGAACTTGAGAACAGCAGCAAAAACAAAGCTGCTTCAGATCTTCAACATTTGTTGGACATCAGGTACAGTCCCACAGACCCGGAGAGAAGCAATCATGATACTACTCTCAAAACCAGGGAAAGACAGTTCCATTGCATCCAGTTATAGACCAATCAGCCTCACAAGCTGCATATGTAAAACAATGGAACGTATCATCAATCTAAGGCTCCAGTGGTATCTTGAGAGCCAAAACCTTCTTGTGCCACAACAGGCAGGATTTAGGAAATGCAACTCCACTGAAGACCAGGCAACATACCTCTCACAAGAGATCGAGGACGCATTCCAGGACAAGAAATTAGTATTAGCAGCATGGATAGACTTAAGGAAAGCTTTTGATAAGGTTTGGAAAGAAGGACTTTTAAAGAAACTGAGAAATAATAGAGTGATGGGTAGGATATACAAATGGATAAAAGCATACTTACATAACAGAAGAGCCAGAGTCCAACTAGATGGTCTCAAGAGTAAGAAAATTATACTGCGTCATGGTGTGCCTCAGGGAGGAGTTCTTTCCCCTACACTTTTCATAGTCTTCATCAATGACTTGATTGCTGAGCTACCACAAAGAACAAAAGTTACAATGTATGCAGATGACTTGGTAATATGGTGTTTAAATGAGCAAGCAACAGTGGCCGCCAGAATGCTGCAAAGAGCTATTGATGCCTTGACCTCATGGACAAACAGATGGTGTGTAAACATTAACACAGAAAAATGTAGCACTACGCTTTTCACCCTCTCCCCAAAACAAAAAGCTGGAGTTATCAAGATAAATGGAGAACACCTCAAAGAAGATAAACAACCCACCTATCTTGGAGTTACATTTGATGATAGGTTGACATGGAGGGAACACGTCAACAAGGCAGCCAAAAAAGCCAGGAGGAAGTTAGCCATCCTGAGAAAATTAAGTGGAACCACATGGGGTGCTAGTGGAAAAATTCTTAACAAAGTTTACCAACAAGGTATACGGCCACATCTGGAATATTGGTCAGCATCGTGGTGCCCCGCAGCAAACACTACCCTAAAAGAGGTGGATAAGGTGCAAAATCAGGCACTTAGGGTCATTACAGGATCAATGAAATCAACACCTATTGTGGAGATGCAGAAAATGGGAAGGATACAAGCACTAAGAGAGCGCAGAGACACAAAGGTATTAACACAGGCAGAAAAGTTCCACTGCATGCCGAGCCATCCAATGAAAGACATATTTCAAAATTTAGCAATGGGAAGACTGAAAAGAAGTAGTTTTATGCATCAGGCGAAACGACTTCGCAGGCAAATTATGGATCTACCTGAAGTTGACATCCCCCTAAAGTCTGTGCCAGAACAAACCCCTTGGAGAGAGGAGCACGGACTATCAGTATGCATTCAAACAAAAGTGAAAGGAATATTAGACAAGGATGAACAGAACAGTGTGCAACGTAGGATAGTTATCCTCAATTTCCTGGATGAAGAATACCCACAAGACCTCTGGATCAGAGTATACACAGATGGGTCAGCACAGAATGCAGTAAAGAATGGTGGAGCGGGAGTGTACATAGAATACCCAAACAACATTAGGGATACAGTCAAAGTACCAACTGGGAAATTCTGTCATATATATGATGCAGAAATACAGTCAAATCGGGTGTAGCTGCCGGTGAAGACGACCGTGTTGTGAAAGCCCAGAGCAGACGCGAGACGCGGAAATCCAGAGCAGCGGGAACACCATCCCCTTCTACAAACCTCGTGTGCCCGATATGTAGCAGATGTTTTCGTGCTCGCATTGGCCTGTTCAGCCACATGCGCACCCACACCCAACAGGGAAATCTGTGACAAGGATGATGTCGGCGGTCCTTATCGACAACGATGGACAGCTATTACATTACGGTCCCCGTTTCGTATGAGTATAGAAGGGTGATTAACACCACAGCACAATATACATTTCTTGGTGGCAACACTGATGCTCTCCCAGTCCACAACATTTGTTCGTAGTCTCTCAGAAACAACACTTCAGTTGATAAATCTACCATGGGCCTTAAAATCTAAATTCGTTCATCTGGTGAGCATACTACCAAGGTATGTAAAGATCTCAACAGCTTTTAGATGGTGGCAATGTACAGTGATGTTCGGTTTGTTGTAGGGCTTCATGGAAGCAGATAGAAACATTTCTTTCGTTTTCTTTGTATTGACCGAAAGACCAAAGTTAGTATGCGCAGTTGAAACGTCATCTTTGGTGATCTGTATATCCTGTTCTGAGCACGTGTTAGTGACGCAGTTATCAGCAAAGAAAATATTCAAGATGGTCGCTTTTTTAATCTTTCTGAGGGGCATTAGGCGTCTAATAATGAACAACCGTCCATTATGTATCTGAAATGTACGACAGAGGCACAGCCATATGAAGCAGCAGTAAGCATTACTGCAAATACAATACTTAAGTGCGTTGGGACCAGACGCAGTCCTGTTTGACCCCGTTGATGATAGGGAATGCTGCAGAGAGGTCACCATTATTTGATAGACGAACCAACATTTTATAATGAAACTGGCCGACAACTTTGATGAATTTTCCAGGGCTGTAGAAATTTCCAGATTACTCGGTTGACAGCGTCAAAGACATTGGCCAGGTCAACAAAAGCCATGTACAAATCACAATGCTGTTTCTATTTTCTCTCCTCAAATCACAATTCTGTTTCTGTTATTTCTCCACAAATCATAATTCTGTTATTTCTCCACAAATTACAATGCTGTTCTTGTCATTTCTCCTGGATTTGACGAGCTGCAAATATCATTCCAATCGTCTTACGACCAGAAGGAAACCATACTAACTTTTAGGGAGTAGCTCCTGTACGAGACGAGTGGTTGAGTAGTTGAGCAATACTCGAGCCACAATTTTTCCAATGATCGTCAGAAGGGAAATTCCCCTGTCGGTATCAAAAGATTGATGATTGCCCTTGCATATGTGGACATTGGTGGCATCTTTCAGTTTCTGTAATATATGACCATCGTCACAAATTGAACTCAAGAGGTATGTTATCTTGTGCAGCAGCACGGGGCCTCATACCTTGTAAACCTCAGCAGAACTAGCATATGACAGAGAGACTTTGCCGCGGGACATACACTTGATTGCTTTCTCAACCTCATTTCGACTAGGCGGGATTTCAAGCCTGTCATTGGTACCAACGTGCAATTACATATTCTCTGATGGAAGACGGAACAGTTTACAATAGTACAGAAATACTCCGTCTTGTGCTCCAGAAATCTGACTTTTCCCATCAGCTGTGCTGTGCAATGAAGGACAGGAGATGAGTGATAGACCAACGACGGAAGACTGCTTTAAGAACGTAACATTTCTTAGAGGTATTTGTCTTCCTCTTTGCGTTCATGATCTTTTGGTAATGTTATATCTGCAGGCCAGTCGCCATGATGAAGTCTGTAGTCTTCACAAGGTCGGAGCGGCTGACCCACAGCTTTTGTGTCAGCTCCGCACCCTTTGGTCAGGTCTGGAATTTCATTTCCCTATAGATTGGGCATTCCTGTAGAATGTGTTCAGAGTTCTAGCCTCCTGTTCCACATTGACACTCATCAGTGTGCGAGATCTTTAGTCGGTATAGATGTTCTAGTATTCTGCAGTGTCCAGTTCTCATGCGAAGTTCTCAGGTAGTTTGTTGATTTCTTTTGAGGGTGAATTGGGTCTGGTGTACTGCTTATGTTTCTGTCTTCTCTCCATTAGTGAATATACTGATTTCTTATGATGGTCTTGATCTCTCTGTATGGTTCTCAAATGATTACATCTCGTTAAATGGATATGTATAACGTTCTTTATAAATATATAACATTCTGGTTGTTTTCCTGGCTTTCAGTACGTTCCGAATGTATGCGTCAGTTTACTCAATCAATCCACCTGTTACATTCACCTTAGTAATCCCTATGTAGGTCACCGTGTTAACCCCCTGTTCGTGTTTGCTCAGATCAGAGAAATGCGCCGACCTTTAATTTGCTCCATGTGAGGCTTCATTCTGTTCACTCCACAAATGCTAACATAGCCTTTCAGGGTCTACAAAAGTGCTTACGTACTTAATGGGATAATTAATATCCGTGCCTGAGAGAAAGCTTCAGACAAGAACAGAGAAGTATTTACACTTTTACCTCCTTGCAATTGTACGTAAATAACACGACTCTGTGACAGTATTAGTAGCAATGATTGTAGACTATACTTCACAGTAGTAGTAGTATTAGTAGTATTAATAATAGTAATAGTAGTAGTAATAATAGTAGAAGCAGCAGTAGTAGTAGAAATGGTATCAGTAGTAGCAACAGCAGCAATAGTAGCAACATCAGCAGTTGTAGTAGTAATAGCATTTGTAGAAGTAGTAGTAATGCAATACTATATAATATAGGTTCTACTTAATAGTTTTGTTACCAAACCCCCTTTCGGCCCTGGGTCCGGCTTACATTGTACCCCATGTACGTAGACTCTGTCCAAAGGACAACCACATTTTCGCTGTGCTTAGCGTCATCATCTTCTCAAACCGTTTCTACCTGGTGTCAGCCAATTTGGTAGTTTCTCATATCGGATGCTACTTCAATCAATCCAATCTGACCGCTCTCCCATATGAACACTAGTAAGCAGCTGATATAACAAACCATTTGTCATTGTCTTTCTGCATTGCGCCATTTTCCAACTTGACGTACAGTCTCGTTCCTTCTCGGATAGGTGCGCTGTATGTTTAGATTAAGTTGACTTGTTTATATCTGTTAATCTTTTTATGATTTAATATGTTTGCGTGGACAACTCCCAGTCGTCTGTTACATGCTTGACCGGTTTACAGATTTGCTTTTTTTTTTGTTGCTTCTATTTACAATTTCAAAATATTGTGAATTGTGTGTGTGTATGTGTATCTGTTAACCAAGTTACCTGTAATGTTGTTAGGGTGTGTGTGTATCTGAGTTAACCAAGTTACATGTATGTTGTTAGGGCCGATGAACACGAATAAGACCGTTAAAAAGCAAATTGAATTATTGTTTTAGACATTTTTTAATTTAAAACACATTTACATACACATACTAAGGGTTGTGACCCTTGGTTGAAATTGCCAGTGTACCAAGTTCAAATGCGGTCGCATTCGGTTTCGACAAACCGGCTTTTTCTTCATTGTATTACCGCTTTTCCCTGTTGAGTCACAGTTACTGTCTCCTTGACGATGTCAAATGGAAAGTTTTCTGAGTCGCCAATGAGGATATGGAGTTCGTTCTTTGTAGTCGGCACGTGACTGAGCATATACCAGGGCACTCTGGTGCAATAAAAACGGTTTTATTAGCCATTTTCTACAACGACAATTCTTCTTTCTTTCTTTCCGCTAATCCTGATATGCCTTTCAGCGTCAGGTTATGAACATATCTCTAGAACGAGCTCGTATGTATGCTTCATTCACAGTAGCATTTACTAGCCTCATATATTTCTGTAAGCCACCATTTTCGTGGTCTGCCTTTGGCTATGAATCTAAATACAACATTAACTGTCCTTTGATAATTACCCTGCAGGAAATCATTTAGAGCTCACGCCCCTTTGCTTGTTGTTTGTAATTAGTTTCTATAGCATCTCACACAAGAGTCCTTCTTCGTACGCTGTCAAACGTCCACTTTTATTTTTTCGAAAAAAGCAGCGGTCATCATGAGGCTGTCGACACTGCCATAGAGGTTGTCTAGTGTTGCCACTGGTGATGGCCACATACACAAGAGTCAAACAATGGTCAACTAGTATTGCTGCATTCCGTTATCCTTGGTACCTTTTTACGATGTTAGAAAAGTCCTAATAAAACCGTTCTCCAGCTCGTCACTGACAACACAGCAGTTAGCCTGAAGAAATCCAGATGAGAATGTAGAAAGTATCATACTGCACACGTCTCTCGCAGCCTTGCAATATGGTTTCCATAAGTTCCTGTTAGTCGTCAAGCTTATTGTTTCCTAGAAATGTTCTGGCCACATTTTATAAATCGTGCGTCTTTTCATCACCTGTGAGGATATCATCAAATCGCTTACCTCGGAAACTCTGACATATCTGTGGGCCGATAAATAGAACTTCCTTGATTTGATCCTAACTAAACATTAGAATATTTCTCACGAAGGTACAAGTAGAGACACAGATATCGTGAACAGTGGCATGCCATCAATGGACCAGCGGGACTAGGCTAGACCTCAGACATTTTGCTATTCTGAGTTAAATTTCCTTGGGACATAAAAGCATAAAATAAAATTATTGAATAAACAGGATTAGTATTCGTCACTATCTAAGTCTCAATTTGCAGCACAATACTCAACAACATTCCCGCTATTTGAGCCATCAAATGACATAGCTCTGGCAATCGGAAGCGCTCGAGTGTTATCGGCTCTCCCTGTGTGGAGGATTAGATTAAGCTATTCTAGTAGCCCTGTGCAATACGATACATACTAACCGCTTGGTGTTATGTCATAAGTAAATATAATTTTATTTTGGTTCTTGTGAGTGATAGTATTGTGGCTTTTAAGCTTATGGACGAGGCGTGTTCAAATGAAACCAGACCTAACTGCACCAAGTGAACATACGTGTGATGTGCACGATGACGTCAACTTCTGATGCTAACAGCACATACCAGCCATCAAGTTTACACAATTTCATGATCCCCCAAAGAGTGCTGACACATAGTGAAAAGATATTACGCATGCCTCATCATCCCATACATATCAAACTAAAACACCCAGTTAAAAATAGGCTAAAGAGAACCAGCTTCATTCATATATCCAACCACCTACACCAAAAATATAGGGAGAACTAATTCCCAACCAACCTACAGAAATATAAATGCTTATTAACTATGAAAAGCCAAGCTGCAACATAAACAACATCGAAATAAGTACAGAGATCCCATGAATAAGAAGAAAAGACCAACACAGTGTCCACGAGCTGAAAATTCTAGCACAAACAATGATTGAGGAGAAATATAATACCAAGTAATGGACACAGGTGTACACAGATGGTTCAGCAGAGTGGGCAGGCCGAAACGGGGAAGGAGGCATATTCAAAAGACACAAAAGGGGAAATATAACAGAAGAGGCTCTCCCAACAGGAAAGTTGTCCACAAACCTCAGAGCAGAATCGATGGCCCTCCTGCGAAACAGAAAGGCAACCTCCAACAAAAATAGCTGTATTCACGGACTGCAGAGAACTATTAGAGACAATACAAAAAACAAACCACTATTATCAGAAATCAGAGCATTACTGGGAAAACTCCAGAGATCCTCAACAATAGCGCTCCAGTGGCTACCCTCCCATTGCGGAATCACGGGAAACGAGAGAGCTGATGCTCTGGCAAAAGATGGCAGCAAAAAAGCACAATTTAATCATCGAGTACCATACAGAGAAATCAAGAACATCATCAGAAATCAGTATATACGCCAATGGAGAGAAGACAGAAACATAAGCAGTACACCAGACCCAATCCCCAACTCAAAAGAAATCAACAAACTACCTTATTTCACATGATAACTGGTCACTGCAGACTACTAGAACTTCTTTACCGACTGAAGATCTCAGACACAGATGAGTGCCCATGTGGAACAGGATGCCAGAACCTTGAGCATATTCTACAGGAATGCCCAATCTATAGGGAAATGAGATGCCAGACCTGGCCAGAGGGTGCGGAGCTGAGACAAAATCTGTGGGGCAGCCGCTCCGATCTGGTGAAGACTACAGACTTCACATTGGCGACTGGCCTGCAGATATAGCATGACCAAAAGATCCTGATCGCAAAGAAGAGACATGTTCCTCCGACTCATAGTTTCCTCAGCAGACCGTTGAAAACATGGCGATTGTGATATGGAATCCGTCCAGAGTTAATCAGCGAGCGGTGATTCGGTTTCTAACAACTGAATGATGTCGACCAGTTGACACTCATCGCAGAATGCAGGCATTGTATGGTGACAAAAGTGTGTCGAACGTAAACTCTAGCGACGGTCCACCCGAATTGCTGTATCAATTTTAGCGATGGCATCTTCTGAAACAACAATATGCGCCTGACCTGGTCTTGGAAGATCTTTCATTAACTCGTATCCTTCTGTAAACATCGTTGTCCAATTCTTCACTTCTTCACTGTTGTCTCCGACACACTTTTGACACCATACACTGCCTGCATTCTGCGATGAATGTCAATTGGTGGACATCCTTCAGCTATTAGAAACCGAATCACCGCTCGCTGATCAACTCTGGACGGATTCCTTATCACACCCGTCATGTTTTCAATGGCCTGCTGAGGAAACGATGAGTTGGAAGATAATGAAATTTTGCAAACTTGACAGTTGGTGACGTCATCATTCGCATTGTACGTTTGTTCACTTGGTGCAGTTTGGTCCGGTTTCATTTGAACACGCCTCGTAATTTGTTCCCGTTAATGAAAGATATCTTGTGAGATGTTAAAGTGTATGATTGTCAATATAGTTTGACAGTGTTTCGAAGAGTGAAATATGGATCTGGAAGCTGTTCCCTCACAACAACGTCTGCCACAGACAAGTGGTGTAAGTAGGTCAGCGATATAAAGCGGTGTCGTTCACGTGTCGCAATGCTGTGCTCTCTACCGATTATCCGGTTTTGTTTTGAGTCTTCAGTTTTGAAGAAAAGCAGCAAGTAATAACGAAAGGTAGGACAACTTCAGACATTTCTGCTCAAACAAAGATGAAAGACTGTATGCCATTTCAAAACGGAGTATTATACTTCTTCGAAATGGCTAAGTGACTGCAGATAAAGAAACAGCCTGTATTGTTGGTCTTATGTGCTATTCGAAATTAAACTTAAAGTTTTTATACTGATTTAGAAGACTCTGCAGAGTCTATATACAACCAGTTTAATTTACATTACCTTTCTTTAAAAGCTGTGCGCATCCAATTTATTCTTAAATGTATTCATTGTTCCTGCCTCCCCTACCTCACGTGACAATGCATTCCAAGCATTCACCACTCTCTGACTAAAAAAATATTTCCTAATATCTAATCTGCACGTCTCTTTAGTTAATTTGTAGCTATGCCCTATTGTTGTTGTATTTTGAAAAACTTGTTTTAGTCTAATTTATCCAATGCTTTGATCATCTTATAAACCTGTATTGTCACCTCAAATTCTTCTCTCTTCTAGACACTGAAGGGGATGAAGATATTGAGCAGCGCATGAGCTGCAGGAGTCAGTGACTCATAGCTGACTGCTAGCATCAGGGCCAGCGAACCAGAGCTGCCAAGACCCTTCTACACCCCCTTGTGGTGATCCTGGATAACAGGCTGCAACAGAACAGACTGGCTAAGGGGAAGGGATCGAAGAGAAAATGCTAACCTGATACTCAAAAAATGCTTGCTGAAGTCGGATGTATTGGACCGAAAGGTGCAAATATCGCAGTCAAGCTGTAAACTACGACACAACGCATTCCATTCTCTGGACTACATTCTGCTACTTAAGCCCTTTCAGGGTTTGGTAGCAGGAGATTGAGAATGAACGAAACCAGGTCAGACACTATAGGCCGGTTTTTCTGAGTCTCTCCTCATAACTGTAATTCTGGAATCCCACTATTAACTTTGTCACTCTTTTTTGTATTATTTCCAACATGTTTATATTTCCTCTATGATAAGGACTCTACACTTGTATACAGTACCTCAATCTAGGTCTAACTAATGTTTTATACAGTTTGACTATCACTTCCTTGCTTCTGTGTTTAATATTTCTTTGTATCATACCTAACATTGCATTTGCCTTTTTCACTGCTACCTGAATTTGCTCACTCACCTTTCCTGTATAATCTATTATAACCCCTAGGTCCCTTTCCTTATATATCTTTCTAATATTGTTCTCTCCCATTCTGTAATTATGTTCCATATTGGATCTACCCATGTGGATGACTGTACATTTATCTACATTAAACTCCATTTCCTAGCTTACAGACCATTCTCGATTTGATCTAAATCTGACCTCAATATATCCACTTCTGCTATAGATGAGACACTACTGCATAGTTTTGTGTCATCAGCAAATTTTGCAATCATGGATCCCATATCAATGTCCAAATCGTTTATATATATCAAGAACAAAATTGGTCCCTTAACCGAGCCCTGTGGCACACCACTTTTCACCACTCAGAATACTCCTCATTTATGCCCACCCTCTGCCTTTTTTCCGTTAACCAATTTTCAATCCATTTGGCAACTTCTCCACCTCATCCATGCGATTCTAACTTTCTAAATAATCTTTGATGAGGTACTCTATCAAAGGCCTTTGCAAAATCTAGATAAATAACATCCCCTGGCTCCCCTTTATATATTATTTTAGTAACCTCATCCATGAATTCTAATAGATTTGTAAAGCACGATCTCTCTCTAGTCAACCCATGCTGACCATTTCTAATTAGATTAAATTTGTCTAAATGCATTACAATGTTTTCTTTGATGATTGACTCTTCCAATTTACAGACTATGCTAGTTAAAGTCACTGGTCTATCATTTGCTGGATCTGATTTTTTGCCCTTTTTGAATAAGGGGATCACTGCTGCATCTTTCCAATCCTGTGGAACAATCCATTTTGCAAGTGATTGAGAACATAATATAGCCAATGGTTTTGCTAGTTTGTCTCTAATTTCAAACAACAATTTTGGAAGAATACAATTTTCGCCTGGACATTTATCAACTTTCAACCCCTCCAATTTAAAAAAAAACCCATTTCCTCAGTAATACAAATTGATCTTAATCTCGCTGTATCCATATCTCTTTGAAAAATAACTATAGGCTCTATACATAAGAAAAGAAGCTTTTACTATCAGTCTTTTTCGAAGTCTATTTTTATTGTTTTATTCACTTTTTGAGCTGTATTCTGCTTGTCCAAATATTTTAAATATGTTTCTTTTGATTTACTTGCGTCTATATATTTTTTCCATGCTTTATTTTTAGCTTTTCCACATTTAACTACAAATCTAGTTATCCACTTTTTACACTTGGGGTTTACATCCCTATATGGAACACATTTCTCTTTTAGCTTTTCTAGAACTGTTTTAAAACTCTCCCACTCTTGTTCAACATCTGTTCCTCCGACAATATCTTTCCAGATTACGTGGCTCGCTGCCATTTTCAGCTTCTTAGCATCTGCCTTAGATTAGTTGTATGTTTGCGTGTTTATGTTTACTTCTTTCTCTGCAATAATATCCCAATGGATGATTTGATGGTTACTTGAGCCAAAACGGTAACGTTTTCAATCATATTTTCCTATGTAGTAAAAACTAAGTCAGCATGTTTTTGCATATGGTGGCTGCTTCTACATGTTGAATTAACAAATTGTCAGTTATGCACTTAACAAAAGATTTGTGGCTCTACAAGTGTGTCTGCCATATCCAATTTTATATCTGGAAAGTTTAAATACACCATTAATAAAAATGTACCCTCACTTGTCCTCGCTATGCTACTATTCAGCTCCTCGTCTTCCTCTTTTTGACTTGATGGACATCTATAGCACACTCCAATCACTGTTTTTTCACCCCCACTTTCTATTTCTCCCCATACACTTTCATTTTTGTTACCACATGATAAATCATCTTTGATCGTTATATTAACTGAATTTGTACAGTATAATAAAATGCCACCTCACTTAGTCTTGCCTCCAACCACCTTATCTTTCCTTAACATTGTAAATCCCTCTATTTCAAGTTCACTATCTGCAATGTCCTCATATGTCCATGATTCTGTTAACCCTATTTTATCTGATTTTTATTCTTCTACATACAGTTCCAATTCTTCTTTTTTATTTACTATGCTTCTTACATTTGCATAGACATTTTAGTAAGTAATTTTTTTTCCTCTTCAATTTTTGCTATTGCTTTATCTTTTCTATTTTTGCTTTTCCACTACTTATTTCACACTTCTCTGACCCCTAGTCTACCATTTGACTACATCCACTACAGCACCCTATTGTAGGCCTATCTTTAGTTTCACACTTCTTATCCCTTACTAGCTTAAATTTGTAACACAGTGATTAAACATATACTTTGCTTCAACATGCTGTCCTATCTCATTTAGATGTAAACCTCTCCTGTCTAACATTTTACTTGTGTTTACTTTCACATCAATAAATTCCATATCCATGTCTGCTCACATCACCTGTAACCTAAGGTTGATACCTATTATCCTACTATCTAGATAGTCTAACCCATCTGCTCTATCTAAAATGCCCATCATTGTGACCTTTCTGAACATGTTTTCCTTAAGTCTTCCCATAAGACTCTTGTATTTTTTCATAATTATTTTGGTACCATCTCTCTTTACATTATTAGTTTCTACCAATACCACAACATGACTATTTGCTTTGTCATCTATCCTCTTTATTATCCCCTCAATTTTTGCTTCCCCAATATCCATTTTTTCAAACATTTTGTGTTGCTTAGACAAATTTCTGCCAACCCCCGTCACCATTGAATCCCCTAATACCAATACTGAACCCTCACATATATTTGCATACTTCTCTGCCCGGTTTCCTCGCTAAAATCTCCCTTACTTCCAATTCCTAATATCTTCTCTAACCCATACCTAACTGACAGTGATTTAATTTTATCACCTTGACTACACTTTGACTGCAGCTTCTTTAAAATTTCCTAAATTTTCTCTTGTTTTCCTTCTATTTTGATCTGCCTCTTTTCTATCTCCTCCAATTCTCTTCTCATTTGTCCTAATATCGCATTCCTTTCGAGCCTGCCTCTCTTCAACTATACACACCCTACATAAAACTGGTATTTCCTTTTCCAACTTTGTATCTCATCATACACTAATACAAACATTGCCGCCACACAAATCGACCAGGCCTTTCTTCGTAGCAAGCTGCAATTCATCTGGTCTTAGCGGCCATACTAATTATACTATTTATTACCGTTAGCCAATAAGTTATACTAATACCTAATACAATGTATACTTGTTAAAGCAAAACCAAAACAAAAATCAATTGTGGCTGGTATTTACCTTACAACAATTTATCGCTACTACTACTACTACTACTTCTACTACTATAACTACTACTACTAGGCGAGAAATTTACTGTTACTAACCCTCACTTTGCCACGCTATTTAATTCTGTCAAGTCACTAACTATCTGTTACAACCAGACCACTATATTTGAAAATACGTATGCTATGGTAAACTACAATTACAACTACGTTATTATTACACAGATTGATTTTCAACACTAATACTTATCTGAAACTTTCTAATCTGAAACCGATATAGATCTATGTACTGTCAATTCGAATCCACCACCACCTTGAACAACCGGAAGTTGTCTTAAACAGGGCGTGTGGAATAATAATGGCTTTTGTGGTATCAGTAATTTACACAAAGCCAAGATGCGCCACGGAAAGACTTACTCTCACCTATCTGCAGTAACTAAATTAAAAACATTCGAGAAAACCGGAATATATATATATATTTTTTTGTTTGTTAAAGATATACCCAGAAGGTTTTAATTGAGTTATTGCGGAAAGGTGGGAGTGAGTCTTTTTGTGGCACATATTGGCTTTGGGAAAATGACTGATATCACAACAGTCATTATTATATATTTGTTTGTTTATTTAATTTCTAAATATTATGCATCTTTTGAAGTGAGCTAAACTGCGTAAACTGTGACTTGTAAAAGTGTCAATGTTAAGCTAGACATTGTACATTATATGGAGAGTATTCCACAATCATGAAAAATGACCTCGAAACTATTCCATTTTGAGAAAAGTTACTGCACGCCACTGCTCGTGAACTACACACTTGTACTCAAAAGAATACACAACACAGACGATAACAAAAAGAAAATGGCCGCAACGATTATTGAACATTGTGTCACCCAATTAACATTCCAGGTTATACGTCCGGCGTGGAATCAGCCGTTAGGCATGCCTGACTTCACGCGCAGGCCGTCAATCACCGATTAAACACCCCCCCCCCCCACCCCCCCCCCCCCATCTTGAAAGCTAAATTTGATTTGCATTTTGAAGCACATTATTAGTGTTCAGCATGTTCATATACGTTTTCTAATATACTACTATCGTACTATGATCTCAGAGATACATGTTGGTTGCAGTCCCGTGTAGCGCTGGCTGCCAGCCACATAATATTTGGACATTTCAGCTATATCACAAATAGTTTACTGCTAATATGGATAACCTACGTTCGCAGCTATTTTGTTAGGCGCTTTCGTGCACTAGGCCTGCATTGTTTATGAAATGGGGTGGTCAGTTACACTTCGGGGGACACGAAAGGAGACTCCACGAAGACTGCAACCAAATAAGGCAGTCGGGCGTCCCCTGGAAACGATTTTCAATCGGCCAATCCTTTTAAGACCTAGGCACTAACCACGTAGTGCTTAGAACACATAAAGTAAGTAAGTTGCATTTCTTGTTGTCTTTCGTTACCTAACAATAAGCCAGGTCCACTAATATACGACTACTCTAGAACAGATGTACAGAAGATTATAGAATCAGCGAGCCACGTAATCTGGACAGATATTTTCACTGGCGGAAATGTTGAAGAAGAATGGGCTAAGTTGAAATCTATTCTGGAGCAATTGAAAGAGGAATTTGTTCCATGTAGGAAGTTTAACCCCAAGCGAACAAAATGGATAACTCGATCTGTGGTTAGTTGAAGAAGAGCTAAGAATAAAGCTTAGAAAAAATAGAGAGAGGCTGGAAAATGGAATGAAACAAATTAAAAATATTTGGACATACAAAAAAAATCTTATAACGTTAATAGAGCAGCAAAACTTTACTTTGAAAAAAAAACTTGCTAAAAAGATCAAGACTAATAGCAAGAGCTTTTTTCTTATGTTCGACATAAACAGAGAACGAAAGACACAGTTGGCCCACTTAAAGATAGTACAGGAAAATTAATAGGTGAGAACAGGGAGGATGCTAATCAACTCAATCAGTACTTTGGCACAGTCTTTACACAATAAAACTGTTCTAGGATACCAGAGCCATTAAATATTTCCTAACGGGACATGCACACAGAAGGATTACTATCATTCTGCATTACCGATGAAATGGTTTTACAAAAATTGGATAGGTTCAAGGTGGATAAATGTCCTGGTCAAGACGGTATTTATAAAAAATTACGTGTTTTTTTTGGGTTTTTTTCGTTCGCCTTATTTCTCAAATCCCCAAGGCGGTGTGGGTTGCACTGTGGTTTTTATTTTGCGCCTGTCGGCCCAGTGCATCCGACTTCAGCATTCATTATATGTAAGGGTCTGCTTCCTCCTGCATTTTCTAAGGGTTTGCTTCCCCTGGGTAACGGCCGGTGCTGTGATGGGGATCGAACCCAGCACCTTCGGGTAGTGAACCGTGCCACTTAACCACTAGGCCACGCCGTCCCTAAATTACTGTTTGAACTTCGAGACGAGTTAGTAAAACCATTAGCGATATTTTATTCTCATTCTCTCGAGAAGGGGATTGTTCCAAGGCGTTAGAAAAATGCAGGTGTGATCTCCCCTTGTTAAAAAAAAAGGAAGAAAAATCAGATCCAGCCAATTATAGACCAGTGAGTTTAACGAGCATACTCTGGACAATTTTAGAGCCCATTATCAAGGACAACATAGCACTGCACTTGGACAAGGACAACATAGTACTGCACTTGGACAAGGACAACATAGTACTGCACTTGGACAAGTCTAATCTAATCTAATTAAAAATAGTCAGCATGGGTTTACTATAGGGAGATCGTGTTTAACCAGTCTATTAGAATTCATGGAGGAGGTTACCAAAATGTTAGAAGGTGGAGAGCCTGTGGATGTTGTCTATCTGGATTTTCCAAAGGCCTTTGATAGAGTACCTCATCAACGATTGTTTCGAAAGTTTAAATCACATGGAATAGATGGTGAAGTTGCCAATTGGATAGAAAATTGGTTGACGGACAGAAGGCAAAGAGTAGGCATAAATAGGGAGTACTCTGACTGGTGTCATGTAATAAGTGGTGTGCCCCAGGGATTGGTATTGGTACCAATTTTGTTCTTAATATATATAAATGATTTGGACATTGATATCAGATCCATGATTACAAATTTCGCGGATAACACACAATTATACCGCAGGGTCTCTTCTCCGGAAGAGGTGGATCTATAGAGATCGGTTTTAGATACGATTCAAAAATTGTCTGAAAGCTGGCAGATAAAGTTGAATGTAGAAAAATATACAGTCCTCCACGTGGGAAAATCCAATAATGAATATAATTACAGGATGGGAGAGAACAATATTAGGTCAATAAAAAAGGAAAAAGACCTAGGAGTTGTAATAGATCAAACAGAAAAGGTGTGGGAGTGATCAGGTA
Organism: Ariolimax columbianus; assembly: GCA_036924085.1. Classification (NCBI taxonomy): domain Eukaryota; kingdom Metazoa; phylum Mollusca; class Gastropoda; order Stylommatophora; family Arionidae; genus Ariolimax; species Ariolimax columbianus. The sequence goes on from JAVGWX010000003.1 coordinate 136,234,676, forward strand.
GCAGTGAAAAAGACTAATGCCATGTTCGGCATGATAAAAAGAAACATTTCACATAAGAGCAAGGAAGTAATAGTCTAGTTATATAAATCATTAGTGAGACCTTAAATAGAGTACTGTGTTCCGGTCAATATTATTATATTAGCCAATATAATAGAGTTGGATATAAACATGCCGGAAAGAGTACAAAGAAGAGCTACAAAATTGATCGTGGGGTTTCAGAATTATAGTAATGAGTAAGGACTAAAAAAAAAACTGGTTTTCAGTCTCTCGAAAAAGGAAGAATTCGATGTGACTTAATAAAAGTATTTAAATTAATAGAAGGAAAGGATAAATTAGACTATACCAAGTTTTTTCAAAGAACAACCGGCTACTAGAACAAGAGAGCACAGCTACAAATTGTTTTGAGACATCTAGATTAGATATTAGAAAATATTTTTTTTAGTCAGAGAGTAGTGAATTCTTGGAATGCATTGCCGCAGGATGTAGTGGAAGCAGAGTCAGTTAATGCATTCAAAAATAGATTGGATGCTCACAGTATTTTCGGTATCTGTAGAGTGAAATAAACTGGTTGTATACAGCCTCTTCAGAACCTTCTACACCAGTATAAAAAACGTTAAGTTAAGGAACCCATTTGCAGCTGATTCGACTGGATCATGACGGTAACGGGTGTTCGAACCAGGAACTTTTGCCCCAAGAGTGCTTTCTCTGCTACTTTGCTTCTATGTCACTAACGCACGATAAGACAAACACAAAACAAACCGTTTGTTAAGTGAAATGATGTCTCAGCGAATGAACAAAATTAGGTCCGGTATCTTTCAGAATAATTTGGCGCAGAATGACATCATGTTATGTAGGTCAGTATTGTTTTCCTTAGTCCTTATAACACAGAATGTCGAAGGTCGTACATATATACAAAATAATAATCGCACTAATCACAACCATCGTTGAATTTATTTTCTTGTGATATTATGAATAGAACACACATATCAAACTAAGAATACAAAACAACACAATTATTTACACAAAACTGTTCAGTGTTTTACGTTCCACAACATGAAGCAGAAAGATTAGAAACAACAGAAATATTTACAGAAACATGTCAAATATTCTGTGTTACACATTACATGTCCGAAATAACTTTTGCGCATGCGCATCAGAATTATGTAAATGAATAAAGAAACATTTAGACAAGCTGTCTGCTGAGAGAAGCACTTTACTACTTACTAATAGAATCCACAGGAATGCTGCGAGAGCTTTGCTTAAAGATAACTGACTTAATTAAGTTCTAACGCACTGGCTTGAGTATACATTGTGACGTGCTTTGTTTTAGTAGAGAAGTGTTCTCTGCATGTCTAGCGGTGTGTTAGCGTATGGTAAATAACTAACAGAGAAGCGCCATTGGAACACTACAGATCATTGCCCCCTGTGAGTCAATTGTTTAGTGGGGCAGTGTGCCGGTGTTCTGGCTTCAAGATGCATAACCTGTCTACACGTTTGTAAGACAAGGTTAACATTATTCCGAAATAAGTGTCCTGATACCAGTACACGTCTTCCGTGATATGCGGTTCAATGACATAAGAGCATGCATGTAATGCATATACGAACTAAGTGGGTCAGAGCGTGTACTACTCCGTGCATGCACTGACGTGCAAACGTCAAGTACGGACCGAACGTATCAAAATGCCAGTTATTACTAAAATAAACACAGTATACCTTAGTTTGAGAAAGGTCAAGCACACTAATCCCTGAACACTTCATCATTATCATCATCATCATCATCTGGCTGGTCAGTACTGAGGCTGGTTACAAAATAGTTTGAGCATGTCTAATTGGATCCTATTGTTTACAGTTCTTCCTACAGGACCCTATCCTCTTGAGCTCTTTCCGTTTCAGCAAAGGTCTGTACTGTAATGTTTCTGCATGCCTGATTTGTAATGTAAAGGTGAGTCTTGGTCGACCCCTTCCTCTTTTCCTCTGAATCGTGCCCTCTAGTATTTCCTCTACAAGACTTTCATGTCTCATATTGTGTCCCAGCCATTTCAATCTTCGTATTTGTAAAAATTTTTATATTCGTTATTGCAAAGGTCGATCTACCTCAGTGACTACATTATTATTGGTTCTCTGTTCTGTCCAACTAACTTTTTTCCTTCTACGGTAGCACCAAATTTCAAACGCTTAGTCTTAGTCGACCTGTACTTCTAAAAGTACGAATGCTCTTGTGCAGGTTCCAGCTCTGGCGTGAGCTGGATATAGCCGGGAGGAGGATTTCCTGCTTAGCTGGCTAGGTTCGAGCAGCTTATGACTCCGTTGCGTTGTGACAAGTGCTGCGGAGGATGGCTAACCGGTTTGCGAGTCCATCTTGATAGACTCAAAATACTAGAGCAAAGCAGACTCACAGCTTGTTAGGCGCCATCTATGCTGCTCTTAATAAACCACCTACTCATAGTCAATGTTATGCAGTGTCACACAACTAGTCGCATGTTACGACATGCTCTCTGTAGTGCAGGGGTGCTATTATTGTTCTTGTCATGCACAAAGACCCAGACGGACCACTCAAAAGCTTCCAAGCTTTTTTTATTCTTTTTTAGCTAGTCCACGTTTCAGCCTCATACAGTACAATTGACCATACATGGGTAGCAATTATTCTCTTCCTCAGTTCTGTCCCGACATTCTTTGAGATAAATTTCAAAAGCAGAAGTAGCCTCCATATTTGATAAACCGTCAGCAGCTGCAATGAGAAATCAACCATCGATGAGAGTAAAAATGGCTTCTAATCAGGTGGACAGTCATAATACAAATACATCATTGCACGATGAAGTGCAGATAGAAAAGATTTTTATTACTCTACAGAAAATACTGAGGACAACAGACGCTGCAGATAATATCGCGATAATGGGAGATTGGAAAGCGAGAGTTGACATGTGCTCTAGGCGGGACATTGTTGGGAAGAATGGTACTAAAGATGACAGAGGACACAGACTAGTAAACTTTTACCTCCAGGAGAGCTACATGCTAACAAACACATGGAACCAAGTCTCGAATAGAAGGAGATACACGCGGACAAGTCCTGGAAAGCAGGGCGATATCAAAGGCAATAATAACGGAAGAGATACGAAGCAAACCGCGTCTGATAGCAAAATGACAACAACAGTGTAGGTACGAGCAATAAAGAGAATGAGATCCAGGGTTTTACTGACAATCATGATATGAGAAACTTCTATCACGCACTCAGTGTGGTCTATGGTCCAACTTCCTAAGGTTCACTACCCCTTCTCCATGCAGATGGAAAAATTACAGATCAGGAAAAAATGATCACTGGCTGGCCAGAGCACTTTAGTGATATCTTGAACAAGCCGTCATCTGTTAGCAACGAAGCTATTGACCACCTGCCCCTGTATCCTCTAAACGAGGTTCTGGATAATATACTGACTTTGGAGGAGACTAAAAAAACGGTTAATCAACTCTCCAGTGGCAAAACACTTGGCCCCGATGTAATTCCTGTGGAGGTCTTTAAAAATGGCAGTAAAGCCCTAATAGAAAAACTTTACTTGCTCTTCAAACAGGTTTGGCACAGTGAAACCATCCCCCCAGATCTGAAAGATGCGTCTGTATAAACGGAAAGGTAACCCCTCAATCGTGCGATAACCACAGCGGCATTTCGTTATTATCAATGGCAGGGAAGATATACTCCAGAATGCTTCTCAATCGCCTCACAGCTTATGTTCATGAAGGTCTTCTACCTGAAAGCCATTCCGAAAGAAGCGTGTGACCGTGGATATGGTGTTTGCTGCTAGAGAAATGCCAGGAACAGCACTGCGACCTGTACGTAGCCTTCATCGATCTGACAAAGGTGTTTCATAATGTCAACCGAGAAGGCCTATGGAAAATCATGACAAAGTACGGCTGCCTAATTAAATTTAACAATATAGTACAGCAACTGCATGATGGAATTCAGGCTAGAGTTGAGGAAAATGGTACTATATCGATGTCCTTTCCAATAACAAACAGCGTTAAACAGGTGAGTGGGCTTAACTTAACTTAACTTAACTTAACTTAACTTAGCTTAGCTTAGCTTAACTTAGCTTAGCTTAGCTTAGCTTAGCTTAGCTTAGCTTAGCTTAACTTAACTTAACTTAACTTAACTTAACTTAACGTCTTTATACTGGTTAAGAAGACCCTGCAGAGTCTGTATACAACAAGTTTCATTTACATCAGCTTGCTCTAAAAGCTATGCACATCCAATTTATTCTTAAATGCATTAACTGTCCCTGCCTCCACTACCTCACATGGCAATACATTCCAAGCATTCACCACTCTCTTACTAAAAAATTTTTTCCTAATATCTAATCTGGACCTCTCTTTAGTCAACTTGAAGCTATGCCCTCTTGTTATTGTGGGTGGCTGTATTTAAAAATAAACAACTTGTTATAGTCTAATTTATCCATTCCTCTGATCATCTCCAACTTAGTTCATCATGCTTTTCTCTGCAATGCTGCCTGATCCTTTCAGAAACGGAGATATATGAATCGACAAAAGATATCGTATTGATGGCCATCTGTTCAACCTAAGACGGCTTCAAGCAAAAACTAAGATGATGACACACACCCTCAGAGATCTTCTGTTTGCTGACGACTGTGCCTAAATGATGTATCAGAGGCTGATATGCAGAAAAGCGTGGATAATTTCGAGGTAGCGTGTTTCAATTTCTGGATTCTACCATTAACACATAAGAAAACTGAATTAATGTACCAACCAACTTCTATATACTGAGCCAATCATCAAGATAAATTCTGAAAAACTGAGGATTGTGAATAGACTCACATACCTCGGTAGTACTATGTCTCAGAACGTAGTCATGGATGATGAGATGAACGTCAGAATCGCCAAGGCCAGTTCCACGTTTGGAAGATTGCACTCAAACGTCTGGCGACGAAGCTGAAGGTGTACACAGTCGTGGTGGTCCCAGTCCCAGTGTTGCTATATGTAAGTGAAACATGGACTGTTTACAGGAGTCACGTGAACAAGCTGAATCACTTTCACACAATTTGTCTCAGGAGGGTGGTGAATATCAAATGGCAAGACAGGATACCGTATACTGCTGTTCTTGAGAGAGCTAGCATCTAGCATTGATACATCATGATGCAATCACAGATCCGATTGGCGGGTCATGTGGTTCGCATGCCAGACTATCGGTTTCTAAAAGTCATCTTCTATGGGGAGTAAAAAACGCGCTTTAAAGACACGCTTCAAACGTCTCTAAAGGCCTTCAGTATAAACCACGAAACATGGGAAAATGCTGAGAAAAACTGTACAGCCTGGTGTACAGTTCTCTGCAGAGGAGCAGCATCTCTGAGGCATCCGAAAAGACTACATCAGAACAACGGAGACAATTGTCAAGCCTATGGAAATATCACTGTCTCGCCAAGCGAACGTTTCACGCATTCCAAATTCCATATCGGACTCGTCAGCCATCTACGCACTCATCGAAAACCCAGACTCAACAGAATACTCAACTGAAAGGACTGGTTGGACGAAAATAGAACAGGTCCTCATCACTCGTGATGAACGAACAACAGGTACACAACGACGGTATTACGCCGAAAAGCGAAGCACAGTACGTAATGTAGGGAACGCGGTCATTGGAAAAAGTTTATATATGAACGTATGTAGGATATGCCTGTATTCACTTCCGTTTCATGCTTCAACATGTCTCAATTTATTCCAAAGCAAAAATTCTTCTCAAATTGTTTTCACGTCTCATAATATGCCATGCCAATAATTCACATTGTTTTCTTGCACACATCGTCCTCTATATGTTTATATTCAGTAGTTGTGATTGGCGTATTTGTAACTGTTAGAGGGGGGAGACTAACGTCTGGTAATGCACAATATACTGATCAGACAAGTTATTCAGCGTCAAGCAAAATATACTGGCGAAGACCCTTACCTCCGCTTCCCCGTAGCCCTTCCTGGAAACGGACTGTTTTCATGACAGCCTGGCTAACGAGGTGAGGGATCACCGTAGTAGTGAGCGACACGCAAATGAAGCCAAGCATAGCACAACCACCTGGAGGACCCCTGTTCACCTTCATCAGTACACTCGGGATGTGAGGAAAACTACTTCAACCCGTCAGTTATCGTCTTTTTCAGGGCGCACAGAAGAGTAAACCTGTTCATTGTGGACATTTGAAGCAACAACAACTTATAAACCTGTATTAAGTCACCTCGAATTCTTCTCTCTTCTAGACACTGGTAGACCCGTTTTTCTGAATCTTTCCTCTTAACTGTTATTCTGTAATCCCACTATCAGCTTTGGCGCTCTTCTTTGTATCCTTTCCAGCATCTTTATATCTCGTCTACGATAAAGACTCCACACCGGTACACATCTAAATCTAACTAATGCCTTATACAGTCTGACAATCACTTTCTTGCTCCTAAATTTAATATTTATTTTTATTATACCACTTTACCTGTATGCTCTATTATAGCCTCTAGGTCCCTTTCATCCATCATTCTAATTTTGTTTTTGCCCATTCTGTAATTATGTTCCATATTGGGTCTACCTAGGTGGATGACTGAACATGTATCTATATTAAACTCTATTTGTCAGCTCACAGACCATTCTCAAATTTTATTTAAATCCGATCTCAATATATCAACTTGTGCTTTAGATGAGCCACTTCTTCATAGTTTTGTGCCGTCCGCAAATTTTTCAATCATGGATCCGATATCAATGTCCAAATCGTTTATACATATAAAGAACAATATTGGTCCCTAAAACCGAGCCCTGTGGCATTCCACTTATTACTTGACACCACTCAGAGTACTCCTTATTTATGCCCACTGCCTTTTTTCCGTTAACCATCTTTGATGAGGTACTCTATCTAAGGCATTTGTAAAATCATGATCAATAACATCTACTGGCTCCCCTTTGTCTATCATTTTAGTAACTTACTCCATGAATTCTAATAGATTTGTTAAGCACGATTTTCCCTCTAGTAAACCTACGCTGACTATTTCTGATTAGATTAAACTTCTCTAAATGTATTACAATATTTTCTTTTATTCTAACAATTTACAGACTATGCTCGTTTAACTCACCGGTCTATAATTTGCTGGAACATTTCCTTTAACTTTAAAAAGTTTCGCTCTAGCCGATTGTAAGAAAATATAAATTCCAAGATTATATAACACAGGAGGTTGACCGAATACAATGTCATCAATGTGCATTATTAAATTGAATACAATTTCCTTGCCAACTTGAATACACACACACACACACACATTACTTTTTTTCCCCGAATTGTGTCAATCGATCATTATCGATCAACGCGAAAACCATGACTCGCACCTGGGCCTGAGAAGCATTGCATTACACTACAGCGAAATGCAGTATTTCTTTTCATTGTTCTCCAATATGGGGGCACAGGGATACATACTCGCAGGTGGTAGTGTAGAACACATATTACATGCTGCCCCACTCGCGGCGGAACCCTGGTCTTTCCTTATAACTTTTAAACAAATGAACGTAGTTTAATAACATTTGACAAAGACGCACTGTCAATCAGTTGAACGGCGAGAAACTCCGTACTGGCTATCTTCAGCAGGATGGAGTCACATGCCACACCTCAAATGTCAGCATGGCTGAAATTCCTTCCTTCTTTAAAGATCATGTCACTTCTAAAGGGTTTTGGCCACCAAGGTACATTGTGAACACCTTCCAATACTTCAGTTTCTTGCTAAACACCATTTGAACTGTCCATCTGGTGTAGTTGTCTCGCCGCCGCGATTCAATTTCAACCAGTGTTCGTAAAGCGATCTCAGTCCCGCCAGGCGGAGCGATAGCGCGGGCTTGCGGAAAACGCTTGCTCGCCTTTCCCGGTTGAGGTATTGGGGTGCGGTTTTTTCTGGCGTCTCCTCCGCCGAGGTGCGCTGCTCTGGTCCGTATCGAGAAACGTTGTCAGTCGGTGGTGATTTATCTAAGGCTTATAGCAGAGCTCGACAGTTCGTCTCGCTGGTGGTCAGACTCTCGCAAAGAGCTTGTGACCGGCAAATGGAAAGCAGAAATCGTGCCTGAAGGCCCTGTGTTCTCCCGGGGACCAACCCTCGGGAGAAGGGCAGGCCGGCAGGCCAAATTGTCTCTAGTCCCAGTGAAATTCATCGCCGGGGTCGTTGGGATCCGTTCTGCACAGAGCACTGCCATCCCTCCTCGAGCGAGCCCGGTTGGTCGGTCGTCTGGTGTGTGTAGGGGCCCCTGTCAGGCGGTCCTAGGTCGACGGAGTGAGGGACGGGGGGGGGGGGGAGCGGAACAACCGTCCGTCCGTTCGTCAGTCGGTCCCTGCGGCCGTCCCAATGAGGCTTTTTACACACCCGTCCTCCGCCGACCAGTGTGTGCGGTACGTACGTCTCCGACAGATATCTGGTTGATCCTGCCAGTAGTCATATGCTTGTCTCAAAGATTAAGCCATGCATGTCTAAGTTCACACTGCCTCACGGTGAAACCGCGAATGGCTCATTAAATCAGTCGAGGTTCCTTAGATGACACGATCCTACTTGGATAACTGTGGCAATTCTAGAGCTAATACATGCTTACCAAGCTCCGACCCTCGCGGAAAGAGCGCTTTTATTAGTTCAAAGCCAATCGTCGTTTTCCCTCGCGGGGTTGCGGCGACCCCACTGGTGACTCTGGATAACTTTGTGCTGATCGCATGGCCTCATGTGCCGGCGACGCATCTTCCAAATGTCTGCCCTATCAAATGTCGATGGTACGTGACATGCCTACCATGTTTGTAACGGGTAACGGGGAATCAGAGTTCGATTCCGGAGAGGGAGCATGAGAAACGGCTACCACATCCAAGGAAGGCAGCAGGCGCGCAACTTACCCACTCCCGGCACGGGGAGGTAGTGACGAAAAATAACAATACGGGACTCTTTCGAGGCCCCGTAATTGGAATGAGTACACTTTAACCCCTTTAACGAGGATCTATTGAAGGGCAAGTCTGGTGCCAGCAGCCGCGGTAATTCCAGCTCCAATAGCGTATATTAAATTTGTTGCAGTTAAAAAGTTCGTAGTTGGATCTCAGGCGCAGGCGGGCGGTCCGGCTCGCGCCGGTTCACTGCCCGTTGTCTCCTGCCCTACCGTCTGCCGGCTCTCTCCCACGGGTGCTCTTCGCTGAGCGTCCTGGGTGATCGGCGCGTTTACTTTGAAAAAATTAGAGTGTTCAAATCAAGCCTCGGCTGCCTGAATAATGGTGCATGGAATAATGGAATAGGACCTCGGCTCTATTTTGTTGGTTTTCGGAACTGGAAGTCATGATTAACAGGGACAGACGGGGGCATTCGTATTGCGGCGTTAGATGTGAAATTCTTTGATCGCCGCAAGACGAGCTTCTGCGAAAGCATTTGTCAAGAATGTTTTCATTAATCAAGAACGAAAGTCAGAGGCGCGAAAACGATCAGATACCGTCGTAGTTCTGACCATAAACGACCTTGACTAGCGATCCGCAGGAGTTACTTCGATGACTCTGCGGGCAGCTTCCGGGAAACCAAAGTGTTTGGGTTCCGGGGGAAGTATGGTTGCTAAGCTGAAACTTAAAGGAATTGACGGAAGGGCACCACCAGGAGTGGAGCCTGCGGCTTAATTTGACTCAACACGGCCAACACTGAAATGACTGACATGCCGAGGCCACTTTCCTTGGGTCTAATATGGAACGGGTGCTGGATTTAGACCCTTAGAAATCTGGAGTTATGCCCTCTGTGGCTCGTTTGGTCTGCATTCAGTGTTTGATAAAGGAATTGACGGAAGAGCACTACCAGGAGTGGAGCCTGCGGCTTAAATTGACTTAACACGCCAATACTGTAGAATGACTGTCAAATCGAGAGCACCTTCGTGGGGTCTAATAGTGAACATGTGCTGGTATTAGACCCACGAAAGACAGGTCAGTCTCTTAACCCCCTAATGAAAGAGCGCCTGCTACGGTAATCTGGTCTTAACCCTGCAGAAATCGCAGGTTCCAGAAACTTGGCCATTGACAAACTAAAAGCCCTCTTTTGATACGTCCTGGCTAATATTGAACGGGTGCTGGAAATAGACCCTCGGAAGACAGGTTAGTTTTACCCTACTAATGACTGGGCGTTGCTACGGTAATCCTGCTCAACTCGAGAGGAGCTGCAGACATTTGGTTCACGTACTAGGCTGATAAGCCAACGGCGCGAGGCTACAAGGTGAGGGATTACTGCCGAACGCCTCTAAGCCAAAATCCCGCGCAAAAGCTCAGCACGATTGCAAAGGGAGGCTTCGACATGGTGGGGACCTGAGGCCCCGCTCCAGCCCCGCCCGGTCGAGCCGCAGAATGAGGTCTCTGTCGTCCGCCGATCAAAGCGGGCGGGAAGTAGCTCGATATTCACCCCATACGGCGATGAGGTATGAAACCATTTGTAGAAGACTTAGTTCTCGGTCGGAGTGCCCTAAGCAGTAGATCAGCTACCTCACTGCGAACTGCTGAGACTCAACCCTTGACCATGAGATATGTCCGCTCCCCAGGCGAACAACATCTCCGGGCAAGACCAGGCTTGTCCCCTGGTCAAATGCACTATTTCGAGAGGAATCACAGGTCGCGGACATTTGGTCCACGTGCTTGGCTGATAAGCTACCATCTGAGGGACTACGGCCGAACGCCTCTAAGCCAGAATCCCGCCCTAAATCGCTGTGATGGGAGGCTACGACATGGCTGGGGCTTGCGTCTCAGCCCGGCCCGGTCGAGCCGCAGAAATGTACCTGGTAAAATGCACTCCTGCCTCGCTCTGTGCCTCTGTCTGCTATCAGTCATCCCAATGGACGCAGAAGAGATGCAGGCCAGCGGACATTGCACCTCCTGCCCTATTGTGACAACCTCCCGGGTGGCGGGAAATCCTAGGCGTACCATCACTGCAGATGAGCCGAGAAAATAAAGGGAGCAAAGAGATACCTCACTCACATGCATATGCTACGTTTCTGGCAGGACGTGACGATCCTGGGACAAAGTCACACTGGACTGCCTCTCTTCCGGGATAGTACAAACTAGTACATAGTCCATTATATCATTGCCAAACCCTATAGACACGAGTAGGGAAGACTCGATAGTCCTGCAAGACAACTTCCCAAGAGAGACAACTCTGACCAAAAACAACTGCTGCCTTGCAGTTAGGCTGGGGACAGTCAAAGGCTATGGAGGGCAACCCTACAGAAACGCCTGTTGAAATCGGATGCACTGAGCCACAGGCTTAACAAATTAAAACAGTGCAACGTAAATATCGCTGTAAACAGCGTACGATGAAGAAGAAGAAGAAGAACTGTCCCTAGCGACACAGCGAATTCTTCCGCTAGCGAGCGTAAACTCTGACTACCTGAATTGTTGCATCAATTTTGGTGATGGCATCTTTTAACGCAACAACATGCGCATGACCTGGTCTCGGAAGATCTTTCGTTAACTCGCGTCCTTCTTTAAACATCGTTGTCCAGTTCTTCACGGTTGGCTTCGGCATACTCTTGTCATCATACACTGCCTGCATTCTGCGATGAATGTCAATTGGTGGAAATCCTTCAGCTGTTAGAAACCGAATCACCGCTCGCTGATCTACTTTGGACGGATTCCATATCACACCCGCCATGTTTTCAACGGTCTGCTGATGAAACTATGAGTCGGAAAATAATGAAGTTTTGCAAACTTGACGGTTGGTGTGTGCTGTTTACACATGAAGTAACGTCATCATGAGCATCGTACGTATGTTCACTTTGTGCAGTTAGATCCAGTTTCATTTGAACACGTCTCGTACATAGTTGTCTAGGGTTATGATGTAATTATCCACTGATGTGTGCTTTGCTGTATTTTCAGCTGTTGTGACCAGTTCATTAATATACTGTCTTTAAGAACATTCGATTTCACCATTTTATTTAATAAGGAGTAAATGTTCTAATGTAAGGAATTCTAGCCTTCTGTTTTTCTTTATTGTATCTTCCTCCAGGTGTTATTGCTTTACCATTTTTTCTTCCAATTTTTTAAAATCTTGAAGTCTTTACTGATGTCTCTCAGCACTATTTGAAATAGTTCCCACTGATTAATAACCATGTGAATAGTTTGTCATCAGCTATTTCTGAAAGGACTTCGAAATGGTTGTGCATCTTTATATTGTAATCTACGTGTTTGTCGCTTCAAATATATCTTTGTGTTTCCATCTTACTATTTTTATTCCACAGGTAAAGCTTCTTCAGTTTTATCTTTAACTTTTCTATGCAAAGTCTATGATCACTTCCAATTCCGCCTCTAAATGGCGGACTTGAAAACAGGTTGGATCCATGCAGTCTGACTATGAGAATAGGGATAAAGAGGGAAAGTTAAACCAGTCTCAAAATTGGAGTATTGAAATATCAGGCAGAAAGGTGCAGGCAGCGCAGCTTTGCTGTCAACTAGGACGCAATGTAACAAACCGTTCTTTCCTTGATGAATGGTGTACAAAAAGAAGAAAAAGAAGTAGAAAAACATAAAGAAGATAAGGAAGAAGAAGACAATAGAAACTCGCCAACATAATTTCGAGTGCATGACCGTTTTTAGTTAGTGGAGCGATTTGCCTGGTTAATTAATTCTAATAGTGAACGAGTCTCTAGCTTATTAAATAGTTCGGTTGCTCCTGGATCGTCAGTGCAACTTCTTACCGATGTAAGAATACAAATGGCGAGAGGAGTTTTCATTACACTGGGAAATTATTAAATTAAAATTTAAAAAATCCAACATAAAAATACAAATTGTCAACTCCAATGTAAAGTGTGTTTCATTGTATGGCTCGGAAACATGGAGAACAGTAAACAACAACCAATAAAAGCCTTCTTGGACACAATAGAGAGATTGAAATAGTAAGATCACTAATATGGAACTGCTGGGTAGAACCAGACTAGACATATATCAGTGGAAATATAAGATATCATGTCATATGAGATGAAGACGTTAATGTTGTATGGAACTGCTGGGTAGAACCAGACTAGACATATATCAGTGGAAATATAAGATATCATGTCATATGAGATGAAGACGCTAATGTTGTATGGAACTGCTGGGTAGAACCAGACTAGACAAATATCAGTGGAAATATAAGATATCATGTCATATGAGATGAAGACGCTAATGTTGTATGGAACCGCTGGGTAGAACCAGACTAGACATATATCAGTGGAAATATAAGATATCATGTCATATGAGATGAAGACGCTAATGTTGTATGGAACTGCTGGGTAGAACCAGACTAGACATATATCAGTGGAAATATAAGATATCATGTCATATGAGATGAAGACGCTAATGTTGTATGGAACTGCTGGGTAGAACCAGACTAGACATATATCAGTGGAAATATAAGATATCATGTCATATGAGATGAAGACGCTAATGTTGTATGGAACTGCTGGGTAGAACCAGACTAGACAAATATCAGTGGAAATATAAGATATCATGTCATATGAGATGAAGACGCTAATGTTGTATGGAACTGCTGGGTAGAACGAGACTAGACATATATCAGTGGAAATATAAGATATCATGTCATATGAGATGAAGACGCTAATGTTGTATGGAACTGCTGGGTAGAACCAGACTAGACATATATCAGTGGAAATATAAGATATCATGTCATATGAGATGAAGACGCTAATGTTGGGTAGGACACACATTAAGGAAACAAGCTGATAGCATTACAAGATAGTCTCTGTTCTGGAATCACTAAGGCAAGAAAAATTAGAAACAGACCAAAACACACACGGAGAAGAGAGCACGAAACAAACATAAACAAAACAGGGTAGACGTGGACAAAGCTAGATCAGAATAGGAGGACTTGGCATGTATTTATTGCAGCCTTTGTGCTCCATAGGGGTCTGAACAATTTTGATTGATTGAAAGAGTTTAGCTGTGTAAAAACTGCACACAGATGCAAAAAGTAACTTTCAATAGGCAGAAGATAAATTTTCACAAGCTTCGCTGTACATATTCAAGCAGTGTTTAATTGCCCATATGCTAAATTGTAGATACAGTATGTTTAAATAACAATTATGGCAAGATATAGTAAAAATAGCACAAAATATGTTCATTTTTGTGACATTTCTACATGTTTAAGCAAGATTATTCCATTATTATTTTGATAAAGTGAAATTATTTGTTTCAAATACACTCTGAGCATTAGTAACTCATTTGTTTTTCAACGCTGTGATAATGATTCTGAACTTTCTTTTTTTTTATTTAGAGTCAGTGACGACAAAAGATAGTTCGCAGCTGCCATTGTTTAGTCTTGATTTCCTGTGTTTGCAGAGCTGTGGGTTGTTCATGAGAGTGTAGGCCAGGTGCCAGCGAATACATGCTTTTCTAACTCTTGCGTTTCCTGGAGGAAATTGTACACACAGGTTTAGAAATAGATACTACAAAATAGTTGATAAACATTAGTCTACAGGATAATTATTTTAATGTCAAATTCAATTTGGCCATTTTAAAATGTAAAATAATATTGAATATTTAAGGCTGACAGTAACTATTGTCAGAGGGGATACTAATTTTACTACTAACATATTACTCAGAAGTTAAATCACTTTATGAAACAAATGAAATCATTGCAGTTTGTAAAATAAATATTAAATAGGACAAACATATGTTACCATTGATTTCAAAAAATGTCCAAGGGCTTCCTTCTGTGTCTGGAGAACAGGGGCTCTTTGGAACACGAGTAATGGTTTCTGTGCATTTGTACCTGGAGATGTAGAAAGCTTAAATTACTTGCACAAAGATACAATCATTGGAAAAAAGACAAATAGCTTGCAAACAAGTTGAGCTGAGTTGGATCAAATATTTTTAACTTAAGAACAACTTATACACATTTTTCTTTGGTGGTAACGACTATTTAAAAAAAATTAAGTAGTCAAAATGCCATTTATTTTTCGATATAATCTCCTGCAATGTTTATGAACTTTTCCCAGCGTGTAAGTAATGCTTGAACATTTTAGTGTAGATAGATTTGTCAGTATGTCTGAACCAATCCAAAACCTCGTTTCACGCCCTCATCAGTGCTGAATTGCTGACCTCCCAGGTATTCTCCCAGGAGTCCAAACAAGTAGAAATCGTTTGAAACGAGGCGTAGACTGTAAGGTTGATGTGGCAATGCCTCCCAGCCGAGTTGTTGTAGATGACACATAGTGCGGTGAGTCGTATGAGGTCGAGCGTTATCTTGCAGCAGCAGAAGGCTCTTTGTGATCAAACCATACCGTTTTTTCCAAAGACGATTATGCACATTACTTAAAATGTATGTGCCATTCACTATTGATAGTGGCACCACGAGATAGAAAATCAACATGAATTATGCCAAGTTTGCCCCAGAAAACACTCGCCATCACTTTAACTGCAAACGCAATTGTTCAAAATTGTGTGAGTGGTTGTGGTGATTGCGTATGCTTCTACTGCTTGAATGCTCGTTTTAATTCAGGAGTATAATAATGCGGCCAGGTTTCGTCACACGTAACAAAGCGATCCAAAAAGGCATGCCTTTTCAAGACAAAAAGTTTCTTCAATTCAATGCCGACTTGAACTCTTCTCTGCCGGTCAAAAGCGGAAAGCTGTCTTGTCATCCAACGTACACAAACCTTCCGAATATACACATGTTCATGAATAATAGTGTTCTACATATATAGAGAAAGACTTGCCTCTTGTGCAGTTTAGCGACAGGTTATGCGTTGATTTCCCAGGATAAGGTGTTCCACAATCTGGATATTCACAGGAATGACTGTGGTGGGTTGAGAGCCCCCATGGACGAGAGCATCACTTACGGATGTACGGCTTTCTCTAAAATGTTTACACTATTCAAATGTCTTGCTGCAGCTGAGTGTCGCATCAACGAATTGTGATTGCAGTCTTTTGTAAATTTCCGGAACGACGTTCTCTGATGAAAGCCGGTTTAATGTCTCATTTGCAGATAGGAGAAATCGTGTCTGGCGTCGTCCGGAGAAAGATGCCGATGTCTGTGTAGTCCAGCATGACAGGTATGGAGGAAGAAGTGCACATGTGTGGGCAGGATTCTCTAATGACTACCGTACTCCCCGTCATGTTTTCAGAGCTAACGTTACCGCTGACGTCTACGTTAATCAAGTACTGCGACCCATCGTAGTGTCTTTCTTCCAGAATCATCTAGATCAGGACATCTTTCTGTACAATAACGCTAAGCCTCACACAGCTAACGTTACCAGGAATTTCTTAGCCTAGCAACCTTTTCTTGTACTAGATTGATCTACAATCTCTCCTTGTATGAACCCGATTGAACACACGTGGGATAAACTGAACAGAAGGGTCCGCCAACATAACATCAACAATGTGAATGATTTGGAGAGGGCACTCGTTGCAGATTGCAACGCCATACACCAAACATTTTTCTAAACACTTTAGCATGAGATGCCGATGCCAAGCCAGTATTGATGATGCAGTGGGTCACACGCGGTATTAATGATGGCTATGACTTCATGACAGTGAATACGACTTTTCGGTTTTAAACCTAGGGTTTACAACTACTTAGAGGCAGCCTCTAAATTGTCTCATGTTTAAGAATACCACAAATGTTGGCCAGTAAATGGATACAAAATATAAAATCAGTAGTTTCAGCTACTTTAGCACAACGAGTTGCGGTTCATAAAAGAAAGCGATGCATTTTAAATGGCTGCTAGTATATATCTAAACTTCTGAGAAAAACAATTGAGAGTATCTGAGGCAGCATGATAATAAATAAAACAATCAAAAACATACATTTTTACATTTATCTGAGCCAAGAAATTACAAACTTCTAAAAAATAATTCATGCCTGTTCACGCAGGATAGCAGCAGACTTGTTCAACCTCAATCATATCAAACCCATGTTTCAACAGATTAGAAACGACAGAGCAAGAGATTACACTTTCAACAGCATGGATATTTCAGCCATAGTATTAGGCTACGAGATATAAAACCTATGAAAGGCATACGCAGAGAAGCTTAGTCTTAGTCGACATTTACTTCTACAAGGTGGATGCCCCTCTCCGCCTCCCCTCCCTCCATCCTGTGCAAGTTCCAGCTCTGGCGTGAGCTGGATGTAGCAATGAGTTGAATTTCCTGCTTAGCGCTCTAGGCTTGAGCAGTTCATTACTCCGCTGCGTTTGGATAAGTGTCGTGTAGGATGGTTGAACAATGTGCGAGTTTATCTTAAAAGACTCAAACACTAGAGCAAAGTCGACCACAGCCTGTTAAACGCCATATATACTGCTCTATACAAACCACCAACCAAGGCGCGTGTTATGCCATGTCACACAGTTAGTCGCCAATTATGACATGCTCTCTGTGGGGCAGTGGTGCTGTTCTTGTCCTTGGCATACACAAAGACCTCGTCAGACCACTCGGAGATGCTGTAAGTTGCTTAAAGAGTAGAGACGCGAAGAACATCGAGTTTCTCTGTGTGACCGAATTCGTAACACAGAAGTCAAGCACCGAACCACCCTTTCTTATATTGCAGATACTGCTCATGGGCGAGGCATGGTCTGTGTATGGGCACAACAAGTGACGTCTTGGTAGCCCTTTAGCTTCAATCGCCTACGCAGACGTTTCCCAATGAGATGAGAGATGGTCTGAGTAAAGCCAATGGTCAAAAGACTATACTGAGTTTAGACAGCATTTGGCTACCTGGCATCAGATATTAGGTATGTCTGATTGAATACCATGATTATAGACTACAGATTTACAGATCTATAAATTTAAAAAAAAGAAAGAAAAGGATGGAATATTTAAATTGTTTTGAACATTTTGGGAGGAAAACGTCTTCAACTTCATTGAATGATATCATGACGAATATCTCATATAGCCTAGGACAGTAAAGTCCAATCTCTGGCCTTTTTGCGGCACACATGTTCTTACAAACATGAGAAAGGGCAGTGGGCGAGCATATGACATCCTAAAACCTGATAGAGGTTTCAGGTACATGAGACTCATCAGCCTGGAAAGGCAGATCACCTTGGAGAAAGAGAGCGTATCTAAAAACCACATGCTACATTGCAGAAGAAACTGGTGTATCAAGAGCTACCTGAATAAACTGAAAACAAGCCAGGTAAATGATACTGGCCTCAGAATTACAGCCCATTTAGGAGAATGAGAACTATCACCTCAAACTACCTGCTTACAGGTTGACGTCTGACAGCGTACGAAGAAGAAGAAACTACCTGTTTACAGGTTCACGTCTGACAGCGTACGAAGAAGAAGAAACTACCTGCTTACAGGTTGACGTCTGACAGCGTACGAAGAAGAAGAAGCTACCTGCTTACAGGTTGACGTCTGACAGCGTACGAAGAAGAAGAAGCTACCTGCTTACAGGTTGACGTCTGACAGCGTACGAAGAAGAAGAAACTACCTGCTGCCATGCAGGTGAGTTTGAGACTTTCAACACAAAGAAAACAAAAGCAATGTTTCTACATGCTCCTGATAAGCCCTATTTCATACCAAACATCACTGCACAAAAGACTGCATTGAAAGTTTTACCTACCTTAGTAACACCCTCGGCATAAAAGCAAAAATCGACTCTGAGGCCCAGAGCATGATTGCCAAAACAAGAACTATTTTTGATAAACTACAAGCAAATCTTTAGGACAAGCAAGGAATCAGTATTGTCCCCCAGATCTAGGTCTATCGTGCTATAGACCTAACCACACTTTTATAGGGCTGCGAAACATGAACAGTCTATAGCAGACATATAAGGAAACTCAACCATTTCAGTATGAGCTGTCTCTACAGGTTTCTTAAAGATCAGCTGACAGGAAGTACTTAACATGTTGATGCACTTGGACATCATTACAATAATGCAAAGAGCTCAAATCAGTTGGACTGGGCATGTCGTTCGCATGTCCAGGACACGTATCTCTTAAGTAGCTGCTGAACGGTGATCTGAGGACAAGAAAGCGCTCATCTGGGAGACAGAAGAAAAAATAAACAGACTCTTTGAAAGCATCTAAAAAGTTTCCTCATTGATGTCGCCTCTTGAAAGCTGCTTGTTCCTAACTGCGAACTCTGGAGCACTGTCACCACACACGGTGACCCAATCGTCAAGCAGAGAATCTTCACTGCAGCACAATTTTGTTAAAAAGCGAACGGCACGAAAGGACAGAATGGAAGCCAAGCCAATTATCGATGCTGACCAGATAGGTCAAAGTTTGTCATGTTCAGATCCGACTGTACAGTAATCTCCTTTCACACACATGTGATGCTGTCATCTTCGCTTGCGACAGGAAAGTATAATTAGACTGGATACAGTCCACGGCTAAGGAGAGCTAATTCTTCAAAACAAATTTGCAGAAAGTAGATTTGCCAGGCCGAAAATATGAGATATTGCATCTCAGCTATAAAATGCAGCGTAGCGTACTGTGCACTTTAAGAAAACCAAAATTGCTACATGGAATGTTAGAACATGACACCAGGCAGGAAAATAGTTGCAGATAGCTAAAGAGATGAGGAATTACAACCGTTTGAAACAAATTGGATACAGTCGGGAAATATGAGAATAGGAGAGCAGCAAAGATGTGGTTTTTAGGTCGTAGGTATAATTTTGCTTTTTTTGTTTTAGTCCCTCACGGATGCCGTCAAGCCACGGAATTGACTGGAATTCACTCTAGTCGGCGACTTACACTCGTGTACACGGAAACGTGTTTCGGTTTTCCATTTGGATTAGCTAGTTCGTTCATTTTGCGGTGTAACAAAACTACACAACTGGAGACAGGTTTGGGACCCGCACAAAATCAACTACCTTGCCGATGAACGGGTCGATTATGTCTTTTGACCCACCAAGTAAGATGTCAATCCAAAGGACCATATTTAAACTCGAGAAAGGGAAAGCAGCAGGTTCGGTAGAATTGAAGCACAAGCTATAATGGCAAATATAAATAGGGCCACATATATATTACAAGGATTATGGGAGAAGAAATGTGAAGAAATGAATGTGCCCACAGAATAAAAAGAAGGACATCTGATTAAGCATTGTTGTCGTGCCAGAAAAGATATTCAACAGAATCATCTTGAACAGTTTAAAAGAGAAAGTAGACAAAAAGTTCAGAGAGGAACAGGCAAAATTCCGCATGTGACTATCATGCACAGAACATATAGCTACTCTTCACCCTATAGAAGTATAAATTAGTGAATGGAAAACATCCCTCTACAACAATTATACAGACTGGGAAAAGGCGTCTGATAACATGGATGGGTGCACTCTGAAGAGATCAGTATAAAAACGTTGAGTTAAATTCAATTAAGTTATAACTTTGATACTCTCTACAATTTTAGTTCAGAATACTGCAATCCTCAAATACCTTGGCGTATTTTCTGTTAGGAGACCTGTATGCTCATTCATTTCCTCCTGACTTTGAAACTGTTTATGCCGATGAGCTAATGTTTTGGTCCACAGCAGATGTGCAAATACTCTCATACATGGGTTGTTGTGTGCATTATCCACAAGTAGCATGGACGTGTAGGCAGTATAACCTGGAATGGGATAACGTTTTATGTAATGAGCAATGCTGATACTCAAATAACGATGCAATAAAACGATGTGAAACGTAATTACACATTATTAAAATTATTTTAAATAATTAAAAATCAGACTATAACAGAAGTAGCGCTCTCTTTTCTTGTGCATTTCAAATAAACATAAATGCAATTTAAAAGAAACATTTGTGTACAATAGGGCAGAGCAGTACGAATGCTTGCCTCTCACAGCAAAAGCTACCAGGTTTGTGACCACTTGTAGCCCAATCTTGTTTTTCATGTCATAAATATGGGAATGTGAACTGCTCTACGCTAAATAAAGCAAGGTTAAAAGGAAAGAAACTGATCACTTTAGCTTATCAGACCAAAGACTTAGTATAATGAAGTCTAAAACACTACAGCAATATCGCTTATAAGACTGCAATTTGATAAATATGCACGATAACTCATATATGCACTAATTGAATGGATACATAGACTAACATCTGCTGATTGTAACATGTATAGTGTATTCATCATCAGGCACCTAGTCGCACAAGTGATTGACTTTTACGTTCTGCTCCTATTTTTTCAGTTATAAATACAAGTAACTAAACCACTGTATCATTCAAATCAATACTTTCACCTTTGCCTTCCTCGTCGATTTCTGCCATATAACTTTCCAGTGGTTACTAATTTTTCAAGATTCTTTATCTGATAATGTGGCATATCTACGGGGCGTGTTCAAATAAAACCAGAATTAACTGCACCGAGTGAAAATACGTACGATGCTCATGATGATGTCACTTCTGATGTAAACAGCACACCCCGACCGTCAAGTTTATTAAGTTTCATGATCCTCCGACTCATAGTTTCCTCAGCAGACCACTGAAAACATGGTGGGTGTGATACGGAATCCGTCCAGAGTTGATCAGCGAGAGCAAGACAGTAAGAAGGTCACAAACTGATATCTGATAGCCAAAAATGTAGTTTATATTTTCTAATGATGTGATCAGGCATCCAGTAGCAGACAACTCCAGCTTCGTGGTTATGTGACATTTTCAGCCGGATCATGGGCGTAAAGGGAAGAGGTGATGGGGCTGGCGACTCTGGGAACAAAGGTACCAGAATGTGTGCCAAGGTCCCTCACCGTCTCGAGATTAAGTCGACAAAGGAGAACAGGGGGTTGAGGGGAAAAATGTGTCTGGTACAAGTAGGGGTTAGGAGCTGACCACTCTGGCGTTCCGATTTTGGGTAGTGGGGGGCTAGTGACAGACAGAGGTCTTGCTGCGATATTTTAGAGTGACCGGAATTCGGAGTGATTTGTTCCCAAAACAACTAGTTGGAGGTAGATTCAAACTTAAGAAATGGTTGAGTCACAACCCACGTAAGACCATTGGGCAGCCCTGAAACTGAGTGAGACTATTTAGTATTAGGCAAGGATTAACTCAAACAGACTGGCCATGGAGAGAGTTTAGCTAGGAGACTGACTGAAAATGAATGAGAGTTTAACTCACCGACTTACTAGAAAAGGGATGGATAGGCTGCTACTAGCTAGCAGGCTGTTTATGAGTTTGTGAGAGATAGAATGAGTTGCAGGGTGACTAAACCAGCATACGCCTTTGTGTCTTGGCCAGCTGCTCTATAAAGTGTGTGTTGGACATCCCGTGACTAGAAGAGATCTGAATGTGTGTGGTATATGCAGGACACAGAAGGAACGATGTATGTTCCGGAGTATGTGTATACGCAGATCGAATGAGTGTGTGACCACATGTGAGTATACGGGGAACAGATTGAATGTGTAATGTAAAGATCACTGCCTGAAGGGATCTGAATGTGTAATGTAAAGATCACTGCCTGAAGGGATCTGAATGTGTAATGTAAAGATCATCTGCCTGAAGGGATCTGAATGTGTAATGTAAAGATCATCTGCCTGAAGGGATCTGAATGTGTAATGTAAAGATCACTGCCTGAAGGGATCTGAATGTGTAATGTAAAGATCATCTGCCTGAAGGGATCTGAATGTGTAATGTAAAGATCACTGCCTGAAGGGATCTGAATGTGTAATGTAAAGATCATCTGCCTGAAGGGATCTGAATGTGTAATGTAAAGATCACTGCCTGAAGGGATCTGAATGTGTAATGTAAAGATCATCTGCCTGAAGGGATCTGAATGTGTAATGTAAAGATCACTGCCTGAAGGGATCTTAATGTGTAATGTAAAGATCATCTGCCTGAAGGGATCTGAATGTGGGTGAATGTACAGAACGACAGAGAATATAGTTGGATCATGAAGACGAGTTTGTGAGAGTGTGTTGAGTGTGTTGAGTGTGTTGAGTGTGTTGAGTGTGCAAATAAGGAGAGGAGAGTGTAGCGGCTAGAACTGGGTTGAATGAGAATAGAGGAGTTAACCAAAGTTAATGCTTACAACTTCTGCTGTAGTTAATATTTATATTAATATATATAATATATGATTATTTAGTTAAGATGTATTTCGCTCACTTTAATAATATTTTGTTGATATTCATGTAATAAATCTGCTACCTGCCGCATGCTATGTTATTTGCTGTGTGCGGTCGTGAATGTTATGGATGCATGTTGTAACATTCTAGATAGCTAACTACTGTGGAAACGCCTTACGCTACCAGTTACTTTAGGTAGCATACGTTAGGTGTCGCATGCACATGCGAAGCCGAGAATATGAAATGGCGACCATACTCACATAGTGTTCAATCAAAGGTCAGTGTGCAATTGTGTGTTTTTTTATAGGTGGGTGGTGCGGGTGGGGGGTGGGGGGAGGGGGGGGGTTTCAAAGTGACTTTTTGGGAAGGACAGATCATAAGAAATGCTTTACTGTTTACTGTGAGAAGTGTTTGCCGCGTTCTTAGGGACACTCAACAAATTTATGTTCAGATTGCAACAAAGGTATATTTTCGGCAGGTGGTAGAGATGATTCAAGCTGACAGGTGAATAATGACACACAGTGTAGAAACTGCCATAGTGTTTGCATGGTTTAACCTACAGCATAATGCATGATCTATTTAATTATTTAATTTCCTAAAAGTGTGCTCACAGTGGGTCCCCAGACAACTGACTGACACAACATGAACCGAATGTGCCTGTCGCTGCAGCATCTCTGTTAGTATGCATATGAAGGAGAAGACACGCTGAACCAGATTATTACTGGAGACGAACCATTGGTGCATCACTACTAACCTGAATCAAAGCATGCCCCAATGTAATTTGAAACATCATTAGCCATAAATTCAAGGTTACGTCATCAGTGGAAAGTTGTTTTTGGATTACCATGAAATGATGTTATTCAATTTCGATGCTGTATCGAACTGTGAAGTTCTGTTGATGTTTCGGTATGCAATTCGAAGAAAACGTCCAGGTCTACTTAGAAGAGTACTCCTCCTTCATGCCAATCGCAGACCACAGTTATCTCGATAAACAGATCGATTAACTCAGGAGAAAATTGACCAACAAAAATAAAAAGTTCTCGAACATCTATAATGACAGCCCCGACTTAGCCAGAGCGATTTCCATCTGCTTGGTGTATTAACAACCCATCCTGATGGTAGACAGTATACCAAAGACTTCTATGTAGCATGTTTTGGTGCTTGGATAAAGCGATGAGATAAGTGTATCAATGTTGGTGGAAATTATGTTGATAAATAAGGAATAATGTACAAAGGTGAGTCAGTAAATAGATCACACAAGGTTATTATTTAAAAGAAAAACTAAATGAGACACAGACTTGAAAACCATTTATTATTGTGCTTACATTGTCTCTAAAGAAAGTGCTGCATAGTGCTAGCAACGTTACCATGGAAAACAAATTGTGGTACAGAAATCACGTCTGCAAAAATGCATAACATGCTTTGACACCGACGTTATATAAGGGACCAACTACAGTGGGAACTCTGTGTTTCATTAATAGCAAAAACAATGACAGATGATGTTAAAGAAGATATAGATACTGATAAGCTTATTTACTAGATAGGTGTATCTGGTTGTAATAACTAACATCACAAAACCATAATACAGCAATTCTACCTCCATTCGTACGGACAGCGTGAAGCAGATTTGTTTGCAAAGCGATTTGAAAAACAAATTTTTTTTTTTTAGTTTGTAAATGCATTTTGGAATCATCAGTTGCACACTTAACACCTCCGCCCTGGTGTGGGACGGTAGGCGCGGTCCTTGTTGACTCAGAAGAGAGGATTTCATTCTGGGCACTTGGAATGTTAGAACTCTAAGTGCAAGTGGGAAAATAAAAGAACTGACACATGAGATGGATAGATACTCATGGAATGTGCTTGATATATGCGAAGCGCGTTGGAAAAACTTCGGAGAACACACCACAGAAGAAGGTCACAAGTTCTATTACAGTGGAAGACCTGACAAACACATTCATGGTGTCGGAATGCTGGTGCACAAAGACAGAGCATGTTGTGTATTGGGTTGCCGACCAGTATCAAGACGATTGCTCAGTATACGACTAAATGCAAAGCCCTTCAATATTACGGTGATACAATGCTATGCACCGATCTCAGATTACGAGGACAGCGAGGTTGAGAGCTTCTACGAGGACTTGCAGGCTTTGGTGAACGAGGTACCTAAGAAGGATATACTAGTGGTACAGGGAGATTGGAATGCCAAAATTGGCGAATATATGGTACGTGACTGGAAAGGCACAAGTGGAGCATATGGAAATGTGACCACGAACGATAGAGGGTTGAGACTCCTGGAATTTGCGTATTATAATAAGCTAGTTGTAGCGAATACGCTAGGACCACATAAAATGTCGAGACGGTGGACGTGGCATAGCCAAAATGGTACGCTTCAGTCAGATAGACTATATTCTGGTCCAAAGGAGATTCAGAGCTAGCGTAAATAGCGCCCGGACAAGAAGTTTCACAGGGGCCGATATAGGGAGCGACCACGACTTAGTGCTGATGACCATGCATCTCAAACTAAAGAAAGTTCTGAAAAGAGAGATTACTAAACTGAGATTTGACTTGGAGAAGTTGAAGTACCCGGATATAGTGGATACCTTTGGAGCGGTGATGGGGGGAAGATTCGCACCTCTCTTGGTGCTTAACGAGGAGGCAGATGTTGAGACGATAAATGAAGCCCTGAATTCGGCATTAATCTCCACGGCATCTGAGGTTCTAGGTAGGTGCAGGATTAAGAAGAAAGCATGGATCACAAGTGAAATACTGGATTTATGTGACAAGAGACGACAAATGAAGAGAGCGAAGAAAACACTAGATGGGATTCAGCAATATAGAGAGATAAACGGTAACATAAAGGCCAAGATGAAACAGGCCAAGGTGGAATGGATAACAACTCAGTGTGCAGATATGGAACACAATCTAGGAAGAAATGATGCCAAGGGGGCATATAAATTAGTCAAGGACTTAGTAAGGCCTGTGCAAAGTCAAAATACAACGATTCCGGACAAGAGTGGGAAATGTCTCACAGAAGCTCAAGACATTCGTGAGCGCTGGACAGAGTACTGTTCGGAACTATATATGCATGAAGGTCGAGGTGACCCCAGAAATGCAATGTCTCCTGAAGTGAGTCTGATAGAGGAAAATCAACCGATAACAAAGGAAGAAGTAAATGAAAACGTGAAAATGCTGAAGAGAGGGAAGGCTGTAGGTGTGGATACTATCCCAGCAAAGCTCCTACAAGTGGGAGGTGAGGTAACAATTGATACCCTGACATACATCTGCAATGGAATTTGGCAGACAGGAGAGTGGCCCTCCAGCTGGACAAAATCAGTAATTATACCACTGCCTAAATCAGGAAACCTAAATATGTGTCAGAACTATCGAACAATCAGTCTGATAAGTCATCCAAGTAAAGTTCTCTTGAGAATTATACTTAGCAGACTGAATCCACAGGCGGAGAATATCATTGCCGAAGAACGAGCGGGCTTTCGAGCGGGAAGGAGTACCATCGAGGAGATATTTAATCTTCGGCTAATGAATGAGAAGTACTCAGAGTATCAACAACCACTCTACCATGCCTTCATTGGCTTTAGAAAGGCGTTTGACAGAGTGTGGCATGCAGCGCTATGGTCAACAATGACGCATTATAAGTTCAACAGTGATATTGTGAGGGTAATTGCAAACCTTTATGAGCAGGCGACAAGCGCAGTCTCTGTAGAGGGAACGCTATGCGACTGGTTCCGTACGACGGTGGGTGTGAGACAGGTATGTATACTCTCCCCAACACTCTTCAATATATTCTTGGAGAAAATAATAGAGACGACCTTAAAAGAACATGTTGGCACGGTTAAAATAGGTGACAGGCTTATCACAAACTTCCGATTTGCTGATGATATTGATATATTGGCAGGCACAGAAAGGGAGCTCCTGGAGTTGATTGGTAGCTTGGAAAGAGCGGCCCTGAGTTTTGGTATGGAAATAAATGCAGATAAAACAAAGCTCATGACCAATAACGTAGCAGGGTTTAAATATGTAATAGGGGCAAATGGGCAGGAACTTGAGGTGGTAAAACGTTTCAAATATCTGGGATCATTGATCAGTGAAGAGGGATCGAAGCCAGAAGTAATTGCAAGAATAGCACAAGCAACAGTGGCGCTGACTCGGCTGAAACCTATATGGCAAGACAAGCGGCTCGCCCTCGGCATAAAAGTTAGACTAATGCGCTCTCTGGTGCTATCAATATTTATGTCGGCCTGCGAGGCCTGGACCATTACAGCAGATATCCAGGGCAGGATCCATGCAATGGAAATGAGGTGCTATAGAAAACTCCCAAATGTTACATAAAAAGATCGTGTCACGAACGTGGAAATACGTCAGAGTGTTGAAGACGCTATTGGTCCTTTTGAAGATCTGTTAACAGCTATTAAAAGACGAAAGATGGCCTGGTGCTGGCACGTCACGAGGTCCAACAGAATTACCAACTCAATACTCTTTGGGTCCGTACCGGGACAGAGAGGGCGAGGACGTCCAAGGAAGAGATGGGTGGACAACATCACTGAGTGGTCAGGCCTTCATCCCGGTGAGATACGACAGGCGGCGACAGACAGAGAGGAATGGCGTGGGATTTTGGGCGTGTCTTCACGTGTGCCCCAACGACCTGATGAGTTACGGGATGAACTGAACTGAAATGCATTTGGGCGCTGAAAAAAGTAAGTAACGCACTATAAATCATTTAAAATGCATGAAAAAGCTAAATGAAGAAGAGTAAAGGTAAATAAACAAAAACAAATCAAATCTTATATTTTAATATGTTGATTCTTGCAAAATAGGCAGATGAATGTATGTACTTCTTCATAAAGATGGCTCCCTACTGGCTGCGGTCTACATTGCTCAGGTGTTTTAGTTCATTATGGATGCCACTATGCCCCAGATTTGCCTGGAATTCACACTAGGCGACGAGTTTCACTGGTGTTCACCGGAACGTGTCGTTATTTTCCATTTGGACTGGTTAATTTGTTGGTTTGTTTGTGTTTTCTTCCCTCTGATTATCCTGGCCCGGACATTGGCTATATGAATTAGCTCTACGCTTAAACATGTGTCGTGTTTTCACGGTCTAGTGCACACGGCTGAACTTAACGAGATATGCGCCCTTGGCTCTAGCTGCAGACAGCGTCGGTTTTGGTGGGACTGTAACATTTAGACACGATGATAATGGACTAGAACACGCCAGTGAGAGATGCCCAACACATAACTCACAAGCTGAGTGATGTCCATAAACCTCTTACGTTTATGGAAAAGGCACGACATACAAAGATAAATGTCATCCCCCTCCGCTCCCTTCCGGAATACCTGTTTACGGGAAAGACGTCGGGGGTAAACCCTGAGGAAAAATCTGCGTCGATTATAATCTTGCCATTGGCCAAAGATAGCTCAGAACAAGAGAGTGCGGTAGACAAAAAGCGCAGTTTTCTCACTTAAATCAAAATCACGGCGCACATCACCCATTTCAACGGACACAGTACGAGAAAAGACTTTCCACACGGCTGAACAAACAGAGTGGTCTTCAAACATCATCACTTCACGAGATTGACGCCATTCACCCTGTTTGCAGACAGTGTTGGTTTTGGTATGGTTGTGAAATGGAAACATGGGACAATAATGTCCAAGACACGTCATTCTCACGATCAGTGATGTCCCTACGACATGTTACGGGAAAAACCAGACACCAACTGGTTGCATACAGGCTCTGCAGAGTCTTCTATACCATCAGTATGACATTAAGTATACAAGGGTTTTTGTTATAATTGAAGACGTTCCTACGAGCAGGTGTGCATAAAGCGGGTAATCATATAGAGATGCGATACTTAATTACTAACCTTTGTCAATTTTTTCATTTTCACGTGTAAATACACTTCGGTCCAAGCGACCAACTGAAAATATCCCAATCATCGCACTCTCAGCAATTCTCCCCAGACAAGTAAAAATACCAACTGCCAGGTTGGAGAATAGTGAGTAATAGTTGAATAGCTCATAGAATTTTCTGGAAGATAAATTGTGCACAATATTGAAAAAATTATTGAGAATTGAATTAATGAATTTGGATAAATTTGAGACTGGATAAAGTGAGTGGTTTTATTATGAGTTTTTGCCTTTCCTGGGTGATTCAATTTCATGAGGACTCTTTACAAAGTTGTGTTTGTGTTTCTGTCAGCCACACGAAATTTTTTTGTTTTTTTTTGTTTGCGTTCGCCTTATTTATCTATTCCCCAAGGCGTGTGTGCGTTACACTGTGGTTTTTATTTTGCGCCTGTCGGCCCAGTGCATCCGACTTCAGCATGCATTTTATGTAAGGGTCTGCTTCCTCCTGCATTTTCTAAGGGTTTGCTTCCCCGGGGTAACGGCCGGTGCTGTGATGGGGATCGAACCCAGCACCTTCTGGTTGTGAGCCGTGCCACTTAACCACTAGGCCACGCCGTCCCCAGCCACACGGAATGATGCAGATGAATAAAAGATGAGTGTCAGATCTCTGTGTAATAACCCTTTTAAAGTTGAGTGCGCGCGAACACACGTCCACATGCATGCACACACATTCACACGCCTGCATGCACACACACACACACACACACGCACACATATATATATAATACTGAATGTGCCATGGACAGCAATGACAGCTCCGGAGAACTGGCAAAAAATCAATAGTTTGGAAGAAAAAAAAGAAATAAAAGATACTGAAAAATAAAGGTAGAGGGATATCTCTCTTGAGCCATTTATGTAAAATGTACATGAAGATCCTGGAAAACAGAACAAGAAGAATAGTTGAAAGGCAATTAAATGACACGCAGTTTGGCTTCAGAAAGGGAAGAGGTTACACAGACGCCCTGTTAACTCTAAGACAGATTTGTGAACAAACTATTACATTTAAAAAGGAACAAAACATCGTCTTTGTAGACCAGGTGAAAGTTTTTGACCGGGGGAATAGAAACACGCTATGGGATTTCCCGAAAGCTATGAAGTGCAAGGATATTTATTTTAAAAATAAAATAGCAATGTATAAAAATAGCAGAGTACTGTGAAAACACCAAGCGGACTCACTAAGTGGTTTGGCAGTTAAGACAAGGGTAAGATAGCTACCATAATTTTTGTTCATTTATTACATGGATCAAATAACAACTGAACGAAAACCACAAACTACTACAATGAACGAACTCCTTTCTGCAGATAATTTTTCATTCAGATGAATAAAACCTCCAAGAAAATCTTAATGCCCTTGACATTTCCTGCGATACATATAATATGATGATTAATACAGCAAAGATGGAGACAATGAACATCAGTAAATAGAGAAAACACTAAATATACAAGTTAAAAAGCACAGAACTTAATCAACTCAGCGAATTCAAATACTTGGGCAGTGTGTTCACACGAGATGGAAGGCTAGATAGAGAGGCGGAATCAAGAACACTGAAAGCTAATGCGGTTTTCTTTCAGCTCTCACCATTTCTAGGACAAAAACACATTACAATAAAGATAGAGACGATAAATAGTATTTTTATTCCAATATTTCTGCTACACGCGTCAGACAAAAGGTATTTGAGAAAGGCTGTCGGGGTCACAAGGCCGGACAGAGAACGAGACGAAGTAATCAGACAGAAGATGTGTGCAACACCGTACATGGATTACATAGAAAGGCAGATAAAAAAATGGTTAGGACATCTGACAAGCATGCAACCAAAGTTACCAGCTGCTCGTATCTACAATACCAGACATCAGAGTTGCAGAGCAAGGGGCAGACCACGAACAAGATGGATAAATGGCGTCAGTGAGACACTGAGGAAACACGGAATGACAACAACATCGGCAACAAAAATGGCACACGATAGAAAACGACATCTCTCCACGTTGTCTAACAACACAAATGGATAGAAGATGATGATAAGGATATATGTATATATACAAATTATTGTTGTTTACCAATGCCCACAATGAGTAGGTTACTTTTTTGTACGCCCTGAAAAGGACGTTTAGTAGCAGGTTACAGTAGCCTTGCCCAAATCCCGAGCGTGCTGATTAAGATGGACCGGGGTCCTCCAGGCGGCTGTGCCATGATTGGCTTTATCTGCGTGTCACTCACCACTACAGAGATCATGTCAACCCCTCACCTCGTTAGCAGGCGGCCATGAAAACAGACCGTTTCAAGGGAGTGCTACTAGGAAACCAATGTGAGGGTCTTGGCCAGTATGTTTTGCTTGACTGACTAACATGTCTGATCAGTATATTTTGCCTGACCAGACCTTAGTCTTCCTCCCCATGATATATATATATATATATAATCGCAACTGTAGTTATTAAGTGAAAAAATTTTGGACTGTTTAAAACCAGATATCTATTTGCACAAACCTATTGTCAACATTGAGTGGTGGACATTTGTCCGTAGTCTTCATCTTTCCTTGCAACAAAACTTTTTTCGCCATGAATGCCTGAAGGTAAAACATGATGAACACACTTGTAGGAAAGCTGAAATTACAAGACATAAAAGACTATTTATAATTTTATAATAAATGTTGATGTCGAAAAGAAATAATTAAGTCAATATTAACTAAAAAACACGTTCAATGTACCATTAAGCTTCTACAGCTTTAGATTTGTTCCTGCTCTCTACAGTGGCCTTGTGCCCAAAGCAATTTTGTGATATTTGAATCACATGATAAGGCGATCACGCTCATTAACAACTCAGATTAGTCTTATCTTCAGACAAGCAAAGTACAGTGTTAGTTTTCTTTAATATCTCCCTCTCCCCCTCCCCCTCCCAAAGAGCCCTAGGTCATGGTCTCCAACTTAACTTTGATATTTTTACCTAAATATATCTTCAAAAGTGGCTAAAATTTGTAACATTTTCTTAACTTTCAGCTAAATTTCTGGTAGCACGTCACATGTAACATAAATTCAGGCAATGATCTTGGCAAAACAAATGATTTTGTATTTTTGTAAGCTAAGATTTAATTATAAATGTTATTTGATGTCTTTTTAGATGTAGCTAGTTCAACCAGCAAAAGTGACAAGAGTCTTAAGCCCCTTTAGGTTCAAAACATTATTAAACATTACCAAACTTCTCACGAGCTGCAATAGATGGCAATTTTAAAAGTAGAGAGGTTCGAGCAGTTACAGATTATGTACAGTGTTTGTCATTTTAAGCCGGGGTTCTCAACAAGGGGGAATTCCCCCGTAGATGTAAGGATTTGGGGGAGAGAAGAGAGGTGAATTGGGACCACGTTTTGTAAAAGTTTACTTGCCCCTTAATTCATCCAAAACAGAGTTCCATTGCTTCCCATCATACGTTTTTGACAGCTGATGCATGGCCTACTTTAGCTAAAGGCCAAAAGACACATATTGAAAGTTACAGACTGATCATTTAGAAGCTCGGTTTGGCGAGTATCGTCAATTGTCAGGTGCGAATTATCTTGTGTCGGTTAAACAGATTTTGAGGGGACGGCGTGGCCTAGTGGTTAAGTGGAACGGCTCACAACCAGAAGGTGCTGGGTTCGATCCCCATCACAGCACCGGCCGTTACCCCGGGGAAGCAAACCCTTAGAAAATGCAGGAGGAAGCAGACCCTTACATAAAATGCATGCTGAAGTCGGATGCACTGGGCCGATAGGCGCAAAATAAAAACCACAGTGCAACGCACACCGCCTTGGGGATAAGAGAAATAAGGCGAACGCAAAAAAAAAAAAAAAAAAAAAAAACAGATTTTGGTGCAGAAAAAAGATTGAAAATACATTCCGTCCCTTGTTTGACGCCAACAGCTTATGGAGATGTTCCACTACGTGACTTTTCTGCGATTGTCAGGTATGATAACCATGGTGAGGATACTGATGTTGGTAGTGGAGCAGCTTCATCTGATGTTGAAAAATTATTTGTTCTCATTCATTCAAATGAAGAGTTGTTTTGTGCTGAAGAAGCATAACGAGCCGTTGTCTCTATTGCTGGTTTTGTCTCTAGTAAAGTTATAGGAAAGGTTCAATGATGATGCACGTAGTAGACGACCATCAACCTCGATCAACAATGAAAACATTGACCATGTTCAAAACGTTGTGTGTGCTGACAGAAGACTTAGTGTCAAAGAAATAGCCTCAGGAGTTGGAATATCAGTTGGAAGTTGCCACAGTATTCTCCACAATGAACTGCACATGCACCATGTTTGTCAACACATGGTTACCAAAATGTTATCTTCTGAACAAAAAGAAACGACATTGAGCCTGGCCCGAGACCTAATCACAATGGCTGACCAAGATTGCAATTGTCTCCACTACATAATCACAGGAGATAAGACCTTGTGCTTTGTGTACGATCCTCAGACAAAACTTCAGTCCTCTGATTTGAAATCTCCCACATCTCCCCAGACACAGAAGTGTCATTTGAACAAGAACAACGTAAAAGTTATGTAGGAAGTATTTATTTATTCCCAGGATATTGTCTACCATGATTTCATTCCTAAGGCCGAACGGTTAATAAGGAAATGTACGCTGATATACTCCTTCGCCTTAGAGATGCAAGCAGAAAAAAACTATCAGAAAAATGAAGAACAGACAGTTGGATTATACTGTATGACAATGCGCCAGCATATCAATACCTACTCGTGAAACAGTATCTCGCAAAGCACAATATGATTACCTTACAACATCCTCCATATTCTCCCGACCTGCACCAGCTGATTTTTTTCTTGTTCCCTCGACTGAAATCGGCACTGAAAGGTCAACGATTCAAGGATGCTGAGGACATTAACATCAATGCGACAAGACAGCTGAGAGAGGTGTCAAAAAATGGGTTCCACGAATGTTTCTAGCAGCTGTGTGCACATTGCCAAAAGTGTGTAGTTGCCGAAGAGAACAACTTTGAAGAACATGTAGTGTAGATTATTCTATTGAAATTTATTTCGACATAATCCACTAATTCAGGGAACTTTATGAAGCTATCTCGTATAATTAATTCCCCCATCTTTCCATGTGTAGAAGAATAGGTCCAACATTTCATAACCCTAACCCTAACCCTAACAAAGTTGTAGGAAGCATGGCTCCAGTCATTTGTAGTATAGTCTTAAAACTGCTTTTTACATGAAGAAGTTGTCCTCCCGATGCACAATTCTCTCTAGTTACCTCTTAAAATGTGTAACGAAGGAATCATGATCAAATTATGTATACACTGGGAACCAATCTGGTATGGTCTATTCATTTTTTAATGAGGTGATTTTAAAATGAATGGATAAAAAGTTTAAATCAGATTTAAAACAGCATTATGTAAGAATAAAACATAGATCTCATCTACTATTTGAACCACAAACCTCCAACACCCTACGTGTTGACTACACTCCTATGCCACCGTGAACACTGAAAATAAAGTTTAGGAAATGAAGTAACTAGTGTTAATTTGTTTTTACTATGTAAACAGATAGAGACACGTTTCGTTTTTCACTAAACTGCTCCCGCTTTATAGATTACAAAAAAATTAGATGTAAATTCACTGGCGCTTACGGTTGGAAAATTTAAAAAACCGAAGCTGCTTCCCTTTCTTAATTTTAAAAAAAACATTAGCGCTTGTCCAGAATTTATATCTGGATGAAACACTTCTCGCACCGCAAGCGAGAATCAACGCTAGTTGATCAACTAATCACCCTTACAAACTCTAGATAAACGAGTGACAAGCAAGAATTAATAATATGATGATAACATCTGAAGTTAATCTTAACATGAAAAGACATCAGCAAATATTTTGTATGACTAAGTTTAGTAGCTTTTCTAATCAGCTAGACTGATGAAACTGATCTGGGCCGAGAAATGGCTATTTGAAACACTATCCTAGCATCCATATGGTAGAGATTGCACATAGTTCACTAGAAATGTTTAATTTGTTACACAGTACCTTAGTAGCTGAAGGACTTGTAATGCCACATCAGCCAGAAGACTGAGCTTGGCTAAGATATAAAGGATCAACACAGGTATAAGAGTCAGCAGCAGCACGGCAGCAAAACACACTACAATTCCTAGCAAAGGGAAACAACAACAAAATGTAACTATATGGCTACTTCACATGAACCAACAGACGCATGCAAATTATCCACCCGTCAATCGAACTGAACAATATTACAGAAACAAAGCAGCTTAACAGTTAAAGGTTCTGCCCCTTCATACAGCCCACCCTCCTGTCACCCCTGTACATATTAAAATGCCATTAATTGAACGAGTTTCTTAAGGGCTTTTTCAACGTCTTCGCACATTATGTATTTAATTAATGTTTAGCAGCCTTCCTTGTCGTATGACTTTATTCCCACTTATGAGGTAGTTAGACGTTGGTGGGGGGGGGGGGGGGGAGGCTGAGGACTACAGACCACTTCGCTGCTGCATCGTGTACCATCTTTAAGATTGATTTCTTGCTGATCAGGACTAATCAAAATTAAACAATGAAAAGATTTAACATGTGTGTGTGTGTGTGTGTGTGTATTTGTGAGTGAATTTATGTCCATGAATGAGCGTGTGTGAGTGAGTAACATACATGAACATAACAATATAAATGAGTTGATATTATGCTAGACAACTTAAACAATTTATCCTAGACAAAAGAAGCTATTTTCAGCCAATTTGGACATGCTGATCACGTACAGGAATAATCATGAATGATATCTAGTTTTCAAGATTCAGAGACGGCTGATTGCTTCAATAGGATGTTGGCTTCCCCTTCACTACGCAAATGATCCATTTATTCTCTTTTTTTAAAGCTTTGGTGGGGGATTCTCTACGAAACGGATAGCTGTGAGCGTCAATTGGATGACGTAATATGTAACATTCATTCCAACCACATATCCTCTTTGTTATCATTTGTACTGAGATTTTGTGAGTGCAGACATATTGTTCAAGATGCCTCCTGAATGGGCAAAAAGTTCAGATTATTTTTCCTATATTTGTGAACAAATAACTTTGCTCTCACAAAAGTGACCCATTACGCCGACTATAAAGAGAGCGTACAACTTTTACTTGGATTGTGAGATCGGTGAACAGGCCCAGTTTTGAGCCCCACACATATATTTGTCAATTGTGAGCAGCGAATCGGGTAAAAAAAAGTCGATGACAAAACCCCAAAAATGGACTGTTACAAAAAAGTGTCCTGGCACCTATGCTGTATAATATATACACCAATGATCAACCTATAGATACAGAGATGACAAAATTCATATATGCCGATGATACAGCAGTAGCTGCCCAGGGAACGAGCTTCAAAGAAGTCGAGCAGAAACTGACAAACGCCCTTGATGCCCTTGCTCTATTCCCCCCCCCCCCCCCCGCTCAAATCACCTCAAACTAAACCCCAGCAAAACTCAAGTATGTGCCTACCATCTCAGAAATGGAGAGGGGAAACAGAAAGTTGCAGATCAAATGGCAAGGACATGATCTAAAACACAGCACGGCCCCCAAATACTTGGGAGTAAAGTAGGACTGCGCGCTGTCTTATGCCGCACATTGTCAGGAGACAAAACAGAAAATACATGCGAGAAATAGTATAATAAAAAAACCGACTGGCACAACATGGGGAGCAAAGCCAAATGTCCTCAGAACATCAGCACTCGTTCTGTGTTTCTCTGTAGCTGAGTACGCAGCGCCAGTCTGGAAGAACTCTGTACATGTCAAACAAATAAATATAGCAATAAATGAGACAGGCCGTATAGTTACTAGATGCCTAAAACCTTCACATCCTTAAAAAAATATACCTCATAATCAGCAAAGCGCCACCAGAGATACGAAGAACTGTCGCGTCAAAGATAGAAAGAGAGAAACAGGTAAATGACCCAAGACGCTATGTTCGGACATCAGGTGCAGCATCCAAGACTAAAGTCAAGACGAAGTTTCTTACAGTCAACCCAGCACCTACAGACTAGTCCAGGAAAACGACGCATCGAAAGTTGGAAACAGCTGACACAGGTCCCCTTGATCGAGTTATGGGAGGAACATGCGCCTGGACATCTATTGCCCTATGCAACACGGAAATCACTAAATAGACTTCGAACTGGTGTATCACGATACAGGAAAAACCCGAAAAGATGGGGATAAAGGGATGATGAAACATGCGAATGTAGAGTAACACAAGACCGGGACCAACTGATGATCTGTCAGAACCTCTCAGAGACTTGTAGCATGGATGACCTGCTGAGTGCCAGTGACAGGGCAATCCACATGGCTGAATACTGGAAGAATGATGTGTGATGTAGTGTCTAGGACACGGAAAGTAAATAAGCTAATCGGCATTGCTGGTTGAACCGAAAAGGGCGATCGATGCATTTTACAGTTTCAATGGCACTGAAGAAACGAACATATCAACTTAATGATTGCTACTTTTGCATGACTCCTGTAACTGGACATGGTATTTCGAAGACGAAAAAGCGGCATGTGACCTATCGAAATATTCCTTCTACTATGCACCCGGCCTACCTGCATCTTATTCTCTGAATGATGAAAAATATAACAATGCCAGTGGCCATCCATCAGCCATGAAAGCATTTACATCAAGAGATCCTGATTTCGTGCCAATTGAAGAGTGCACAGCCACATCAAATTACCAATAGTGGATTGAATGATCTAGTTAGAGATCTGGAATTACCAACAAATAAAGCAGAGATGCTATGGTCCAGACAGCAGCAATTCGATCTTGTAGAAGAGAATGTGCATTTGTATGTGTTTCATGCTCGGCAAAAAAATCTGCTTCCATTTTGCACAATGACAGATAACCTCACTGCTTTCGTTGATAAAGTGATTCTGATGGCAGCACTACACATCAACTAAACAGATAACGATTGAAGGTTCTTCATTGATTCGTTCAAGAAGAGCTTCAAAGCTGTGCTGCTCCATAATGGTAATGGTTTGCCATTTGTTCCAATCGGGTATTAAGTCCACATGAAAGAAATGTACAACAACATGAAGCAACTGTTACACACAATCAACTATCACTAGTATAAGTGGCAGATTTGTGGTGACCTGAAGGCCAATGCTATCATGATGGTGCTACAGCAGAGTTACACAATGTTATGCTGCTTCCTCTGACTGTAGTACAGCCATGCAATGATGCTCCAGAAACCATTACAAGGGAAATGCAAAAAGTTGTCACTGTGAATCATTTCTGCTATTAGCATTTTTATCACATTTGACATTTTTGCATATGCAATTTGTATACGAAATTGTGTAAAACCTGTTTTATAGATATAAAAAAACAAACTAAAGCTAAATTAATGTTTTAATGGCCATATTCATTTTCAGCAGGTAAATTGCTTTAATCTTAGATACACACAAAATCTCGAAATTCGTTTGTCAGGGATATTGTATAAATGTAAAATAACAGTTAGAAACTACTAGTGTGTAAGATGCCTTATACTTTAGGAGAGATAAAATGTTCTGAGCTACCAACCCCACATCATGAAAGCAACTTGGAAGCCAGGAAAGGTCATACTCCTTGCCTGCACAGAATAAGCAAGAGTTACTTATTCAAAATCTGAAATTCATAAATACTGTGACTTCTATAAATAACACTTACATAAGAATACATTCAATCCACACTTTTTTAATTGAACACAAAACAATGACAATTGTATAAATTCTACTTTTGTAGTTAAATAAATGACATCTGTGTTCTAAAGCTTAGTGGAATTCATACCTAGTTTAGCAAACAGAATCACCTGTCTTTTCACATCAGCAAAACATAATTGTATATAATTAACAAATGACCAATACTATATACATAACTATCCTATTTTTAAGACTTTTATCTACTTTGTTAATGTTCACTGGAATGATTTTTAGGGCTGGGGAATAATAAAGGCTGCTTACTTATGCAGTCATCATGTGCTATACAGTCTAGGTATTTATTTCATTTCTGATGGAAAAATATCCTATGCCCTACTGAAGTTTGAAGCAAATATATGAACCAAAACATTTGGTCTGCCACCACTTACTGAATACATGTCATCAATCAAAACACTTGACCTGCAATTCCTTATATTATAGACCACAGTATCTGCACTAAGTTTGTCAAAGGTTGTACTATAAATGTTCAACAATGTTTAATCATCATTATACGAGTTTAAACATGACAGCTGGCTTCCTCAATCTTGAAAAGAATGTGCAAGGAACTGCAGTAAACTTCAGTACAAATGTTCACTAAAAAACAAGCAAGCTATTAATGTAGTTGCATATGAGGACAGTAACAGACTTTTCAACATTGTTATTTTTTCCAGGCAATATGTAAAAGCAATTATAGGACACATTTGTAGTTTTAATGGCTCTAAATGACCTATTTAAAGCTTCATCAAGTCTAAAATATTATTGCTGGTTCCTTTAGATGCTACTCTGAGCAATTTTTGAAGTATTATTTTTTAAATGCTTCTATTCTTCTTTCATTTCGTTTTTTAAAAGTACATTTACTACACAAGCAATGCTCAAGAGACTTTTCATCAAGCTTTGAGAAAATGGGATATTTGAGTTCAAAATACCACCTTAATTTTATGTGCAAATTATCAACTTGATTTTCATAATTTAAATTTAAATTACATTTTCATTTCACATCTGGTTTGATTTTATTATATGTATTAAAATGTACATACCAGTATATGCTGTGATGACGCTTTTAACATAGGAACAAATGTTCTGTTTCCTTGATAAATTCTCAGAATATCAAACCTAAATGTCAAATTTAAAAAATGTAACAAAATAATGTTTACAAAATCATTATGTTTACACATTTTGGAATGCCAAAGAGAAAGGCAAATAGTCCATATACAGAAAATGAATCAGATATCAAGTAGTGAGTTCAATTGCACACTTTCTTTAACTATTGTCCTCAGTGTAGCTATCTGATCTGGTAGAAAGCCTGTCTATTCTTCTCTCAGTTGATTGGCTTTTAATCTCAGTAGTTTGATCTTATTCAATATTTTTCCAGGCACTGAAAATAACATTGTTTATCTCTCTGATTCCATTAATGTTTTTCATTATCAGATCTGCTAAACTTAATTGAACTTAATGTTTTTATACTGGTTTAGAAGATTCATCAGAGTCTGTATACAACCAGTTCTATTTGCACTACCCTGCTCTAAAAGCTATGCACATCCAATCTTTTCTTAAATGCATTAACTGTCCCTGCCTCCACTACCTCCTGGGGCAGTGCATTCCAAGCATTTCCCACTCTCTGACTAAAAAACATTTCCCAATATCCAATCTGGACCTAACTTTAGTTAATTAGTATCTGTGCCCTCTTATTCTCGTTGGTGGTTGTATTTTGAAATAAAAACTTGTTATAGTCTAAATAATCTTTCCTGTGATTACCTTATAAACCTGTATTGTCACCTCGAATTCCTCTTCTTTCTAGATACTGTAAGCCAGTTTTTCTGAGTTTCCTTATAACTGTAATTCTGGAATCCCATCATCAGATTTATCGCTCTTCTTTGTATCTTTTCAATCATGTTTATATCTTCTCTACGATAAGGACTCCAAGCCAGTACACAGTACTCCAATCTAGGTCTAACCAATGCTTTATACAGTTTGACAATGACTTCCTTACTCCTATGTTTAGTATTTCTTTTAATCATACCTAACATTGCATTTGCTTTATTCACTGCTACCGGGACTTGCTCAGTCACTTTACCTGTATGATGTATTATAACCTCTAGGTCCCTTTCCTTATCTATCATTCTAATATTGTTCTCGCCCATTCTGTAATTATGTTCCACGTTGGATCTACCCATGTGGATGATTGTACATTTATCTATATTAAACTCCCTTTGCTATCTCACATACCAGTCTCCAATTTTTATCTAAATCAATATATCCCCTTCTGCTATATATGAGACACTCCTACATAGTTTTGTATCTTCCGCAAATTTTTCAATCATGGATCTCATATCAATGTCCAAATCGTCTATAAATATCAAGAACAATATTGGTCTCAAACCCAAGCCCTGTGGCATTCCACTTTTTACTTCACACCACTCAGAGTACTCCTTATTTATGCCCACTCTCTGCCTTCTTCCCGTTAGCAAACTTTCAATCCATTCGACAACTTCCTCATCTATTCTATGTGATTTTAACTTTTTAAATAATTTTTTATGAGGTACTCTATCAAAAGCCTTTGGAAAATCTAGATAAATAACATCCACTGGTTCGCCCTATCTATCATTTTAGTAATCTCCTCCATTAATTCTAATAGTAAACCCATGCTGACTATTTCTGATTAAATTAAACTATTCTAGATACATTACAATGTTTTCTTTCATTATTGATTCTAACAATATACAGACTTTGCTCGTTAAACTCACCGGTCTATAATTCACTGGATCTGATTTCTTTCCCTTTTTAAATAAGGGGATCACTATTGCATCTTTCGAATCTCTTGGACCAATCCTTTTTACAAGTGATTTAGGACATAATATAGCCAATGGTTTTGCTACTAGTTGGTCCCTAATTTCAAACATAATTTTTGATGGATATAACAGAGTTACAAGGGTCCAACACGCCCACGCCAGAGAAACCATGAAAATACCGTTCGTGGTACCCATACATAACTTGAGAACCTTGCCCGACAGGTTCAGTTCATTGAACGAGGCATTGTCCTAACTCTCAAACAATGCAGTTTAAAATTGACCAGCCAAAATGGTTACCTTCCCACGATTTCTACTGGAAATTCCACGACCTCTAGGTCACCAAATAGTTTGAAAACCAAGGAACGCGCCAGTTCAAATAAAGTTTGAGGGAAGAACTCAAGAAAGTAGAAGTCATTGACCAAAGCGGGGAGCTTAGCATATTAGCTGGGGGAGACAGAGCAGGAGGACAGATCAGAAGGAGCAGAGAAGATAATTTTACCGTGCAGTTTAGTAGGTAGCAGATAAACAAGAATAAGCAGCTTTATAAACTACAAGAGTTATCCAGTGAGTGGCAAGAATAGAGAGATAGAATTAGATGCCATCGAAGCAGACACACACTGAAAGGTAACGAGAGACCATGCACGTGTAAGAATCTGTCTGTGTTTGATATTCTGTTCCAGTCGTCGCTAACACCTGTCTCTCGTGACCCGATTTCATTCTCGACAGAGGGAGACGCGTTGCTTCAAAACGAAGCTGTCGTCCTGGACAACACATCGTGACTCATCTGTTACCTCGGCCTGCCAACCACAGTAACATGTCCACTGTCGTCTGTCATAGGCACAAGCACAGCTGCAGTCGCCGAGTTCCTGATGTTGAGACGAAACAAGAGGCTCAGTAGCCATCTGTCTTACGTTGAGACGAGACAAGAGGCTCGGAAGACATCCACGTTGTGTAAGCTGAGAGGTGGAACCTAATGCCATCAGACGAACGAGGACAGAGAGATTAGGACTGAGAACAAGTAGCTAGACAGCATTATATCAACGCACAGAGATATAGACGGTGGATAGAAGAAGAACAATTACTAGATTCCGACCACGTGATTAGAACCCTGGGTAAAATTTAATGCAAGAGAAATAACTGCTAATTGCACGCAAATCTTGAAATAAATTATAGTTAGAGAAGTGTTGTTAACTAAATTCTTGAGATACATTAAAATTAGTCAATAATTGATGAATGTAATACGATTTACGAGCCTAGTTTATTGATATGATGTGTTCGATTTTTTTGAAATAAGCATTCTTTTGTTTTGCTATTGTTAAAACAATTGTTAGTGGTTTAATGAAAGTGGGAGTTAAGGAGTGATAGTGGCAAGGAAGAACGATGGTAAATAAAGTGACACCATAATGTAGGATCTCCTAAATATACGTTTAAATATTACCGTGACTTAGGATAGATTATAACGTTA
Organism: Ariolimax columbianus; assembly: GCA_036924085.1. Lineage (NCBI taxonomy): Eukaryota > Metazoa > Mollusca > Gastropoda > Stylommatophora > Arionidae > Ariolimax > Ariolimax columbianus. The sequence continues at coordinate 136,277,518 of JAVGWX010000003.1, forward strand.
AACCTGTTATATGGAAACTATCTTGACCTGGACATTTATCTACCTTTAATCCCTCAAATTTGTTAAAAACCATTTCCTCCGTAATACATATTGATTTTGATCCCACTGTATCCATTTCACATTTGAAAATATCTATAGGCTCTGAGATCTTGGAGCAATCTTCTTGGATGAAGTCTGGGCTGTAGTAATGAATTTAATTTATATATAATTTTTATAACATCTTCATGTCAGACTGCCAAAAGCCATTGACTAATTTTTTTAAAAAACAAGTGTGCAAACCTGTTTAGATCTTGCTGAAAATTTATATTGTAGCTTTTGGTGTTTTTATATGTATATTTTAAAAATGTTAATGAATTCATAAATAGTGCTACATCTGTGACATTTAGGGAATTGCATGAACAACAAAAAATCAACATATTGTCAAACAAAGTAAGAATGTATGTGAAACAATGTGTGTCCATGTGTTTACATTATATTTTCTTTGAACCAAATAGTCATTTTTGCATGAAAAGATTTTAAGTTCTATTTTTAATTATGTCTTTTAATTTGCTTGGAAAAGTCCCTCTTGACCCTTGCATTGCATTTCTGTTCTCACAATTTTATGATGATTATTATTATTAAATATATACACGTGCTAATGACCTTTCTTTGCAGTTTAAAATTTACAATTAGAAGCTGCAATCATGTACAGCAAATTATATGTTCAATAGCGAAATGGATTGACCATTTTCAACTGTTACACTTAAACTATATCTAGCTTTAAAATATTTAAATGAGAAAACAGGAGCAGTATGAAATGTTAGCTCCTGTTTCTTTTTTTTCTACAAATACAACCCGGTTCTATACTGAAGTGTAGAAGATGTGAAAAGGGAACATTTTAATATTATCATATCAATTGTTTTCTTTTTGCAATTGTCCTATTTTCTCTATTTGAAGTTTGAGAAGCGATTGATTAGCTGCGCTTGATTAGATGCGCTCACGATTAGCTCCGGTATTTGTGTCTGTTTCGGATATTTTCAAGTTTCTGATCGGATTAATATTTGCACTGATCGCTGCCCTACATAGCTGCTTTATTGTGAGAGTGTGTTTATTAATATGAGTGGTGTATTTTGCAAGTTACAATGCATTTTGTTCGTGGTCTTTGCATCGTTTAGTACAAATATATTTTTATTTTTGTCGAATATCGCTCCACTCCCAGACGCAGAAATCAAGGCCTAAATGACCACTAGTTCCGCTTGGTTGTTCTCTAGCGTCAGACCAAGAAAAGATGCGATATACAAGGGCTCTTCTTCATAGCTTGATATCAATTTTCACTCCCAACCCCCCCCCCCCCCCCCGAAGACCCTACGCACCCTCTCATTTCTCTGTATTCTAAACAGAGAAAGGATTTCATCGCCTCGCAGGAAGAAAACAAGCAGAGGTAGAGCTCGAGAACGGAAGACGACAGCCTCTGACACCAGTTCGATACTTATGAGAAAAAGGAGAACTCCTCAAATACTCCCTCCTCGCAGCCCCATTTCAAGGCAGCGGAGTACCCGGCTCCCTCCTAGGAGCCCACAGGGATTGAGGTCGACACCCCCACTGCCCAGTCGGGACGCAACAAAGCTCTCAATGTCCCCGCCACTGGGAATTGTTGTAGACGAGTTCTGGTAGAGCGCCGTTTTGACTTACCATGTTGGCGTCCGACCAACGCAACGGGCCTCAGATGCCTAGGTGAACTTTATTTATTATTTTATCTCCTGATGTCTAGTCCTCTGCCCTTGAGAGATTTCTGATTGTGTACACCAATTAAACTTATGGTTGTTCTGGGAGATTAGAATTGCTGAGACAACACGTTCTATGTTTGTCAGTTGTTGCCAGTTTTCTTTCAGCCATGCCCGAATAATTATAACAGAGAATGCTCCAATTGGTTCTGCAGATCAAAATACTCTGTCACACATTCTGTTTCAGAGATCTTGCCTCTTCTTGACTAGCTGTCTTAAACAGCTCATCTATGAGGTTTAAAAGTTAATATCAGCTACACCAATACTAAACAACTAAACAGATAAGTGACATTAACAATTCTGTATAAACACCAATATACCTGTAATTTCTGAAAGCGATAAATATTTGGACCATAGCGTTCAAGATGCACACAACTAGCGCAAAGCTAGAACAAACTGAAATAAAGAAATAGTAGCAATGGGATATAGCTGATCTCCTTGTCTGTATTCTAAGCCATACATCATGTCACAATTCTAAACAAAAATTATAAATAAAACTAACGTTAATTGGGAATATATCACTTTCTCAAAGCAGACCATTATTAACAATATCTGTTGTACCAAAACTTCAGGGATGTATGTGGACCTACTTTCTTAGCAAGGCTGAGGTTCGATGGCAGGGATTGAGATAGCATCAACGTCATATTGGAGACATTAAATATCAATAATGAAACACACTAAAATCAATGAAGGACTGGATGTTACATAGTGGCACTTCAAACTATCTGTGAATCAGCAATACACAGACTACAGGTGTTGAGAATCTGTGCTGGTCAAACATGGAGGTTGTCTGTGAGGATAGGTTAACAGTGTGTACATCCAGTGAGCTATAGAAACCGTGCGTATACATGCTCTTTCTAATTTGGCAAAAAATGTATCATTTACCTATACAGCTTGCCCAGAGTATCATATCTCCATACAAGCTCTCACAGCATATCATTACTAATTATACCATATCTCCATACAAGCTCTCACATCATATCATTACTAACTTTACCAAATCTTCATTCAAACTCACTCTCACACCATATCATTACTAACTATACCAGACCTTCATTCAAACTCTCACACCATATCATTACTAACTATACCAGACCTTCATTCAAACTCTCACAACAGATCCTTACTAACTATACCAGACCGTCATGCAAACTCTCACAATAGATCCTTACTAACTTTACCAGATCTTCATACAAACTCTCACATACGATCATTACTAACTATACCAGATTTCTATACAAACTCTCACAACAGATCCTTACTAACTATACCAGACCTTCATTCAAACTCTCACAACAGATCCTTACTAACTATACCAGATCTTCATACAAACTCTCACATACGATCATTACTAACTTTACCAGATCTTCATACAAACTCTCACATACGATCATTACTAACTATACCAGATTTCTATACAAACTCTCACAGTAGATCCTAACTAACTATACCAAATCTTTAAACAAGCTTTCACACTAGATCATTATTAACTATATCAGATATTCACATAAACTCTCATAATAGATTATTATTAACTATACCAGATCTTCACACAAACTCTCATAGTAGACAGTTACTATTTATAAGTACAGTTCATCCCCAAATATGTGGCATCTTATTTCTTCTCAGGAGACAATCATGTGTTTTATTTTTGTACTGATAATGATCATGCCTCTTCCCTAGTTCTTCTTTCCAGATTTGAAGGTTGGTCTGGAGACATGCCTCTGACTTAGTAATCAGAGCAACATCATAGACAAGAGCCTGCTACGATGCAGAGACTGGACTCATCTTCCAGTACCCCAATAATTACTTTTGGTCACCCCATCACAGGCTCTGACGACATCATCAATGAGTAGTATGAAGAGGCATGTCTTACGTCATTGGTGGCCTTGAACTTCTTGTGCGTGTGATTTCCCGTACTAATATACTTTCTCCAGTTCTTATAAAAACTATGTTTGGCACAGATCAATGGAATGGATGTTCTTCCTTTTCAGCTATTCACCACATAGCAGACTGCCTGTTAGGAAGTTCGGCACTTTCCAGATGACCAAAAAAACATATACACCAGAAAATATACTTCCTGTAAAACATATACACCAGACAACATATACACCAGAAACCATATACATCATAATTGTAAATGCATTTGAGATTGTTGGCACTAAAAATGGTTTATATAATTGTTATCTTCATCATAATCGTCTGGTTGATCAGTCTTGAGACTGGTTGCAATTTTGTCTGAGCATATCTCTCCTTTTGACCCTATCCTCTTGTTCAGTCCTAAGACTGGTTGTAAGGTTGTCTGAGCATGGCTCTCTATTTGACCCTATCCACTAGTTGATCAGTCCTGAGACTGGTTGTAAGGTTGTCTGAGCATGGCTCTCCATTTTACCCTATCTTTGCGTTGCTCTTCATTTCAGCATGCTCGTACTTGAATGTCCCTGCATGCCTGAGATGTAAAGGTGAGTCTTGGTCTTCTCTTCCCTTGAATCCTTCCCTCTAGTATTTTCTGTAGAAGACTTTCGTGTCTCATAATGGGCCCCAGCCAACTCAACCGACGTTTTTGTATCATATGCAATATTGTTCTTTGTGCGCCCACATCATTGTGTACATTGTCATTGGATCTCCTTTCTGTCCAACTCACTCTTTCCATTCTACGCTTCCGATCTTCTTTCCTCCTTCTTTGCCAGAGTCCACGTTTCAGTCCCATACAGTGCAATTGTCATATCTGGGTTTCGATTATTCTTTTTCTTTGTTCTTTCCTGATATTCTTTGTTCTCCGAATATCTTTTTGTCATGACTTCGAAAAAATAGACCAAAGTTGATTGTGAGGAAAGACGTTGAACAATTTAAATATGGCAAGTAAAGAAGTTGTTGTTTCGAATGCCCACAATGAGTAGGTTCACTCTTTTGCGCGCCCTGAAAAGGACGTTAAGTGGCGGGTTGCAGTAGCTTTTCTCACATCCCGAGCGTACTGATGATGGTGGACCGCGGTTCTCCTAACGGATGTGCTATACTTGGCTTCATCTACATGGCTTTCACTACTACGGGGATCACGTCGATCTACTTCTCGTCATCCATACTGCCAAGAAAACAGCCCGTTTCCAGGTAACGCTACATGTAAAAGAGTTAGTGGTCTTGGTTAGTATATTGTGAATGACTCTGGAGCGACGTCCTGGTCAGTATGTTTTGTCTGACAAGATTGACGTCTCAGTTCCCCAAGGATAGAAGTAGACAAGAGAATTGATACACAATAAAATAATGACCAAACAGTTGGAAGGCAGAATTGAGACGCTTGATATGCAGAAGAATAGAATAGGCTTCGTGGAAACCTGAAGCAACGCTTGATATGCAGAAGAAAAGAATAGGCTTCGTGGAAACCTGAAGCAAGCAAGAAGAGAAATGAAATCAAAAGGAAAAATACAAGGATATATGTTTAAATGCTACCTAGGATCAATACTAGCACTGTATCCTGCCAGACCTGCCGTGATATGCGACTAAGCAGGGTTGTACATGGAACCACACCCCCTTTCCTGACTTAGTCGACCTGTACTTCTACAGGGGTGAATGCCCCAGTGTAGGTCCCAGCTCTGACGTGATCTGGATGTACCCGGGATGAGGATTTCATGCTTAGCTGGTTAGGCTCGAGCAGCTTATTACTCCGGTGTGTTAGGACAAGTTCCGCAGAGGGTGGTTAACCGATGTGCGAGTCCATCTTAATAGACTAATTTACTAGAGCAAAGTAGACCCGCAGCATGTTAGGCGCCATCTATGCTGCACTTAACAAACCACATATGTCACACATTTAGTCGTCTCTTACGACATGCTCCCTGTGGAGCAGGGGTGCTATTCTTGTCATACACAAAAACTCCGGCAGACCACTCGGGGCTCCTTCCTGTAGAAACCTTAAACTACAACTTTAGTAGATATAGGCAGGTCAACATGTGTGGACTTATTGTGTATTTGTCCAAGACCTATGCTCCACCGGGAGCTGAACATGTTTTTGATTGATTGACTTGATGACGCTTAAAAAGAAACAAATTAGGTGAAATAAAATGTTTTTGATTGATTGACTTGATGACGCTTAAAGAGAAACAAATAAGGTGAAATAAAATGTTTTTGATTGATTGACTTGATGACGCTTAAAGAGAAACAAATAAGGTGAAATAACATGTTTTTGATTGATTGACTTGATGACGCTTTAAGAGAAACAAATAAGGTGAAATAAAATATTTTTGATTGATTGACTTGACGCTTAAAGAGAAACAAATAAGGTGAAATAAAATGTTTTTGATTGATTGACTTGATGACGCTTAAAGAGAAACAAATAAGGTGAAATAAAATGTTTTTGATTGATTGACTTGATGACGCTTAAAGAGAAACAAATAAGGTGAAATAAAATGTTTTTGATTGATTGACTTGACGCTTAAAGGGAAACAAATAAGGTGAAATAAAATGTTTTTAACAAGCTTACCGGTACCATAGCAACTATGTAGATAGAAATGGTTGAAGGTGGGCTGATGGAAGACACTGATATCAGTTGGAGGGAAACATCCTGAATGGTCTCTCAGAGTGCATACCCAAGTCAAGAAACAGAAACATCCTGAATGGTCTCTCAGAGTGCATACCCAAGTCAAGAAACAGAAACATCCTGAATGGTCTCTCAGAGTGCATACCCAAGTCAAGAAACAGAAACATCCTGAATGGTCTCTCAGAGTGCATACCCAAGTCAAGAAACAGAAACATCCTGAATGGTCTCTCAGAGTGCATACCCAAGTCAAGAAACAGAAACATCCTGAATGGTCTCCCAGAGTGCACACCCAAGTCAAGCAACAGAAACATCCTGAATGGTCTCTCAGAGTGCATACCCAAGTCAAGCAACAGAAACATCCTGAATGGTCTCTCAGAGTGCATACCCAAGTCAAGAAACAGAAAGTATTAGAGTTCTATTGCAGCAAACAATCAATAATCCTTCATTGATCTTAATGTTGACCAAATGCAATGGCTATGATACGGCAAGAGGAAGTACATCAGTCTGAATCAATACTTACCACTGGCAATGATGATGATATCTAAGTCGTACTGGTTCAAGAACTGTTTTGTGAACTCTGCATTAATCATTAGGTACAAAACAGTAGTAGTGCACATGACGAGCAGCAACCCAATCTGTAAAAGTGTTATTGTTGAAGTTATTAATGGAATTATGTACGAGTGCTAATGTAGTAGTGGCTTCTGTGACATTGTCATTTATGTGTAGAATTAACAAGCCCCGTGCACAATCCTTTGCAGTCTTATATTAGGGCATGCATGTTAGAGAGTAGTGGGCATATTCTGTATTCTCCAAAAATTAACAATATGATTTTTGTCCAGGTGTACATGCTTATAGTTCTTGTTGAACAAATGTAACCGTTATTTGTTAACTTAGCATCAAAATAATTATGATTTCATCTATCTGATAGCTGCTTGCTTATGCAAAATAAATATAGCTGTTATTTGATTTACCAGTTTTACTGACAACTAACATTAACATGGGGATCAGGCGGTTTGTGAGGTGCTGAATGGGATGTGTCAATACGATAAGGTAAAAACTATATATATATATATATATATATATATATATATATATATATATATATATATATATATATATATATATATATATATATATATATATATATATATATATATATATATATATATATATATATATATATATATATATAAAGAAAGATAGATACAAACACACATTTAAGGTAAATGGAGAGAAGATAGTGGAGTGTACAGTGCTATGAATTATGTTGATGATCGCCAGTGTATAGAAAGAACATGGCCCTGAACCTTTGACGTGAGATCTGAAATGTTTTGAGCCCAGACGTCACACAAATAACAAACAACATAACAATCTAAATTAAGTAGCAATTCTTACCCAGTATAACACGTTTAATTGAACAAATGCCAAGGTCACGATTCTTGTTGGGTATTTGAAGAAACAAAAACTTGTGAAGTATCTAAGTTTGAAGCTGGCTTTCCTGCAAAGAAACACATTCAGACGTCATGGAATATTAGCAACATACACTTCTAGCCAAGTCATTTAGATAGGGTGGTGGGAACATGTGGCAAGCTATAACATCTGTTGGACAACAGAATATCATTTAATAAAACCACCACAATACAGCATTAGTTCAAACTTTGGCGGGAATGTCAACAGTGTTGTCGCTACTATTGTTTTTGTGTACGTGGGTCAGATCCCAAGAAACAGTATATCTTCTCCTTCTTCTCGTTAGCCATGTTGTTTTTGTGTAAGTGGGTCAGATGTCAAGAAACAGTATATCTTCTCGTTAGCCATGTTGTTTTTGTGTAAGTGGGTCAGATGCCAAGAAACAGTATATCTTCTCGTTAGCCATGTTGTTTTTGTGTAAGTGGGTCAGATGCCAAGAAACAGTATATCTTCTCGTTAGCCATGTTGTTTTTGTGTAAGTGGGTCAGATGCCAAGAAACAGTATATCTTCTCGTTAGCCATGTTGTTTTTGTGTAAGTGGGTCAGATGCCAAGAAACAGTATATCTTCTCGTTAGCCATGTTGTTTTTGTGTAAGTGGGTCAGATGCCAAGAAACATTATATATTTTCCTTCTTCTCGTTAGCCATGTTGTTTTTGTTTACTTAATACTATTTGTGAAATCAATTTCTCTGGTTGATGTTGAGATAATTGAGAGGTCTTCACGACTCTCACATTGTTTTGCTTGTAGGTTCGTCTCCGTGGGCCAGTGTCAGTTGTCTAAGAGTATAACTCATGCAGAATATGTTCTATTTACTGTTCTGTATGTCCGCACATACACATGCCCGATTCTGATAGGGTACATTTTAGTCCGTGTAAGTGGTTATTCAATCTGTTATGTTCTGTTCTCGCACTGAATAGGATTACCTGCTCCTCTCGATCAAGGTAGTGATACGGGTCAAAGATGCAAAGGTGAATGGACTGACAACAGCCAGCAACTGGTAGCTGGCTGGATGTATCAGAGTCAGGGGTCAAGGACCTATTCCGCCTCCAAGTGGTGACCTACTGCAACCATACATCCTGACTAGAAGATTAGGGCTGAAATCGGACCTGTCAAGCCAAAAGGCTCCATTCATAGAACGAAAAAGAATTTAATTGTTTATGACATTGCTGCTCTGACATGTTTCACTCCCCATATATTGTAGTATATGTTATTTTATCAACATTGATTTTAATAAATTATTAAACGTCAGAAACCCATTGCAGTTCAATTAATATAATGAAACTTATATTTGAAATATTAAAAACGTTTTATTTATTGTTATGGAAATATGTTTATAATACTTACATTTGGTCAACAAATGTCTGCGAAGATGCACTCTTGACAAATTCGTTTCCCAAGGATCCTGACATAAGAGAATTTTTTAGCTGATACTTTCTGAGCACCCACCTCACATGTTCTTCTTGATGTGGCTGGACAGAGCTCTCCAAACCCTATCACACAGGAAGTGGACAGAACACACACATACATAAATGGTAAAACATAATTAAGTTGTGTGAAACAGAGTTGTATTTGACCACCACAAGTAAAACACGTGATGTAGCAGCCAGCAAAGTCTATCTCAGAGAACAACATACATAAAAGTTAGCGCATATAATAGAATAAACAAAACTAATTAAGGAAAAATAGGACTTCAATAGTTGATTTTCTTTGTATTTGTGCTGTTGAGAGCCGTGGGAAGCTTAAGTCGTCTGTCCTATGCCAAGTGCGTTGCGTCGGTCAATGTGAACCCTTGTCAGCTGCACAATCACTCTAATGTCATCTATCCACCTGCCTCGCGGCCGTCATCTTGCCATGTAGCCGATCTACCAGCGTTGTAAGACATCAATGTAAGTTGATGAGGGTGCATTCTCATTATTATTTTCTGTTTGGAAATGTATTCGATACAAAACGTAGTGCCAACCATACTACAAATGTCGTCGTTTCGCATTCTGTCTTTTATGGGGAAACATGACCTTCCTTAAACACTTCCTTTCTGCTCGCACGCGCCTTGGACAAAGGCCATGTTTTATTTCAATAGTAATATAAAATATCATTCTGAAATCAAATGTAAAAAAGATAACAAGGAATGACTACTCAGCTGCATATATAATTTGCCATTGTATTTTCTTGTTTCCTAAAATGATTAATTTTAAGATTGATTTTATCAGAGATTATATGTAATGATTGCATAAACTTGACCAGGTCAGAGGATACTACATGTAGGAAGATATCAGAGACAGAATAATACCAGAGAAAATATTAGAGACGGGAAGGCATCACTATCATCAGGTGTTCTGCCGGTTGGATTTGACGATCATGGACCTCCATCCACTTCTATCACGTGTGTCATTTACCAACTCTGTTTTTAATTGCCCTCCGTGCCATTCTCTCAGACTGTACAACATCTTCTCACTTGACCTTCCTCTGTCTCTCTTTCCTGCTATGTTTCCCGTTGTCACAACGTGCTCCAAGCCACCTCTTCTCACAACATGCCCGAAAAAGGATGACTGCCTTGTTCTGATCCTTGCAATAAGTTGTCTTCTTGTTTGTGCCTCTTCGAGTACTGCATCATTAGTCTTTCTTGCAGCCTATGGGATCTGCGAGCAGCAATCTTATGTAAAACCACATCTTCGTTGCTTCCAATGATATATGCGCTTCCTAGCTGATTGTCCATAATTCTCTGCCATATTTCAGTACTGGTTCCACTTACCATCCAAGGACTCTCTTTTTCAGTTCCAGCGACACCGTTTTGTTGCATAATATTCCTTTAATGGTCTGGAAAACCGATTTTACTGGGCAATTCCACATTTTATTTCATACTTGTATCTTCCATCTGAAATTATGTACGTGCCCAGATATTTAGACGTGTTAACATGTCTCAATTTGATCCCCTTCGCTTTTACGCAGCATTTTGGACAGGCCGGTTTCTTAGTGACTACGATACCCTCTGATTTCTTTTTATTTAAACTGACACCTTTGTTTTCATTTTGCTGAACTTCCGTGTTTACCATTTCCCGCAAGTCGGTTTAATATTGCTATCAATACAATATCGTCAGCATATCGTAGATTGTTAAAGTTCTGTCCGCCAATTGATATTCCTGGCATTGTCTGTATGTCTCTCAACATAAACTCGCTGTATAAAGAGAATGGTTCAGGGGACAGAACACAACCTTGCCTCACTCACCTTTTTATCTGTTCATATTCTCCCACTTGATTGTAAATTCTTATAGCGGCAGATTAGTATAACATCAGACAGAATAATAATAGACATGAAGATATCAGAGACAAGGAAATACAAGACAAAAATATATGAGACAGAAAAATACCAAAGAAGATATTAGAGACAGGAAGACATCACAGTCAGAATAACTCTAGCATGAAGATATCAGATTTAGAATACCAGACAAAAAAAGCAGACAAGAAGACATCAGAGACCGAATAATACAAGACATTAAAATACCAGTGACAGAATAATACAAGACGAAAGAATATCAAGGACAGAATACTACTAGAGAAGATATTAGAGACAAGAATAAATCAGAGGTATAATAATACGAAACAGGAAAATAGCAGAAATAGAATAAGCATACAGAAAGATGTAAAAGGCATAATCATGTCATAAACAAGAACACATAAATTGTTTAAAAAACGGAGAGCTGCACATAATGGAAAGAATCAGATAAATAAAAACGCTATTGGTAGAATAATATTAGATGCAGGAAAAATCCAGAAACTAAGAAATAGCAACACGAATGTCTTCTTCTTCGTTCGTTCCCAAACTCCCACTACCAAGCCATGGAAAGGGCTTTGCAAGTAGATGATGTAGTCCAGAGAACGGAATGCGTTGTATGGTACTTTACATCTTGACTGCGATATTTGCACCTTTCTGTCCGACACATCCGGATCAGCATGCCATTTTTATGTACCGGGTTAGACTTCCCTCTTCGATCGCGTCTCCTTAGCCAGTCTGCCCTGTTGCAACCTATTATCCAGGATTACCACGTGGAGGTGGAGAAAGGGTCTTGGTAGCTCTGGGTCGCTGACCACTACAGCTCATTCACTGCTCGGGACATTGATCCCATAACATGAATTTGAAAACGTGCTTAAAATATATGCATAAAAACAGACTGACCTTGCTGAAGTACGTTCTGCTGCTGTAACACCTGTGCAAGATGTAGACGCTGTAGCCAATCAGCACCATGTAACAGCATATGCTGGGTAAGCCTTGCATAATTTGGTAAGCATATGTTACATTCATAGCGGTGGTGTCACTGAGCTGGTACTACAAAACACAAACCCCCCAAAAAAAACCAAAGCAAAACAACTAATGAAACATTAAAAGGACGAAAAATAAAAAATAACATATTTTATCAATCTGAAAATACTTTCATAAACTTTTCTCAATTAAAGATAATACACATATACAAATCTATCTGTCAAATAAAGTGGATAGTAAACAGATTGTTTGCTACTCAAATAACAACATCTGACACGCGCATGGGGATTATATAATCAAAACTGCATTTAAATATTGCATTTCGTTCATTTCATATTCAATTTCGTCTTCTTCTTCTTCTTCCTCTTATTCTTCTTCTTCTTCTTCTTCTTCTTCTTCTTCTTCTTCTTCTTCTTCCTCTTCTTCTTCTTCTTCTTCTTATTCTTCTTCTTCTTCTTCTTCTTATTCTTCTTCTTCTTCTTCTTATTCTTCTTCTTTTTCTTCTTCTTCTTCTTCTTCTTCTTCTTTTTCATCATCTTCTTCTTCTTCTTCTTCTTCTTCTTCTTCTTCTTTAGATTCTAAATAATAAAGCTCGGGATTCTCTGACTTGCTTTACTAGCTCGGGTTAAAAACCCAAGTGTATCCGGCCCTTTCCCGACCACAGGGGCAGCGTGATGCAGCCAATGGTGTGCTATATCGTTTGCTGAGCTAACAATTCTGAGAACCCTTGAATATATTACACCTCCACCAACATACGGGAACTGAGTTTCGTATTCGCCAGTTCCACAATGTTTCGGTTGTTTTTCAGCGCTGTGCTTTGTCGAGTTGGACGCACTCAGCGGTACGCTTTGTCGAGTTGGACGCACTCAGCGCTGTGCTTTGTCGAGATGAACGCACTCAGTTAGGTTCAATGTTAAGTTGGACATTCTCAACGTAGTACACTATTAGGCACAGCATCAAATACCAATCAATTACGAGGAAAAGGTAAACAGTATATGGAGACGAAATAGACATACAATCAAGAAAAACACATAGTAGTGACTTGTTTTACGGATCAGAAACCTGGACATTATTCAAACATGACATGTCAGACTTGAGGTATACATGCACAGTCAGCGGAGTATTCTGGTCATCCGATGACATGACTACATCCTCAACGTGAAGATCTCTGCTAAAATAGGCCTCCTCCCAACCCCAGAAACACTTGACCGTCGCTGGGTTTCTTTGTTCGGCCATGTTGTATGGCTGGGCCAAAAAACCTCGGCCCACAAGATACAACACAAGTAATTTCTCAGCGCCAAAAGTCTTCCCCCGACCGGCTGGAGGCGCAGAAGTGACCGTCCCCTCACAGTATGGCTCCATCAGATAGCAACCTCCCCCTTTTCTCTGGCCGAGGCCTAGAACCACACCGCCGTAGTTGGTAATGGATGTGGCTGATCGACGCAACGGACCTCATACGCCTAAGCGAACATTATTATTATTATTATAGTGACCTGGAGGAAATGAGAAGATAGGAAGAGAAGAGCACTCAGCAACATCCGGAGACGATATGTTATGAACGATGGATGATATGTCTGAAGAGAGCAAGGTCAGGTCATCCCGTATTCGGTAAGGTCGTTGGGGCACACATGAAGACATCCTCACATCCCAGGCCACCCTTCTCTGTCTGCGGCCGCTGCCTGTGCCTCTTCTGGTAGGAGATTTATCCATTTTTTTATGTTGTCCTCCCACCTCTTTTTTGGGCCGGCCTCTTCGTCGCCTGCCTTGCAGCTTTCCGTGGAGGATCGTATTTGCAAGACCATTTGATCTCGATATGTGACCGTACCAAGCGAGCTCACTTCTTTTGACAGTTGCCAAGAGGTCTTCAAAAGGCCCTATTGCTGTTTTAATTCTATCTCCCATTTCCTAATTTGTAACTCGGTCCTTGTACGTGACGTTTAAAAGTCTTCGACAATATCTCATCTCCAAGGCCTGTATCCTTCGCTGAAAGTCAGCTGTAACTGTCCATGTCTCACAAGCATAGAGGAATATTGACAAGACCAGTGTACGCATTATTATGATTTTCGTGCATAATGCTAATCGTTTATCTTGCCAGATTTTGTTAAGCCGTGCAAGCGCCGCTATTATCTGTGCTATTCTGGCCAACACATCACATTTTGATCCTTCATCACTGACAATCGAACCCAGATATTTTAAACGCTCAACCACTTTGAGTTCCTGGCCATTAGCTTTTATCCTGCTATTGAAACCCTCGGAGTTGTTGGTCATTAATTTGGTCTTTCCAGCGTTTATCTCCATACCATAGTCAAGAGCTGTTTCATCGATACTTCTAACTCATTCCCGGAGTTCTGCTTCTGAATCCGCCAACCCGACGATGTCATCTGCAAAACGAAGGTTGGTAATCGCTCGGCCCCCTATCTTGACAGTACCAACGTGACCTCTAAGTGCCTCACTCATAATTCCCTAAATGAATAAATTGAAAACAGTTGGAGAGAGTGAACAACCCTGTCTCACACCACCTGATGTGCGAAACCAGTCCCCTCGCCTCCCATTCACAAGAACTGCGCTGGACGCCTTATAATACAGGTGTTCAAGGACCTTTATATTTCCTTTGATTTTATACATCCCCATGGTTGCCCATAGCGCTTTATGCCATACCTTATCAAACGCCTTCTTAAAATCCACAAACACATGATACAGTTTATGCTGCTGTTCTAGATATTTCTCGCTTAGCAGCCTTAAATTAAATATCTGTTCTGTAGTGCTTCTTCCCTGTCTGAACCCTGCTTGCTCCTCGGCAATGATGTTCTCTGCTTGGGGTTTCAATCGGTCGAAGATTAATCTAAGCATGACCTTGCTAGGGTGGCTGATGAGGCTTATTGTTCTGTAATTTTGGCACAGCTTTAGGTTTCCAGACTTATGAAACGGTATAACCATCGATTTTGTCCATAAGTCCGACCAGTTTCCTGCCGCCCATATTTTTGTTGCAGACGTGTGTCAGGCCTTCCAGCACTACCTCCCTACCTGCCTGTAAGAGATCTGCTGGTATATTGTCCACGCCGGCCGCCTTCCCTCTTCTCAGTGTCTTTACCGCTGCAGCTACCTCTTCCTTCGTTATCAGTTGGTTATGCTCTATAGTTGTTGGTGTTGGAGGGATTGATTTCTCAGGTTTGTTTCGCCCCTCATAGTTGTATAACTCGGAACAGTACTCTGTCCATCGTGCCAGTGCGTCATTGTCCTCAATAAGGCACTTGCCGCTTTTATCCTGGATCATAAAGTTCCTGCTTTGTGTTGGTGTTACCAGTTCTTTGACCACCTTGTATGCTCCCTTATACAGCAACAGAGATCCGGGGATGCCACCAAACAAAAAAAGAAGTCATGGGTGACCAAATAAATTCTAGACCTGTGTGATAGAAGAAGATCACCGAAAAACCAAAATCATACACCTGATGAAGTCGGCAGATATAAAGAGGTCAAGAAAGCGAAACAACAAAATATGAGAGAGGCGAAAGAAGCGTGGATATGTGAGCAATGTACACACATCGAAGAGAGATTAAACAGAAATGACGCTGAAGGAACTTACAAGGTGTCAAAGATGGGATAACTGGCATGATTTCTTTTGAAAATAAAAGGGACTGATTGTTTCTCTGAATGAATGTGTTCACTTCTCAATGTATGCATTTCATTACTTGACACACAATGTGATGTTTCTTTTTCAAAGGAATCTATTAAAAAAAGCTTTCAAACAGTATCATCATTATGTAAATTAAATGCTTACAACAATTTGAACTCCCAGTATTGTGGTGTTAGTATTCTCTTGTATGTCTCGGATTACTTGAATAACATTAAGGGACAACCTATAAAAGAAGGATTCATACAATGAAATGGATTCTCTTATCGTATTAATTATAACCAAAAACATATTAATGGTCTATAAGTGCAGATTGACTAGCTGGCCTTCTCACTCATAGTGAAGCGTAGGGTTACCACTACATTCGACCCATCAACAAGTAGTCTGTATCCAAGTAAATGCATTGGTAGTTTCATAACAATGGCCTTATACAATGATAGTGCTAGTCCCATGCACACGCCTCCACAGTTGTCATTTACGTGTTGGTTCTATTTTTTACGATCCGGGTACTACTACTCGCGTAGTGCACATATCCCATGCATATGGTATGATGATTTTGGTTAAGACTGAAGAAGAGTTGAACAATACAAACAAGAACGAAATAAATGGACAACTTCTACTCTCAAAAATTCATGACTAGTGTTTCTGCTTCAACTTTCTGTTTTTTCTTTCCGTTTGTGTGCCATATCTCCTGCTGGCGGTAGTCAACCTCTAAACAACCTCATTTACCCACCCAGTGATGCAAATAGAAAAATGCTGTTGATTTTCCTCCAAACCAGAATTCTAAGCTCTTTAATTGTTAGCTAGTTAGTTAGTTAGTTAGTTAGCGTCAACTCTTGTTTCTGACAATTCAGACACTTCCCGATAAGCTAGGAAAAAAGCAAGATGGCCACGCCTTAGGAGCTGCGCGGTCGACTCTCCGTTGTTTGTGTCGAGTTTTCCGATTTTTGCTGGTTCCTGTTCGGATTATATTTCACAACTCCTTCCACATGTCGTATCAAGGAGTTTATTATGTAGATTTGATGTGCTTTCGATCGGTTATTCTGTTTGTTATGCTGCATTTCGCTGTATTTCATGCCTGGCTCAAGCCGTGGGAGACAAGTCCATGACGGAGTTCAACATTCCGCCTATCACTACTCAAGGACCTTTCTGCTCGGACTGAAGCTGACTTCCCCCTGCCCGCCACTCCCTCTACCAGAGGTTACAACTACCTCTCCTAATCTCGTATTCTCAGCACAGCAAGAGTCACGCTGACCAAAAAGGTGGACACAATCAGAAGCCTCGGCGACAGGACACGTAAAAACAGGAAGTCTGACACGGACAGACACGGAAAACACGGAAAGCCTGACAAAAACATTGGTCTAACACACTCTTCGCGGCCCTCATCCCAAGGATGCGGAGTATACGGCTCCACCTGGGAAGTCTGTAGGTATTTCGGTCGACACGCTACGCATGAACACATCCTCAGCAGTTGGACATGACAGTGATTCGACCGACACAACGGACCTTTGACGCCTACGCAAACATTACTTTTATGGAGCTAAAACGTTTAAGACAGTTACAAACTCGATGACAAAACACTTATATTTTATTTTTGGGGCAATATCGAATAATTATTAGGATCATTTTCAGCCGTGGAGTATTTCACCTAAACAAACAAAAGTTTGTAACTTCTGGAGTCCCATGCATATGTTTTAAAATACAGTTGCAACCTCCCCTTGAGCATCAAAGATCGCTGTATCCTCTCCTTGATCTTCAAACGTCGCTTTATGTTTTTCCACATTCAATGCTTTTATTTAAACTTCGGTTGATAGTTTCAGTCAAAGTCAAATCAGACACTTGGCGATAAGCTAGAGAGCTAATTTCATTTTACAGTGTAAAATAATTTAACATTAGAACAATTTCACATTTCCGAAAGACAAAAAAGAAATAAGAAGAATTTTAAAAAAGCTTTTATTTCACAATGTACTAGCAAGTAAACAATAATTCAGTTCTGTCGACTAACTTTACTTTTACGTTTTACGCCAATCACTCATTATGTTTTATCACAAATGAGAAATACAATCGTGGGACGTTGAATAATAAAAATAGTTGCTCACCGTAAGCAAAGACTGCAACAGTATCAGACTTATACTGCGAGATGTGTTCTTTGATTGATATTCTCTATAGAGACCGATCCTGGCATGACAGACTTTGCCGCACTCTGTGCACTCCTGTGAGGAGTCGGATGTAGAATCGTCGTAAGTTCTGCTCTATTTTGGACGGCACGGCTACTTTGTACCTCCAACGATGGAGTTCCACTGTGCCATATGAGCAGCTTTGGTGATGCTAGCACGCTAGATGGGACGGTTCTGTGCAAGCAACCCCCAGGATATATCATCTTTGTTTAAGCTTTTGCGAGACACATTCAAGGAGTCTCTATAGCGTTTCTTCTGTCATCATTATGAGCTGCTGTCTGTTCCGAGTTCACCGTATAATGGCTATTTGGGATGCGTTCATTAAGTATGCAAACAACATGTCTCGTCTATCTTATCTGGTTGTTTTGCAGAAGCAAATGAATGCGCAACATATTAGCCTTACGACGAACTTCAGAATTTGGCACTTTGTCCTGTCACTCAATCCTGAGCAGCCTGCTCATATATCTCAAGTGAAAATGATTAAGCTGTTTGGTGTGTCTGCTATACACTGTCCATGTTTCGCAGACATGCAGCAGATTGGTTAACATTGCAGCACGATACGTTTGCTTGCAGTCTCCAAACGCAAGGCTCGCTTTTGCAATCCTGATGTTGACCTCAAAGTCGATAATCGTCTCTATAGTGAGGGTACTGCCAGGTAAATAAAGCTATCGACTACCTGTATATGCTTGTTCTGCATGGAAATGTTTGGTTTAATGAACAGCTTCCCTGGAGCACGTTGGAAGAGTACCTCAGTGTTCCTAGTGTTCACCACGAGACTAAAATTACTGCATGGTGTCGAAAACTTCATCAATGTGGATTGCATATCCTGTTCTGATGGCTGTTAAAGGCGCAGTCGTCAGTGAACAGGAGATCCAAGATTGTGGCCTCACTCCCTTTGGAATAAGACTTCAGGTGTCTTGGATTCAACAGCCGACTTTGGTCCTGTACCTGGAATGGATGCTAGTAGCAGCGCCGTGTACAACATTAGAGAGCATTGCTGCAAAGACCACGCTAAACATTGTCCGTGCCCGTACACAATCCTGTTTGGGGCGCTGAATACGTATACTCAACTAAATAACACTGAATACTTATACCCAACTAAAAAACACTTAATACTTATACTCAACTAAATAACACTGAATACTTATACTCAACTAAATAACACTGAATACTTAAACCCAACTAAATAACACTGAATAGTTATCAGCACTCCACGCTTTTATTTCACATTTATGATGAAACATAATGACTGATTGGCGTAAGACGTAAACATAAAACTAAGTTAAGAGAACTCAATTACTGTTGTTTGTTTAGCGCATTTTGAAATCAAAGTAGTTTTTTTTTTAATGGTTTACTATTTGTGTATACTCATGCTATGACAGTTTACCAAGTGGACCTAACGCGATACGGTGCTCGTGACCCGTCGTCGGCACTCTCAGTAATGAAAATGATGGAGCCCACATGGAGCCGTTCAGATTCAATGAGGTCGGTTCTATTGGCATTTTCTATATTTTTCTTATGCTACAATGTCCATTTTGTGCTTTACTATTTTGCTCGTGTTTTGTGTGTATTCGTACGTGTTGGTCTCACTATTTATGTTATCTGCTATTGCCGATCTGCGTTTTACTATGTGCTTACTAGATAATCACAATTACTGTAAACATAACATTTCAACATCGAATAGTCGTCACCTTCACAAACAGATAGCCGTACATACCAGCATAATGAGTAGGCAATGCACAGGATAGCACCGAGCGCTTTGTATCTTGTAGTGACACACGCAAACAACGGGTAGCAGGTCAAGCACCCAATCATGGCCTGGATGTACACGTCGAAAGCTAGGATTTTGTAAAAAAAAATGGTCCCATTATCACTTGCTATTTCTTGTTCTTCTGTTTTCTTGTACAATTTAATTTCAATTTATATACCGGTAATATGTTTTCATTCATCTACTTCTTCTAATTATTGTTGTTCTTTTAGTTTCTATGTAACTGGTCACACAATAATGTTTCCCCACAGCCTCATTATTCCCCCTGTTTATCGTTGCTGTTGTCGACTTTATGTTCATTGCTAAGCCATTATGTTTATTGCTAAGCCATTATGTTCATTGCTATACCATTTAGTTCATTGCTGATGTGGACTTTATGTTCTTTGCTGATGTAGCTTTATGTTCATTGCTAAGCCATTATGTTAATTGATGATGTAGCTTTATGTTCATTGCTATGCCATTATGTTCATTTCTAAGCCATTATGTTCTTTGCTGATGTGGACTTTATGTTCATTGCTAAGCCATTATGTTCATTGCTAAGCCATTATGTTCATTGCTAAGCCATTATGTTCATTGCTATGCCATTATGTTCAAATGTCCTTTACTTCTCCTATTTGGCATCCTCTACTTGTTATTGGCAGTGGTTAGCGCGCTGGCTTCACATCTGAGTGGTCCTGGGTTCATTCCCCAGTTGAGGCGGTAATGTTTTTTTCAGACCGCAATGGCTCCCGGGTCGACCCAGCCTTAAATGGGTACCCGTTCAGTCCGGAAAGTAAAAGCGGCGAGGGAGAGGAGATGTCTACTGCCCTCATATAGCCGAGCCTTTAAAATGTGAGATCGCTAACACCTCACACCCCTAAGGCAGTAATGCTATCGGATACTTTACTTTACTTTTTACTTGTTATTTGCCCTAGCAATTTCCTATATTCATTAAATTAAATATCGTCAAGTTCACTCTGGAGTTCAGGTCTTAAACCAATACACGCCAAGTCCTCCTGTATTTTTGCCAAGAAGCTCCTGTTCTATGCCAAGTCCACCAGTTCTGTGCCAACCTTTTCAGCTCTATCCATGTTATCTCCATTTTCTCTATATTTTTGACTCGAGCTCTCTTCTCCGTGTGTTGTAGTCTGTCTGTATATTATATGTCCCTGGGGATTAGAGAGCAGAGACTGACTTGCATGTCATCGGCTGGTTTTCTTAATGAGTGTCTTATTAAACTCCATCTCATCTCATGTCCCAATGATATGTCTAGTTCTTTTCAACAGTTCCACATTAGTGATTTCATCTTACCATTTCAGTCCCTTTATCTCGAGAAAGCAATCATTTATGAAAGTCTGTATACTTTTGATTGAAGTTTGAGTTGTTCTCCATGTTTGAGTTGTTCTCCAAGTTTGAGTTGTTCTCCATGTTTGAGTTGTTCTCCAAGTTTGAGTTGTTCTCCATGTTTGAGTTGTTCTCCATGTTTGAGTTGTTCTCCAAGTTTGAGTTGTTCTCCATGTTTGAGTTGTTCTCCAAGTTTGAGTTGTTCTCCATGTTTGAGTTGTTCTCCATGTTTGAGTTGTTCTCCATGTTTGAGTTGTTCTCCATGTTTGAGTTGTTCTCCATGTTTGAGTTGTTCTCCATGTTTGAGTTGTTCTCCATGTTTGAGTTGTTCTCCATGTTTGAGTTGTTCTCCATGTTTGAGTTGTTCTCCATGTTTGAGTTGTTCTCCATGTTTGAGTTGTTCTCCATGTTTGAGTTGTTCTCCATGTTTGAGTTGTTCTCCATGTTTGAGTTGTTCTCTGTGTTTGAGTTGTTCTCCATGTTTGAGTTGTTCTCCAAGTTTGAGCTGTTCTCCATGTTTGAGTTGTTCTCCGTGTTTGAGTTGTTCTCCAAGTTTGAGTTGTTCTCCAAGTTTGAGTTGTTCTCCAAGTTTGAGTTGTTCTCCATGTTTGAGTTGTTCTCCATGTTTGAGTTGTTCTCCATATTTGAGTTGTTCTCCATGTTTGAGTTGTTCTCCATGTTTGAGTTGTTCTCCATGTTTGAGTTGTTCTCTGTGTTTGAGTTGTTCTCCGTGTTTGAGTTGTTCTCCATGTTTGAGATCCATGCAATAGAACAGATTTGACATCAAATGAAAATTATAGAAGAACTAATCTCTTTTCAGCAATTTTATCTTTTAATGTCGTGCCGAATAATGTGGCCTAACTATTAATGATGTGGTTGCAGTTTGAGCAGCTTATCAAAGCTTCCTTTCACATTAGTTACTCACAGTGCATCCACACTAGTATTTGTGCTTGTCTGTGAGTTTTTAACTTTCTTTAAAACGACATCACTATGCAATCAAGTTCTTATCTTGTTTGATGCATGAATTGTCAGTAATGGTGGCACTGGTTCAGTATAATACAGACTAACTCAATGTTTATTTTTCGCAGATATATTTTGTTGTTGTTGTAGTTGAATCCCCACAATGAATAGGACTGTTCTTGGGTGCGCCCTGAAAAGAACGTTTAGTGTTGGGTTGTTGGAGCTTTCATCACATTCCAAGCGTGCTGGTGAAGGTAGACCTGGGTTCTCTAGGCAGTTGTGCTTTTCTTGGCTTCATCTGCGTGTCGCTCCCAACTATGGGGATCACGTAGATCCCCCACTTCGACAACCAGACTGACGTGAAAACAGTCTTTTTCAAGGGAGGACATTGGTGATGCCCAGGTGAGGGTCTTGGCCAGTATGTTGTGACTGATCCTGACTAACATGACTGATCAGTATGTTTTACCTGACCCTGACTAACATGTCTGATCAGCATGTTTTATCTGACCCTGACTAACATGTCTGATCAGCATGTTTTACCTGACCCTGACTAACATGTCTGATCAGTATGTTTTGCCTGAGCCTGACTAACATGACTGATCAGTATGTTGTGACTGATCAGTACGTTGTTACTGACCCTGACTAACATGACTGATCAGTATGTTGTGACTGACACTGACTAACATGACTGATCAGTACGTTGTAACTGACCCTGACTAACATGACTGATCAGTATGTTGTGACTGACCCTAACTAACATAACTGATCGGTATATTGTGACTGACCCTGAGTAACATGACTGATCAGTACGCTGTGACTGACCCTGACCAACATGACTGATCAGTATGTTGTGACTGATCAGTACCTTGTGACTAACATAACTGATCAGTATATTGTGACTGACCCTGACTAACATAACTAACCAATATGTTGTGACTGACCAGACGTTATTCTTCCTTCCCATAACGTTATGCTCTGTGGTGTCTAGCGCCTGGATAGCAGAATGATAGTTAACGAGTTCAGCCCAGTCATTAACACAGTCCAGTCGGCCAAGCTATAAATGCTCGTACAGCTTACTGTTATGCAGGAAAACCAGCAAAGAAGGAATATCGTCCACCTACCTCATAAAGCAAGTATTTATTTGTTTTCCTATTCAAGCATTACATTTAAACTTTTGTTTTTAAAAAAAGGGGGGGGGGGGAGGGGGAGAGATAATCGACACAGCGAAAATAATAGAGGTATTTACCGCGTTAGTGTCCATACAAAATGTTAAATAAAAAAAACAACAACTTTTTAATGAATTTGCGTTGTTGGTTTTGTTGATTTATTAGTGAATTAATCAACTTCAGAATTTGATAGATTATCAGATCGCACGGGGAGAGCTGTGCAAGAAATGTCAGATCTCTGGGTTATGGGGAAGTTCATTAAAAAAGAAGAAATAGAAGTCCACGCGTACAAAGGTTCAGTTCAGTTCATCCCGTAAACCCATCAGGTCGTTGGGGCACACATGAAGACATGAAAATCCCACGCCAGCTCTCTCTGTCTGTCGCCGCCTGACGTATCTCACCGTGACGAAGGCCTGATCACTCAGCGATGTTGTCCACCCATCTCTTCCTTGGACGTCCTCGCCCTCTCTGTCCCGGTACGGATCCAAAGAGTATCGAGTTGGGAATTCCGTTGGACCTCGCGACGTGCCCGCACCAGGCCATCTTTCGTCTTTTGATAGTTGTGAACAGATCTTCAAAAGGACCAATAGCGTCTTCAACTCTCTGACGGATGTCTACGTTCGTGACACGATCCTTATATGTAACATTTAGGAGTTTTCTATAGCCCCGCATTTCCATTGCACGTATTCTGCCCTGGATATCTGCTGTAATGGTCCAGGTCTCGCAGGCATACAGACATATTGACAGCACCAAAGAGCGCAGTAGTCTGACTTTTATGCCGAGGGCGAGGCGCTTGTCTCGCCAAATAGGTTGCAGCCTAGTCAGCGCCGCTGTTGTTTGTGCTATTCTTATGTCAAGAAAAATAAAAGCTTGCAAAAAGATTAAAATCTAGTACAATTTAGGGTACTTGTGCGTTAATTCAGCCACGGATTAAAATAGGTCAAATTTAGAAGACTGTAGCTACACGAAGCACCATACTTTTCCGTTTGCGCGTCTTCAATTCGCTCGGTAAATCTATGTCCATGTCATTCTCAGATCTAACAACGTACGTGGAAGAAGGATTTATTGCAGTTGTCACACTTGACACGCAAGAAAATAAATTGTGTGCAGTTTTTGCAGAAAAGACGAATTATACACACCGTCCGACTGTGTGCTAAAAATCATGTTATGACTTTGTCTCTCACAGTTCGCCAATATTGTTAGAGATGTCGTACATGTCAGCAGGACATTCCTGTTCGTTCTGGCACATGGTTAGAGGGCACCTAACCCTAACCCTAACCAAAACGGAACACACAGACACATGATAGATTCCTACACGGGCCTACAGTGTCTCGAAGAGAGAAGAATTCGTGGTGACTTAATACAGGTTTATAAGATGATCAGAGGAATCGATAAATTAGACTATAACAAGTTTTTTTAAAATACAGCCACCTACAATAACACGAGGGCATAGCTACAAGCTGATTAAAGAGAGGTCCAGGTTAGATATTAGGAAATATTTTTTTAGTCAGAGAGTGGTGTCTGCTTGGAATGCATTGCCAGGGGAGGTGGTGGAGGCAGGGACAGTTAATGCGTTTAAGAATAAACTGGATGCGCATAGATTTTAGAGCAAGGTGATGTAAATGTAACTGGTTGTATACAGACTCTGCAGGGTCTTCTAAACCAGTATAAAGACGTTAAGTTAAGTTAAGTTAAGTTAAGTTATGTGTGAGTTTCTGTGGCGACATCGGAATAACGTCCGTCAGTTAGACCCGTTCGACAATGTTCTGCAGGACATCCCAGAATTTTGACCTCCTGTAGCTAGACACTTATAATTATTTTTGTACGGAAGCCTGTGTGGTCATAGAATGGTATACAATTTCTGAATGGGTGAATTAACGCACAAGAACCCAATTTTGTATTCGATACTTCATCCCCAACAGCAGGGCCTGATATGGGACTGCCTTGAACCTGAATGAAGTTCAGCCCCCCCCCTGTTGAGTATTGATCTGCTTTTGGAAATGTTACTGTTATGGATAGTCCTTACTCGTGAGTCTGACGTCATGAGAAGACGAAGCTATAGACCGGATCTGAGTGGGGAAGTATCATGAAGAGCAACTTCATTCTTGGCGAAAAAAATCTCTTGCAACACGGAGAGGTGATCGACCACGTCACGAGGAGGAAGAAAATGAAAAATTGTAGTAAAGAGTTACCACTGCGAGGGCTTTTCATCCTTTAGTCGAGTCAGTCATAACTGACAGGGCTTACTACGTGTCGTAGAGTTTGTCGCGCTCAGATCAGTGTGCAGTCATTGACGCTCATTTCTGACTTCACATTTCTGACTACACATTTCTGACTACACATTTCTCTACACATTTCTGACTACACATTTCTGACTACACATGTCTGACGCTGTCGCCATCTTAGCTTGCTATAGACAACTATTTTTATTATAGTACGGGATCTTTAACACTAGAAATATACGTTCGAGGGTTTTAAATTATAGATCATTGCCCTTAATTAATACAAGTGTGCTTTTATTTGTAAAGAACATTTTACATCTTTATTGTTGATAATCTGACGTAAATGTGACGTTACCTTTTATTGCCAATGGACTGTCAAACACCACCGTTTGTGTGGATGTGATGAGAGAGACCACTGTGTTAGTTGTTGTACCAAATGCCATGGCATAGGCGATACGATTTTCATAACCGTCCAAAGAGCGAAATGGGCTGCAGTTCAAAAGTTAGAAAACATTCTCAAATTTGAAATTATAAGGTAACACTATATACGTATATATATATATATATATATATATATATATATATATATATATATATATATATATATATATATTACGTCGTACATACATAAATACACACATGGTTGCTTATATAAGTCAATGTGGAAAGGATAGGATTAGATGCCACACCAATAATTACCATTGATAATTACCAATTAGCAGTTGCGAACAAGTTCTCGTACCTGGGACATTTCATCAACGGCAAGATCGCTCTAAATGCTGAAATAACAATCGTGTTTTTAAAGCAGAAGTTACAACTGCCCGACTCACAAACAGTGTTAGGGTAAACCACAAACTTATCATTAAAAGAAAGGGTTTAGGATGCTTGTAAAGAACGTTATTATATGGTATAGACACTTGAGAAAACTAAAAGCAAGTGGGAATGATTAACACATTCCTTGTAAAGCGTCTGGGATCCATCCTTGACATTTCAGGAAGGGACGTAGTTACAAATGCAGAGGTTCATTCTCGCCCTGGTCTTCCAAGAATGTACACCCCTCATGCAGCAGAGACCACGATAGCTTGGTCATATTCGTCATATTAAAAACGATCGGATTCCCAAAGCTTTTCTCTATGGACAGCTGACGGATAACAATATGACATATTGGCTGACCACAGCACATGTTCAAAGACATGAGTATGCAGAAGTTCTAGACTTAAATCAGACATCTTGGAAGAGGGAAGCTACGTCAAAGTGGATCCGTACCCTAAAGACTGACTTCATACTGAGCGAAAATACAGAGCTAGGAAACACAACAAATATTGATCCCTTTGAATTAAAGAGAAAGTACACATCCCTTACTCAGTTTGAAAATACTTAATAAAGCATCAGAAGTTCCGATAGCGAACTAAAAACAGACTATTAAGGAAAAGATCCAACCACCTGGCCAGAGAAATCAACAGAAAACATGCAGACATCCCTGAAGCCGTAATTTTAAAGTGCAAAGCACTTACTCCAGTACCATGGATACGGCGCCAGGATGGGTCCAAAATAGTCTTGGTCGATGTTTTAAAATCTTTTGTAGCAGCTTTCTTTCGTCTCCCACTTTCGCCAACACCCTTTCGTATGATACTGATCATCTTTCGGTAAAACCATATCTTAAAAGTCACCAAGTATGATAGATAGATAGATAGATAGATAGATAGATAGATAGATAGATAGATAGATAGATAGATAGATAGATAGATAGATAGATGGGGGATCTCTGTGGCGAAGCGTTTGTCTCGTGTTCCTGGAGCTACGGAGTTCGTGCTTTGTGCGTTGCTCTCGAGAGACTGAGCTAAAATGGGGAAAAAACCCGAAACTCGAGTCGAGCTTAAAGGTTGTTTTAAAAAAAAATTAAAGATAGATAGATACAGAGAGTGCGACTTGATCAATTAAAACAAACCATTTGTGTGTTGGTACAAGTCTTCAGAAAATAAGGCACACATACAAAACAAATATAAACAACTGTGGGGAAAAGGGAGCATAAACACAAACCCACAAGACCTCATCAGTAGACTGAACAGGAAGGCATAAACCACAATTGTCCACCTTAGAACAGGTAATTTCTTTAAAACATACTTGTCATGTTCTAGTTTTTACAATTCTTATCTTCTCTGTCGGGCTCCTGGGGATTTGTGTGAATGGTGAATAATGAAATGCGGCGTGTCGTATGTAGTGTGAACCTGACAATTACTACTGAAGAAGTCTGACAAGGGGCTGATATGAATGAACAGTTGTACATACCGACTTGAAATGTAAATCAAAAGAAACATCCCAATTCTCACCATGGAAAAAATCCAAGTCCCCTGAGATGGTAGAAACCATAGAGGGAATAGGGAAATAGGGAACAGACAGATTCAGAAAGGCAATTTATCACAGAAGAATATCTTAGAAGAGTATACATACCAGAAACATGGAAATGCGTATATACAGCCACTTCCAATGGAGGTGGAGGGGTCTATTACAGACTAAGGAATGGAGAAGAAAAAACTCAAGTATTAACAACGGGAACATATTTCAATAATTTCCGTGCAGAAGCAAAGGCACTGAAGGCCGCAGCTGAGCTTGTAATCCAAGATAAAGATATCCATTAAGAAAACATAGTATTCCTGCCTGATGCAGAGTCAGTATTAGCAGCGCTAAAAAAACACAAAGATGAAGATCTCGAGCAATGTATGTTCTTCCTGACACAGCTCTCAGCAGAACACTCAAGGTTGGTCATACAGTGGATCCCATCCCACTGCAATATTGAAGGCAATGAAGCTGCAGACAAACTAGCAAAGAGTGAAAGAGCATCCCCACAAACAGACCTGAGTATCACATTTAATGAGGCCAAGATCATAATTAAAGCCAACTTCAGGGTAAAACGGGCTGATCAACACCACGACTTCCGAAAAGAAGACAGCTACTATAACTTAACTAGAGAAGAGCAAGTCATCATCTTCAGGCTGAGAACTGGGCATAACAGACTCAAGGGTCATCTTTACAACAAAATGAGGATTGGGACAGATGACAGGTGCCCATGTGGGGAGCATATCATGACAGTGGAACACATCCTACAAAGCTGCATGCTCACGCAGGAGAAGAGAGAATAATACTGGCCTCGTGAGACAGATATGAGACAAAAGCTGTATGGAGATGAAACAGTCTTACAAACAACGGTGTCCTTTGTAAGAGAAACCGGAACCTTGATCTGAGGATGAACGAGGAAGAAGAAGAAGAAGAAGAAGAAAAGGAACTCAGGTACTGGAAAATGAATGCTCACGTGCACCACGTGACTCATTTAAACGTGATGTTTTAATAGTAGTAATCATTATCTATTTTTACCCCCCCCCCCCCAAAAAAAAATAAAAATACTATGACCTATTACTCCTCTTGCTATCATATTTTTTATCCAGTGTTGATGTTCTAAAGAGGTTGACCTTTTGGTAAAGATATGCTCCTAACTGTGTAGCCTAGTACCAGGCATACCTCGTACATATTATAAGTTGTACAGACCACTGCAATAAAGCGAATATCCCAATTAAAGTGGGTCACTCCCATGTTTTTTATTCTTAGTGCGGATACTAAAGCCTTAATTCATGTTTACACTAAAATCTAGGGGAGGAAGACTAACGTTTGGTCAGGCAACATTTAGTTATCAGACATGTTAGTCAGGGTCAGGCAAAACATTCTGGCCAAAACCCTCACCTTGGCTTCCTAGTAGCCCTCCCTGGAAACGAGCTGTTTTCATGGCAGCCTGGCTAACGAGGTGAGGAATCGACATGATCCCCGTAGTGGTGAGTGACACGCAGATGAAGCCAAGCATAGCACAGTCGCCTGGAGGACCCCATCCACCTTCATCAGCACGCTCGAGATGCGAGGAAAGCTGCTACAACCCGTCACTTAACGTCCTTTTCAGAGCGCACAAAAGAGTAACCTACTCATTGTAGGCATTCGCAAACAAGGCCACAATCTATTAAACTCGCAATTGCGCGTCTAAAAAAGAAACAAACAACGTATTGTCAAATTTAAAAACAATGTCATTGCCAAACATTAGTCTTTATAATTTAAATCTTCAGTAAATTGTAATCTTTTCCTTAGAATTCACAACTTGGTTTTGGACATGCATATCTTTGCGTTCGACGTGCCTGAGATTTTCTCACGAAGCTTAATCCTTTCTAGATTTATCTTTTAAAATTCCCACACTGCTTACTTTCACTTCTGGTCTTTTATTTTGCATTGATTTTTGTTTTATGTCATTATTCTATCATGTTTGTTTTGGATATCCACCTGATACTTTCGTTTTCTTTGTGGCTGTTTTGTAGCTTATATTTCTACTTGAGGTTCTGTTTTATATTATTTGTCAACATTTTACAGTGTGATGGAAATTTTTTTATCACTGCAGGATTTGGATCTGGATATACGTATGTCTGCATTTGGATACGTATTCAGGTATTGGTTGCGGGAGATTGATAACGAACGCAGAAGAAGAAGATATTGTAATACTATTTGTGGATCTGCTTTGTTGTTGTTACAGACCCAGCTACATTCGATCTTTCGCCATACAAAGTGTCCCTTTATCCTGGAGGAAGTAAGACTATCTTAACACTGTCAAGGGTCTGGCACTTCAAGAGTTGATGATCTGAGGTTTTGCATGGGTGTGTACGCAGCTGGAGCTCTGAAG
The DNA here is from genome assembly GCA_036924085.1 of Ariolimax columbianus. NCBI lineage: Eukaryota > Metazoa > Mollusca > Gastropoda > Stylommatophora > Arionidae > Ariolimax > Ariolimax columbianus. Next base: position 136,307,493 of record JAVGWX010000003.1, read on the forward strand.
TGTGTTGTGGTTGAATTTAGATGCCTATTAAATGGGGTTTTGAGATTAAAAGATAGTCGATGTATTTTTTATAAAGCTGTATTTGTGAAAAACTATTTTCTATCAATCAATTTGTCGAGGTCCTACATATAACTATTTTCCGCAAAAATGAGATCAGTCAAACAAATTGTAAATGGAATCCACGAGACTAATACCGAGCAAATAAAGGGTACGTTCAATACCTACATGACCAATGATGGGCGTCCACAGCACACGTTCTGCCAGCGTTTCCTCTTTTCCAATACAGACAGAATGAGAAGGATACAAGCCTGTCAACAAGAGTTTATAATTAGCAATGAACATTTGTGAGAAAAGCATACCCACTTTTATCTTTGCGTAACCAACTAACATTAACTTTATGTATTGTCTATGGCAACTATAACGAAGGCCTATCATTCGTGTGCCATTAATTAATTCACTCCGGAATATTTCTAATTTCTAGTCACATCTATTTTTGAAATGTAAAACTCTCGATTCAGATTATAAACAATTATTTGAAGTTCTAATTTTTTTTTAAATTTGTTTTTGTGTTCATCTTATTCCTCTACTCTTCAATGTGGTGTGCGCTGCACTGTTTTTATTGAGCGCATGTTAGCCCAGTGCATCCAACTTCGGCTCTACTCTTCAATGTGGTGTGCGCTGCACTGTTTTTATTGAGCGCATGTTAGCCCAGTGCATCCAACTTCGGCTCTACTCTTCAATGTGGTGTGCGCTGCACTGTTTTTATTGAGCGCATGTTAGCCCAGTGCATCCAACTTCGGCTCTACTCTTCAATGTGATGTGCGCTGCACTGTTTTTATTGAGCGCATGTTAGCCCAGTGCATCCAACTTCGGCTCTACTCTTCAATGTGGTGTGCGCTGCACTGTTTTTATTGAGCGCATGTTAGCCCAGTGCATCCAACTTCGGCTCTACTCTTCAATGTGGTGTGCGCTGCACTGTTTTTATTGTGCGCATGTTAGCCCAGTGCATCCAACTTCGGCTCTACTCTTCAATGTGGTGTGCGCTGCACTGTTTTTATTGAGCGCATGTTAGCCCAGTGCATCCAACTTCGGCTCTGCTCTTCAATGTGGTGTGCGCTGCACTGTTTTTATTGAGCGCATGTTAGCCCAGTGCATCCAACTTCGGCTCTACTCTTCAATGTGGTGTGCGCTGCACTGTTTTTATTGAGCGCATGTTAGCCCAGTGCATCCAACTTCGGCTCTACTCTTCAATGTGATGTGCGCTGCACTGTTTTTATTGAGCGCATGTTAGCCCAGTGCATCCAACTTCGGCTCTACTCTTCAAGGTGGTGTGCGCTGCACTGTTTTTATTGAGCGCATGTTAGCCCAGTGCATCCAACTTCGGCTCTACTCTTCAAGGTGGTGTGCGCTGCACTGTTTTTATTGTGCGCATGTTAGCCCAGTGCATCCAACTTCGGCTCTACTCTTCAATGTGGTGTGCGCTGCACTGTTTTTATTGTGCGCATGTTAGCCCAGTGCATCCAACTTCGGCTCTACTCTTCAATGTGGTGTGCGCTGCACTGTTTTTATTGTGCGCATGTTAGCCCAGTGCATCCAACTTCGGCTCTACTCTTCAATGTGGTGTGCGCTGCACTGTTTTTATTGTGCGCATGTTAGCCCAGTGCATCCAACTTCGGCTCTACTCTTCAATGTGGTGTGCGCTGCACTGTTTTTATTGAGCGCATGTTAGCCCAGTGCATCCAACTTCGGCTCTACTCTTCAATGTGGTGTGCGCTGCACTGTTTTTATTGTGCGCATGTTAGCCCAGTGCATCCAACTTCGGCTCTACTCTTCAATGTGGTGTGCGCTGCACTGTTTTTATTGTGCGCATGTTAGCCCAGTGCATCCAACTTCGGCTCTACTCTTCAATGTGGTGTGCGCTGCACTGTTTTTATTGAGCGCATGTTAGCCCAGTGCATCCAACTTCGGCTCTACTCTTCAATGTGGTGTGCGCTGCACTGTTTTTATTGTGCGCATGTTAGCCCAGTGCATCCAACTTCGGCTCTACTCTTCAATGTGGTGTGCGCTGCACTGTTTTTATTGAGCGCATGTTAGCCCAGTGCATCCAACTTCGGCTCTACTCTTCAATGTGGTGTGCGCTGCACTGTTTTTATTGTGCGCATGTTAGCCCAGTGCATCCAACTTCGGCTCTACTCTTCAATGTGGTGTGCGCTGCACTGTTTTTATTGTGCGCATGTTAGCCCAGTGCATCCAACTTCGGCTCTACTCTTCAATGTGGTGTGCGCTGCACTGTTTTTATTGAGCGCATGTTAGCCCAGTGCATCCAACTTCGGCTCTACTCTTCAATGTGGTGTGCGCTGCACTGTTTTTATTGAGCGCATGTTAGCCCAGTGCATCCAACTTCGGCTCTACTCTTCAATGTGGTGTGCGCTGCACTGTTTTTATTGAGTGCATGTTAGCCCAGTGCATCCAACTTCGGCTCTACTCTTCAATGTGGTGTGCGCTGCACTGTTTTTATTGAGCGCATGTTAGCCCAGTGCATCCAACTTCGGCTCTACTCTTCAATGTGATGTGCGCTGCACTGTTTTTATTGAGCGCATGTTAGCCCAGTGCATCCAACTTCGGCTCTACTCTTCAATGTGGTGTGCGCTGCACTGTTTTTATTGAGCGCATGTTAGCCCAGTGCATCCAACTTCGGCTCTACTCTTCAATGTGGTGTGCGCTGCACTGTTTTTATTGAGCGCATGTTAGCCCAGTGCATCCAACTTCGGCTCTACTCTTCAATGTGGTGTGCGCTGCACTGTTTTTATTGTGCGCATGTTAGCCCAGTGCATCCAACTTCGGCTCTACTCTTCAATGTGGTGTGCGCTGCACTGTTTTTATTGTGCGCATGTTAGCCCAGTGCATCCAACTTCGGCTCTACTCTTCAATGTGGTGTGCGCTGCACTGTTTTTATTGTGCGCATGTTAGCCCAGTGCATCCAACTTCGGCTCTACTCTTCAATGTGGTGTGCGCTGCACTGTTTTTATTGTGCGCATGTTAGCCCAGTGCATCCAACTTCGGCTCTACTCTTCAATGTGGTGTGCGCTGCACTGTTTTTATTGAGCGCATGTTAGCCCAGTGCATCCAACTTCGGCTCTACTCTTCAATGTGGTGTGCGCTGCACTGTTTTTATTGTGCGCATGTTAGCCCAGTGCATCCAACTTCGGCTCTACTCTTCAATGTGGTGTGCGCTGCACTGTTTTTATTGTGCGCATGTTAGCCCAGTGCATCCAACTTCGGCTCTACTCTTCAATGTGGTGTGCGCTGCACTGTTTTTATTGTGCGCATGTTAGCCCAGTGCATCCAACTTCGGCTCTACTCTTCAATGTGGTGTGCGCTGCACTGTTTTTATTGAGCGCATGTTAGCCCAGTGCATCCAACTTCGGCTCTACTCTTCAATGTGGTGTGCGCTGCACTGTTTTTATTGTGCGCATGTTAGCCCAGTGCATCCAACTTCGGCTCTACTCTTCAATGTGGTGTGCGCTGCACTGTTTTTATTGTGCGCATGTTAGCCCAGTGCATCCAACTTCGACGTAAATTGTATGCAAGGGTCTGCTTCCTCCCGCATTTTTCTCAGGGTTTGCTTCCCTAAGTTTTCTATGGGTTCGTTTTTTTTTACTAGTAAGATGGCCGCGTCTTAGTGACTGCGCTCTCGACTCTCCGGTGTTTGTGTCGAGTTTTCCGATATTTGGTGGTTCTTGTCCGGATTCTATTTCACAATTCCTTCACCAGGTGGTATCAGGGACTTTATTTTGTGGATTTGATGTGCTTTCAATCGGTTATGCTGTTGTTATGCTGCATTTCGTTGCATTTCATGCCTGACTCAAGCCGCCGGCAATCAGTCCATGACGGAGTTTACCGATCCGATAAACTGCACACCAGAATTCAGTCTAGATTATCATTACTCAAACACATTTCTGCTCGGACTGCAGCCGACTTCCTCCTTCTCGCCCCTCCCTCCACCGCAGGTTAAACAATACCAATCCCAACCTCGTATTCTCAGCACAGCAAGGTTCTGCTGACCAACAGGTGGATACAGTCAGAAGCCTCGGCGACGGGACACGTGGAAACAGGGAGTTTGATACTGACTGACACGGAAACGTTGACACAAACATTGGTCTAACACACTCCTCGTGGTTCACATCCCAAGGCTGCAGAGTACACGGCTTCACCTGGGGGTCTGTAGGGAATTTATGTCGACACGCTACGCATAAGCACAGTCTCAGCAGTTGGACATGTTAGTGGTCAATCGACGCAACGGGCCTTTGATGCCCACGCGAAAATTATTATTATTATTATTGCTTCCTCGAGGTACGGTCTGTGCTGTGATTGCGGAGCGAACCCAGCACCTTCGGGTCAAGATGCTGAGCGGGGAGGGTCAGGATGCTGAGCACAGGGGTGGGGGAGGGGGTCAAGATGCTGAGAAGTGCATGAGCTGCAGTTTTCAGCGACCCATAGCTGACTGCTAGCACCAGGACCAACGAACCAGAACTGACAAGACCCTTCTACATCTCCTACATGGTGACTCTGGTTGCAACAGAGAAGGGATCGAAGAATGAAGGTTAACACGGGTCAGACAATCTGTAAACTTCGACACAACACATTCCGTTCTACGGACAACATCCTGCTACTCGTTAAGCCCTTTTCATGGCTTGGTGGCAAGAGTTTGAGAACGACTGAAGATGAAGAAAAAACATGCTGTAATGGTGCGCTAAGGCGAGTTGATCAGGCGTCCTCATAGCATAAAACAAACGAATACAATCAACTAGTTTTTTTTCTAATTTCATTTAAAAATAGTTTACTCCTATTGCAAATCGTGTTTCTTTCACAGAGTTCTCTGCTTCTAAACCGCCCTCTTGTGATGTTGTTTCTAACATCCCTTGTTTCACCTGCTTATCTAGATCGCTTTGTTTATACAATGTCATGAATTCTCTATTTCGTTTTTAGAAACCACTTTCTGTTTTTGAAGGTCTTGTGTCTGTTTGGTTTTACATGAAACATCCTTTATACAGTTGATTCAATTAGCCAAAAGCCATTTCAAGTGTATTTAGAAGGCTGCCTTGCTTTTGCACCAGCGATCTTCACAGTTCTACTCATTATTTCCACAACGAAATCCTAGCTATTTACTAAAGTCAGACTGAGTTTGCTATTTTGATGTTCTATTCTGTTTCAATCTTAAGTTCTTAGTCCACCTGTATTTCTACAGGGGCAGATGCCCCTATGCAGGCCCCCAGCTCTGGTATGAGCTGGATGTAGCCGGGAGAAGGGTTTCCTGCTTAGCGGGCTAGGCTCGAGTAGCTTAATACTCCGCTGCTTTGGGACAAGCGCTTACGGAGAGTGGTTAGCCGATGTGCGATTCCCTCTTAATAGACTCAAATACTTGAGCAAAGTAGACCCGCAGCCTGTTAGGCGCTGTCTATGCTTCTAAACAAACCACCTAACTATGGCCGGTGTTACACAGTTACTCGCCTCTTAGGACATGTCCTGCTCTGTAAGGCAGTGGTGCTATTCTTGTCCTTATCATACATAACAACCCCGGCAGACCACTCTGATTTCAATTACTGAATCGTTAGAGTTCCTGATGGAGATGGTAATCGGATGCTTCCCACGACCCTCACTCGGACCAATCAGTTTAGCCGCATATATACATTCAATTAATGCAGTCTACTTTAGAACAAAACATGTGATTGATACTCATTGCTTCAGTTTCTCTTCTTCACTACATTAAGGAGATGTGTGGGTGTGTCTGTGTGTGTGTGTGTATATACATATATATATATAGTCGTAGTCTTAGTCGACCTGCACTTCTACAGTGACGGATGCTCTTGTGTGAGCTGTACGAAGCTGGGAAAAGGATTTCCTGCTTAGCGGGAAAGGCTCGAGCAGCTTATTACTGCGCTGCGTTGGTACAAATGCCGCGAAGGGTGGTTAACCGATATGCGAGTCCATCTTAATAGACTAAAATACTAGAGGATAGTAGACTCGCAGCCTGTTAGGCGCCATCTATGCTGCTCTTAACAAATCACCTAACCATGGCCAGTGTTATGCCACGTCACACAGTTGTCGCCTCTTACGACATGCTCACTGTGGAAGAGTTGTGATATCATTGTCCTTGCCCTAGATATGTTGTTGTTGTTGTTGTTGTTTTGAATTCATACGATGAGTATGTTTATTCTTGTGTGCGCCCTGAAAAGGATGTTATGTGACGAGTTGCAGTAGTTTTCCTCACATCCCGAACGTGCTAATGAAGGTGGACCAGAGTCCTCCCGGTGGTTGGGCTATGCTTGGCTTCATCTACCTGTAGCTCACTACTACGGGGATCGCACGGATCTCTCACCTTGTTAGCCAGGATGATATGTAAAACAGTCCGCTTCCAGGAAGGGCTGCGAGCAAACCAATGTGAGGATCTTGACGAGTATGTTTTGCCTGACCCTGACTAACATGTCTGACCAGTATATTTTGCCTGACCCTGACTAGCATGTCTGACCAGTATATTTTGCCTGACCCTGACTAACATGTCTGACCAGTATATTTTGCCTGAAACTGACTAACATGTCTGACCAGTACATTTTGCCTGACCCTGACTAACATGTCTGACCAGTATATTTTGCCTGACCCTGACTAACATGTCTGACCAGTATATTTTGCCTGACCCTGACTAACATGTCTGACCAGTATATTTTGCCTGACCCTGACTAACATGTCCGACCAGTATATTTTGCCTGACCCTGACTAACATGTCTGACCAGTATATTTTGCCTGACCCTGACTAACATGTCTGACCAGTATAATTTGCCTGACCCTGACTAACATGTCTGACCAGTATATTTTGCCTGACCCTGACTAACATGTCCGACCAGTATATTTTGCCTGACCCTGACTAACATGTCTGACCAGTATATTTTGCCTGACTAGACGTTAGTCTTCCTTCCCTATATATATAAACCCAAAGGGTCGGCTTTGGCTAGTGGTTAAGTGATACCACTCACAACCCAAAGGTGCTGGATTCGCAGACGTTACCCCGGGAAAGCAAACCCTTAGAAAATGCACGAGGAAGCAGACCCTTATATAAAATGCGTGCCGAAGTCGGATGTACTGGGCTGACAGGCACAACATAAAAACTGCAGTGCAACGCACATAGTCTTGGGAAATAGAGAAATAATACGAACGCAAAAAATAAATAAATAAATATATTATCCAAATAGGTGCTTTGCGATTAACCTTTGTAAGAGAAGGAAACATGTAGCTAGTCCAACGTTAAGATTCTAAGATATAAGTAAGACCCTAATGAAAGACTTCTTTAAAGTCTTTCAAAAGTGGTAGAAAATGGTTGAAGATATAGCTTCATGGAAAACAACATTATATATAGGAAACTTTCGAGGAAACCTTTAAAAAAACACGTAAACTATATATCCAAGGCCTGCACTCCCTATAGTTCAGTGTGATTGTCTGAAACCGACAAGATCAGACATGAAAAGATAGGCCAAATGAAACTTGTATGTGTTTAAACCCGGTAATAAGGGCGAAAAGAGCCATATATATATATATAAACTGACACAACACACACACAAATCTCCTTTATGTAGTGCAGAAGAGTAACTGAAGCAATGAGAACCAATCACATGTTCTGTTTTAAAATATACTGCGCAAATTCAGTATATATATATACATATTGATGGACACCTCCCAAATATGTCTTTTACATACCTTGGCAGCAATTGGCATAGACAACGATGTTCAGTTAAGAATACAGAAGGCGAGAAGAGCTTTCATTGCATTGAGGAATTGATGAAAGTAAAAAGAAATTAAAACCATCCCCAAAATAAAAATCTTCAACTCCTGAGTAAAATTCGTTCTATGTACTCTAAAACATGGAGGAGAACACATGTACTTATGAATAAGGTACAGACTTTCGTAAATAGTTGTCTGCTTAAAATGCAAAGGTAGAAATGGTAGGACAAGATAACCAACGTGGAACTGATTGGAACAACGGGACAAATACCAGTGGAGCATGAAATATGGCAAAAACCATGTCGATGGATAGGCCACACATTACGGAAACCAGTGGATAACATTACCAGACAAGCTGCGTTCTGAAATCCACAGGGGAAGAGAAACAGAGGAAGACCGAGACACTCATGGAAGAGAAAACTAGAAGCAAATGTAAAGGCAGCAAACTCGACGTGGATAGAATTGGCTCAGATGGCTCATGATAGGAAGACTTGGTGAGTATTTGTTGAGGACCTATGCTCTACAGGGAGCTGACAGGTTTTTGATATATACATATACACACACATGGGCCGCACCTGATTGGTTAGGGGGAAAAGAGGGACATGTGACGTATTAGATTACTATACTATATTCTATACACATACACACACGCGCGCGCACACAACACACACACAAACATGCATGCACACATATACAGAAACTGGCCATTGCGTGAAAGAGGACTGATGAAATTAAAAATATGGTTGAAGCCAGAGCATCTGACATAGATCACACAATTTCCATGTATGTTTCTTACTTCGTTCCTTTCCCGCAATGCATAGTTGTTGTTATTGTAGTTTTATTTATTATGTTTATTATCACATGTATATCACAATAACTGATCCTAGTTGGTGTTTCTTCAGTTGAACCTTATACGAGCATAATATCTGAACCTCGTTTATCTTCCTTCCTATTATACGAGCAGAATGGGTGAACCTGTCAGAAGGGCAAGGTGTTCCACAACATATCTCCCTTTTACGACTTTAAAATAGAGCAGACGAAACAACGCTAATGTTACAAAGAAGGCAAAAACGCTTGAAGTACATATAGATTAAAAGCTCACACAAATATGCAGCAAACAAGAAAGTAGGACAAAATGTAATCCAGGGACTCAAATAGCAATGCATCACTCATTCTCTACTTTGTAACCCCAGTTCGTGGGTAGAGGACACTGACGTCCGGTCAGGAAAACCCTTACTGGTCAGACTATATTAGTCAGTACCAGGTGAAACACACTGATGAAGACCCTTGCCTGACTTTCAAGCAGATCTCCTTGGAATAAGGCTGTTTTATGGCAGCCTCGCTAACGAGGTGGGAACCGACACAATGATCTCCTAGTGGTAAGTGTACAGCCAGAAGGACTCCGGTCCACCTTCTCGCATCACAATGTGAGAGGAGGCACTGTAACCCGCCATCAAAGAAAGTCGCCATAAGTCTCTAGCTCAAGTACGAGATACATTAGCAGCAATAACAACTCTAGCCCTTGGATTCGACATCTCGCATTCTGATATATGCGTGTTCGTGTATTAGACATCTCGCATTCTGATATATGCGTGTTTATGGATTAGATCTCTCGCATTCTGATAAATGCGTGTTTATGGATTAGATCTCTCGCATACTGATATATGTGTGTTTATGGATTAGATCTCTCACATACTGATGTATGTGTGTTTATGGATTAGATCTCTCACATACTGATATATGTGTGTTTATGGATTAGATCTCTCACACACTGATATATGTGTGTTTATGGATTAGATCTCTCGCATTCTGATATATGCGTGTTCGTGTATTATACATCTCACTTACTGATATATGTGTGTTTATGGATTAGATCTCTTGCATTATGATATATGCGTGTTCGTGTATTAGACCTCTCACATACTGATAGATGTGTGTTTATGGATTAGATCTCTCGCATTCTGATATATGCGTGTTTATAGATTAGATGTCTCGCATACTGATATGTGTGTGTTTATGGATTAGATCTCTCACATACTGATATATGTGTGTGTATGGATTAGATCTCTCACATACTGATATATGTGTGTTGATGGATTAGATCTTTCGCATACTGATCTGGAACGATGAGGCTAACGTCTGGTCAGGCAAAACACACTGTTAGCCAGGGTCAGGAGAAAGATACTGGCCATGACCCTTACCTGACCTCCTGGTTGGTCGTCCTAGAAACAGGACCACAGTCTAGCTAACAAGGTGAGGTGATCTCCTTAGTAGTGAGTGACACGTAGATGAAGCCAAGCATAGCACAACCGCCTGGAAGATCCCGGTCCACCTTCATCAGCACGCTTTAGATGTGAGGAAAACTACTGCAACCCGTCACTTAACTCCCTTTTCAGGGCGCACATAAGAGTAACATACTGATTGTGAGCATTCGAAACAACAACACCGCATACTGATCTATGTGTGTTCATGGATTAGATCTCTCGCATACTGATCTATGTGTGTTCATGGATTAGATCTCTCGCATACTGATCTATGTGTGTTCATGGATTAGATCTCTCGCATACTGATCTATGTGTGTTCATGGATTAGATCTCTCGCATACTGATCTATGTGTGTTCATGGATTAGATCTCTCGCATACTGATCTATGTGTATTCATGGATTAGATCTCTCGCATACTGATCTATGTGTGTTCATGGATTAGATCTCTCGCATACTGATCTATGTGTGTTCATGGATTATAACTACCTCATATTAATTTATGCATGTTCATTGGTTCTAACCCTCTCACGCTGATCTATGTGTGTTCTTGTAGCATGCATGCCTGTAACTCAGCCAACAAACTTACCACAACAATCTGCAACCAGTAATTTGTCGTGATGATGTCGAACTCGCTAAAAACACCCATGATCTCAACAACACAAAGTGATATCAATCATCTGTTTTCTGGCAAAGGAAAGAGACAACGACATAATTTTAAACAAGACACATTGCAAACATAAAACAAGTGAAGGCAGTCCTAAAGAGATACTGTCGTCAAGGATGAAGTGATAAGGAATTTATTGTACTATATATCTGCTATTCGGAACGGCGATGACCAGTTCATGTTCTCACTGTCTTGCTGTGCCTAACTGTTAATCAGGCACCCATTTAACATTGATAGGCTGAAGAGTGCCAAGCCTGAGGATCGATCCGAGACCCTTTTTCGCGAGTCAGGTACTGTGAACGCTCTGTTCCACGGATGCTCAATTGGAAACTTTTAAAAAATACTCATAAAACAATCAATATAAAGAAACAAAATACGAAAATTTCTAGGATACAGAAGAGAAGATCTGAAATAATTGACACTGTCGTCAAAACTGAATTCTTAAAGAAATATCAAGGTGGACAAGAATACGCGCTTGCTAAACAGTAAATGGGCACAAACAATGGAGAACACTCGCACAACATCATCTTGCTGTAGAAAACAAAAACATAAGAATCCCACCTGCAGATACTTGTAAGTACCACATGACACAAAATTAGTCAGTAAACATAAAGGCATGGAATTAGTCAATGGGGATCTTCCCAATTCTGCTACGAAATCAACTTTAACCATACAATGTGTATACAATTTCACCAGTTTATTTTTTAAGACGATCGTATCTTTTATTGTGTCATTGATTAAGTTAATTTATATGCGTGGAAACACGTGAACACTAAACTAAAAATACGTTTATAACACCTGCCTATTTTGGGTTCTATTTCAAAAGATCAACATGAACCAATAACGTATTTAGTTCAGATATCTTCATCCCAGTGGGAGTCGGCATCCATTGTTTATTTTGGTTGTAGTGACTAGGACTGTTGTTTTACACACTCGGTGGAATAAATGGAGGCTTACACGTGAAACTACTTGATGTAAGTTAAATTATCGACTTGTATCAAACATACTGACTGTTGCAGTTTTCGTACATTTCACATTCTGCAAACATGTAACTGAAGTCAAGAAGATATTTCACAAGATGAAGAAATAAAACTACCAATTGTCTTGGACATTGCTACAATCGTAAGATAAATTGTGAATGACACAAAACAAGCGATATTACCTCGCGCAACTCTGGAGTTCTTTGAAGTACAATTATGTCTTAGCTTGAACTTTGGCCTAACAGACTGTATCGCCAGAAGCCACTCTAAACGGAAGAGGTAAACATATTATTCGACATAGATATATACTATCATCCATCTGCGTGATGTTCATATTGGAAGAGTCGCCCAGAATACATGTACCGAATCATATTTCATAAACTTGATGCTATTTGTAGACTTGCAAACCCCGACTATCCACACTACAAACGAGTGTCGTCCACATTTGACGTCATGCACCATCTACCTGTCAGATTTTATCAGTCCCCCACCTACCCCCACCTCAAAGTAACATTTCAAACTGTCACCACCCACCAATTTGAAAAAAACATAATTTTAGAATGAAAAATAAATGTTACGTCAACTAATAATAATAATGGTTACCCATCGCAAGCGAAGATGGCGAAGATGCCCACAGCTTCGCCTTTCCTAGTTACTTCAGAGTTTGCACTCAATCCTACCAGCCGGTCCTGAGAAGCCTGCGGAAACAGTTCACATGGAAATGGTTGAGTTTCCTGACAGGTCTGCTATTGGCTGTCCATGTAAGCGTATAGAATGGTGTTTAGCACCGCGTAACGATAAACTCTAATCTTGTGGCAACACTGATTCCATGCCGGCCCCAAACATTTGTTTTCGCAGTCTTACAAAAGCAGCGCTTGCATTGGCAATCATGTTACGGATGTTAAATAATATTAAAGAAAATAACATAATGAAATGTCAATTATTCTCATAAATCCCTTGATTTCTATTTAACAAATGAAGTTTGCTCGTCATTCTAATCATACACATGATAAGGGTTTAAAATCGAAAGTATTTCTCAGTGAATTATAGGCTTGTTGCTTAGTTCTCACAATGCAAAATTGTATTATCCCGAATTGTACGAATCAGAAATTCATTTTCTCTACATTAGCATTCGTTATACGAACTGATTTTCAATCCACACTGTTCTCTATTTTCTCTACATTAGCATTCGTTATACGAACTGGTTTTCAATCCACACTGTTCTATATTTCTTCTACATTAGCATTCGTTATACGAACGGATTTTCAATCCACACTGTTCTCTATTTTCTCTACATTAGCATTCGTTATACGAACGGATTTTCAATCCACACTTTTCTCTATTTCCTCTACATTAGCATTCGTTATACGAACGGATTTTCAATCCACACTGTTCTCTATTTTCCACAATTGCTGATAAACCACACTTTCTCGCTGTCTTCTAGCAGATCCTCGCATTGATGTGACGGCCTTTGATGGAACTGATGTCTGGTCATGAATAATTGAGTAACCCTGAAGCTTAAAAAGAGAGCTGAAGTACATATGGCAAATCTTGCTAATTATATCCTTAAGCACGGATTGAAGTGAAAGACAGTACAGCTGTTTAGGAATTGTTCCAAATGAATTTGCTGATCGAGGTAGAACACGTTCGGTTTGGAAACTTTAAGAAGCAAGTAAAGATGGAAATTTGTGATTAGCTACATGTGTTGTTCGTTCAGAATCGTGAACCCATTCACATGTTTAAACAAAAGGCAGAAGCACAACTAATCCAGATGTTTGTTTATATCACGCCGAAGTATGAGCTTTGTGCTATAGAACATCACTTGTTGTCGTTACACTTCACAGTTTGAAGATAATATTTGTTTGACTGGAAATGTACACCAAATATTTGTTTGACTGGAAATGTACACCAAATATTTGTTTGACTGGAAATGTACACCAAATATTTGTTTGACTGGAAATGTACACCAAATATTTGTTTGACTGGAAATGTACACCAAATATTTGTTGCCAGGATATGGCCTTCTGTAAGGCTATGGAAAGGACATCTGAATTTAATGGAAAAGTATGCTCAGTATATTTTCACCATACGATCATTTTGGTGAAAGTTTTTATTCCCCGGTTTAGCGTCAGTTGTCTTACTTCCTTCTTGAAGTGGTTTATGTTCTTGGGCTGTGTGTTCCATATTAATCACCAGCTTTATTGGTTTGTGATCACTGCCCGCCAATTGGTCAAGGACAACTCTATTTATCATTTGACATGTCTAGTATCGAAAATGTAAGGTTGGGTGTTGAGATAGGCTGACATCTTCTTGAATAAAAACAGGGTGCATCATCTGCTTTATTAATGAGCTGTAAGTTACTATCGATTTCCCAGTCTTCCACTTTGGTGCAGCGTGTATCCGTCTCTGCGTATCCCCATCTTTCTGAGTGGCTGTTGAAATCTCCGATAACTACACAATTTGAGTTTTGTTGTTATTGATGCTAGTGAGAGATCCTTACCTGGAGGGAGACGTGGAGGGGGGGGGGCACAGATTTATCACTCTCATGGTTTGTTCGTCTACAGTGACATCAGCACCAATGATTTCAGCTTGGCTGCTTATGGAGTGTAGGATTACTGTGCATAGTAGAGAGTTTCTCATTAGCATTATTACTCCCCCTTTGTGGCCCTCTCTATCAAGTCGAAGTGTTTCGTATCCTCGTAGGAACCTATGATTTGGGTTAAGGTGGCTCTCTTGGATGAAAGCAATTTCTATATTGTCCTCATGGAGTTTGTGAGCAAGCGGTAGCTTCTTGTTTAGGACACCCTCTGCATTCCATTAGAGTTCATTTAGAGTCCTTTGCTTTGTGATTTGGTCAGTAGTGGTTGCCCTAGCTGTCTCTGCCCTGGCTCCACGGTACGGAGGTAGGGGACCACCAGTAGCATTTGGTGGACCCCTTCGAATCGAGGGGTCTGGCACTATTCTCACCTGGACTCCTTGGGTCGAGCACCCTCTCGTTGAGTTATTGTGGTGTCAGTTATCATTAAACGCACTGTGTTATGCACCGTAGGCCAGTGCATCCGTCTTCAGCATGCATTTGTTCGGGGCTGCCTCCTTAGCCCTTGGCTGTTTTCTGCCTTCCTGCAGGGCAGCAGTTGTTTGAGGTCAGAGTTGCCTCTCCTAGGAAAGCTGTCTTACACGACTATCGGATCTTCTCTATCCGGGTTTTGATAAAGTATTCCTTCTAGTTGGGCGGGCGTCAGTCAGGGCTGGTGTGATCATGACATGCATCATAATATTTGCGTCTTGATTTTCCTCCGTGTTTGCTCACATAATGTGGCCGGCCAGTCAGTCGTTGCCCGGGAAGTGGCGCTGCTATTCGTTAGCAGACTCTAGGAGCCATACGTGAGGCACGAGCGGGGGAACCAAGTAGGGTCAAGCCACCCTATTTTGCTAGGAAGTGACTGCCTCTTGCTGTGAGGTGATATCCCTTACACGTTCCTGCCTTTCCTTCCCCATCCCACCTCCTTACAACACACACCCCTCTCCCCACCAAACTTTTGCTGCACTTCAAAGCAGAAGTTGATGGTTTATTAGCAGGAATTGCTACTGGAGATGAAATCTGGGTTCACTACCACGAACCTGAAACGAAGAGAGCGAGCAAGGAATGGGGGTACTCCTTCTCCACCGATATGGAAGAAGTTTCTCACGTAGCGACCTGCAGGGGAAGTTATACTGGGTCTCTTTTTGGAATAGCAAGCCGTTAGTTTAGAGCACTACATGTCAAAGGGGAACACTGGCACCATTGCCATGTTTGTAGATCTTCTCAGAAACATCTTCGACACACAATCAAATTCAAACGACATGGCTTCTGAATAAAGGAGTCCTTTTGCAACATGGCAACGCCCGACCCCATACTGCCCTTGCAACGGCTGCAGGAAATCCACTTTCAGTGTCTATCACATCCACCGTATTCACCAGACCTATCCCTAAGTGATTTTCCCGTCTTTAGACGACTAAAAGAGATATTGGGAGGAACGACATTCAGGACTGATGAAGAGGTCCAGCAGGTGGTGCATGAGGTTTTACACAGGTGACCAACATAATATTTTCTATAGGAATCCATGCACTTTATGTGTACTAGGGGACTTGTATCGAACCAATGATGACGCCGTCGACAAATTATACAATTGTGGTTCACTTTTCCAGAATAAATGTACCAAAACAATATATTTAAGGTTTTCATTTGAAGCCCCCTCGTATTTTCCACGCAATTATTGTTGATGAATAATACGTTACTTTACTTTCCGTGTCCAAACACCATGTCACACGGCATCCGTCCAGTATTAAGCAACTTGAACTGCCTTGTCGTTCGCCTCCGTCATGTCGTTCATGTCACAGGTTTCAGGGAGGTTGGGGCAGAACATCAGATGCTCTTGATCTTGAACTGCGCCGCATCCACATGTGTCGATGAATAATGCAATGCAGAAATACAGACTTTGAGAATCCGTTAGCCTCACAAGCAAGTCTCTGAAGATGTTCTCTCTTGTTAGTGAAATGCACATTGCTAAGCATGGTTCTAATTCTCGAGTGACATAAAATTCAATGTCACGGATGAATACTAAGAGTTGTGAAATGCCTCAGCCAATTCGCCAAGTGTGAGAGAATTCATTCCTTCCTCTTCTTCATCTTTTTCTTCGATCAACTGATGTCTAGTCTAGTCCGATGAGGTTCATGAAGTGGACGTCTCAGGCCTTCGTCAGTCCCCACAGCTTGTCGAGCATGGTCGCCCCCCCCCCCTGGACCAGACTGCCTTTCTTTGACTGTATAAGTAGGGCAGTCCTGCAGGATATGTCCTGGTGAGACAATACACTAAAAACGTGTTGTCTTATCTGCAATTTGATGAACAATGTTTCTTCCAATATCCTGAATTCCACAGGCAAAAGTATTTATATAAATTTGAACAGATTGAGTTTTTTCCGCGCAAAGTTCTCATGCTGCATTCATCAAGCACTCTTTCATGTAACCTCTGTCGGGGAATGACTTTCCTAATTTAACTAAAAAATAACCTACTTTGCAGCTGACTCTGGTTAAAGCTTAATTTTAATTTATTTTCCTTGTAAAAACAGCTTGCTGTGAAAGCCGCTGCGTTTTCGGTATATGGAGTGGCAATATATGTCTCTTATGTTGTGGTTTAAGTGGGTTTGCGATTGTGACAACACTCTGGCTTGGTGTCCAGGGTGGAAGCACATGTGCAGTAATGGACTGGAAAGGCAGTTGTACTTCTTAGTTATGAAATAACGAAAGTAAAATAATAATTTGTTTTGTGATAGAATCTTGTGGCGGACTGGAAAGCATGTTGCGGCAGGCCGTAGTTTGTAGACGTCTGGTTTAGATAAATCCTACATCGACAATTAAATTCACCATAGTCATGATGATTTAGAATTTACAAGAAAATGATGGGTGCCTATTATACATTTAGAACACCTTGAAACATTTCTCAGTACGCAATGTAACATTGAGGCAAAGGTTTATGCATTGGGTGATATAGCAGTGAACTTTGTGGAGGATAAAATAAAGAGGGATAGGTTAAAAGAAGTCATGATGACCATTCTGCGATGAATGTCACCTGGTCGACATCCTTCAGCTGTTAGAAACCGAATCACTGCTCGCTCATCAACTGGTCGACATCCTTCAGCTGTTAGAAACCGAATCACTGCTCGCTCATCAACTGGTCGACATCCTTCAGCTGTTAGAAACCGAACTACTGCTCGCTCATCAACTGGTCAACATCCTTCAGCTGTTAGAAACCGAACCACTGCTCGCTCATCAACTGGTCAACATCCTTCAGCTGTTAGAAACCGAACCACCGCTCGCTCATCAACTGGTCGACATCCTTCAGCTGTTAGAAACCGAATCACTGCTCGCTCATCAACTGGTCGACATCCTTCAGCTGTTAGAAACCGAACCACCGCTCGCTCATCAACTGGTCGACATCCTTCAGCTGTTGGAAACCGAACCACCGCTCGCTGATTAACTCTGGGTGGATTCCGTATCACACCCGCCATAATTCAACGGTCTGCTGAAGAAACTATAAGACGGAGCAAAATGAAATTTGGCTAATTTGACAGTTGGTATGTGCTGTTTACACCAGAAGTGACGTCATCATGTGCATTGTTCGTATGCTCACTTGTTGCAATTTAGTCCGGTTTCATTTGAACACGCCTCGTACTACAAACACAAATCTCTACAGAGTAAGATCAACAGCACACCTGGACCAACTAACTATGACTTGGCAAACTAATCATTCGTAGCGGTAAGGACACGACGTGACTTGGGCAGTACTTGAAATTATTGTGAATTCTTAATGGCGGCAAGACGTAGCGCTTTATTCTCCATCATTGTGTCAGAATATTATGATCTAGCCCAAGGTGTGCAACCCTGTGGTTGTGACCCCATTTGGATCCTGGTGATTTATTTGGGAGTTGGCCATAATCACCATCATCATCAAGCGGTGTGTCGAGTGGAGGTGTCCATCAATTCCTTTCACAACCATGTCCTTTGAGCAATTTAGCACTTCCGGTGATTCCGAAGACGGTAGGTCAAATGTCACATTAGGTCTGTCAAACATGCTGTCTCAATATTTGTTTATATTTGTACAAATGATTATTCTTCAGTGTGGAGAGGGAGAGAAAGAGAGGGAGAGGGAGAGAGAGAGAGAGGGAGAGAGAGCGGGAGAGGGAGAGAGAGGGAGAGGGAGAGAGAGAGCGAGAGAGAGGGAGAGACAGGGAGAGGGAGAGAGAGGGAGAGAGAGAGGGAGAGAGAGAAAAACGTGCACATAGAGAGGGATGTGCATATCTAATGCAGAAAATGGCGCAACGGGGGAGTTCGAGGTAACCAAGCTGATAACTGGGAACACATTTTAATTTTAATTTTAAGTGTTTGCCTCACTAGTTTCTACTGGTGGAGGCACGCCTATTCCACACCAGACCGTAGTCAATTGGGCGATATTAAGACGCATAAACCAATGCTTGGATGTATGTGTGCGTCTGTATGTTTGTACGCTCTCAGAAGCCAGCCCAATCAAGTGCAATGGAAGGGCCTCACCCTGGAGGCGCGTGTGAAAGTTCTGCAAGAATGTGATTCCATGATAGAGTAAAATGAAACAAGACGGTTCGTTGCTGAGTGGGGCATCAGGCTGAGGCTTCTCAGCTAGAGTGAGAGGTCAGGTCGTTGCTGAGTGGGACATCAGGCTGAGGCTTCTCAGCTAGAGTGAGAGGTCAGGTCGTTGCTGAGTGGGACATCAGGCTGAGGCTTCTCAGCTAGAGTGAGAGGTCAGGTCGTTGCTGAGTGGGACATCAGGCTGAGGCTTCTCGGCTAGAGGTCAGGTCGTTGCTGAGTGGGACATCAGGCTGAGGCTTCTCGGCTAGAGTGAGAGGTCAGGTCGTTTCTGAGTGGGACATCAGGCTGAGGCTTCTCGGCTAGAGTGAGAGGTCAGGTCGTTGCTGAGTGGGACATCAGGCTGAGGCTTCTCGGCTAGAGTGAGAGGTCAGGTCGTTGCTGAGTGGGACATCAGGCTGAGGCTTCTCGGCTAGAGTGAGAGGTCAGGTCGTTGCTGAGTGGGACATCAGGCTGAGGCTTCTCGGCTAGAGTGAGAGGTCAGGTCGTTGCTGAGTGGGACATCAGGCTGAGGCTTCTCGGCTAGAGTGAGAGGTCAGGTCGTTGCTGAGTGGGACATCAGGCTGAGGCTTCTCGGCTAGAGTGAGAGGTCAGGTCGTTGCTGAGCAGGGGACATCAGGCTGAGGCTTCTCGGCTAGAGTGAGAGGTCAGGTCGTTTCTGAGTGGGACATCAGGCTGAGGCTTCTCGGCTAGAGTGAGAGGTCAGGTCGTTGCTGAGTGGGACATCAGGCTGAGGCTTCTCGGCTAGAGTGAGAGGGCATGTAGTTGCTGAGCGGAGTGGGGCATACACGTCAATAACCTCCAGTTTGAGAATGCAGATGGAAGCAGTGACATCAGCTCTGAGATCGATATCTGTGACCCCTTTAACAAGGGCAGTCAGCGTGGCAGATGTGCAAGTGATACTTCAGACAGTACAGAAGGGATGGCTCAGGTACGAGTTGATAGTAGTTGTTGAGGCCTCAAACCTCGAGGGCTTGACATTGATCTACTGTTCTGGTCATACTGTGGTTCAGGACAACGAAAGAGTTGACATCTTGGGTTCACAAGCTCCCATCATAGGCAAATTAGTGATGGATAGGATTGACATTTTGAAATCATTAAATGATCGCACGTTGGATGAGTGTGGTGCATAAGAGGGTGGAGCAGGAGAGTGTACAACCAGCGAGCTACAGGGACCATCAGCATCCGTACCTTACGCCATTTGATGAGAGAGACTGAGGACCTGTGGGTATGCCCGGAGTGCAGTGACGTCGATTCTTAGAAACAGAAACAGTGCACATAGAGAGAAAATCGTGCACATAGAGAGCGAGAGACGTGTACATAGAGAAAGAGAGAGAGACAGACGTTCCCATAAAGAGAGAGAGAAATGAGTACGAGAGGGTGAGAGAGAGCGAGAGATGGAGAGAGAGAGAGGGAGAGAGAGAGAGAGAGAGAGAGAGAGAGAGAGAGATCGTACAACTGATCTAGCGGCCTGCCATTTCAATTCAGATTAGACCCCAAAAAATTCTCAATGGCTTAATACAATTTTCCTAGCATACACTATATGCATATCTGTAGCAGACGCCACGATGTTCACATCTGAATATGATCTGATAAAAGAGATAAGTCTGACGGGACAATAATAAATAAGACCTATAAAAACATGGTGTGGAAACGTAGGAACAGGTCTGGAATAGCTGTGATGGAAAAAAGGATAGGCAGTAAGTCTGTATTAAAGTTGTAGACATCGTTACATGGAGTGGAGTTAATAGCTGAAATTAAATATATAAACGTAGGGACAGAAAGTTGGAAAGAAAAATGATCGCTCAGGCCAGTCTGCATGCCACCTCAAAATATTGGTTTAGAATGGAACTTTATTGCCTAGCTCTGCGAATGTGTATACGTTGGAAGTTGTCTGGTAAGTCTATTAGACAGAATGAGAAATGATGATATATGCAACATTAACTGACACTGCACGCATTTGACACAAGAACAACATGGATACAAGGCAGAAGAAAACCGCGTGTTGATAGCCAAATAACAGAACAGAAGTACTACAACATGTCATACAATAACAGGGGCAATGCACTTGGTCAAAGAAAGACAACTTTGACTCTCCGACAATGTTTAACAATACAATTTGACGGAAAAGTAAGCAAATAAGTAAAGTAAGCCCTACCCCACATTACTTTCGTCCAAAACCTATCATTTGATTCTATTTGTAAATTTGTTTGGTCCGTGTTTATAATAATTTGAAATCAAGTAATTCTAAATTTACGTTTATTGATCGTGATTAAGTAGCTCTTAAGTTAAGCGTTGGTAGTCTGGAAGTTGCACGGATTGTATTTTTGTATTCCTTCTTGCAACTCTAGCTGCAGCTTTGCTGATCCCAATTTGGAAACCACTGGTGCATAATGTGTAAACAACTTTCTTAAACTGTTTCGTCAGGTAAGCCTGCAATAAATATACTGTTGTGTGACAGCTTTCAATGAAATGAGTTTATTGCATGATATACAAATATTACAAATATAATATTTATTGCAATAAATATTTTAAACATGAACAATATTTCAAATAATATGTAAGTACAGGGTATATACTAACATTGACACACCTGAAATATGTGATCAACATATAAACATCGTGTACCTTACTAACTTAGAAACCATTGGTAAATTTGTAAGAAGTCTATGCCATTTGAAATAATAAAATCAATCAATCAAAGCCCTTCGCTCCTCTCGGTGCATACGCCATTAACAACATCTCACCAGCATGCACGGTCCTGGGCTGCTCTTTCTGCCTCTCTCCAGGTGTCATTATTGAATCTTAGTTCCTTCTCGCATTTTCTTCTGCGTGTGTTTTTGGGTCTTTCTCTGTCTCTTCTCCCAAGGATTCTATGTACGAGCCTGTCTGGCTAAGATGGATGATGCCTCCTGCAGCACAAGTCTTATCCAGCCCCATTTTCTTAATTTAACTTTTAGTTCAGTTGAATGCTGTAGGCACCTTTCCCGTAGATCTTAATTCATGTCCAGTCACTTTTTGTTCATTATCCTTTGAAGACATCTGTTAACGAAGGGCTGGAGTCTTTGTGGTATGCTTTGGTCGTTCTCCATGTTTCTGCTCCATAGTGCAGCACCAACTTGATATTGGTGTTGCATATTCTAATGTTTTTGTGAATTTGATTTCTCGGACTCGCCTTATGTTGTTTAGTGTCAGGAAGGTCACTTTTATCTTTCGAATTCTGATCCTTACATCTGCATCTGTACCTCCTAATGTGTCAATTAGTTAAAGGCATCCACTTCTTTAAACAGCTCTTCCCCAGGAATGATTAATTCTTTGTTAATAGAATTTATGGTGCTTGGTTTTCTTCATGTTGACACTCAGTCTCAATTAGGCTGATTGTTCTTTCACCCGATCAAGTTTCTCTTGCACTTGGCTATGTGACAAAAGAAGCAGAGTATCTGTATAGTCCAGGTCCTCCAATTGTGAAAATAGAGTCCACAGAATTATATTTCTTTGTCCTCGATTGCTGTCTTCATTATCCAATATACAACCAACACGAAGAGGAAGGGTGAGAATAGACATCCTTGTCGTGCTCCTGTTTGCTCCTTGAAGCTTGTCAATGTACTCCTTTATCTTCCCCTCCACTAAATTCGAAGTAAAAAAGTAAAGTAAAGTATCCCATAGACAAATACGGCCGCAGGGGTGTAAGGTGTTAGCGATCTCACATTTCAAAGGCTCGGCTATATGAGGGCGGTAGCCATCTCCTCTACCTCGCCGCTTTT
This sequence comes from Ariolimax columbianus, assembly GCA_036924085.1. NCBI lineage: Eukaryota > Metazoa > Mollusca > Gastropoda > Stylommatophora > Arionidae > Ariolimax > Ariolimax columbianus. The sequence goes on from JAVGWX010000003.1 coordinate 136,330,096, forward strand.
ACTTTCCGGACTGAACCGGTACCCATTTAAGGCTGGGTCGAACCGGGAGCCATTGCGGTCTGAAAAAAATATTACCGCTTCAACTGGGGAATGAACCCAGGACCACTCAGATGCGAAGCCAGTGCGCTAACCACTGCGCATCGCAGATCCACATTCGAAGTACTCAAGGAGTAATAATTTATCAAGAATTTAACTAAAGCATCAACATTGATTCATTTTATGGACAGAAACTTATAAAAATGTGAGTACTAACAAACAGCATTAATGATGTGGGATGTTGTTGTTGATGTACTTTTACAAGTTTGCTCCTATTAACAAAGCAATCAGCACGAGTAACAAAAGTCATCAAAACTACAAGCTTTATTAACAATTCAGAATGTGTCTAGATATTACATGAGTGCATCGCATTTTTAATGGAAGGTTATTTCATATATTGCATTTTGTCCATCATCATCTTTTTTTATTATTAAAAACTTTAAAAAACAAACTTTAACTTGCTCTTCATAAAAAAATATCAGTTCTTAGGCATCGCTCATTCATAACACACGTGCAGATCTATATTACAATTCTATTTTTGTGCATTAATTGCTGCAAAATACATTCTCCTTTTTAAAATCTACCTAAATAAGAAAATCACTTTCATAATAAAGTAACCAATATGGAATATAAATGACATTCAGAATCATATTTATTCGTGTCAAAAATAAATTTTGGATGAACATTTATTAATTTCAAATTTATAACACAATTCTTAATACTAATTGTTAAGCCAAGTCATAAATTTGTTTATATAATAGAAGAATCATCTGCATCAGAGTAAAAATTGATATAATTGAGCAAGACAGCGATTTCCATTCCAGTCTGTATGCAAGAAGATAAAACTGAAGCATCATCGTCAACTGAGAGAAACCATCAAGAGCACCTACATTTTCTGGATCATTTTCTTCCCCTCAGTGATTGACAGCAGAAGGTGTTCAGTTTGTGCCTGTGTCCTTTTTCAATTTATGCTTGCGGAGTTTACATAGCTGCGGGTTGTTGATGAGGGTGTATGCCAGGAACCAGCGTGTAGTTCTTTGACTTGACCTAACTAGTTCTGCATATTAAATTAAAAGCAATACATTTGAAGATCTCCAGAGCGTACATAAATAAATGTCAACAGCTATAGCTATGACCAACAAGAAATTTAGGAAAGATAGAAGTATGTGAAAGAAAAGACATGATCAATCCCACAGAAAGGATATACAATTTTAAACACATGTTATCCTACAAATGTTTAAACTGTAACGTGTTTTCTTCTTCTGCAATCATTGCTCATTTAGACAGGGAATATGAGGGATCAAGACGATGAGTAGCGGTCAGGAACCCATAGCTGACTGCTAGCATCATGGCCAGCGAACCAGAGCTGCCAAGAACCTTCTACACCTCCATGAGGTGATCCTGGATAACAGGCTGCAGCAGAGCAGGCTGGCTAAGAAGAAGGGATTGAAGAGGGAAGACAGCCCGGTACTCAAAAATGCCTGCTGAAGTTGGTCCAAAAGATGCAAATATCGCACACAGCCAAGCAGTAAACTACGACACAACGCATTCCGTTCTCTGCACTACATTCTGCTACTTGCAAAGTCCTTTTCAGGGTTTGGTAGTGGGCGATTGAGAACGAACAAAGAAGAAGTAGACTGGGAGTTCTCATTCTCTAATAAAGTCTACTGTCTTTTCAGGGTCTCAATGTCGCTGTGCAGTTTCTACTCGAGGGGAGTAGGCGTTGGTCTCATTCTTCTCTTCAGACATGTGTGCTGCCATCATTCTGCCAGGTCGCAGTAACTAAGTCTCATGGTACCTATCGTGAATTTGGTGTACATGTGGTGTTTCATTCTTTTGTGACCAGTGCGGTGATAAGTAATGGTATTTTCTGGACAGCTGGTAGTGTACATCATCTGCGTGCGTGGTGTTTGGGGTGTTCTTCCTGCCAGTTGAAATTTTATTGCCCTCTTATTGTGACTTTAGCTTCATTATAGGTGACCAGGTATTCACCACACGGAGCACTCAATGCGAGTACCTGAGGAACATCTGATAGTAAATATCACCAAGACAGAACAGGAGTCAGCAATTAATAAACTCAAGAAGAAACCTGTCATAGAAAAGGTTGGCATTACTAATGAAATGCCTTCAACATGGGAAAAGTAGCAAAGAACAAACTGCTACACATCTTTAACACAAGCTGGAAACAAGTAACTGTCCCCACAGTATGGAAGGAGGCAAGGACTATTCCCATCCTTAAACATGGGAAGGACAGCATGAAGCAAGGCAGTTACAGACCTATTAGTCTACTCAACTGTGTGGGAAACGTAATGGAACGAATAGTTAACACTAGAATAACCTGGCATATGGAATCAACAAATTTACTTATCCCCCAGCAAGCAGGTATTTGTAGAAGCAAATCCACCAAAAAACAGGTGACATATATCTCGTAGGAGAAAGAAAATGCATTTCAAGAAAAAAAAGAAAACACTAGCAGTGAATAGATCTAGAAAAAAGCTTTTTATAGAATATGGAAGAGCGGGTTAGAACTCAAACTACAAAAAAGATGAAAATAGAATAAGGAGTTCCACAAGGTGGAATGCTCTCACCCATAATGTTCTCAATTCATCAAAGATATAATCAAAGAAATCCCTAAAATAGTACTCAGTGCACTATATGCAGATGACTTGTCACTATGGACATCTGAAGAATCTACACCTGCAGCTAGAAACCAAATGCAAGAGGTCCTAAATAAAATAGAGACATGGACAAAGAAATGGCAAATCGCTATAAACAAAACTAAAACCACATACACACTTCTCTCTATCTCCCAAACTCCAAGAAGTAATCCTAAAAGTAAATGGCCAGACACTCCTCATTGACATAAGTCCAACATATCTAGGAATAACAATAGACCCAAGGTTGACATGAAAAAAACCAGATAAAAAAAGCCACCAACAAAGTTAAGAACAGTATGGTCATAATGAGAAAGAGGTCAGGCTCAACATGGGGAGCTGCACAGGCACCCTAAATAAACTGTATACAGGTTATGTGAGACCAGTGCAAAAATAACTTATAAAAAATTAATACAACCCAAAACGAAGGTCTACATATCATCAATTGAGCTTTGAGAACACCAATAAATGCAATGGAGAACATCACAAGAATTGAAGGTATGGAGATGTGCAGAACCCAAAATACTCCAGCAGGGGGAGAAATTCAAACGAACGCCAGATTACCCAATATATGACAGAATAAATTGCATGGGAAGAGGAAGATTAAAGAGAAGCCACTTCATATCAAAAACAAAAGAACTTGCAAGAGCAGACCAAATCATAAGACAGGCAGTGTTAGAGATCTAAAACAAACATTCCCAATTCCACTATGGATAAAAGGCGTCCGCTGAGATGGCAATAACCATAGAAGGAATTGGAAAAAGTGGACAGATTTAGAAAGAAAATTTACCAAAGAAAAATATCTTAGGAGAGTATACCCGCCAGAAACATGGATACACGTATATACAGATGGCTCACCTAACAAAGCCACTTCCAATGGAGGTGGAGGAGTCTATTACAGACTAAGGAATGGAGACGAACAAACTTGAGTATCAACAATGGTAACATACTACAATCACTTTGGTGCAGAAGTAGAGGCACTGAAAGTCGCAGCTGAACTTGTAATTCAAGATAAAGATATCCACCAAGAAAACGTAATATTTCTGACTGATGCCACGTCAGTATTAGCTGCGCTAAAACAACACAAAGATGAAGATCTCAAGCAATGTATGTTCTCCCTGACACAGCAATCAGCAGAACACCCAAGGTTGGTCATACAGTCGATCCAATCCCACTGCAATGGGACAGAAGAAAAGTGCATGTGGTCCATGTGAGAAGCATATCATGACTGGAACACATCCTACAAAACTGCATGCTATGCAGGAAAAGAGAGAACAATACTGGCCTCACGAAACAGATATGAGACAAAAGCTGAATGGAGATAAAACAGCCTTACAAACAGCCATGTCCTTTGTAAGAGAAACCAGGACCTTGATTTGAGAATTAACAAAGAAGAAGAAGAAGACCAGGTATTCTTCCAGGATAAGTTTTAGCAGACATCAGCAAGTGACTCATATCAGCCAATGACTCATAGCAGACAGCAGCCAGTGACTCATATCAGACAGCAGTCAGTGACTCATAGGTGACAGCAGTCAATGACTCATAGTAGACAGCAGCCAGTGACTTATAGCAGACATCAGCCAGTAACTCATAGTTGATATCAGTCAGTGACTCATAGCTGACAGCCGCTAGTGACTCATAACCTACAACAGCAAGTGACTCATAGCTGACAACAGCCAGCGACTCATAGCTGACAGCAACCAACAACTCACAGCTGACAGCAACCAACAACTCACAGCTGACAGCAGCCAGTGACTCACAGCTGACAGCAACCAACAACTCACAGCTGACAGCAACCAACAACTCACAGCTGACAGCAACCAACAACTCACAGCTGACAGCAACCAACAACTCACAGCTGACAGCAACCAACAACTCACAGCTGACAGCAACCAACAACTCACAGCTGACAGCAACCAACAACTCACAGCTGACAGCAACCACCAACAACTCACAGCTGACAGCAACCAACAACTCACAGCTGACAGCAACCAACAACTCACAGCTGACAGCAACCAACAACTCACAGCTGACAGCAACCAACAACTCATCGCTGACTGTTTGCATCAGGCTCAGTGACCCATACACTAAATAAGACCCTATCCTGCTTCCAAGTGACAACCCTGGAAGCAGACTGTAACTACGCAGCCTATCTAAGAGATTAGGGATTGAAGAAGGAAGGTAAACGCAGTCCCTAAAATTCTCTGCTGAAATTGGATGTGTCGGGCTGAAAGGTGCAGATATTGTAGCCTAGCTGTAATCTACTGCACAGCATCACAAATGTTTTTTTCAGGGCAAGCGCAGTAAAAGACAAGAAAATGTATTTAAACCTTGGTAAAGAACTAAGCCTTTGGGAGTTGTTAAATCAAACCCTAGCCTAGGGACGACGTGGCCTAGTGGTTAAGTGGCACGGCTCACAACCCGAAGGTGCTGGGTTCGATGCCCATCACAGCACCGGCCGTTACCCCGGGAAAGCAAACCCTTAGAAAATGCAGGAGGAAGCAGACATTTACATAAAAATGTATGCTGAAGTCGGATGTACTGGGTCGACATGCGGAAAATAAAAACCACAGTGTAACGCACACCGCTTGGGGATTAGAAAAATAAGGCGAACGCAAATAAAAATTTAAAAAATCCTAGCCTGTACATTGTCACTGTTGGGGCAAACAGACTTTATTTCTTTCATTTAAACAAATCCTAGCCTGCAGATTGTCACTGTTGGGACAAACAGACTTTATTTCTTTCATTAAACAAATCCTAGCCTGCACATTGTCACTGTTGGGGCAAACAGACTTTATTTCTTTCATTAAACAAATTCTAGCCTGCACATTGTCACTGTTGGGGCAAACAGACTTTATTTCTTTCATTAAACAAATCCTAGCCTGCACATTGTCACTGTTGGGGCAAACAGACTTTATTTCTTTCATTAAACAAATCCTAGCCTGCACATTGTCACTGTTGGGGCAAACAGACTTTATTTCTTTCATTTAAAAAAATCCATTTTGTTACTTCCATTTCAGACACACATTTTTTAGACAAATAGAATATCAATTCATTAAACTAGTACTTTACCATGAGTTTCTGTGAATGTTTTCAAGTTTTCAAAATGCTCTGAGCCAAAAGGGTTCGTGTCTGCATGCCTGTTTGTCCAATAAGTCACATGTCTGTTAAAATATTGTTGACATTTGGTTAACATGAAATGTACCCCAAAAAAGATGAAAGATATTTTATAATTTTAATATAAGAAATACATGTAATGAGCATTTGTGTGTTTATACCACTATTTGTGGGGAACTGAGATTGTAGTCTGTTCAGGTACAACATACCGACCACGACAATGCGTCAGGGTCAGGCACAATATACTGACCAAGATCACTATCTCTCTTCTATATAGCTTTCCCTGGAAACAAGCTGTTTTCAAGGCAGTCTGACTGACGAGGTGTGGATCGAAGTGATCTCTATAGCAGTAAGCATCATGCAGGTGAAGTGAAGCACAACAGCTTGAGTAGGAAGGAAAGCTACAATAGCATGCCGCCTAACGCCCTTTTCAGGGCGCAGAAAAGAGTAAACTTACACATCATAAGCACTAAACAATAAAAACGACCACTATTTGTAATGTACAGTGCTGAGCATCTTCATTTCAGTTAAGTCATATTATCATTACACTCATGAGTTCAGTTCTGGCATATTTATAATGAAACTAAATTTTTATCTGCAGATTTTCAGATGTTACTGTATTATATATATTCCATTTTGCAAGTCCAAACATTTACATTATTAAGCTTTTTCATGAAAGTCAAGTTAAAAAAGAAAACAACATACATATGCAGCACTGAAATGCTGAAATTCTGAAATATTATAGAAATACTGGTCACAAACTTAAAAGCAGTTCATGCACCTGGTTTATGACTAATGCATATACAAAAGAAACCAAATAAACAAAAGACGGTGTTCATATATATATATATATATATATACACATGAGACATATTCAACTGAAACCTGACCCAGTGGCTTTATTACAAATTTCTGAAAGTTACATCATCTGATGTGACAAAATTAAATATAGCGATTGTTAGGAAACAAACATTCCACGGGGCCAGTTAGAAAAAGTTGCCATTGGCATTCAGACACGCATCTGACTGATTGGGTAGACGGCAAATGTAGTCTTAAAAAAAATGACTTTGGTTGCTCTTTGAACCACTTGGTCACCGAGGCCATGACGTTTGTATCTGGGTCAAATTTTGTCTCTTCAGAAATTTTATGAAGGGTCCGACGAAATGGAAGTCACAATGGGACATACCTGGGCTATATCAATATAATGGGTGTGGCAGTACTTCCCACCTTTTCTGTGCTAACGCTTTCTGAACAATGTTCGCGACACGTGGACGCGCATTGTCGTGCAACAGAATCACACCACACGAAAGCATGCCGGGTCGTTTATTCTTGATTGCTGTATGCAGCTTGTTTAGTGTGTCATTGAAACGGATGGCATTGATGTTCATACCAGGCTTTAAAGTCTACAAACAAAAGTCTTTCATGGTAAAAAAATTCTGGCAGCATAATCTTACCAGCGCAAATGTGCGACTTGTGTTTTTTTGGTTTTGGTGATCCGGGATGTTTCTATTGCATGCTAGCAGTTTTACTTCTCAGCTCAAAGTGGTGACACCACGATTCATCACCTACCACTATGCGCAAAAGAAACGAATCACCCTCCTCTTTGTGGTTCAAACTTCATGCAATGCGTCTTTCCTTATGGTGGCTTGGTCAGCAACCGAGGTACCCATTGTGAACAGACCTTCCGATACTTCAGTTTCTTGCTAACCACCATTTGAACTGTCCCTAGCGACACAGCAAATTCCACTGCTAGCGAACGTAAGCTCCGGCGACGGTCCACGCAAATTGCTGCATCAATTTTGGCGATGGCAACTTCTGACGCAACAATGTGCGCCTGACCTGGTCTCGAAAGATCTTTCGTTAACTCACGTTCTTATTTAAACATCGTTGTCCAGTTCTTCACTTGTTGTCTTCGACACACTTTAGTCCCCATACACTGCCTGCATTATGCGATTAATGTCGACTGGTCAACATCCTTCAACTGTTAGAAACCGAATCACCGCTCTCTGATCAACTCTGGACGGATTCCGTATCACACCAGCCATGTTTTCAACGGTCTGCTGAGGAAACTATGAGTCGGAGGATAATACAATTTTGCAAACTTGAGGGTTGGTATGTGCTGTTTACACCAGAATTGATATTATCATGCGCATCGTACGTATGTTCACTTGTTGCAATTTGGTCCCGTTTCATTTCAACACACCTCATATATATATTATAGGTCTTGTCTGACACATCCAGTGGATAGTTTCTTTAATTCTCTTTCATCTGTTCGTTAAGTTGTCCAGCAGAATTGTCCATTACTGTCATTATTTGACTTGCATGCATCAAGTTTCTCTCATTCTGTGTTTTCTATGTCAAAGACCCTTCCAATTTACTTCTTAAATACTTATGATTTTCAGGCTTGATATCAGATTCTAGGCCTCTTATTCTACTCCCTGCTTGTAAAATCAAGTCATTAGATTACTGTGACATGCAAAGAAATGCAGCTAAACACCAGAGTGTTCCCCCTGTAGTTCAGAAACATGGCTAAAACCAACAAAGGACAACGATTAGTGGACAAAGACAAGACAACAACTTTACAACCATTATATATGTTGATACAGTTCAGGTGGGTTTTAGATATTTCCAAAAAGCAACATAAATATACAACCCGTGCACATAATTGGAACACACGTGATGAGTACAGTAGGGAATTCAAAGTGCACCTAGGAAGGATTAGTAGAAGAGGAAAGCAGATCAGCTGAGGCGTTGGTAGAGCTCAAGAAAATGGTCTAAAATAGGAATCTGTGGCATGCAACTTTTGCAGTACATTGCTCAAGTAGCACACAAAGGAACAAGTGATAGAATTACAGAGATAGATAACATGAACTTTTCTTATGCTTGCCAGCAGATCGAAACTGTATTTATCACAGTCACAATGAGAAGTCAAGACACAGGACAAATACAAGCCAAAATAGTTTATACGGAGGAAGATTGATTACAATATTTTATAATGAAATAGAAAATTAATCTGAATAAAATTAATACTTAATGAGTTATAATAAAGTTTTTTTTCCGAGGGGAGGAAAATGAAAGATACATTTGCAAAATCTAATTACTTGGGTGTCAAAGAATGATATAAATAAAGCATGAACATGTTAAATGAAGACCAATAGAAAAGAACCAGCTAAATTATAACCAAAGGTTGAAAAACAAGTTTGCTATGCCAGAAAAAGTGGTATACTTTTTTTAAGAGGTCAAGTTTGTTGACCTTGTAAATTCTGCATGTTTTTATTTCACAAAAGAATAAAAGATGAACAACTAATGTAAACCAACCAAAGTAATTTACATGAGTATTGTCATGTTAAGGGGACCTGATGTAGCACAGTAGTTAGTGCACTGAATTCCAAGCTGAATGGTCAGCGTTTTGTCCCCAGTTGGTGTGGGATTTTTCCCAATTTCAAACTGGTTCTTGGAGTTCACTCAGTCTAAAAAAATTGGGTACCATTGGTCAAGAAAAATATGGGTCTGATACGATATTCCCTATTTGCCACACAGGTGTGAAATCGAGATCATTACTTACTGTTATTGTTATGTTACCTTTATGATTTATCTTATATCTTCTAGGGCAATTGAATTTTTAAACACAGACTGCAAAAACAATCCTAGTAAAACCACAGGTGAGTGGTTCCGCATGACAGTCGGCGTGCGTAAGGGGTGTCTCCTTTCTCCGACACTTTTCAATGTTGTCATAGAGCGCATTATGTCAGAAGCATTGGATGAACATGTAGGGACGGTCAGTATAGGTGGGCACATACTCACCAACCTCCGGTTTGCCGACGACATTACCAGTCTGGCTGGAACAGAGCCTGAACTTGCAAGCCAAGTTGCAAACCTGGACAATGCTGTCCAGAAGTGTGTTGGAGGGGGGGGGGGGGGGGGATCAGTGCAGAGAAGAGTAAGATCATGGTCAACAATCAAGAGGGTATTTTATATCTGATTATGGTCAAATGTGACGGCTGCACTAGAACATAAAACTTGCGCAATGGAAATGAGATGCTTGCGAAGAAATCTTGGCATTTCATATTTGGATCGCATTATAAATGAGAGTGTTCTATAAATTGTTAGATCAATATAAAAACATATTGACTACTGTGAAAATACGAAAATTGACATGGTATTTGACAAATATCATGATCGGTGTGGCTGACCAAGACCGTCCTGCAAGGCACTGTGCCTGGGAAGCGTGGGAGAGGGAGACCAAAACAGAGATGGGAAGACAATATAAAAGAGTGGACGGGAAAGTCTACAGCTGAAACTAATACCCTGGCGAAAAATCGAGACGTATGACGAGAACTGGTTGGACAAACTGCAATAACGGTGCCTCAATGACCTTCAAGGTTACAGACTGATGCTGATAATGAATACCTTTTTCGCTTTTTTAAGGAGCACAGAGCTACAACTGGTTGTATACAGTCTCTGTAGAGCCTTCTAAACTAGTATAAAACAAAATTAGGTTAACGTAACAACAAATTGCCACCAAATAACTTGATGTAGCTGTTTTTATTTAACTGTCTGCTGTTTTTAAATTGTGCTATGTCTAGCCTCGTACAGATCCTTTCTTAGATAACTTCTGTCACATTTTACATATAATGAAATGGGGATAATTGTTGGTATATTCACAGGTAGTCAACCATTTATTTGTAATGATCTTTCGCGTATTACATATGAAATTAAATTACGAACATTATATAAATGTAAAAGATAAATGTTACCTTGATTTAGGAATGAGAGGAGCAACAAGACTAGCTTTTTCTGGATCTTGATCCTGTATCCCACGAGCAGCTAATGTTTTTGTCCACAACAAATGTGCAAATACACGCATGCATGGGTTGTTGTGGGCGTTGTCCACAAGTAGCATGGATACATAAGCTGCATAACCTGGTAGGAAAAAATATTTATAGATAGATAGGCTTATCTGCCTCTGGATACTGGTTGTTAAATGTGGAGCTTTAAGATCATCTTATCTTTCCACAGCTTATTATCACTGGTGCTTCTATCCATTCTGCTGTGGTTCTCTCTGTATGTCAGGTCTTGAATTTTCTCATTCTGGTCCCTATTTTGTGCTTAGCTTTGAATTTTACATCACTGTATTAAACTGGTGTAGGCGACTATGTCACTTATGGGACAGGAGCCAATAATAGCCATTGGAACAACAAATCAAATTAAGCGAAGAAAATAGGGCTGGATTGAACTAATGATTTGGACGGCAAAGTCTAACATAGCCAGACAGGCTCTTACATGGAATCCTCAGGGGAAAAGAGAAAGAGAGGTAGACTAAGAAATACACGAAGAAGAGAATGTGAGAAGGAGCTAAAATTAAATAATTACACCTGGAGAGAGAAGCAGACAGAGCAGGGACTGAGGAGAGAGAAGCAGACAGAGCAGGGACTGAGGATAGAGAAGCAGACAGAGCAGGGACTGAGGACAGAGAAGCAGACAGAGCAGGGACTGAGGAGAGAGAAGCAGACAGAGCAGGGACTGAGGAGAGAGAAGCAGACAGAGCAGGGACTGAGGAGAGAGAAGCAGACAGAGCAGGGACTGAGGAGAGAGAAGCAGACAGAGCAGGGACTGAGGAGACAGAAGCAGACAGAGCAGGGACTGAGGAGAGAGAAGCAGACAGAGCAGGGACTGAGGAGAGAGAAGCAGACAGAGCAGGGACTGAGGAGAGAGAAGCAGACAGAGCAGGGACTGAGGAGAAAGAAGCAGACAGAGCAGGGACTGAGGAGAGAGAAGCAGACAGAGCAGGGACTGAGGAGAGAGAAGCAGACAGAGCAGGGACTGAGGAGAGAGAAGCAGACAGAGCAGGGACTGAGGAGAGAGAAGCAGACAGAGCAGGGACTGAGGAGAGAGAAGCAGACAGAGCAGGGACTGAGGAGAGAGAGGCAGACAGAGCAGGGACTGATGAGAGAGAAGCAGACAGAGCAGGGACTGATGAGAGAGAAGCAGACAGAGCAGGGACTGAGGAGAGAGAAGCAGACAGAGCAGGGACTGAGGAGAGAGAAGCAGTCAGAGCAAGGACTGAGGAGAGAGAAGCAGACAGAGCAGGGACTGAGGAGAGAGAAGCAGACAGAGCAGGGACTGATGAGAGAGAAGCAGACAGAGCAGGAACTGAGGAGAGAGAAGCAGACAGAGCAGGGACTGAGGAGAGAGAAGCAGACAGAGCAGGGACTGAGGAGAGAGAAGCAGACAGAGCAGGGCCTGATGAGAGAGAAGCAGACAGAGCAGGGACTGAGGAGAGAGAAGCAGACAGAGCAGGGACTGAGGAGAGAGAAGCAGACAGAGCAGGGACTGAGGAGAGAGAAGCAGACAGAGCAGGGACTGAGGAGAGAGAAGCAGACAGAGCAGGGACTGAGGAGAGAGAGGCAGACAGAGCAGGGACTGATGAGAGAGAAGCAGACAGAGCAGGGACTGATGAGAGAGAAGCAGACAGAGCAGGGACTGAGGAGAGAGAAGCAGACAGAGCAGGGACTGAGGAGAGAGAAGCAGTCAGAGCAGGGACTGAGGAGAGAGAAGCAGACAGAGCAGGGACTGAGGAGAGAGAAGCAGACAGAGCAGGGACTGATGAGAGAGAAGCAGACAGAGCAGGGACTGAGGAGAGAGAAGCAGACAGAGCAGGGACTGAGGAGAGAGAAGCAGACAGAGCAGGGACTGAGGAGAGAGAAGCAGACAGAGCAGGGCCTGATGAGAGAGAAGCAGACAGAGCAGGGACTGAGGAAAGAGAAGCAGACAGAGCAGGGGCTGAGGAGAGAGAAGCAGACAGAGCAGGGACTGAGGAGAGAGAAGCAGACAGAGCAGGGACTGAGGAGAGAGAAGCAGACAGAGCAGGGACTGAGAAGAGAGAAGCAGACAGAGCAGGGACTGAGGAGAGAGAAGCAGACAGAGCAGGGACTGATGAGAGAGAAGCAGACAGAGCAGGGACTGAGGAGAGAGAAGCAGACAGAGCAGGGACTGAGGAGAGAGAAGCAGACAGAGCAGGGACTGAGGAGAGAGAAGCAGACATAGCAGGGACTGATGAGAGAGAAGCAGACAGAGCAGGGACTGAGGAGAGAGAAGCAGACAGAGCAAGGACTGAGGAGAGAGAAGCAGACAGAGCAGGGACTGAGGAGATAGAAGCAGTCAGAGCAGGGACTGAGGAGAGAGAAGCAGACAGAGCAGGGACTGAGGAGAGAGAAGCAGACAGAGCAGGGACTGATGAGAGAGAAGCAGACAGAGCAGGGACTGAGGAGAGAGAAGCAGACAGAGCAGGGACTGAGGAGAGAGAAGCAGACAGAGCAGGGACTGAGGAGAGAGAAGCAGACAGAGCAGGGCCTGATGAGAGAGAAGCAGACAGAGCAGGGACTGAGGAAAGAGAAGCAGACAGAGCAGGGGCTGAGGAGAGAGAAGCAGACAGAGCAGGGACTGAGGAGAGAGAAGCAGACAGAGCAGGGACTGAGGAGAGAGAAGCAGACAGAGCAGGGACTGAGAAGAGAGAAGCAGACAGAGCAGGGACTGAGGAGAGAGAAGCAGACAGAGCAGGGACTGATGAGAGAGAAGCAGACAGAGCAGGGACTGAGGAGAGAGAAGCAGACAGAGCAGGGACTGAGGAGAGAGAAGCAGACAGAGCAGGGACTGATGAGAGAGAAGCAGACAGAGCAGGGACTGAGGAGAGAGAAGCAGACAGAGCAGGGACTGAGGAGAGAGAAGCATACAGAGCAGGGACTGAGGAGAGAGAAGCAGACAGAGCAGGGACTGAGGAGAGAGAAGCAGACAGAGCAGGGACTGAGGAGAGAGAAGCAGACAGAGCAGGGACTGAGGAGAGAGAAGCAGACAGAGCAGGGACTGAGGAGAGAGAAGCAGACAGAGCAGGGACTGATGAGAGAGAAGCAGACAGAGCAGGGACTGAGGAGAGAGAAGCAGACAGAGCAGGGACTGAGGAGAGAGAAGCAGACAGAGCAGGGACTGAGGAGAGAGAAGCAGACAGAGCAGGGACTGATGAGAGAGAAGCAGACAGAGCAGGGACTGAGGAGAGAGAAGCATACATAGCAGGGACTGAGGAGAGAGAAGCAGACAGAGCAGGGACTGAGGAGAGAGAAGCAGACAGAGCAGGGACTGATGAGAGAGAAGCAGACAGAGCAGGGACTGAGGAGAGAGAAGCAGACAGAGCAGGGACTGAGGACGGAGAAGCAGACAGAGCAGGGACTGAGGAGAGAGAAGCAGACAGAGCAGGGACTGAGGAGAGAGAAGCAGACAGAGCAGGGACTGAGGAGAGAGAAGCAGACAGAGCAGGGACTGAGGAGAGAGAAGCAGACAGAGCAGGGACTGAGGAGAGAGAAGCAGACAGAGCAGGGACTGAGGAGACAGAAGCAGACAGAGCAGGGACTGAGGAGAGAGAAGCAGACAGAGCAGGGACTGAGGAGAGAGAAGCAGACAGAGCAGGGACTGAGGAGAGAGAAGCAGACAGAGCAGGGACTGAGGAGAAAGAAGCAGACAGAGCAGGGACTGAGGAGAGAGAAGCAGACAGAGCAGGGACTGAGGAGAGAGAAGCAGACAGAGCAGGGACTGAGGAGAGAGAAGCAGACAGAGCAGGGACTGAGGAGAGAGAAGCAGACAGAGCAGGGACTGAGGAGAGAGAAGCAGACAGAGCAGGGACTGAGGAGAGAGAGGCAGACAGAGCAGGGACTGATGAGAGAGAAGCAGACAGAGCAGGGACTGATGAGAGAAGCAGACAGAGCAGGGACTGAGGAGAGAGAAGCAGACAGAGCAGGGACTGAGGAGAGAGAAGCAGTCAGAGCAAGGACTGAGGAGAGAGAAGCAGACAGAGCAGGGACTGAGGAGAGAGAAGCAGACAGAGCAGGGACTGATGAGAGAGAAGCAGACAGAGCAGGAACTGAGGAGAGAGAAGCAGACAGAGCAGGGACTGAGGAGAGAGAAGCAGACAGAGCAGGGACTGAGGAGAGAGAAGCAGACAGAGCAGGGCCTGATGAGAGAGAAGCAGACAGAGCAGGGACTGAGGAGAGAGAAGCAGACAGAGCAGGGACTGAGGAGAGAGAAGCAGACAGAGCAGGGACTGAGGAGAGAGAAGCAGACAGAGCAGGGACTGAGGAGAGAGAAGCAGACAGAGCAGGGACTGAGGAGAGAGAGGCAGACAGAGCAGGGACTGATGAGAGAGAAGCAGACAGAGCAGGGACTGATGAGAGAGAAGCAGACAGAGCAGGGACTGAGGAGAGAGAAGCAGACAGAGCAGGGACTGAGGAGAGAGAAGCAGTCAGAGCAGGGACTGAGGAGAGAGAAGCAGACAGAGCAGGGACTGAGGAGAGAGAAGCAGACAGAGCAGGGACTGATGAGAGAGAAGCAGACAGAGCAGGGACTGAGGAGAGAGAAGCAGACAGAGCAGGGACTGAGGAGAGAGAAGCAGACAGAGCAGGGACTGAGGAGAGAGAAGCAGACAGAGCAGGGCCTGATGAGAGAGAAGCAGACAGAGCAGGGACTGAGGAAAGAGAAGCAGACAGAGCAGGGGCTGAGGAGAGAGAAGCAGACAGAGCAGGGACTGAGGAGAGAGAAGCAGACAGAGCAGGGACTGAGGAGAGAGAAGCAGACATAGCAGGGACTGAGAAGAGAGAAGCAGACAGAGCAGGGACTGAGGAGAGAGAAGCAGACAGAGCAGGGACTGATGAGAGAGAAGCAGACAGAGCAGGGACTGAGGAGAGAGAAGCAGACAGAGCAGGGACTGAGAAGAGAGAAGCAGACAGAGCAGGGACTGAGGAGAGAGAAGCAGACAGAGCAGGGACTGATGAGAGAGAAGCAGACAGAGCAGGGACTGAGGAGAGAGAAGCAGACAGAGCAGGGACTGAGGAGAGAGAAGCAGACATAGCAGGGACTGATGAGAGAGAAGCAGACAGAGCAGGGACTGAGGAGAGAGAAGCAGACAGAGCAGGGACTGAGGAGAGAGAAGCATACAGAGCAGGGACTGAGGAGAGAGAAGCAGACAGAGCAGGGACTGAGGAGAGAGAAGCAGACAGAGCAGGGACTGAGGAGAGAGAAGCAGACAGAGCAGGGACTGAGGAGAGAGAAGCAGACAGAGCAGGGACTGAGGAGAGAGAAGCAGACAGAGCAGGGACTGATGAGAGAGAAGCAGACAGAGCAGGGACTGAGGAGAGAGAAGCAGACAGAGCAGGGACTGAGGAGAGAGAAGCAGACAGAGCAGGGACTGAGGAGAGAGAAGCAGACAGAGCAGGGACTGATGAGAGAGAAGCAGACAGAGCAGGGACTGAGGAGAGAGAAGCATACATAGCAGGGACTGAGGAGAGAGAAGCAGACAGAGCAGGGACTGAGGAGAGAGAAGCAGACAGAGCAGGGACTGATGAGAGAGAAGCAGACAGAGCAGGGACTGAGGAGAGAGAAGCAGACAGAGCAGGGACTGAGGAGAGAGAAGCAGACAGAGCAGGGACTGAGGAGAGAGAAGCAGACAGAGCAGGGACTGAGGAGAGAGAAGCAAACAGAGCAGGGACTGAGGAGAGAGAAGCAGACAGAGCAGGGACTGAGGAGAGAGAAGCACACAGAGCAGGGACTGAGGAGAGAGAAGCAGACAGAGCAGGGACTGAGGAGAGAGAAGCAGACAGAGCAGGGACTGAGGAGAGAGAAGCAGACAGAACAGGGACTGAGGAGAGAGAAGCAGACAGAGCAGGGACTGAGGAGAGAGAAGCAGACAGAGCAGGGACTGAGGAGAGAGAAGCAGACAGAGCAGGGACTGAGGAGAGAGAAGCAGACAGAGCAGGGACTGAGGAGAGAGAAGCAGACAGAGCAGAGACTGAGGAGAGAGAAGCAGATAGAGCAGGGACTGAGGAGAGAGAAGCAGACAGAGCAGGGACTGAGGAGAGAGAAGCAGACAGAGCAGGGACTGAGGAGAGAGAAGCAGACAGAGCAGGGACTGAGGAGAGAGAAGCAGACAGAGCAGGGACTGAGGAGAGAGAAGCAGACAGAGCAGGGACTGAGGAGAGAGAAGCAGACAGAGCAGGGACTGAGGAGAGAGAAGCAGACAGAGCAGGGACTGATGAGAGAGAAGCAGACAGAGCAGGGACTGAGAAGAGAGAAGCAGACAGAGCAGGGACTGAGGAGAGAGAAGCAGACAGAGCAGGGACTGAGGAGAGAGAAGCAGACAGAGCAGGGACTGATGAGAGAGAAGCAGACAGAGCAGGGACTGAGGAGAGAGAAGCATACATAGCAGGGACTGAGGAGAGAGAAGCAGACAGAGCAGGGACTGAGGAGAGAGAAGCAGACAGAGCAGGGACTGATGAGAGAGAAGCACACAGAGCAGGGACTGAGGAGAGAGAAGCAGACAGAGCAGGGACTGAGGAGAGAGAAGCAGACAGAGCAGGGACTGAGGAGAGAGAAGCAGACAGAGCAGGGACTGAGGAGAGAGAAGCAGACAGAGCAGGGACTGAGGAGAGAGAAGCAGACAGAGCAGGGACTGAGGAGAGAGAAGCAGACAGAGCAGGGACTGAGGAGACAGAAGCAGACAGAGCAGGGACTGAGCAGAGAGAAGCAGACAGAGCAGGGACTGAGGAGAGAGAAGCAGACAGAGCAGGGACTGAGGAGAGAGAAGCAGACAGAACAGGGACTGAGGAGAGAGAAGCAGACAGAGCAGGGACTGAGGAGAGAGAAGCAGACAGAGCAGGGACTGAGGAGAGAGAAGCAGACAGAGCAGGGACTGAGTAGAGAGAAGCAGACAGAGCAGGGACTGAGGAGAGAGAAGCAGACAGAGCAGGGACTGATGAGAGAGAAGCAGACAGAGCAGGGACTGAGGAGAGAGAAGCAGACAGAGCAGGGACTGAGGAGAGAGAAGCAGACAGAGCAGGGACTGAGGAGAGAGAAGCAGACAGAGCAGGGACTGATGAGAGAGAAGCAGACAGAGCAGGGACTGAGGAGAGAGAAGCATACATAGCAGGGACTGAGGAGAGAGAAGCAGACAGAGCAGGGACTGAGGAGAGAGAAGCAGACAGAGCAGGGACTGATGAGAGAGAAGCAGACAGAGCAGGGACTGAGGAGAGAGAAGCAGACAGAGCAGGGACTGAGGAGAGAGAAGCAGACAGAGCAGGGACTGAGGAGAGAGAAGCAGACAGAGCAGGGACTGAGGAGAGAGAAGCAGACAGAGCAGGGACTGAGGAGAGAGAAGCAGACAGAGCAGGGACTGAGGAGAGAGAAGCAGACAGAGCAGGGATTGAGTAGAGAAAAGCAGACAGAGCAGGGACTGAGGAGAGAGAAGCAGACAGAGCAGGGACTGAGGAGAGAGAAGCAGACAGAGCAGGGACTGAGGAGAGAGAAGCAGACAGAACAGGGACTGAGGAGAGAGAAGCAGACAGAGCAGGGACTGAGGAGAGAGAAGCAGACAGAGCAGGGACTGAGGAGAGAGAAGCAGACAGAGCAGGGACTGAGGAGAGAGAAGCAGACAGAGCAGGGACTGAGGAGAGAGAAGCAGACAGAGCAGAGACTGAGGAGAGAGAAGCAGATAGAGCAGGGACTGAGGAGAGAGAAGCAGACAGAGCAGGGACTGAGGAGAGAGAAGCAGACAGAGCAGGGACTGAGGAGAGAGAAGCAGACAGAGCAGGGACTGAGGAGAGAGAAGCAGACAGAGCAGGGACTGAGGAGAGAGAAGCAGACAGAGCAAGGACTGAGGAGAGAGAAGCAGACAGAGCAGGGACTGAGGAGAGAGAAGCAGACAGAGCAGGGACTGAGGAGAGAGAAGCAGACAGAGCAGGGACTGAGGAGAGAGAAGCAGACAGAGCAGGGACTGAGGAGAGAGAAGCAGACAGAGCAGGGACTGAGGAGAGAGAAGCAGACAGAGCAGGGACTGAGGAGAGAGAAGCAGACAGAGCAAGGACTGAGGAGAGAGAAGCAGACAGAGCAGGGACTGAGGAGAGAGAAGCAGACAGAGCAGGGACTGAGGAGAGAGAAGCAGACAGAGCAGGGACTGAGGAGAGAGAAGCAGACAGAGCAGGGACTGAGGAGAGAGAAGCAGACAGAGCAGGCACTGAGGAGAGAGAAGCAGACAGAGCAGGGACTGAGGAGAGAGAAGCAGACAGAGCAAGGACTGAGGAGAGAGAAGCAGACAGAGCAGGGACTGAGGAGAGAGAAGCAGACAGAGCAGGGACTGAGGAGAGAGAAGCATACAGAGCAGGGACTGAGGAGAGAGAAGCAGACAGAGCAGGGACTGAGGAGAGAGAAGCAGACAGAGCAAGGACTGAGGAGAGAGAAGCAGACAGAGCAGGAACTGAGGAGAGAGAAGCAGACAGAGCAGGGACTGAGGACAGAGAAGCAGACAGAGCAGGGACTGAGGAGAGAGAAGCAGACAGAGCAGGGACTGAGGAGAGAGAAGCAGACAGAGCAGGGACTGAGGAGAGAGAAGCAGACAGAGCAGGGACTGAGGAGAGAGAAGCAGACAGAGCAAGGACTGAGGAGAGAGACGCAGACAGAGTAGGGACTGAGGAGAGAGAAGCAGACAGAGCAGGGACTGAGGAGAGAGAAGCAGACAGAGCAGGGACTGAAGAGAGAGAAGCAGACAGAGCTGGGACTGAGGAGAGAGAAGCAGACAGAGCAGGGACTGAGGAGAGAGAAGCAGACAGAGCAAGGACTGAGGAGAGAGAAGCAGACAGAGCAGGGACTGAGGAGAGAGAAGCAGACAGAGCAGGGACTGAGGAGAGAGAAGCAGACAGAGCAGGGACTGAGGAGAGAGAAGCAGACAGAGCAGGGACTGAGGAAAGAGAAGCAGACAGAGCAGGGACTGAGGAGAGAGAAGCAGACAGAGCAGGGACTGAGGAGAGAGAAGCAGACAGAGCAGGGACTGAGGAGAGAGAAGCAGACAGAGCAGGGACTGAGGAGAGAGAAGCAGACAGAGCAGGGACTGAGGAGAGAGAAGCAGACAGAGCAGGGACTGATGAGAGAGAAGCAGACAGAGCAGGGACTGAGGAGAGAGAAGCAGACAGAGCAGGGACTGAGAAGAGAGAAGCAGACAGAGCAGGGACTGAGGAGAGAGAAGCAGACAGAGCAGGGACTGAGGAGAGAGAAGCAGACAGAGCAGGGACTGAGGAGAGAGAAGCAGACAGAGCAGGGACTGATGAGAGAGAAGCAGACAGAGCAGGGACTGAGGAGAGAGAAGCAGACAGAGCAGGGACTGAGGAGAGAGAAGCAGACAGAGCAGGGACTGAGGAGAGAGAAGCAGACAGAGCAGGGACTGAGGAGAGAGAAGCAGACAGAGCAGGGACTGAGGAGAGAGAAGCAGACAGAGCAGGGACTGAGGAGAGAGAAGCAGACAGAGCAGGGACTGAGGAGAGAGAAGCAGACAGAGCAGGGACTGAGGAGAGAGAAGCAGACAGAGCAGGGACTGAGGAGAGAGAAGCAGACAGAGCAGGGACTGAGGAGAGAGAAGCAGACAGAACAGGGACTGAGGAGAGAGAAGCAGACAGAGCAGGGACTGAGGAGAGAGAAGCAGACAGAGCAGGGACTGAGGAGAGAGAAGCAGACAGAGCAGGGACTGAGGAGACAGAAGCAGACAGAGCAGGGACTGAGGAGAGAGAAGCAGACAGAGCAGGGACTGAGGAGAGAGAAGCAGACAGAGCAGGGACTGAGGAGAGAGAAGCAGACAGAGCAGGGACTGAGGAGAGAGAAGCAGACAGAGCAGGGACTGATGAGAGAGAAGCAGACAGAGCAGGGACTGAGGAGAGAGAAGCATACATAGCAGGGATTGAGGAGAGAGAAGCAGACAGAGCAGGGACTGAGGAGAGAGAAGCAGACAGAGCAGGGACTGATGAGAGAGAAGCAGACAGAGCAGGGACTGAGGAGAGAGAAGCAGACAGAGCAGGGACTGAGGAGAGAGAATCAGACAGAGCAGGGACTGAGGAGAGAGAAGCAGACAGAGCAGGGACTGAGGAGAGAGAAGCAGACAGAGCAGGGACTGAGGAGAGAGAAGCAGACAGAGCAGGGACTGAGGAGAGAGAAGCAGACAGAGCAGGGACTGAGTAGAGAGAAGCAGACAGAGCAGGGACTGAGGAGAGAGAAGCAGACAGAGCAGGGACTGAGGAGAGAGAAGCAGACAGAGCAGGGACTGAGGAGAGAGAAGCAGACAGAGCAGGGACTGAGGAGAGAGAAGCAGACAGAGCAGGGACTGAGGAGAGAGAAGCAGACAGAGCAGGGACTGAGGAGAGAGAAGCAGACAGAGCAGGGACTGAGGAGAGAGAAGCAGACAGAGCAGGGACTGAGGAGAGAGAAGCAGACAGAGCAGAGACTGAGGAGAGAGAAGCAGATAGAGCAGGGACTGAGGAGAGAGAAGCAGACAGAGCAGGGACTGAGGAGAGAGAAGCAGACAGAGCAGGGACTGATGAGAGAGAAGCAGACAGAGCAGGGACTGAGGAGAGAGAAGCAGACAGAGCAGGGACTGAGGAGAGAGAAGCAGACAGAGCAAGGACTGAGGAGAGAGAAGCAGACAGAGCAGGGACTGAGGAGAGAGAAGCAGACAGAGCAGGGACTGAGGAGAGAGAAGCAGACAGAGCAGGGACTGAGGAGAGAGAAGCAGACAGAGCAGGGACTGAGGAGAGAGAAGCAGACAGAGCAGGGACTGAGGAGAGAGAAGCAGACAGAGCAGGGACTGAGGAGAGAGAAGCAGACAGAGCAAGGACTGAGGAGAGAGAAGCAGACAGAGCAGGGACTGAGGAGAGAGAAGCAGACAGAGCAGGGACTGAGGAGAGAGAAGCAGACAGAGCAGGGACTGAGGAGAGAGAAGCAGACAGAGCAGGGACTGAGGAGAGAGAAGCAGACAGAGCAGGCACTGAGGAGAGAGAAGCAGACAGAGCAGGGACTGAGGAGAGAGAAGCAGACAGAGCAAGGACTGAGGAGAGAGAAGCAGACAGAGCAGGGACTGAGGAGAGAGAAGCAGACAGAGCAGGGACTGAGGAGAGAGAAGCAGACAGAGCAGGGACTGAGGAGAGAGAAGCATACAGAGCAGGGACTGAGGAGAGAGAAGCAGACAGAGCAGGGACTGAGGAGAGAGAAGCAGACAGAGCAAGGACTGAGGAGAGAGAAGCAGACAGAGCAGGGACTGAGGAGAGAGAAGCAGACAGAGCAGGGACTGAGGACAGAGAAGCAGACAGAGCAGGGACTGAGGAGAGAGAAGCAGACAGAGCAGGGACTGAGGAGAGAGAAGCAGACAGAGCAGGGACTGAGGAGAGAGAAGCAAACAGAGCAGGGACTGAGGAGAGAGAAGCAGACAGAGCAAGGACTGAGTAGAGAGACGCAGACAGAGTAGGGACTGAGGAGAGAGAAGCAGACAGAGCAGGGACTGAGGAGAGAGAAGCAGACAGAGCAGGGACTGAAGAGAGAGAAGCAGACAGAGCTGGGACTGAGGAGAGAGAAGCAGACAGAGCAGGGACTGAGGAGAGAGAAGCAGACAGATCAAGGACTGAGGAGAGAGAAGCAGACAGAGCAGGGACTGAGGAGAGAGAAGCAGACAGAGCAGGGACTGAGGAGAGAGAAGCAGACAGAGCAGGGACTGAGGAGAGAGAAGCAGACAGAGCAGGGACTGAGGAGAGAGAAGCAGACAGAGCAGGGACTGAGGAGAGAGAAGCAGACAGAGCAGGGACTGAGGAGAGAGAAGCAGACAGAGCAGGGACTGAGGAGAGAGAAGCAGACAGAGCAGGGACTGAGGAGAGAGAAGCAGACAGAGCAGGGACTGAGGAGAGAGAAGCAGACAGAGCAGGGACTGATGAGAGAGAAGCAGACAGAGCAGGGACTGAGGAGAGAGAAGCAGACAGAGCAGGGACTGAGAAGAGAGAAGCAGACAGAGCAGGGACTGAGGAGAGAGAAGCAGACAGAGCAGGGACTGAGGAGAGAGAAGCAGACAGAGCAGGGACTGAGGAGAGAGAAGCAGACAGAGCAGGGACTGAGGAGAGAGAAGCAGACAGAGCAGGGACTGAGGAGAGAGAAGCAGACAGAGCAGGGACTGAGGAGAGAGAAGCAGACAGAGCAGAGACTGAGGAGAGAGAAGCAGACAGAGCAGGGACTGAGGAGAGAGAAGCAGACAGAGCAGGGACTGAGGAGAGAGAAGCAGAAAGAGCAGCCCAAGACAGTGCACCCTGGCGAGATGTTGTTGAAAGCCTATGCACCAAGTGGAGCAATGAGCTTTCATTGATTGATTGATTGATTGATTGATTGAATGGTAAGTAACATAATTTTCTTGTGTCTTGGATGTTAGAATGCTTTTGTAGAGTTTTTCTTTAGTCTCTTTACTGATAATCCTTAGTGAATGTACACAGAAAACAAATCTCATGATAAAACTTACCTCTGTCCCATGATTCCAGGTCATGTGGAAACACACTCCGGTCCAGACGTGCAACAAAAAATATTCCAAAGAATGCACTTTCAATAATTCTGAACAGACAAGTAAAGAGACCAACTGCCGTATTGGTGAATAGTGAGTTGTAGCTGATAATTTCATAGAACTTCCTGAAACAGATTTGTTTCAAACCAAAAATAAAATAACATAAATTGAATAGTAAAATTAATCAAGAATTGCGGGATCAAGATGCTGCAGTAGTCAGCGACCCATAGCTGACTGCTAGCTTCAGGGCCAGCGAACCATAGCTGCCAAGATCCTTCTACACCTCCACGTGGTGATCCTGGATAACAGGCTGCAGCTTGGCAGACTGGCTAAGGAGAAGGGATCGAAGAGGGAATGCTAACCAGGTACTCAAAAAATGCTTGCTGAAGTCGGATGTGTTGGACCGAAAGGTGCAAATATCGCAGCCAAGCTGTAAACTACGACACAACGCATTCCGTTCTCTGGACTACATTCTGCTACTTAAGCCCTTTCAGGGTTTGGTAGTGGGAGATTGAGAACGAACGAAGAAGAAGAAGAAGAAGAAACAAGAAGAGCTTTAGGAGAAGCAATCAGAAGTTCTTTAAAAGCAATTCAAATAAAAAACACATTAAAATATTTAATCACCAAAACGTGATGATATTTCCTTTAAGAAAATTCAAGTTTCTACTGACTATTAAAATGTTATTTTGCACTCTACTGTACTTTTTCATTTACAAGGTACATGCTTGTGTCTCAGAGCTGTTAACTATTGCTTCTAACTACACATTTAGCCTTGTATATAGTCTAGTTGAGTCAGGGTCTTGTCTATGCATATATAACTGATTACCTGAATATTATAATTACGGATATTGTCACCCCATTTCACAAAGCTGAGACCTCATACATTGAAGTCTCTAAGACTCCATTCTCTACAAAAGTAGCTGCTACTGGAATATGTCAATGTTTAGGTCCAGGCACATTCAAACATTTATAATATTTGTGTGTTTTACTTTCACAAAAACCAATCCATCCATTGATATTAAATGCTTGTGTTGAATAGTTAATGTGTTTTGAAAGTGGGAGATGTTTTGGTCAATTTATATGTAATTTAAAGTGGGAGATGTTTTGGTCAATTTGAAATTCAAAGTGGGAGATGTTTTGGTCAATTTGTATGTCATTCAAAGTGGGAGATGTTTTGATCAATTTGTAATTCAAAGTAGGAGATGTTTTGGTCAATTTGTATGTCATTTAAAGTGGGAGATGTTTTGGTCAATTTGTATGTCATTTAATCATAGGTACTTCACTGATTTGAAACATGGTAATGATTAAATTATTTGATCGATCTTTATCACTACTATCATGTTCTGCAATTACATTTGATAAACATTGCTCATACTTATAATATTTAGTTAAACACTTAGCTTACAATTTTTACTCATCAAACTTATCATTTAATGATCATTCTATAGCCACTATATTTAAGTCTGTATGGTTACACCTACTGCTGTAAAGGTTTTCAGTGCACCAATGGTATTTTATACACTTCTGCATCCACTTATCTGTATGTTTTGTAAATTTGTGGGCTGATAGTTTAAATTAGATTTGTGGAATTTGAAATTCAAGCTAGTCACTTTACCATCTTTTTTTTATTGTTATTGTAAATTAACGTTATTTTCAGAAATTGTTACTCCTCATCAATGGCAACCAAGAACAAGACGTGTGCTGCTGATCTGAAAGCACATTTGGCGTGCTCTGATCCAGTGTATCCACTCATGAAAGGATACATTGTGCTGCTGATCTGAAAGCACATTTGGCGTGCTCTGATCCAGTGTATACACTCATGAAAGGATACATTGCGCGACTGATAAAGAGACAAGAGATCCCTCAATCACTGCTTTGATACGGAAAGTCAAAACTCTTATTCCGACTACGTTTATGGACCAGGATAAGTCTGTGGATGAGATGAAGCTCAGCAAGACTCTGCGAACTTTGCAGAGAGAACTCAAGCTGAAGAAATCCCATTTGATTACACACTGGGACTCACTTATACTGCTTTTTCAGCAGCCTTTTCCTGTACATTTTAAAGATGTATTTAATACTGCTGTTTTGTTGCAGCACATGCAGATTTCCTCACCTACCAAAGTGCCATCTGTTTCAGCTGCAATGGCTGAACTACCATTCCCATCACCATCCATAGTGACCATAGTAAGCCAGAAGTGTGTTGGGGACCTGAAAGCACATTTCACGTGCTTTGGACCAGTGTATCCATTTAAAAAGGGATACATTGCACAGCTCCTAGGGGAGACAAGCGCTCCTTCAATCACTGTTTTGGTGCGGAAAGTTAAGACTATTGTTCCGATTGCCACACTCTAGCCGCCCATTTCTACCACACTCTAGCCGCCCATTTCTACCACACTCTAGCCGCACATTTCTACCACACTCTAGCCTCACATTTCTACCACACTTTAGCAGCCCATCCATTTACTATGGGAAAATGTTTTCATTTCAAGAATTCCGCACATTCCATTTGATCTGAAAATGATGTTATTTCCCGTTAATTCACACAATTCAGTAGTAAATTCAAAAAACGGTGTTAGACAAAAAAAATGAAATGGACGACATAGGATTCGATCTGATGTGACCATTGTCAGTAGGTTTGTGTTGTTTAATGCCAACAATGAGTGAGTTTACTCTTTTGTGTACCGTGGATAGAGCATTAAGAGGTGGGTTGCAGTAGCTATCCTCACATCCCGAGCGTGCTGATGAAGGTGGACTGTGGTCCTCCAGGCGCTTGTGCTATGCATTGCTTCATCTGCGTGACACTCACTACTATGGGGATCACGTCGATCCACATCTCGTCAACCAGACTACCTGGAAAACAGATTGTTTCCCTTAACACGATGTCCTGGTCGGTATTTTGTGTCTGACTCTAACACGATGTCCTGATCGGTATGTTGTGCCTGACTCTAACACGATGTCTTGGTCGGTATGTTGTGCCTGACCCTAACACGATGTCCTGGTCGGTATGTTGTGCCTGACTCTAACACGATGTCCTGGTCGGTATGTTGTACCTGACCCTAACACGATGTCCTGGTCGGTATGTTGTGCCTGACTCTAACACGATGTCCTGGTCGGTATGTTGTGCATGACACGATGTCCTGGTAGGTATATTGTGCCTGACTCTAACACGATGTCCTGGTCAGTATGTTGTGCCTGACCCTAAAACAATATCTTGGTCGGTATGTTGTACCTGACCCTAACGCAATGTCCTGGTCGGTATGTTGTACCTGACCTTAACAAATTTGTTCTGGTCGGTATGTTGTATCTGACCCTAACACAATGTCCTGGTCGGTATGTTGTGCCTGACCCTAACACAATGTCCTGGTCGGTATGTTGTACCTGACTCTAACAAATTTGTCCTGGTCGGTATGTTGTGCCTGATACGACATCCTGGTCGGTATGTTGTGCCTGCCACGATGTCCTGGTCAGTATGTTGTGCCTGACCATAAAACAATGTCTAGGTCGGTATGTTGTGCCTGACTCTAACACGATGTCCTGGTCGGTATGTTGTGCCTGACACGACATCCTGGTCGGTATGTTGTGCCCGCCACGATGTCCTGGTCAGTATGTTGTGCCTGACCCTAAAACAATGTCCTGGTCGGTATGTAATGCCTAACTCTAACACGATGTCCTGGTCGGCATGTTGTACCTGACTCTAACACAATGTCCTGGTCGGTATGTTGTGCCTGACTCTAACACGATGTCCAGGTCGGTATGTTGTGCCTGACACAATGTCCTGGTCGGCATGTTGTGCCTGACTCTAACACGATGTCCTGGTCGGTATGTTGTACCTGACCCTAACACGATGTCCTGGTCGGTATGTTGTATCTGACCCTAACACGATGTCCTGGTCGGTATGTTGTGCCTGACTCTAACACAATGTCCTGGTCGGTATGGTGTGCATGACTCGATGTCCTGGTCGGTATGTAGTGCCTGACTCTAACACGATGTCCTGGTCGGTATGTTGTGCCTGCCACGATGTCCTTGTCAGTATGTTGTGCCTGACCCTAAAACAATGTCTTGGTCGGTATGTTGTGCCTGACCCTAACACAATGTCCTGGTCGGTATGTTGTACCTGACTCTAACAAATTTGTCCTGGTCGGTATGTTGTGCCTGACTCTAACACAATGTCCTGGTCGGTATGTTGTGCCTGACTCTAACACAATGTCCTGGTCGGTATGTTGTGCCTGCCACGATGGTCACGTGCCTCTCTGCAGGTCGTGTCAGTAAACTGATAATAATGTTGCCCAGAAGCAAACACCTTTTTTCCAACTTAAGGCCAAAGATGGTATATATCTTATGTACAAACCTGTTATCAATATTCAGTGGTGGATCTTTATCAGTGATTTTAACCTTTCCTTGGAGTAAAACTCGCTTAGCCAGGAATACCAGTAGATAAAACATCAGAAGTAAGGAAGCTGGGAAGCTGGAGATAAAAACATAATCATTCAATGACTTCTTTATCATTTTTCTTCAAAACAAAAATGGTGATGTAGACTTATTTTTCGTGCAATGTTAAGCTGCCTGTTAACTGCTCACCCTAGCCCCCTCCTATTTATTAATTTTTCCTGCATTTTAGGTACAGTCAGGTCAAGGAAACCCGTTTGCAAAAAAATGTGTTCGTGGAGGGAGGGGAGGGGGAAATATGGTCATACCTCTATTTTTATTTGACCAATGGCACATTATCGATGTTATGGTCATCATACTTTAACTTAACGTCTTTATACTGGTTTAGAAGACTCTGCACAGTCTGTATACAGCCAGCTTCTTGGAGGGTGGATTTTATTTACTGATGTCGAGTCCATCTTAATAGACTCAAACACTAGAGCTTAGTAGGCCCGCAGCCGGTTAGGCGTTATTTATAGCTGCCTTTAACAAACCACCAGGAGAAAGGTACAAATAATGTATGTAGGTTTTTAATTTGATTTTTATCTGGGCAGCGGACGTTAATCTTACTCTTCTAGATTTCCAACAGCCAAGGAATTGTTAACGTGTTCGACACTGAACACAGGAGTACAATCTTACTACACAGAGATCAGGGGAATTTTTACCAGATAACCAACGTACAAATTAATCCCAGTCTCCAACGTGATTCGAACACGCGACCTCCAGCACCGAGACGAACACCTTACCTCCCCATCATATCATCCTGCTCACAAGCCGAAAGTGCTGAATTCGCTCCCTATCACAGCACCGACCGCTAACACGGGGAAGAAAACCCTTAGAAAATGCAGGAGGAAGCAGACCCTTACATAAAATACATGCCGAAGTCGGATTTACTGGGCCGACAGGCGCAAAATACAAACGCACACCGCCTTAGGGAATAGAGAAATAAGGCGAACGCAAATAAAAATCATGCCAGTCATATTTTTATTGCTTTTCAGAATTGCTCTGGTACCCACATTTTAAGGATGGGTCGATCCCAAAACTTGTTACGATTTTACAATATCTCACATCAACTCTGGATTGAACCCAGATCACTCGGTAAGGCATCAAGAGCACTAACCACTGCGCTATGGTACTAAAACCACAGTGCATCATTATTTATTTTTTGAAGATATTGCCCAAATGCATGCAGTGCTTCTTAATGCTGTGTTGTAGTCACTTTCTTTTATTCATTAACCTCTATCGCAATTTCCCAATTAGTCTTTTTAACTGCCCATGCCACTGTGGTGCGTAACGTGTACATGCTTGGCATCGCAATCCAGCAGTGTTGGGGTCGGCTAGCTCTTCTTCGGAAGGGTAAAAAATGAAATTTAGTTGCCTATCGATTAAGTGAACGCACAAGCCAATCTCATCTCCTCGCGGTGCAGACTGGTAAACTAGAGCCCTGAGGCTTTAGGCTAACGAGGCAATGGCTCGCCTGAGGGGATGGACCACCAGGTCAGAAGGAGATGCTAGTCCACCACAGCTTGGAGAGGAAATGGGCGCCGCAAAGATATTCTAAGCCCAAGATTCACACATGAAGACACAATCAAAATCTATTATACCGGCTCGGTCGCAGCCCGGGTTCACAATGCCGTCTCACACCAGGACGGAGGTGTTAAGTGTACAACTGGTGATACCATCAGGCTAAGAAGAGGTGACTTCACTTTGGGGACTTGGAATTTCAGAACATTGAGTGCATGTGGTAAAATGAAAGAACTGACCCATGAGATGGACTGACCCATGAGATGGACTAACCAATGAAATGAAATGACCCATGAGATGGATAAATATCGATGGAATGTGCTTGGCATATGTGAGCCCCGCTGGAAAAATTTCGGAGAACATACCACTGAAGAAGGTCAAAAGTTTTATTATAGTGGAAGATCTTTCAAACACCTACATGAAGTCGGAATTTGGTGAATAAAAACATAATTGGAATTGTGTATTGCGATGTAGACCAGTATCAAGTCGATTGCTCAACATACGCTACTCAAAGTTACATCCTTCAATCTCACGGTGATGCAATGCAATGCAACTACCTCCGATTGCGAGGTAGTGAGTTTCTACGAGGAATTACAGGCACTTGAGAACGAGATACCAAAGAACGATGTACCGCTGGTACAAGGGAATTGGAATGCCAAAATTGGTGAAGACATGGTACGAGATTGAAAAGGCACATGTGGACTATACAGAAATGGGATAACGAACGATAGAGGATTAAAACTCATGGAATTTGCTCATTACAATTAGTTACTGGTGGCGAATACACTAGGGCCAAACAAAATATTGAGACGGTGGACATGACACAGCCTAAATAATGGACTGCATAGTCATATAGACTACATTCTTGTCCAGAAGCGATTCAGATCTAGCATCAAAAGCGCACGGACGAGGAGTTTCCCCAGGAGCCGATAACGGGAGCGACCACAACTCAGTGATGATGACCATGCGTCTCCGACTTAAGACAGTTGCGAACAGGGAGGTAACTAGATCAAGATTTGCCCTTTTAGAGACTGAAGCACGCGGAGATAGTGAATGCTTTTAAAGCGATGATGGTAGGAAGATTCGCACCTTTCTTGGTTCTTAACGAAGAGACAGATATTCAGACGATAACTGAGGCCTTGAATTCGGCATTGATAGACACATCAACTGAGGTCTTAGGGAAGCGAAGGGTAAAGAAGAAGGCATGGATTACAAATGAAATACTCGAGTTATGTGATAAGAGATAAGATAAGAGAAGATTGCCGAAGAGGTCGACGAATATCCTGGGTAGAATTACGAAATACAGAGAGATAAATAGAAACATAAAAGTCAAGATAAAAAAGGCCAATGCAGAATGGATAGCTGCTCAGTGCTCAGAAATCGAAAACAATCTGGAAAGAAACGATGCCAAGGGGGCAGATTAAATAGTCAAGGACCTAGTAAGGCATATACAAGGTCGCAATACAAGGATCCAGGATAAGAGAGAAAAATGTCTCACAAAAGCCCAAGACATTCGGGCTCGTTGGACAGAGTACTGCTCTGAATTATATAAGCTGAGGGTCGAGGTGACCCAGGAAATACAATCGCCTCCGAAATGAATATGTTAGAGGAGAATCAAGAGAGGAAGTAACTGAAGCGATGAAGATGCTAAAAAGGGGGAACGCTGTGGGAGTAGATAATATCTCAGCAGAGCACCTATAAGTGGGAGGTGAGGTAATATTTTAGGCTCAGACATACATCTGTAACAGAATTTGGCGGACATGCGAGTCACCAGCCATCTGGACGAAATCAGTGGTTTTCCCCCTGCCTAAATCAGGGAACCTAATGATGTGTCAGAACTGTAGAACAATTAGAATCATTAGTCATCGTAGCAAAGTTCTCTTAAGAATAATGCTCAACAGATTAAAACCACAGGCAGAGAATATCATCGCCGAAGAGCAAGCAGGGTTTTGAGCAGGAAGAAGTACCATTGAACAGATATTTAATCTTCGGATATTAAATGAGAAATGATAGTAATGTTCTTCCATCCCAGGTGATGAAGACCACTCTCTTTGTTTTGCCGTGTGAACAGTCTTTTCTCTTGCCGTGTCCGCTGAAATGGGTGACTTGCGTGGTGATTTTGATTAAAGTGAGAAAGTCACTGCGCCTTTTGTCAACCTCACTCTCTGGCCCAGAGCTATCCTTAGTCAGTGGCAAGATATTTATCGAGACGACTGGAGATAGCACAGGATGCAGATTTATCCTCAGGTTGACCCCCGAAGCCTTTCCCGCAAACAGGTATCCCACAAGGCAGCAGAGAGGGGTGACATCTAACGTTGTGTGTCGTGTCCATACTCAGAAGAGGTCGTAAAGACACAACTCAGCGTGTGAGTGAGTTTGGCTTCTCACTCCGGCAGTGTTCAGTCTGTTATAGTCGTGCCTAAATTTCACACACCAAAATTTACAGTCTGCAGCTAAGGCAAAGAGCGCAGTTCTCGTGAAATTTAGCCGTGTGAACTAGACCGTGAAATACTAAACAGGTTTAAGCGTAGTGCTATTCATTTAGCCGATGTCCAGACCAGGATTATAGGGCGGAAGAAATAACAAGAAACGAACGAATTAACCATTCTAAATGGAAAACAACAACACGTTTCCGTGATCGCAAGTGTAAGTCGTCGACTAGTGTAAATTCCAGACAAATCCCTGGTCTGGCGGCACACATAACGAACTAAAACAGCAGAGCAATGTTGACTCGCAGCCGGTTACGGGGCCATCTTTGTGCAGTAGCAAACGAAAAATACTTGGATTATCAAAAACACATATGTCATGTCTTCGTCGATTTCAAAAAGGCGTTCGACAGAGTATGATTGTGGCGCTATGGACAACAATGAAGCATTACAAGATCAATAGTAATATTGTAAAGGTAAATAAGAACATTCATGAGAAGGCATCAAGTGCTGTTTCTTTAGACAGAATACTAGGTGAATGGTTCTGTACGTCCGTTGGGGTGAGACAGAGCTGTATACTCTCTTCAACACTCTTCAATGTATTCTTGGAAAGAATAATGGAGACGGCCCTTTAGGAACATGTTGGTACAGTCAGAAGAGGTGACAAGACGATTACAAACCTACGATTTCCAGAAGATATTGATGGTCGGGTAGGCACGGAAACGGAACTCCAGGAACTGATGAGTAGATTTGACAGAGTGACGCAGAGCTATGGGATGGAGATAAATGCAGACAAAACAAAGCTGATGACAAATAACACGAAAGGGTTTACATCTGTGATAATCTGGGGTAGTTGTCTCGCCACCGCGATTCAATCTCAACCAGTGTTCGTAAAGCGATCTCAGTCCCGCCAGACGGAGCGATAGCGCGGGCTTGGGAAAAACGCTTGCCCGCCTTTCCCCGTAGAGGTATCGGGAAGCGGTTTTGTTTTTCGTAGCCTCCAATGAGGTGCGCTGCTCTGGTCCGTAACGAGAAACTTTGACAGTCGGTGGTGATTTTTTGAAGGCTTATAGCAGAGCTCGACAGTTCGTCTCGCTGGTGGTCAGACTCTCGCAAAGAGCTTGTGACCGGAAAATGGATAGCAGGAATCGTTCCTGAAGGCCCTGTGTTCTCCCGGGGACCAACCCTCGGGAGAAGGGCAGGCCGGCAGGCCAAATTGTCTCTAGTCCCAGTGAAATTCATTGCCGGGGTCGTTGGGATCCGTTCTGCACAGAGCGCTGCCATCCCTCCTCGAGCGAGCCCGGTCGGTCGGTCGTCTGGTGTGTGTAGGGGCCCCTGTCAGGCGGTCCTAGGTCGACGGAGTGAGGGACGGGGGGAACAACCGTCCGTCCGTTCGTCAGTCGGTCATCTGCGTCCGTCCCAGTGAGGCTTTTTACACAACCGGTGTGTGCGGTACGTACGTCTCCGACAGATATCTGGTTGATCCTGCCAGTAGTCATTTGCTTGTCTCAAAGATTAAGCCATGCATGTCTAAGTTCACACTGTCTCACGGTGAAACCGCGAATGGCTCATTAAATCAGTCGAGGTCCCTTAGATGACACGATCCTACTTGGATAACTGTGGCAATTCTAGAGCTAATTCATGCTTACCAAGCTCCGACCCTCGCGGAAAGAGCGCTTTTATTAGTTCAAAACCAATCGTCGTTTCCCCTCGTTGGGTTGCGGCGTCCCCACTGGTGACTCTGGATAACTTTGTGCTGATCGCATGGCCTCATGTGCCGGAGACGCATCTTTCAAATGTCTGCCCTATCAAATGTCGATGGTACGTGACATGCGTACCATGTTTGTAACGGGTAACGGGGAATCAGGGTTCGATTCCGGAGAGGGAGCAAGAGAAACGGCTACCACATCCAAGGAAGGCAGCAGACGCGCAACTTACCCACTCCCGGCACGGGGAGGTAGTGACGAAAAATAACAATACGGGACTCTTTCGAGGCCCCGTAATTGGAATGAGTACACTTTAAACCCTTTAACGAGGATCTATTGGTGGGCAAGTCTGGTGCCAGCAGCCGCGGTAATTCCAGCTCCAATAGCGTATTAAAGTTGTTGCAGTTTAAAAGCTCGTAGTTGGATCTCAGGCGCAGGCGGGCGGTCCGGCTCGCGCCGGTTCACTGCCCGTTGTCTCCTGCCCTACCGTCTGCCGGCTCTCTCCCACGGGTGCTCTTCGCTGAGCGTCCTGGGTGGCCGGCGCGTTTACTTTGAAAAAATTAGAGTGTTCAAAGCAGGCCTCGGCTGCCTGAATAATGGTGCATGGAATAATGGAAAAGGACCTCGGTTCTATTCTGTTGGTTTTCGGAACTGGAGGTAATGATTAACAGGGACAAACGGGGGCATTCGTATTGCGGCGTTAGAGGTGAAATTCTTGGATCGCCGCAAAACGAGCTAATGCGAAAGCATTTATAAAGAATGTTTTCATTAATTAAGAACGAAAGTCAGAGGCGCGAAGACGATCAGATACCGTCGTAGTTATGACCATAAACGATGCCGACTAGCGATCCGCAGGAGTTGCTTCGATGACTCTGCGGGCAGCTTCCAGGAAACCAAAGTGTTTGGGTTCTGGGGAAAGTATGGTTGCAAAGCTGAAACTTAAAGGAATTGACGGAAGGGCACCACCAGGAGTGAAGCCTGCGGCTTAATTTGACTCAACACGGCCAACACTGAAATGACTGACATGCCGAGACCACTTTCCTTGGGTCTAATATGGAACGGGTGCTGGATTTAGACCCTCAGAAATCTAGGGTTATGCCCTCTGTGGCTCGGTTGGTCTGCATTCAGTGTTTGATAAAGGAATTGACGGAAGGGCACTACCAGGAGTGGAGCCTGCGGCTTAAATTGACTTAACACGCCAATACTGTAGAATGACTGTCAAATCGAGAGCACCTTCGTGGGGTCTAATAGTGAACATGTGCTGGTATTAGACCCACGGAAGACAGGTCAGTCTCTTAACTCCCTAATGAAATAGCGTCTGCTATGGTAATCTGGTCTTAACCCTGCAGAACTCGCAGGTTCCTGAAACTTGGCCATTGACAAACTAAAAAGCCCTCTATTGATACGTCCGGTCTAATATTGAACGGGTGCTGGAAATAGACCCTCGGAAGACATGTCAGTTTTACCCTACTAATGACAGGGCGTTGCTACTGTAATCCTGCTCAACTCGAGAGGAGCCGCAGACATTTGGTTCACGTACTAGGCTGATAAGCCAACGGCGCGAGGCTACAAGGTGAGGGATTACGGCCGAACGCCTCTAAGCCAAAATCCCGCCCAAAAGCTCAGCACGATCGCAAAGGGAGGCTTCGACATGGTGGGGACCTGGGGCTCCCGCTCCAGCCCCGCCCGGTCGAGCCGCAGAATGAGGTCTCTGCCGTCCGCCGATCAAAGCGGACGGGAAGCTGCTCGATATCCACCCCATACGGCGATGAGGTATGAAACCATTTGTAGAAGACTTAGTTCTCGGTCGGGGTGCCCTAACCAGTAGATCAGCTACCTCCCTGCGAACTGCTGAGATTCAACCCTTGACCATGAGATATGTCCGCACACCAGGCGAACACCATCTCCGTGCCGTGACCAGGCTTGTCCCCTGGTCAAATGCACTCCTTCGAGAGAAATCACAGGTCGCTGACATTTGGTCCACGTGCTTGGCTGATAAGCCAACGGTGCGAAGCTACCATCTGAGGGACAACGGCCGAACGCCTCTAAGCCAGAACCCCTTCCTAAATCTCAGCACCGCTGTGATGGGAGGCTACGACATGGCTGGGACCTGGGGCTTGCGTCTCAGCCCGGCCCGGTCGAGCCGCAGAAATGCACCTAGATAAATGCACTCCTGCCTTGCTCTTTACCTCTGTCTGCTATCAGTCATTCCAATGGACGCAGAAGAGATGCAGTCCAGCGGACATTGCACCCTCTGCCCTATTGTGACAACCTCCCAGGTGGCGGGGAATGCTAGGCGTACCATCACTGCAGATGAGCCGAGAAAATACAAGGAGCAAAGAGATACCTTACTCACATGCATATGCTACGTTTCTGGCAGGACGTGACGATCCTGAGACACAGTCACACTGGACTGCCTCTCTTCCGGGATAGTACAAACTAGTACATAGTCCATCATATCATATCATTGCCAAACCCTATAGACACGAGTGGGGAAGACTCGATAGTCCTGCAAGACAACTTCCCAAAGAGAGACAACTCTGACCAAAAACAACTGCTGCCTTGCAGTTAGGCTGGGGACAGCCAACGGCTAAGGAGGGCAAACCTACAGAAAATCCTGTTGAAATCGGATGCACTGAGCCACAGGCTTAACAAAATAAAACAGTGCAACGTAAATATCGCTGTAAACAGCGTACGATGAAGAAGAATAAGAAGAAGACATCTGTGATAAAATCAAATGGCCAGGAACTCAAAGTTGTACACTGGTTCAAGTGTCTGGAATCAGTGACGAGGGCTGGCAGTCTGGGAAAATTGCCAGAATAGCACAGACAACAGCGGCGCTAACCCGTTTGAAACCCATATGGCAGGATAAGTGGCTGGCCCTCAACCTAAAAGTTAGACTAATGCGCTCATTGGTGCTCTCAATATTTGTGTTTGCCTGTGAGACTTGGACCATTACTGCGGATATCCGGTGCAAAATACATGCAATGGAAATGAGGTGCTTTAGGTGACTCTTAAATGTTACATATAAGGATCGTATTACGAACGTAGAAATACGACGAAGAGTGGAAACGCAATTGATGATCTGTTCACTGTTATAAAAGGCACAATATGTCTTATTATGAGCACGTCACCTGGTCCAACGGAATTACAAATTTGATACTGCACCAAGAAAGAGAGGACGGGGATGTCCAAGCAAGAGATGGACAGACAACATCACTGAGTGGTCAAACCTTCGTCCCGGTGAGGATCGACTAACGGCAGCGGACAGAGAGAGATGGCTTGGAATTGTGGGAGTGTCTTCAAGTGTGTGCCAATGACCTGATCGATTACGAGATGAACTGAACTGAAGTGAATTATTAAATTGTCCCTTAAAGACTACATCTATGTAGTCCCTAGTGATTTTCTTGCTTATTATACATTTATTATCAATGAATTGCTTCTAAATAATAGTATGTACTCTCTGTATCACAGCATAATTTACATTCTGACCTCAGATTACAAAAATGTATGGAATAGCATGTTTTGACGATTTTGAAATTCCATTCTTAATAATGATCACGAGCGGAACTACAGTAAACCACAACCAATAATGACTGATGTACAAGAAGATAAACAAACAGTTCTACTTGAGATCAGTACCAGATGTAAGCTGACACTTTCATCTACATAAACATATTCAAGTACTAAAAAAATGACAACAACATAAACAATTGCAGTAAACTTTAAAAAAATTTATAGTCCGTAACAAATATCAAGGAAATCATGAATGCAATAATCCGTGCAAGCAATTATTTCATGCATTTACCTCAAATTCTAGTTAAAAAATAACACTTCATCAAAGAAAGATTTAGCCCTGCCGGGTTAGCAACCTGCCCAGACGCATCACTCACATGCTCAGTGATGCCTTTAACCCTCGCGGTCTTCGTTCCAAAACCGCGGAGTACTCGGCTCCCCTCAAGGTGTCCTCAGGGACCTCGGTCGACACACGTATTATGAAATGACACGGTACCTGGGCTTCATCCTCGGATATCAGAAGTGCCCTACCCGGTTAGCAACCTGACCAGACGCATCACTCACATGCTCAGTGATGCCCTTAACTCTCGCGGTCTTCGTTGCAAGACAGCGGAGTACTCGGCTCCCCTCAAGGTGTCCTCAAGGACCTCGGTCGACACACGTATTATGAAATTACACGGTACCAGGGCTTCATCCTCAGATATCAGAAGTGCCATGCCCGGTTAGTACCTGACCAGACGCATCACTCACATGCTCAGTGATGCCCTTAACCCTCGCGGTCTTTGTTCCAAGACAGCGGAGTGCTCAGCTCCCCTCAAGGTGTCCTCAGGGACCTCGGTCGACACACGTATTATGAAATTACACGGTACCAGGGCTTCATCCTCAGATATCAGAAGTGCCATGCCCGGTTAGCAACCTTACCAGACGCATCACTCACATGCTCAGTGATGCCCTTAACCCTCGCGGTCTTCATTCCAAGACAGCGGAGTACTCGGCTCCCCTCAAGGTGTCCTCAGGGACCTCGATCGACACACGTATTATGAAATGACACGGTACCAGGGCTTCTTCCTCGGATATCAGAAGTGCCCTTCCCGGTTAGCAACATGACCAGATGCATCACTTACATGCTCAGTGATGCCTTTAACCCTCGCGGTCCTCGTTCCAAGACAGCGGAGTACTCGGCTCCCTTCAAAGTGTCCTCAGGGACCTCGGTCGACACACGTATTATGAAATGACACGGTACCAGGGCTTCATCCTCGGATATCAGAAGGGGCCTGCCCGGTTAGCAACCTGACCAGACGCTTCACTCACATGCTCAGTGATGCCCTTAACCCTCGCGGTCTTCATTCCAAGACAGCGGAGTACTCGGCTCCCCTCAAGGTGTCATCAGGGACCTCGGTCGACACACTTATTATGAAATGACACGGTACCAGGGCTTCATCCTCGGATATCAGAAGTGCCCTGCCCGGTTAGCAGCCTGACCAGACACATCACTCACATGCTCAATGATGCCCTTAACCCTCGTGGTCTTCGTTCCAAGACAGCGGAGTACTCGGCTCCCCTTAAGGTGTCCTCAGGGACCTCGGTAGACACACTTATTATGAAATGACACGGTACCTGGGCTTCATCCTCGGATATCAGAAGTGGCCTGCCCGGTTAGCAACCTGACCAGACGCATCACTCACATGCTCAGTTATGCCTTTAACCTTCGCGGTCTTCGTTCCAAGACAGCGGAGTACTCGGCTCCCCTTAAGGTGTCCTCAGGGACCTCGGTAGACACACTTATTATGAAATGACACGGTACCTGGGCCTCATCCTCGGATATCAGAAGTGGCCTGCCCAGTTAGCAGCCTGACCAGACGCATCACTCACATGCTCAGTGATGCCCTTAACCCTCGCGGCCTTCGTTCCAAGACAGCGGAGTATTCGGCTCTCCTCAAGGTGTCCTCAGGGACCTCGGTCGACACACGTATTATGAAATGACACGGTACCAGGGCTTCATCCTCGGATATCAGAAGTACCTTGCCCAGTTAGCAACCTGACCAGACGCATCACTCACATTCTCAGTGATGCCCTTAACCCTTGCGGTCTTCGTTCCAAGACAGCGGAGTACTCGGCTCCCCTCAAGGTGTCCTCAGGGTCCTCGGTGGACACACTTATTATGAAATGACACGGTACCAGGGCTTCATCCTCGGATATCAGAAGTGGCCTGCCCGGTTAGCAGCCTGACCAGACGCATCACTCACATGCTCAGTGATGCATTTAACCCTCGCGGTCTTCGTTCCAAAACAGCGGAGTACTCGGCTCCCCTCAAGGTGTCCTCAGGGACCTCGGTCGACACACGTATTATGAAATGACACGGTACCTGGGCTTCATCCTCGGATATCAGAAGTGCCCTGCCCGGTTAGCAACCTGACCAGACGCATCACTCACATGCTCAGGGATGCCCTTAACCCTCGCGGTCTTCGTTGCAAGACAGCGGAGTACTCGGCTCCCCTCAAGGTGTCCTCAAGGACCTCGGTCGACACACGTATTATGAAATGACACGGTACCAGGGCTTCATCCTCAGATATCAGAAGTGCCCTGCCCGGTTAGCAACCTGACCAGACGCATCACTCACATGCTCAGTGATGCCCTTAACCATCGCGGTCTTTGTTCCAAGACAGCGGAGTACTCGGCTCCCCTCAAGGTGTCATCAGGGACCTCGGTCGACACACTTATTATGAAATTACACGGTACCAGGGCTTCATCCTCGGATATCAGAAGTGCCCTGCCCGGTTAGCAACCAGACCAGACGCATCACTCACATGCTCAATGATGCCCTTAACCCTCGCGGTCTTTGTTCCAAGACAGCGGAGTGCTCGGCTCCCCTCAAGGTGTCCTCAGGAACCTCGGTCGACACACGTATTATGAAATGACACGGTACGTGGTCTTCATCCTCGGATATCAGAAGTGCCCTGCCCGGTTAGCAACCTGACCAGACGCATCACTCACATGCTCAGTGATGCCCTTAACCCTCGCGGTCTTCATTCCAAGACAGTGGAGTACTCGGCTCCCCTCAAGGTGTCCTCAGGGACCTCGATCGACACACGTATTATGAAATGACACGGTACCAGGGCTTCATCCTCGGATATCAGAAGTGCCCTTCCCGGTTAGCAGCCTGACCAGATGCATCACTCACATGCTCAGTGATGCCTTTAACCCTCGCGGTCCTCGTTCCAAGACAGCGGAGTACTCGGCTCCCCTCAAAGTGTCCTCAGGGACCTCGGTCGACACACGTATTATGAAATGACACGGTACCAGGGCTTCATCCTCGGATATCAGAAGTTCAATGAGAATTGCAACTTGGAGCGTCTATTTTTGCTGCAGTACATGGCCATGGTAGTGGTCGATCGACGCAGTTCATCACGGATGCATAAGCGAACATTATTATACTATTATTTAGTCATTATTTTATATATCTCAGTTGCATCTTTCATCTGATATCTTTGGTTAGTCCAGGCCTGGACATTTATGGACTTGTTTACAGTTGTGTCATTTATTTTAATTCCTCCCCGCCCCGCCCCCCCCCCCCCCCCCCCCCCCCCCCAAAAAAAAATTTTTTTTTTTTTTTTTTTTTTTTAAAATAAATCAATTAATTACAATATTTTTTTGCAATTGTTTTTCATTTTCCAAATAAGATTATATGTATCAAGCTACTTGTGTTATGTTTATCATCTTAAATTACCGGTATATTCTCCGTGGATCTTATTACGTTTTTCAGGCCACAGGGAAAAAGATTAGGTGATAGTATACATCCTTCACTTAGCTCATTGTCTTGTTTATTTACAATTTTATTTTCTGATACAAATTCTTGCACAATAAGTAAAGAAAATTTGCAGACACCGAGGCTTTTTCTTTTTTAGGAAGAGTAGCAAAATAACAGAAAAAAAAATTATTCAAAAATCATCTGTAACTTACACAGACCACAAAAACAACGTAGAATTAGAAGTAATGTATACTGCACAAAATAAAATCTAACACATGAGGTAACAACTTAATTTTGCTGCAAGAATTTTAAATATCTGGACTTTCAGATAACTTAACTAACTATTAGCCATTTTAAAGTTTTTCACAAAATAAGTGTAGTTTTACTGATTTCTAAATCTTTGCATGAGTAATTGAAATATACATACCTTAATAGTTGAGCAAGATCTGAGAGCATTTCACGCAGGAGATCAAATTTAGCAGTGAAGTAAAAACATAGCACTGGAATAACAGTTAACAGGAACGTAGTTGTATAACACAACACAATTCCTGTCCATAGACAATGAAAATAAATAGCTGTATTATTAATAATCCTATCCCGGAAAACATGGATAAGATCTGATTGGCTAATTAAAAAAAACGTTCAAATGTTCATGTCATTGTCTAACATATAATCATTGTTAGTATGGACGTGATTCTGTTTAAGTGGATAGATGACTGAAGTATAGATTTGATTACGTCAACTGATAGTCCATGGGGGGTGTGTGGATTGTTGCTATTGTTAGCGAATGTCCACAATGTTTAGGTTACTCTTTTGTGCGTCCTGAAAAGGGCGTTAAGTGGTGGGTTGCAGGTAGCTTTCCTCACATCCCGAGCGTGCTGATGAAGGTAGACTGAAGTCCTCCAGGTGGTTGTGCTATGCTTCGCTTCATCTGTGTGTCGCTCACTACCATGGGGATCACGTCGATCCCTCACCTTGTTAGCCAGGCTGTTATAAAACAGTCCGTTTCCGAGAAGGGCTACGAGGAAGCCAAGTATTACAACATTCACATTTACTCAAAAAGTAGCATAAAATATTTGAGACAGATGGAGAAAGACATTTTGGCATGAACTAAACTCAACAAACACTTTACAAAAAATTCAAAATACTGATGTAAGAAATGATAGAAAGCCATGATGTCTTATGCCAAACAGATTGACACAAGAGTAAGACGATTTGTTCTGTTATTAACCTAGCCATGTTTTATAGGACCCTAACAGTAAATGAAAACATTTTTTACTTGTTAAAAGCAAAAGTTTAGTAAGGACTATGCTTGAGCATAATCTGTAAGGGATAAAGACAGAGTTTAAACACAAAGATTTGAACCATGAGTGGCACAAGAGACAAATTGTAGTAAGATGTAGTAACTGACAAACTTTTGCACATATATATTTAGAAACACAAAGACTGCTAGCTAACATGTGTAGTACATCGATTTACTATGAAATTATTGTGTGACAGGTCTAAAGTTATTTCTATCGTATCTTCCTTACCACTATCACTACTTAACTGACACTTTAATTTAACCACTAACAATTCTTTTAACACAAGTAAAACAAAGAATGTTTATTTCATCAACATCATACACATCATATCAATACCCTAGGCTCCTAGATCGAATTATATTGTTCATAAATTATGTATTATTGGCACAGGACTTACTCTAGCACTAAACTTTACCCAGGGTTCTAATCACGTGGTCGGAATCTAGCAATTGTTAAATTCACCGTCTATCTCTGTGCGCTGATATATTGCTGTCTATCTATAAGTTCTCAGTCCGGATATCTCTTTCCACGCTCGTCTGATGGTATTATCTTTCAGCGTACACACCGTGGATGTCTACTGAGACTTATCTCGTCTCAACGTAAGGCAAATGTCTACCGAACTTCTTGTCTCGTCTCAACGTCAGGAAGTCGGCGACTGCATCTGTGCTCCGACTGCAGCTGTGCTCCGACTGTAGCTGTGCTCCGACTGCAGTTGTGCTCGTGTCTATGACAGACGACAGTGGTTGTGTTACTGTGGTTGTTAGGACGAGGAAACTCACAAGTCACGACGGGTTGTCCAGGATGACAGCTTCGTGTTGAAGCAACACGTCTCCGTCTGACGATAATGAAGTCGGGTCACGAGAGAAAGGTGTTAGCGACGACGACTTGAACAGAACATCACACACAGACCGATTCTTACACGTGTGTGGTCTCTCATTGCTTTTCAGTGTTGGTTTGCTTGGGTGGCTTCTAATTATATTTCTTTAATCTGGTCACTCACTGGCTAAGCTCTGTAGTTTTATCTATCTACTTGTTCTTGTCTAATATGCTTACTAAACTGCACGGTAGAATACCCTTCTCTGCTGCTTTTGATCTGCCGCTCCCCCCTGATCTGTCTCACCCAGCTTATATGCTAAGCTCTCTGCTTTGGTCAATGACTTATACTTTCTTGAGTTCATTTCCCTCGAAGTTTATTTGAACTGGCGTGTCCCAGAGAAAGGCTGCCTTGTTTTTCAAACTACTGAATGACCTATAGGTCATGGGATTCCCAGTTCAAATAGTGGGAATGAGAACCATTTTGGCTGGATAATTTTAAACTGCATTGTTTGAGAGTTAGGAGAATGCCCCGTTCAATGAACTGAACCTCTCG
This sequence comes from Ariolimax columbianus, assembly GCA_036924085.1. Lineage (NCBI taxonomy): Eukaryota > Metazoa > Mollusca > Gastropoda > Stylommatophora > Arionidae > Ariolimax > Ariolimax columbianus. The sequence continues at coordinate 136,373,310 of JAVGWX010000003.1, forward strand.
GGCAGGATTTCCTGGCGTTGGCTCGTTGGGCCCTTGTAACTCTGTTACAATTGTAATAGCATATTAAAACAATATCTTTAGACATAAAATTGAAAGATATTGAGTTTTTAACTTTGTTGTGAAATTTGTAGTACCTACCCCATAATATGAAAGCCAGTTGGTATCCAGGGAATGTCATGTTTCTTGTCTGGATATAGTAAATAAAAATGTCTGCATTAGATTTGAATTTCATGAACATCAACTAAATATCAAGAGTTCAGTGAACTAGTCAAAAGGTGCCATACAGCAATCAATACAGACGGAAATTAAAGAAGAAAAGTAAAGATAAATACGTCCCACTCTTAAGATACAACCAACTAATGTATCCAGATGTACACTTGACTGGAACACACAAGGAAATAGAACAAGGGCAATTCAGAGCAAACCCTGAAGATGAATGGTAGAAGTAAAAAACTACTGTGTCCTGGGACCTCATGAGTGGAACAGAAGAAATGATCCAAATTTAAATAGTTTGTGGCCAGTTATTGAGACCCTATATTCTACAGGAAATTAAAAGCATTAATAATAATGAGACCTAAAAAAACTCATATGTATACATTTATCATTTTTGGATATTTATTTTAGAGACAAGAAAGAATCTATTCTAGTTGTCAAACATTTGCACACATTTTGAGCTCAATCACATGTGAATTCAACTTATGGGCTTCATACTATCCTTCTTCTTCTTCTTCATCGTACGCAGTCAGACATCAACCTTAATATTTTCGAAAAAAGCAGCCGTCATCCTGAGGCTGTCGACACTGCCATAGAGCTTGTCTAGTGTTGCCACTGGTGATGGCCACATTTGCTCTCTCTGATCCTCGTATGTCGGGCAGTTTTGCAGCAAATGTTCAGCGGTCATTTTCCCGGTACCACACGGGCATTCGTCAGTGTCACCTATCTTCAATTTGTTGAATATGTGGTACCTAAGTCTATTGTGGCCAGTGCGAAGTCTGAAGACCACGACCTGCTCTCTTCTGTTCAACTGGTAATAGGCATCGTTTTTTGTGTAGCCAGTATGTTCGGTTTCCCATTTGGTCATGTATCTATCTCTAATAAGCCGTTTTGACCCTTCGTATGTCATACTAGTTTCTGGTTGTGGTAGTCTTGCGCTCATACTATTAAACACTGATATTTTAAACAGAAATGGTCAGCAAATTGTATCCATATATTCAAATGTGTATGTGCATGTTTATGGGCGTCCTGCCTTGGTCAACTCGTGTTCTAGTTTAAAAAAGTAAAGGAAGTCCCATAGCAGACATGCCGTCAGGGATGAAGTGTTAGAGCCTTCATTGTACTAGCCCACAGCGTTGTGTGGTTCCCTTCCACGCTGTCTTTTTCCTGTCGAAGCCTTCCGCCAGGTACCCATTTACAGCTGGGTCGACTGGAGTGGGCGATAGCGAGAGTTGCCATAAAAAGCGAGTGCTTTACCACTGCGCTAATCAGCCGCTCGTGCTCTAGTTTACCCAATTGTCAATTATTACAAAAGCTCAATCAGTGTGCCATGAAGTCTTCAACACTTAGACTCCCCAACACTATCTCCCACGGAACTTCCTTTACTATTTTTCCTCTTTTTTACATTTGCAAACAAATATTTTTTTCGATAAATGAATGTACCCACCAAAATGTTTTGAGGTGTCATATCTGTAACAGGTACAAATGTTATGTTTCCCTGGTAAATATTCAGCAGATCGTACCTGTAAATCAGGTAAACAAAATGAAGCTACTACTATAATAACATCAAATAATGGCTGAAATACAGTCCAGGTCAAAATGGTGTCTTAGGGGAGAACAGTAGCATATACTTAACGATAGTATGACCTAAGTAGGTCTTTAGGTACGATTCACTTGTGTTTGCAGATTAATTCACCCCAAACAGAGTTCCATGAGTTCCTATGAAACGTAGAGGGACAATCCATTTCGGGTTAAGGGGAGGACAGGTTGATATCATTTTTTTTAAATTAAAAAAACTTAGATAAAGATAGAAGTGTAGCGAAGGTTGTTATATTTAGTTTTGTGAAGAGCACTGTAATGGTAAGGTCTAGATTTAGGGTTATAGTTAGGTTTATGGCTAGGGTTATGGTTATCGGTAGATTCAGGATCATAGTTAGGATAAGGGTTATGGTTATATTAGGGTTTAGTTTATGCTTAGGGTTAGGGTTAGGATTAGGTTTATGATTAGGGTTAGGGTTAGGATTATAGTAGGGTTAGGGTTAAATAATATTGGTTGTTATTAAATCGTCTAATAGCATGGATAATGCCACGCTGCTGTAGGAACTGGATGTTAACTCTCTTTAACATCAACCCCTTTTGAAAGATTCAAGACATTCATTGCTAAGTAGGCAGGAATAAGCGTCTATTCTCACAGATGCTTGACAGTTTAAAACTGGACTATTCTGCGATATCACTACCTCAGATTCGTTGCTAACAATATATTTTTCTATTATTTGGAATGAATTAATATACAAGTACCGGTCTTTAGTACGTGTGGGACTAGCGACCTTATTGTGTAAAACAAATTGCTACAGAAACCACCACTACAAACGGGCGCAAAGTTGTAAAGGCTCTTCTTATATCCCTGCATTTCTGAATAAGGTGGACCTGGAATTTATACTCTGTAGAATAATGCAATGAAATAAGCAGGAAAACAAAGATGGATGTATAGCGCTCGACCTATGTGCCTGTCCTGACATATGGATGTGAGTCATGGGCAATGACTACAGCCCAAGAAAGGCAATTACAAACTTCAGAAATGAGGTACCTAAGAAAGACGGTTCAGGTGACGAAAAGGGACAAGATCCGTAACCAGACAATACGTAGCAATCTTGAAGTTCAACCCCTGCAGACACGAGTGGAGCAGTCCCAACTACAGTGGTTTGGCCATGTCTGTAGAATGGAAGAAGATCGGATACCAAAGCGGTCATGGGAGATCAAAAGTCAAGGACGCAGACCCCGAGGACGTCCCAAAGTACGTTGGGAAGACAACATACGACAGTCCCTAAGTGATAGAGGGCTGGATTGGAAAGAGGTCAGGAAAAAGACGGCGGATAGAGCAGTGTGGCGTTCTCTTTGGCAAACCTCTACACCTCACGGTAGAAGAGGAGCGACTAAGTAAGTTAGTAAGAATAATGCAATACTTCGCAGTAGACTCACTACTACAGTTTTCACAGTTGATCGCCACCTCGTTGATCAGGCTTTTATAATACAGACCCCTTCTAAGTTCCCAGCTTGGGTCTTAGGTGATGTCTTGGTCAGTTTGTTGCACCTTATAATGACACTTACCTTCTTGTCCATGGTATGTATGTGTGTGTGTGTGTATGTGTGTGTGTGTGTATAAATTAGTGAATGTTTGTTGTGCTCATATTAATTAATCTGAAAACTAATTAACTAAAGTATAAAGAAGAATGCAGTTTTCTAATCGGAGACATCTTCTTTTCGGATCTAATCCAGAAGAGCCAAAGAGGGACGACTGAAATCAGGGTAAACTTTTCTACAAACTGTACAGTTCAGAAACATGAGCAAAACCGTACCGAAAAATAGCGCTAAAGACACCGTCAGTAATGGATGGAGATCAAAGAAGAACTTGCGACAGGGCATAATATGTCAGACGGTGTGTAGAGCCCTGAACAGATTACGAACGAGAGTGTTCAGGTGTAAATCGAACTTGAAAAAAAGGGGAATATACAGACGACGATGTCTGCGAATAGGTAGCTGCTATCCAAGACACTGATCATTGTACAACACATCTGGTCCAACACTTTGTGAAGTTGTTGGACAGAGAAAGTAAAGTAATTAACTACAGTATGTGTACTTCGATTGAAGAGAGCTACTCAAAACAATCGTACATTTGTGTCTATAAGGTGAATCAGCAACAAATGCTGTTAAGAATTTAGGAGCCGGTATATGTGTCTCGTTTTATGAAACCTGTTGTAAAACAGGAAGTATTGTAAGACAATAAATACGAGGCGTGTTCAACTGAAACCGGATCCAGTGGCTTTATTACAAACAAATGAAAGTTACATCATCTGGTGTGACAGAATTAAATATAGCAATTGTTATTAAGCAAACATGCCACTTGGTTAGTTAGAAAAAGTCTCCATATGGATTCAGACACGCATCCACTTCTTGGGTAGTTGGCGGAGGCCGTCCTGAAAAGAAAATGACTTTGGTTACTCGTTGAACCATGACGTCTGCATCGGAGTCGAATCGTTGTCCCTTCAGAAATGTTGTTATGGGTCCGAACAAATGAAGTCACAAGAGACCAGATCGAGGCTATATAATGGGTGTGGCAGTACTTCCCACCTTTTCTGTGCTAACGCTTTCTGAACAATGTTCGCGACACGTGGACGCGCATTGTCGTGCAACAGAATCACACCATGCGAAAACATGCCGGGTCGTTTATTCTTGATTGCTGTATGCAGCTTGTCTAGTGTGTCATTGTAGCGGATGGCATTGCTGTTCACGACAGGCTCTTTAAACTATGCCAACGAAAGTCCCTCATGGTCAAAAACGCTGTTAGCATAACTTTCCCACCGGAAATGTGTGACTTGAATTTTGTTGGTTTCGGTAATCCGTGATGTTTCTAACGCATGCTAGCAGTTTTACTCCTCAACTCAAAGTGGTGGCACCACGATATATCACCTGCCCTTATGCGAAACAAGGAAACGAATCGCCCTACTCTTCGTATCGCAGCAAGTGGTTCAAACTCCATCCCATGCGTTCTTCCTTATGGTGGTTGGTCAGCAACCGAGGTACCCATTATGAACACACCTTCCGATACTTCAGTTTCTTAATAACCTCCATTTGAACTGTCCATAGCGACATAGCGACATAGCGAATTCCTGTGCTAGCGAACGTAAGCTTTGGCGACGGTTAATCCGTCCGAATTTGCTGCATCAATTTTGGCGATGGCATCTTCTGACGCAACAATATGCACCTGGCCTGGTCTCGGAAGATATTTTGTTAACTCACGTTCTTCTTTAAACATCATTGGCCAGTTCTTCACTGTTGTCTAAGGCACACTTTTGTCACCATACGCTGTCTGCATTCTGCGATGAATGTCAACTGATCGACATCCTTTAGCTGTTAGAAACCGAATCACCACTCGCTGATCAACTCTGGACGGATTCCTAATCACACCCGCCATGTTTTCAAAGATCTGCCGAGGAAACTGTGAGTCGGAGGATAATGAAATTTTGCAAACTTGAGGGTTGGTATGTGCTGTTTACACCAGAAGTGACGTCATCATGCGCATTGTACGTATATTCACTTGGTGCCGTTTGGTCCGGTTTGCGTTGAACACGCTTGGTATTGTAAGACAAGTGTAACAGATCTTAGCTTTTTAGCCCATATTTTAACATACATAATTTAGGTTAAGGTTTCAGTAGGTGGTGGATAATGTTTTTATTTGTTAGTACGGTTAATGGATTCTGGTGGCGGAATATCATTCACAAAACGCCTGCCTAAAAACTATGAGCAGACGCTAACTGGACGAACAGATTCGACAAGACAAGAATCCCCGTGATAGTCGCGGAAACAGTAAATATGTCATGTCATATAGATAATTAGCTCATAGTCATTAGATGAAGCAGCAATCCACAGACTGCAAAGTTTCGACATTAAACGAGGCTCGAGCGGAGTGGGGAGCAGGAAAGTGTACAACCAGCGAGCTACAGGGACCATCAGCATCCATACCCTACGCCATTTGATGAGAGAGACTGCGCACCTATGGGTATGCCTGGAGTACAGTGACGTCGATTCTTAGAAACAGAAACACAGTCATCTGAAGCTAATAGTAAATCAAAAAAGCTATCTTCACGAATTCCGTCGGATAGTTGACGAATTCCTTTCACACGCACAGTAACGATTACCAATGAGGCAGCCTGTACATTTTTATGAGAAGGCAGATACAGGTCTGACAACCAGTCAGTAGATAGCAGAAGTTTAAGACAGTTGATTTGTTCTAAGAGATCGTAAACCCTGGAAATAGTTTAGACGAAACCACCATTGGTGTTCAGTTCCCCCAAAGTCTCAGATATAATTTAGACATAGATCAGGTATACGACAGGATGATGATCTTAGGCTCTAGTAGACAGGCATGCGAGTTAGAGAGCCTGCTGTGCATAGTCTGACATTGATGTTTTCTTTTGTAACCTAATAACAACTATATATTACATGTGCTGGAAACTGGTGCGATAGTTCTTCGATCAAAATAAGTAACGTGAAGAGTCCCTTCTTAGATTAAAGCGTCGCTCTACCACACAAGAAGTATTGTAAGACCAGAAGAATTGTCACTGTTAAATTATGTTCTAATTATTAAGTCGAGGTTCAAGCTCTAGAACAAGCTGCTGATGTAATACACAACAGCAAGTTCAACTGTCACCAGGCAGTTATCTTCACGGACGCATAATCTGTACTGCAAGCATTTGAGGAATCAACTGAGTAGTGTAGTTGCCAGTGGTTACCATCCTATAGTGGTATACCCGGGAATCAAAAGGTAGACAGAATTACAAAAAACGGTAAGAGAATTTCAACAGGAAGACAATGAAATCACATACATCAAGAACAAGTGAGCTCTCCTATTAGAAGAGATTAGTACCAACTCGACGACAATCTCCACACTCTTGACCGGCGGGGCATCATCATTATGTGCCTCAGGATAGGGCATATCAGACTCAGTAAACATCTGCACATGCCTTGTCTGTCTGCTTCACAACTGTGCACGTGTTGACTGAGCAAATAAATTCGATGATGAGCATGTTGTACAGGACTGCGGTCTCTACAGTTAGTTAATTGCCATCGTAAACGATGATGGCGATATCATCAGACGGTTTGGTATTGATGAGATTACTTGTGCTGTACTTGGATTATAGTGAGGAAAATACTGCGTTGGTCATCAACCTGACTCTCTAGTCCCGAGCAACCTTGGATCAGTGGCAAGATAAAAGCCAAGACGAATGAAGGTAATTCAGGATGCAGGCACTCTGGTCACACCTCCTTTGCGACTAGGAGTCGCTTGAAACTTGCTGGATTCGATAGCCCACCATTTCCATTCATCTCTTTAAGAGGCGATGCCTTATCTCTCGACAACATCACTCCCCGTGTGAGCGTTGTGTCATGGACATGTTGCTAGTCGGAAATATCACAATCTCTCTAAAGCGATGCGTGTGTCTATTATTGGCCCGTGTGTACATTTCCCAGGCACAAGGCACTGTCAACAAACAGGGCGCCAATCTCATGAAGTTTAGCCGTGTACACTGGACCGTGGAAATTCGATATAGGGTAACCGAAATGATATTGTAAATAGTTTAAGACATTGTCTGGATAACCGAAGAGGAAAACACTACAAAATGAACAAACCAACTAATCGAAACGGAAAATCACGACACGTTTCCGTGGACACAAGTGTAAGTCGTCAACTTGTGTGACTTCCAGTCAAATTCATGGCTTGGCCGCATCCATAATGGACTAAAACACGAGACAGAACTAGACCACGGACAGTTGTACTGCCCAAACAAATAATAAGAGGAAGCTCAAAGTTGTACACCCTTAATGAGGACCTCCAAAACAACGGAAACTCGTCTTAAGGTACCCAAATCAAACAGTGAACATACGAAAAACAGAAATACACGAACTCATCAATTTTTGAATTCACACAGAAAACCACATAAGTCCACTTACACCTAGGGTCCCATACATTTCTACGGCGCTGCAGATTATGTTTGAAACTTTCTCCCATGGGTACTCGATACATTTGGCACACATAAAAGCGTGGTGTTAAAATTGTACATTCTGATGTACCAAAAAGACCGTGTCTGTGTGTTTGAAAGAGTAGTGCCTCGTGTAATGGAAGTAATTTATTACTAAGGAAGAAGTAGATGTATTTAACTGAACTGTTAGGAATAACAGTCACCATATTCAGCTAGCAAATGAAAGATACATAGAGAGAATGATAGGCAGACAAAGAAAAAGACAGAAAGGCATTGAAGAATGCTGACAGACAGGTAAACATTCACACAAACAGATATTTTAGGCAGTAACACAGACAACAACAGATAGACAAACTCCAGACAGACAAATAGATTAGACAGACAGACAGACAGACAGACAGACAGAGATAGATAGATAGATAGATAGATAGATAGATAGATAGATAGATAGATAGATAGATAGATAGATAGATAGATAGATAGATAGATAGATAGATAGATAGATAGATAGATAGATAGATAGATAGATAGATAGATAGATAGATCGATAGATAGATTAATTGATTCATTAAGTGATTGATTGATTGATTGACAGTCATTTGAAATAGATCACATATTTAAGTCAGCATGAGTAAATCCTAAGGAATAATTTGCATTCCAAACAACTTCTAGTCGTCTTGATTACATCTTGCCACTGGGTTAAGGTAGCAGGACGAGAGAGTTGGGCTGAAGCCTCAAGGTAAACTTTCCTACTTTAATCTGTTCATGCGCAAGTTACAGCATCAGACCAACCGAAAACAATTAGCACAATCGTGATACTGTCGCCACCTTAACTTGTGATGGACACTTCACCTTAACTTGTGATGGACACGTCATCTTAACTTGTGATGGACACGCCACCCTAACTTGTGATGGACACGTCACCTTAACTTGTGATGGACACGTCATCTTAACTTGTGATGGACACGTCATCTTAACTTGTGATGGACACGCCACCTTAACTTGTGATGGACACGTCACCTTAACTTGTGATGGACACGTCATCTTAACTTGTGATGGATACGCCACCTTAACTTGTGATGGACACGTCACCTTAACTTGTGATGGACACGCCACCTTAACTTGTGATGGACACGCCACCTTAACCTGTGATGGACACGCCACCTTAACTTGTGATGGACACGTCACCTTAACTTGTGATGGACAACTATTATCATTGTTATTATTATTACGCCACACAGAACCTTCTTTTAGTGTTTGATAACTGTATGTGGTTGATCATAGAGACATCTCATCGGGTCTTCTAAAGCTCTTTAGCTATTATAATGATAACTCGTGGAGTTTTATTTACGTTTATATTTTTAATACAATGTCTCCACACTTCTTGCAAGATTTCCATCAAATGAAGATACGAGTACTCTTGTTATGTCAGTCCTGTATATTGTCATTACCCTTTCCGAGAGATCACCATCATACCAAATATACTTCTACTCGTATGAGAGATACTATTTCTGACATAAACAGTTCAACTTTATGAAGCATACCTGTAGTTTCTTGTACCAATAAATATATTTACCAGGGCATTTAAAATGCTCACAAGAAGGGCGAAGCCAAGACACACTGAAATGGAGGAACACCATGTATTTAGAAGTAACCATGAATACTAGGCTAAATACAATAACAATTACAAAATAGTAATACTTGCCCATCGCAAGCCAGGATAGTGGCAGCTTCAGACATGTGTATTGAGATATGACCTCATTTCATTGAACAGTTCTATCTGATCGCGACAAATTCTGCATCCCCATTGGGCCGTCTTGCATTCTGTTCTTTCGTGTAGCTCGTTTTTTCTACGCCTCAGTAATGGTTTTCTCAGCGATGCGAGCACCTTGTCTAACTGCAGTGTGTCAGGTTGAGCGGTTCAGAGCAAAAAGTCACATGAGAAAACATCAATGGAAAAACTGTTCAAAGAAAATGTTAGTCTTTGCATCGTTTCTTCTGTCCCTCCGGCTTGCTTTTGTCTGTCTTAAGTTCATCATACAATAGTTGTTTAGGGAGACACTCATCGAACAACATGTCCAATTTATCTGAACTGGGCTCTCTGCTGTAGCGTACGTATGCCAATAAGTTTCGCCTTGCTGAGGACTACAGAGTTGGGCACTCTGCCCTGACAACCGATCCTGAGCAGCTCACGTGAAAAAAGGTTGAGTTTCCGGACATGAGATGCTATAGACTGTGCATGTTTTGCATGCATATTGAAGTGTGGTTAGCAGAACAAAGCGATGCATCTTGTTCTTGTTGGCAACATTGATTCCTTGCCGGTCTCAAATGCTTGCTCGCAATCTTCCAAAATCAGCACTCTCCATCTACAAGGTAACTTCAAAAAGTTCCCTGAATAGCCGACTCGCGTTTGAATGAAAGATGATATTATGGAGAAAAGATATTTATAAGTTGGTAATTATCTTGACGAAACTTTAAAAAAAAATATTTTCATGCGTTCGCCTTATTTCTCTATTCTCCAAGGTGATGTGCGTTGCACTACGGTTTTAATTTTGCTCCTGTTGGCCCAGTACATCCGACTTCGGCATGTATTTTATGTAAGGGTCTCCTTCCTTCTGCATTTTCTAAGGGTTTGCTTTCCCGGAGTAACGGCCGGCGCTGTGATGGGGATCGAACCCAGCACCTTCCGTTTGTGAGCCGTGTCACTTAACCACTAGCTCATGCCATTGGCGAAGTGACATTACAGACGTGACCGTAACATATAATCTCGAACAGAAGTTACAGAATTTTGTATCTGTGTTGTGCTTGTTGCATCGTCGGAGTTGAAAATGTCCTTGATTGAACAACGTACCAATGTGGAATTCTGTGTTTTCATTGAGAAGTCACCACCAGAAGCACAAACATTGCTGAATAAAACATATGGTGATACTGCAATGAAGAAATCGCAAGTATTTGAGTGGGACAATCGTTTCCGTGAAGGTCGTGTTAGTGTCGATGATGATGCACGTAGTGGACGACCGTCAACCTTGATCAACAATGAAAACATTGAGCGTGTTCGAAGCGTTGTGCGCTGACAGAAGGCTTAGTATTGTCTACTATGATTTCATTCCTGAAGGCCAAATGGGTGAACAAAGAAATGTACGCTGATATACTCCTTCGAATAAGATATGCAATCAGAAGAAAACGATTTTTAAAAATGGAAAACAAACAGTTGGATTATGCTGCAAGACAATGTACCAGCACATCGATCTCTACTGGTGAAGCAGTACCTCGCAAAGCACAATGTGATTACCTTGGAGCATCTTCTATATTCTCCCGACTTGGTACCAGCTGATTTTTTCCTGTTCACTCGACTGAAACCGGCACTGAAAGGACAGCAATTCAAGATGCTGAAGACGTTATCACCAATGCGACAAGACAGCTGAGAGAGGTGTCAAAGAATGGGTTCCACGAATGTTTCCAGCAGCTGAGAGAGGTGTCAAAGAATGGGTTCCACGAATGTTTCTAGCAGCTGAGAGACGTGTCAAAGAATGGGTTCCACGAATGTTTCTAGCAGCTGAGAGAGGTGTCAAAGAATGGGTTCCACGAATGTTTCTAGCAGCTGTATGCATTTTGGCAAAAGTGTAGTTACCAAAAGGGAACTACCTTAAAGGAAATGTAGTGTAGATAATTCTATTGTAATTTATTTCTATACAATCCCCTAGTTCTGGTACTTTTTGAAGCTATCTCGTATATACTTGTGAATGGAAGATTACAATTTACACTACTGAACTATTCAATATTGAAATTCCTATGATGTTTTTACGTTCCAGTTAAACATGATAATATCAAATATATTGTAAATCACTGAACTAGGAACGTCTCTAATAACAAAACAAACCCAAAATACGGCAAAGGTTGCTCAAGTTGGATTTTTTGAAGCAAACTTTCACAGGTTTTGTTGTGGTTTGTTTTAAAGGTTTCCCTTTCTGGATTGTACTTGCGAAGGCATGCACCATTTCACCCCAGACCGTAGTTCTTTGGTTCATATCAGGACGTATCGGCAAGTGTGTATATCTGTTTGTAACGTGAATGTATTGGCCAGTGTATGGATGCACGATTGTATCTATTTTTAAAGTCTTTCACTATGACAGCTTTGCTTTACAGCGGTTTTGTCAATCCTTTCCTTACGCGGAGAAGTGGTAATACGAAGAAAATCCCCGAAATGCCCACTCAAACTGGACACAAAGTGGTTTCAAACCGGGTATGTTTAGATTGCAAACCAATCTTGCTCTCGATGTACACCACTATACCACAGGCTCCCCTTTGCAACTGGATAGTTGTAGATTATTACAGAGTTAGTCATCATCGAAGTTTCATATATATTGGGTTTAGTGAAGTTTGTTTTGAAAGTAAAGGTTCAGTATTAGTTGATTAATTCAATTCAGTTATGTTTTAGTAGTGAGCAGTATCCCGAGTAGAGCTTCAGTTGGGATCAGTTTCCTGAATAAATTTTTACTTGGGAGTCATTTTTTTTAGGAAAGTTTCTTATCCGGAGTAAAGTTTAAGCTGAGGTCAGTCAACTGGTCAGTCAACTGAGACAGATTTTAGTTCGAAACGTTTTTCCTGTGCGTATCCAGCTGTTTATCAATGTGGTACTCCAATCCGGCAAATCAGTCTGAAATAAGAAGCCATTTGTTTTGTTCTGCAAATCCATATAGTCAGTCCCTAGAATCTGTTGTTTCATGACTTCTCTGGTGTGTCTTTCAGACTTTCATTTGGCTACTAGAAGTATATTTTTTCTCAATATACTAACATTTATTCGATAAAAATATATCAGAACAAGTAGTTAGCCATTAACTTCTAAGGCAAGAAAATCTGCTCAGTGTTTTTCCAGCGACAAATGGCAATATGATAATGGTCTGAGATTATTCAGTTGGCTGTATACTAAACACATGTCGCTTGAACAGCATTCCATAGCGATGTAATAATATTCGACATAATAAAGTCAATTTCTGCTTCAGCAAAACGATTTCTCAGTAGGGCAAATTCAAAAGTAGAGTCATTATTGCACTTATCTTTGAGTGAATTACATCTTCTTCTTTTTCGGCGTTGGTTCTGAAATGTTTACTGCAAGACTGCGATATATGCGCCTTTCTGTCCGACACATCCTATTTCAGTTGGGTATTGTGTGTGTACTTCAGAAATGAGGTACCTAAGAAAGGCAGTTCAGGTGACGAAAAGGGACACGATCCGTAACCAAACAATACGTAGCAATCTTGAAGTTCAACCCCTGCAGACACGAGTGGAGCAGTCCCAACTACAGTGGTTTGGCCATGTCTGTAGAATGGAAGAAGATCGGATACCAAAGCGGTCAAGGGAGATCAAAAGTCAAGGACGCAGACCCTGAGGACGTCCCAAAGTACGTTGGGAAGACAACATACGACAGTCCCTAAGTGATAGAGGACTGGATTGGAAAGAGGCCAGGAAAAATACGGCGGATAGAGCAGTGTGGCGTTCTCTTTGGCAAACCTCTACACCTCACGGTAGAAGAGGAGCGACTAAGTAAGTATTGTGTGTGTACTGGTTTGCCTTTCCACTGCGATCCATTTTCTCTTAACCAGACTACACTAGTGCAGCCTGTTTCCAGCCTGCTTGGAAACGGAAAGGGGTCTAGATTAGCTGTGGTTTACTGATCCTGATGCAAGCAGCCAGCCATGAGTCGCTGGCTGCTGCCAGCTCATTCCCTGTGCTGCATCCTCGACCCTAGGTGGGCGATATAACAGTTTTTACAGTGACCATATTGGAAGAAGTAGACAGTGTTCACTAGTAAATTCCGATCTAACCACGAAACAAAAGCGAATGAAAAATGTTGTGTTGCTGTTAAGAACAAGATTATCGACAATGAAATGAAATTTCACGTGAATCATTACAACCACCTCCGGTTAGTCTGTATTGTTAAGCACTGACCGCTTATCATTATGATGAGGTCTGCTTCAAATTGCTCCAAAAATATCTGCAGCACGTCTGAATTGATAATCCAATTTAGCAGGTGTGTTGTCGTTAACGTAAGAAGTAGTCCAGCCTGAAAAGGACGTTGGCACAAGTAAAGAAAGCTGTAACAACAATCATAAAGATACATTTAATGGTTAATTGGTCAAACGGAAATCACGACTCCCGTCACTTCTGCAGCGACGGGCATTTTCCGCCTGGAGATTCGTGGTTCAGTTCTGGATTGTCTATTCTGATGTCTTGGTGTGTATGCTTTCTAGATGTATAAAATATACTAAAAATAAACTGATATTTGCGATTGCTGTAGCAGCCTCGTTAATTTAATAGTAAAGGAGTTTCTCTTTGTGTACATAATCTTCTTCTTTTGTTCTTTTGTCCTACTGCTCTTGCCATGCAGCGTCGCAGAGAGGCGGGGTGCGTAGATCTCTTGTTTGGGCCAGGTGAATAACGTGTGGGATAGTCAACTGGAACCTCCAGAGTGTTTCAGATACACCTTCTATCCATCTGCGACGAGGGTGGTCCTTTGCACAAGGACCTGATACTTGCATGTGATAGGCTCTTGCTGCTGTTTGGTCATAATGCCTTCGAACCAAGTGGCCGAACCACTTTATTTGTTAGGCTGTAATGTAGACATTTACTTTGTTCGTTCCTACCAATTGCCTCAACGTGGTGTTTCTGAAAGACTTGCCAACTGCACTTCCCACACATCACAGTTCACACAGCACAGTTCACACAGCACATCTCACAGCTCTGAATCCTATTCGTGTGAAGTTCCAATAAGGACCACGACTGACTCTGGTAACACAAAGTTGGAATGAAAAGTGTGTTGATCAACCTCCTCTTTGTTGAAAGTTGCACTCTGGGATGTTTTAGAATCGGTGAAAGCTGGTAGTGGACATTGCTTGTCTTCTGAATGCGACGTGCTATCTCTCTGTCCACTCTGCCATCATCAGTGAAAACACTTCCCAGGTACTTGAACTCCCTAACCTGTTGAAGATTTTTGTTGTCGCGGTGGAAGCGTTGCTGCACTTGATTTCGGGTTATTGTCATAGATACAGTCTTTTCTATGTTGATCTTCATGTCATATCTTTGACAGGCGGAAGTGAGGGAATTGAGGTGATGTTGTAGGTCATCCCCGTTGTAATAGAAGATGCTTTGATCATCAGCGAACATGAATTCATTTAATTTTTCATCTTGGGGATTTGCTAACTGGGTAATTGTATCCATATAAATGATGGAAAGAAGAGCGGAGAGAACACATCCCTGGCGTACACCACTCTTCACCGAGAACCAGTTAGCCAAACCGGCACTAGTTTGCACATCACTCTCACTGCTAACATACTCGTTCAGTTCTGTGATCTATCAAGATAGGGTGGATGTAGTTGAGTGTCTTATTGGTAGAAATAGTTAGAACAACCGTAGTGATAGTCGTTAAAAAGATTAGTTTGCCAATTGCAAGCGATGATGGTAAAAAGGTTAGTTGCCAATCGAAAGCTATGATGGTAACATCATCAGACTTTCAAAAAATGATTTAACTTGTGTTTAATTTGTATTATAGAGATAAGAAGATGCGATGAATATCCACCCAGTTTATTCCCCAACTCTTTCAAAGCACTTAAATTCTACTTTGTTTGCGTTTGTGATTGCCCTGGTCATTGCCATCATAGTTAACATTTCATAATAAACAAATTATGGTCAGGTATTAGCTTCTGCACTAGGGATCTGCGGGAACACAACATCCTCAACAACAACAAAAAACACCTTGTCCGCACAAAATAGAAGGACAATGAAGCCAAAAACCAAAAGGGGAAGAAGAGGTGGAACAAGAAAGTTTAGAAAAATCCAGACGGATCTCGGCACTACAAAGACATCCACAAATATCACACCGACACATACGAGAAGGCGTACTCATTAAACTCTCCCTCCTCGCGACCCCCGTATCAAAGGCAGCGGAGTACAGGGATCTTCGTCAACATACCCACCGTCCAGTCAACACAGTTGCGCACAAACATCACTATGCCTAAGCCGAGCCTAAGAATGGCGCCCCCCGATATAAGAGGCCCAATGAGAATTGAGACATGGAATGTATTAACACTCAAAGGGGCCGGTTACGCTACGGCGCTGGTCAGAACCTTAGGCGGACTCAAAATTGCACTCGCTGGGGTCACCGAGGCAAGACTGACGGGTCAAGGTCAATGCGACGTCGAAGGCGCACGCTTACTGCATTCCGGCGGCCAACAACACGGAAATGGTGTCGCCTTATATGTAAGTCCTCCTCTAACAAAGAGTATAATCTTATGGCGCAGTATCTCGGATAGGCTCCTCCTGGCGCAGTATCTCGGATAGGCTCCTCCTGGCACGCCTAAAACATAGGCATGGATACATGTCAATATTAGTTGCCTATGCCCTGACAGACCTGGCTCAACCCCAGGACCTGACCAACGTCACCGCTACTGTCTCTCCCCACGCCGAACTCATCATACTGGGAGATATCAATGCTGTAACAGGAACCAGCCGTAGTGGCTACGAATCGGTCCTTGGCCTGTTTGGCCATGGATCCCCAAACGATAATTCAGTCAGATTTCTGTCATTCTGTGCAAAGTTTAATCTGAAGATCACCGGCTCGTACTACCGTCGCCTGAATATCCAAGGCCATACATGGAACTCCAACCTGTGCCATGTTTAATCTGAACATTACCGACTCGTACTACCGTCGCCTGAATATCCACCGCCATACATTGATGGATCTCCAACGACCGTAAGACCAGAAAAGAAATCGACCACATTCTTGTGAGGACCTCGATCGGGTGTCCGACTGCCGAGTTCTCCGTGGCACGAAGGCACCGGCAAATACTGATCACCGTCTGCTGACTGTGAAGTTCTCAATTAGCCCATATACTGCTCCCAAACCGACACTGACTAAGCTATCAATTAGCCCATATGTTGCTCTCAAACCGACACTGACTAAGTTCTCAATTAGCCCATATGTTGCTCCCAAACCGACACTGACTAAGTTCTCAATTAGCCCATATGTTGCTCCCAAACCGACACTGACTAAGTTCTCAATTAGCCCATATGCTGCCCCCAAACCGACACTGACTAAGTTCTCAATTAGCCCATATGCTGCCCCCAAACCAACACTGACTAAGTTCTCAATTAGCCCATATGCTGCCCCCAAACCGACACTGACTAAGTTCTCAATTAGCCCATATGCTGCCCCCAACCCGACACTGACTAAGTTCTCAATTAGCCCATATGCTGCCCCCAAACCGACACTGACTAAGTTCTCAATTAGCCCATATGCTGCCCCCAAACCGACACTGACTAAGTTCTCAATTAGCCCATATGCTGCTCCCAAACCGACACTGACTAAGTTCTCAATTAGCCAATATGCTGCTCTCAAACCGACACTGACTACGAGGTACAACGTCCAGCTTCACAAGCTTAACCCGACTGTCGCAGAAAAATACGTTAATGCCGTAACGGAAGGCCTCACTGCTGTGGTCCTCCTTCCAGATGACCCAGAAACAGCTTGGTCCGCTATAAAAGATGCCATACGCGAGGCAGCTAAGCCTATCGTGGGATCAAATATACCAAAGCACCAGCCATGGCTCTCTGACAGCACATACGATATACCACTCTTAAAGAAAGTAGCCAGGCTACACAACGACCCAGTCGAACATTGTCGTCAGCAAAGTCGATTCCACGCAGCGGCTAGAGCCGACAAAGAGCGCTACATCAGTGGCATTGTTGACGCAGTCGAAGCGGGCCTCAGATCTCATGACCTCAAATCTGTCTACCGGGCCATAAAGCTCCTTCGACCTGGAGGTAAGTAGCAAGCGCGCAGTGGCATCGAGTTTGTCAACAGAGCCGATGGCTCACCTTGCACAACGCAAGAAAAGGTGGCAGCTAGGTGGAACGAGCATTACACAAATGCTCTGAATCAACCACCAGCCACGGCCTGTCTTGATTTGGACGAGGATTCCGCTGCAGCTTGCACTGATCCGCAGACCAGCTCCGACCATCCAACTCTAGTGGAAGTCCAGGAAGCCATGCGTAAACTAAAAGACGGTCGTGTTGCAGGACCCGACCTTATCCCGCCGGAACTTCTGAAATACGCGTTGGACCTTATCAGTTCTGCTTTTCATCATCTCTTCCTTCAGGTCAGGAGGACCGGTCGTGTCCCAGCCGAATGGCGGGATGGGATAATTGTGGCCCTAAACAACGGAAAGTGAAGCCGCAAGGATCGCAACAACTAAAGGTCAATAACACTACTCTCTGTACCAGGACAACTATAGGCCAATAACATTACTCTCAGTACCAGGACAACTATAGGCCAATAACACTACTCTCAGTACCAGGACAACTATAGGCCAATAACACTACTCTCAGTACCAGGATAACTATAGGCCAATAACACTACTCTCAGTACCAGGACAACTATAGGCCAATAACACTACTCTCAGTACCAGGAAAGGTATTCGCACATGTGATGTTAACTCAGCTAAAACCACTGCTGATCTCCAAACGGCGCCCACAACAATCGGGATTTACACCAGGTCGATCAACGGTGGATGCCATCCTCGCGCTTCGCCTCCTGGCAGAGCTGCACCGTGCATTCGCTCGCCCCCTCAGCGCTGCCTACGTGGACTTAAAGGCCGCATTTGACTCGGTGGAAAGATCCGCTCTGTGGAAAGCAATATAGGGCATTGGCACTCCTGTCCCGCTACTAAATTTGATAAAGGAGTTGCACACAGACACCGGGGCCAGAATACGCCTCGGAGGCACACTCTCGGAAAGGTTCTCTACAACCACAGGTGTCAGACAGGGGTGCGTACTCGCTCCAGATCTCTTCTGCCGGGCCGTCGACTGGCTCCTGCACATCGCCAGCACCCATCTACGTGTTATTACTAAAGATCAGACACTCTTCACAGCTCTTGTTTACGTCGATATGATATAGTCCTGCTCGGTTCAGACAGTACAGATCTGCAGCAGTCCCTGGACAGCATCACGCGAAATATGGGTCTGTCAATATCATGGGCAAAGACCAAAATCCAGAATCTTGGCTCCGACAAACGGCCTCAGGACATAGTAGCCAATGGTCACACTGCAGAGGGTGCCAATGATCTCTCCTACCTCGGCAGCACGATTTCACCCGACTGCCGCAGTAACTCCGACTTACACAAGCGGATTGGTCTAGCGGCATCGGCGATAAACGATCTCCGCCGTGTGTGGAAAAACAGTAGGCTCTCCATGGGCACAAAACTGCGCATCTACTAGTCGTGCGTGATCCCGGTCCTCGTGTATGGCTCCGAGACCTGGACCCTGCAAAAAGCGAGACATCGAGACTTGAGGCCTTCCATATACGAAATCAGCAAACGCACCCTTGGCGTTCGTTGGTACGATTTCGTCCGGAATGTGGATGTTTCCGCAAAAACACCCCCCCCCCCCCTCTCCCCTTGTCTTGGTTGTTCTAGAACGTCGCCGCATTTATCTGTTCGGTCATATTGTCCGACTGGACAAACAGGTCCCAGCTCACCATATCCTTCAAAAGACATTCAACAGTGCAAACGGTCTCCACCCTGCTGGCTGGAAGCGCCAGAGAGGTCGTCCCCGAAACACGTGGTTCCAACAGGTAGCAGCCTCCCCATCTGCTTTAGAGGAGGCCTGGCAGCATGCAGTTACAACTGGACATTGTGGTGTTCATCGGACGCAACGGGCCTCAGACGCCTAAGCGAACATTATTATTATTATAAGGGTAGGCAATCCATTTGTTAAAACTTGGTTTCTATTTTTGTATTCATCATGATGTAAACTATTTGATATCTCCCCATATTCCCTGCACTTTTCCATGTGTATCTCCTTTTATTATGGACTTGGTTCCAGGTGTTTGTTATCATGTAGCTTTTTGGTGCTATAAGTCTACTAGCCTTTATCCGTGTTCATTTTTACCACCTAGCCCATACTTTCCAACTTGGTTAATCTCAGAGCCCAAAATATCGCATTCCAATCTCCCATTATCACAATCCTGCCTTTGTTGTCCTCAGTTGTTTTCTCTTAAATACCTTCCTCTTCCACCCCACCCCGCACACATCGTGTGTTGTTGTGGCAAGTAAGTATAGATGTAAAATGAGGATGGGTACTGCTGTACCCTTGAGGGAAGAGGTCATCCATAAAAGATGTTCACAAAATTTATGGAGAAACCCCCTTAGTCGGGTGGGGTACCCCATTCCGTGGAGAAACCACCTTAGTCGGGTGGGGTGCCCCATTCCGTGGAGAAACCACCTTAGTCGGGTGGGGTGCCCCATTCCGTGGAGAAACCACCTTAGTCGGGTGGGGTGCCCCATTCCGTGGAGAAACCACCTTAGTCGGGTGGGGTGCCCCATTCCGTGGCGAAACCTCCTTAGTCGGGTGGGGTACCCCATTCCGTGGAGAAACCACCTTAGTCGGGTGGGGTACCCCATTCCGTGGCGAAACCACCTTAGTCGGGTGGGGTACCCCATTCCGTGGAGAAACCACCTTAGTCGGGTGGGGTACCCCATTCCGTGGAGAAACCACCTTAGTCGGGTGGGGTACCCCACCCCATGGCGAAACCTCCTTAGTCATCTCTTAAAATATACCAGGCAGGTTACGGAGTTTGTATTATTTGTTCCTCTTTCAGACCCCAGTAACATTTGGGATGGCGGTTTCATTGTACAATTTTTTTGCATGATGCTGCTGCTTGTCCGAAGCATATGGTGGACAGTTATCTGCTTGAAGGACACACCTTCAGTGTTTGCTCATGTACAGCAGAATCCTCATTGCGAGTATGTAAACTATAACACACATTAAGTAGTCAGTCTCACCCAGTATAAAATATTCAGCTGAACGAAGATCAGAGCAGCCATTCGCGTCGGGTACTTGAAGAAGGAGAAGTTTGTGAAATATCTCAGTTTCACGCTGTTTTTCCTGCAGATAAAGTGGAGAATTACCATGCTACAAGTTTTTAACAGCATGCAAGTGTTATTAGTGAGTGGAATTTGTTGTTTTGCTTTAGACCAATTGCCTTTTCAAGTTTATGTTTCTGATTGAGCAATATTTTATTCAATTAATCCCTTTTTGAAAGTTTAGATTGAAGAAGGAGAAGTTTGTGAAATATCTCAGTTTCACGCTGTTTTTCCTGCAGATAAAGTGGAGAATTACCATGCTACAAGTTTTTAACAGCATGCAAGTGTTATTAGTGAGTGGAATTTGTTGTTTTGCTTTAGACCAATTGCCTTTTCAAGTTTATGTTTCTGATTGAGCAATATTTTATTCAATTAATCCCTTTTTGAAAGTTTAGATTGAACTACGTGTATCTTGTGACAAGCAATATATAATTATGTGACTGCATATTTTAAGACACAAATGTGAAGAGCTACATTTAAAAACAATCGTTATACATCAATGAGTAACTGATCAACACGTGTTTAATAGATTTGGAACTTATGGTGTCCCCTGTTGTTGTTTGAGCATTTTTATTTGATCAAGGAATGTTTGAGATCAACATTATTTTATCTTATTTTGTTTTTAGTTAAATGCTTACTTGCATACATGTGAGATAGATGTATTGTTATGGTATAGAGCTGCCTAGTTACTTACATCTTATCGACAAATGTTTGATGAGAACTGCATCTTTCTTTTTCTTGTGTTGGATGGTTAATTGTGAATTTCCTCAGCACCCAACGCACATGATCTTCCTGGTGTTCTTCCACAGTGCTATCCAAGTTCTGAGACAGGAAATGAAACATGTTCATTAAGTCAATATGTCATGATGTACGAACAAATGTCAAGCGTGCTAGCACTTCTTTCTACTTTTATTGACTTGTGTTTGTTGAAATTAAAATGCTGACATCATCCACGATATGTATGCGCTGAAACATAACTTGCTTTAAAGTTTGTTTTACATGTTGTATTTATGAACACGTTAAGGTAAGTTTGTTAGGAAGGTCATAATTGCGTCAAGCTTTTTGAAGTACTTGTATGCTTTAATTAAATTACATATGTACTGACCTTGATAAAGTAATTTGTAGTATTATAGAACACTGTCCTAAACTTGATTAAAGTATGTTTCAATGCATCAACACAAGTCATCAACTTCATTAAAGTATGTTTCCATGCTATAACACAAGTCATCAGCTTATTTAAAGTATGTTTCACATCAATAACACATGTATGTTTCAAATCTGTACCAGGTGTATGTTTCAAATGTGTACCAGATGTATGTTTCAAATGTGTACCACATTTATGTTTCAAATCTGTACCATATTTATGTTTCAAATCGGTACCACGTGTATGTTTCAAATCTGTACCACATTTATGTTTCAGATCTGTACCAGATGTATGTTTCAAATCTGTAACACATGTATTCACCTTGTTAAAGTATGTTTTAGTAACGTAACACTTGTGAAGAATGTAGAAGCAGCGTATGATTAGCACCATAAAGCATAAAATGATGGGGATATGAATCAAGGCTTCGCAGGTTTGACCAATTTTCTGGACAATAGTTTCACTTTTATCGACCTGAAGAGGTAACAAATGTGTACACATTATTGCACAGAGGTGCATACCCATAAATCAAAAGTGATATATTTTACACAATGTAAGAATGCACAATGTAGGATTAAACATTATTCTTACATTATTAATCTTGGCACTTACTAGAAACACATAAGAGTAAGATCCGGAGCTGTGAGTTGTACTGTGCTAGAAGTGCAGCCGGAAAGACAATCCGTGATCGAATCCGCAACACCACGCTGAGGTAGACAGTGGGGACAAACCCATTTAGTTCCTACATTGACTCTCAACAAATCAAGTGGTTAAGTCATTTAGAACGGATTATGACCAGCCTGCAATGCGAGCATATCATATGCAGGTCTCCGATCCACGAGCAAGTGGCCAACCTCGACTTCTGTGGATGGAGGGTATCTCTGACACTCTCACGAAGTTACACCTAACGACAGCTCAAGCCTCCTGTTTGGTGGTCACAATAAATCTACACATCCCGCCTCTCTGCGACGCCTCATGGCAAGGGCAGTTGACAACAGAAGAAAGAAGAAGAAGTGATATACTAAACCAGTGGTTTCCAAACATAATGGCTTCAGTTCGCCATTTAATTTTTTTTAAATCGTAACACGTGGGACGGGTGAGTCTGTTGTTCATTGCACATCACAAATCGTGAAATCAAACTGGACACAACCATCTGTTACACGTTGACTTTCGCCCGATACTTGCTTGTTATTACAGCCACAGCCGAAAACATAGTCTGGAACAAATGTAGCGTCGCAAATGGAATTCAGTTTCGCGAAGTGCATATTAATTTTTATCTGATAATCAAAAGTCAGAGACCTTTATTCTGCCAGTTGTTCTCGTCTACATATTGTCGCTAAACAGCTCAATACGATTTTATTTTTCTACATAAGTAAATTATGTTGTATCTTTGAGCCTTGAATCCATGCCAGAGTGTCGACATCATCTTCTTGACAGTATATTTCAAACCGGTTGATAAGCTGTGTTGGTTGCTCTTGAAAAACAGTGCTTATGTTGTCAGAGAAATCAGCTCCTATTGAGATCACAAACTGATGCAGCGTTGGGAAACAATCTTTTCCATCATCTTCATCAATGTGTCCTCTCCATAGCTGTAATTTCTTTCGGAAAACTAAAACTTTCTCCACCCATTTCAAAATGTGCATGTTGCTCCTGCTGCAGGATCATCATCATGTTGCATGTCCTTTGTAGAACGTCGCTCCCATCACAGTCTGTCTGAAAGAAACTCGTTCCATTGCCAAAACACCAGTTATACTCAGGCATTCCTGGATATCTTGGTGCCATCGTCTTCTTGGTCTACCCCTTCCTCTTTTGCCTGGCACCATACCTTCCATCACTGTTCTCTCAAGACCGTTGTCTCTTGATGTGACCAAAGCATTTGCATTTTCTAGCCAAAATGGAATTGATAAACCAGTTCTCCTCTATGCTCAACTCTTGCCGAATGTCTTTTATCTGTCCAGGGTATTCTGAGGATCTTTCTGTAACATTTAGGATACAAATATATATATCATAAATTATTAGATATCAATTGATGAAAATAGATTTTGTTGTGGTTATTGTAAGATCGATGAAGTTTCCCATTTTTTGCGTCAGATGAAGTAATTAAGACTGATTTTTTAGATTATTTTGGATATATTTGAAAACAATATGTGTCTTAGTTGCATAGAATATTAAGAGATCTACAGTAACCCAAGGCGATGCATGGGGAAAGGTCTTTCATGCATCCAAATATTGCACGTATTTTTTACGGATAATGGAAAATCCTAATTATAATTGCACTGAAAGTATCGAGATGCTCAACAAATTGAGGATTCGATGTCATTATCATAATTAATTTCAATTTATAACGGCGCAGCAATATATATAGTGTCTTTTTTTTAATGGCGTTGAAAGTTAAATTCGTTACACTAAAAAACATAGCAATGAATGTTATAAATATTTATCAAATGAGGCTCAATGTTGGAGTCTGTATCATCGTATTTCAAACTCAGAGATAATACAATGCATACCATGTGTATTACAATCAATCCAACCTGTTCTTTTGTAGAGCCCAGAGCTGCAGCCTGATCACTACCGATTGATATTTGGGGCCTTCCAACATCTCTCTTGCCATTAAGTTTTTGTCGATCTGGTTTCAGCCTACTTCTCTCTCTCACTCTCTCTCCCTGCCTCTCTCTCTCTCTCTCTCTCTCTCTTTCTCTTTCATGCACCTTCACATATACATATATACGTAGATATTTTTTAAAAGAAGTTTATAACTAATTAATTGATTCACGTTGATTTAAGTGTATTATATCAGTTAGCATATATATTTGTTAAGTGTATTATATCAGTTAGCATATATATTTGTTAAGTGTATTATATCAGTTAGCATATATATTTGTTAAGTGTATTATATCAGTTAGCATATATATTTGTTCTGTCATGCTAATATCCATGCATGTTTTAACATTTATATCTGTTTATTAAATGATCTACACATGCATGCATATACCGGAACGTAGGAGCTGTTAAAATATCCCGCCAAATCCAAGACCTGAGCAACCATAACGAGTTTCAAAGCCAACCTGCAAAACAAAAATTAAAAGTGGCATGAAGATGAAACAATACTTTATACAACAAAATATACATTCACTTCTTCGACTTCTCGTCTCAGGAAAACCTTTTCTTTCTTCTTCCTCGTGCGCCATCAGATATTCACACCACAACTCAACAAAAACAGCAATCAGTTCACGGCTGCCGACACTGCTTCGTCTAGTGACGGGATACATGCTGTGGCCTTGAGTTCACTCCATTCACTAATGAATATTAGGCAGGTCTGTCAAAAAGTGTTCAGTTCATTTAACTGATGCCGCAAGTGCATTCCTGTGACGAATCTGTTTGAATTCATTTATCCTGTAAGGGGTACTGTTCTAGACTTTTCTTTTAACCCAGATAAATAATTGTCCATCACAAGTGATGAAGACCACTCTCTTTGTTCAGCCGTGTGAACAGTCGTATCACTTGCTGTGTCCGCTGAAATGGGTGACTTGCGCGGTGATTTGGATTAAAGTGAGGAAGAAACTGCGCCTTTTGTCAACCTCACTCACAGAGCCTAAGCTACCTTTCGCCAGTGGCAAGACATTCATCGAGACGACTGGAGATAGCATAGGATGCAGATTTTGCCTCAGGGTTACCACCGAAGCCGTTCCGTAAACATGTAACCCGCAGGGTAGAAAGGTGGGATGGCATCTAACGTAGATAGCTACTCCACACTCAGCATGCATTTGTCATATGTCAGCAACGTAATGAGGTTGAATGTCTCCATCCCTAAAGTAGTTAGACATATCCCTTAAACACCTATTACGACATGCTCTCCGTGTGGCAGTGGGCACATTCAGTCCTGGAAATCAAATCAGTGATAGTCACCAGGATGCTGATATTACAAATTCTTGAGGGAGATAAAAATGACAAGGTAGAGAGAAATGACAACGTAGAGAGAAATGACAACGTAGAGAGAAATGACAAGGTAGAGAGGAATGGATAAGGAAGAGAGAAATGACAAGGTAGAGAGAAATGACAGGGTGGAGAGGAATGGATAAGGTAGAGAGAAATGACAAGGTGGAGAGGAATGGATAAGGTAGAGAGAAATGACAAGGTGGAGAGAAATGACAAAGTAGAGAGAAATGGCAAGGTGGAGAGAAATGGATAAGGCAGAGAGAAATGACAGGGTGGAGAGAAATGGATAAGGTAGAGAGAAATGACAAGGTGGAGAGAAATGACAAAGTAGAGAGAAATGGCAAGGCAGAGAGAAATGGCAAGGTGGAGAGAAATGGATAAGGCAGAGAGAAATGGCAAGGCAGAGAGAAATGACAAGGTGGAGAGGAATAGATAAGGTAGAGAGAAATGACAAGGTGGAGAGAAATGACAAGGTGGAGAGAAATGACAAAGTAGAGAGAAATGGCAAGGCAGAGAGAAATGACAAGGTGGAGAGAAATGGATAAGGCAGAGAGGAATGGATAAGGCAGAGAGAAATGACAAGGTGGAGAGAAATGGATAAGGTAGAGATTAAATTCGCAGGAACTATTTGATGGCATTCTGGAAAGAATTTACATGCACATGTTATGCGCAGTACCTGTATTAACTGATTTGATTAGCTAACTAGGGACATGTTTGATTTATGTTTTTTTATTGTGTGCAGGTGTGTGTGTGTATGCGTGGGTGTGCGTGTGTGTGTGTGTTTGGGTGCATATGTGTGTGTGTGTGTGCGTGCGTGTGAGTGTGCGCGCTTGTGTGTGTGGGTGCGTGTGTGTGCGTGTGCGCGTGAGTGGGTACAGCTGCAAACGGTTAGATTGTCACTTTAAAGAATTGTGAAAGGTGCTTCTTCTTCATCTTCGTTCGTTCTCAATCTCCCGTTATCAAGCCCTGAACGTTCTCAATCTCCCGTTATCAAGTCCTGAACGTTCTCAATCTCCCGTTATCAAGCCCTGAACGTTCTGAATCTCCCGTTTTCAAGCCCTAAACGTTCTCAATCTCCCGTTATCAAGCCTTGAACGTTCTCAATCTCCCGTTATCAAGTCCTGAACGTTCTCAATCTCCCGTTATCAAGCCCTGAACGTTCTCAATCTCCCGTTATCAAGCCCTGAACGTTCTCAATCTCCCGTTTTCAAGCCCTGAACGTTCTCAATCTCCCGTTATCAAGCCCTGAACGTTCTCAATCTCCCGTTATCAAGTCCTGAACGTTCTCAATCTCCCGTTATCAAGTCCTGAACGTTCTCAATCTCCCGTTATCAAGTCCTGAACGTTCTCAATCTCCCGTTATCAAGCCCTGGACGTTCTCAATCCCCTACTACCAAGTCCTGAACAGGGCTTTGCAAGTAGAATAAAGTCCGGAGAACGGAATGCGTTATGTTGCTAGTTTACATCTTGACTACGATATTTGCACCTTTCTGTCCGACACATCCGTCTTCAACAGCAAGCATTTTTTGAGTGCCGGGTTAGCCTTCGCTCTTCGATCCCTTATCCTTAGCCAGCCTGCTCTGTGGCAGCCTGTTACAAAGGATCACCGTGAGGTGTTTTAGAAGGATCTTGGCAGCTCTGGTTAGCTGGCCCTGACGCTAGCAGTCAGCTCTGGTTAGCTGGCCCTGACGCTAGCAGAGCTCTGGTTAGCTGGCCCTGACGCTAGCAGTCAGCTCTGGTTAGCTGGCCCTGACGCTAGCAGTCAGCTCTAGTTAGCTGGTCCTGACGCTAGCAGTCAGATCTGGTCATGTACCCAAAAGTGCAAATATCACAGCCAAGCTGTATACTTAGACACAACTCATTCCATTCTCCGGACAACATCTCGCTACTTGCAAAGCCCTTTCCAGGGCTTTGTAGCCGGAGATTGAGAACGAACGAAGAAGAAAAATAAGAAGACGAAGAAGTATATGTGAAAGTTTGATAATCAATATATCATCGTGGGTTGAGGTGAGCAAACAGAACTTACCATAACAGTGAGTATAAAATACATAATATTGCCCCAAGTACCCTGTATGTTGTAGTGAGGCATGCGAACAGCGGGTAGCATGTTAGGCATCCTATCGTGGCCTGGAGGTACACATTCAAAGCTGCGTAAGGTAGAAATAAGAGAATCTTGTGTCAGGTTACATTCCATAAATGCATCTTAATCATGCTGTGTGTGTGTGTATGTGTGTATGTACGTATGTGTATACATATACACGTCCGTTTCACACTCCCAACGCACCAGCGGGTTCGAATCCCACCGTGTCTAATTTGACAGATAGGTGTTGTTTTCTCGGTGGGATCGCACCTCCGCGTATGGAAAGTGATTGCAACCTTAAATGATTGACAAATGCCAAAAACGAATAACAGTCAAATATGTTGACGATTATAAGAAGCGACGTTCAGCAAATTATATTCTACTTATAAATAAATATATATATATAACAAGTTGATACAGCAGTGAACGAGATGGGCATGATAGTGTCGGGGTGCCTTAAACACACCCCCACAAATAAAATATATCCCTTAATTGGCGTTGCATCACCTGATATAAGAAGAGGTGTAGCAGCAGAAATCGAACAAGAAAACAGGAAAACGACCCTAGACACCCGATTTGTGGCCACCAGGAACAAGCCACAAGACTTAAATCAAAACACAGTTTCTTAAAATCGACAGAGACCATCCAGACAAGCCCGGAAGGTCGAAGTATCGAGAGGTGGCGCAAAACAATGTAGAATCCATGGATAGAGCTCAAGGAAGAGGCTGCGTCTGGACACCACCTGCCCTATGCTATGTGGAAGGCAATAAACAGACTTCGAACTGGTGTCTCAAGATGCAGAGTGAACTTGAAGAAATGGGGATACTCAGATGTCGACACATGTGAATTCGGCGCAGTTCAGAACCAAGATCATCTGAAGACCTGCCCAAACCTCCCTGAAACTAATGACATGAACGACATGATGGAGGCAAACGACAAGGCAGTTCAAGCTGCCGAATACTGGTCGGATGCTGTGTGACATGGTGTTTGGACATGGAAAGTAAGTAAGTATTTACATATATACCCTTTGGGGAAAGCCTTACACAGATTCAGAACGGAATTGGCCAGGTATAGATAGAACTTGAAAAAAAAAAATTGGGATATGCGGACGACAATGTCTGCGAATGCCGAGCCATCTAAGGAGGTCTGGAACATCTGGCCCAAACATGCAAAAACCGTGTACTTTGAAGGATCTCTTGGCAGCGAATGAAAGAGCTTCCATGTCAGCAGATTGCTGGTCAATACATTGTGAGGTTGCCGGACACTGAAAGGAAGTAAGTAAGTAGCCAATGTATGACACCGTTCCGACTTTCTATGAGATTTTCTCATTTCTCATTCTGTCTGTACTAGTAATCACCTGGATCGTTTATCGCAACGAACTCAGTTAAGATTCGGAAATGTTAAGATCATTCGTTCTCGCGCCTTTGTCATGACCCATGCCTGACACAGATAACTATATAACGATTAAGTGAACAAAAATAATGTTACACATAGTAATTGCAACCCTCTGTTTTGCACACCTGCCAAGTTAGTTAGTTAGTCATTTCCATCGCACTCGGGACAAGTCCATACGCGCTCAGATCTCATCCTCAGTGTGTCTGCCAGCACGTGATGACTGACTGTTCCGGTCTTGTGCTCGTTAACCAGACGTCTTTGGATGCCATTGTAGTGTTCCCTCGTTTCACACGCCATTCAACTAGTCGCGCCAAGGACGTCGATTCTGAATCAACTTCCGAATCTTCCTTCTAGCCAATTTCCCTAACGGTAGTTAGGATATCGGCTCGGTCCATTGATCTCCCACCCTCCACTATAGCTGTACTCGCCAACCTATCGACTAAGTCCATTGATCTCCTACCCTCCACTATAGCTGTACTCGCCAACCTATCAGCTCGGTCCATTGATCTCCTACCCTCCACTATAGCTGTACTCGCTAACCTATCAGCTCGGTCCATTGATCTCCCGTCCTCCACTATAGCTGTACTCGCCAATCTGTCGACTCGGTCCATTGTTCTCCCGTCCTCCACTTTAGCTGTCTCAAACGCACCTCAACAATAACCATAAATTCTCAATCAGAGGATACCAAACCTTCCGTCTAGATAGAGAAGGCCACAAAGGAGGGGTCCTGATACTGACCAGAAACAGCATACCGAGTAGCGCGGTACCTGTCAATCACACCGGACAAGCAGAAATTGTAGGAGTTGACATAATGGCTCAAGAGACGAAGCTCCGCATTTTCAATCTGTACGGACCACCAAACAGAGACCTATCGCTCTCGAGTATGGAGGTCAGAGACTCCAACTGCATAGTGGTTGGAGATTTCAACAGCCACTCGGAGAGATGGGGATACTCTGACACAGACAGCAGAGGTGACGAAGTGGAAGATTGGGAGATAGATGCAAATCTCTCCCTAATCAATAGGCCGGAGGATAGCCCTAGCTTCTATTCAAGAACATGGCATACCACCTCGACTCCAGATTTGGCCTTCTCCACACAGGACATACACTATAAAATAGACCGCCAGGTGCTAAACCAACTGGCAGGTAGCGACCACAGGCCGATCAGGCTAACCATTGACATGGAAGTAGGCCCACAGGAAACAAAACCGCTCCCACGTTGGAATTACAAACGAGCCGACTGGGACAGATTTGCAATCCTGACAGATGGGCTGTGTGAAACCATCAACACACGAAACACCAAAATGAAGCCCATGGTAGAGAGCCTAAGCAAGGCAATAATGCAAGCCGCCACTGAAACCATCCCAAGAGGAGCTAGGAAAAACTATAAGCCCTACTGGAATGATGAGTTACAGAAAGTGGAAGATGCAGTAACAAATGCTAGGAACATGGCAGAACGAGAAAAATCCGTGGAGGCAAACATCGCCCTCAAAGCCGCCGCGGCGAAGTACAAACACACTCTCAAGCAAACAGCAAGAGAAAGTTGGAAAAATAAAACGGAAAGTTTAAACCTGGACAAAGAAGGGAACAAGCTATGGAAGCTAGTCAGAGCCATGAACGACGAAACCCCGTCAAATAAACAAATTACTATCAAGCAAGGCGAGAACTTGATCACAGGTAAGAAAGCCGCAAACGCCTTTGTCGATCACTATGCCAGAGCAAACCACATCGAGGTCCCTGCATATAAGCATACAGACATTAGCGAAGAGCTAAAGGGGCACGAAAACATAAATACGGCTCCTGAAGAGCACATGATGGCCAAACTAACAATGCGCGAAATGGAAGAGGCTATGAGAACACTAAAGAGAAGGAAATCTCCCGGAAAAGACGGGATAACAAACGAAATGCTGATGGGGCTGGGCCAAACAGCGAAGAAAAAACTACTATCAGTCCTGAACCAAAGCTGGAAAAGGGGTATTGTACCCCAGGCATGGAAAGATGCAATACTGGTACCAGTACCAAAAACAGGAAAGGACAAAACAGATCCGAATGGATACAGGCCCATAAGCCTACTGAGCTGTGTCGGCAAGCTGATGGAACGGATGATAAACACCAGACTGATGTGGCATCTGGAAGAAAAACGAATACTAATTCCACAGCAAGCCGGCTTTAGACAGCACAGATCCACTGAGGACCAGGTCATCCTCATAGCCCAAGAGATAGAAGATGCCTACCAGGCACAGAAACACACAGTAGCTGTTTGGGTGGATCTGGAAAAGGCATTTGACAAAGTCTGGAAGGATGGACTTAGAGTCAAGCTAAGAAGAAGTGATGTTTGTGGGAAGATGTACAAGTGGATCAACCACTACCTCAAACAAAGAACGGCCAGAGTCCAAGTACAAGGGCAGATGAGCAAAAAGGTGACACTCGAGCAAGGAGTACCCCAAGGGGGAGTACTGTCACCCACACTCTTCCTGGTATATATAAACGATATTACAGAGAATATACCAAGAAGAGTCCATAGCTCAATGTTTGCAGACGATCTGGCTATGTGGACCTCTGAAAAGAATCTCACCATAGCAAGAAATCGGATGCAAACGGCCCTAACATCGCTGGAAGAGTGGGCGAACTCATGGCTGGTCAAAATAAACGAGGAGAAAACCACGTGCACAATATTCTCGCTCTCATTAAAACCCCAAAGTACCAAACTAAGCCTAAATGGCAAAATCCTGCAGCCAAACGACAACCCAACCTATCTGGGAGTCACATTTGATCGGCGCATGACATGGAAAAGTCAGATTGAGAGAAACCGAATGAAAGCCAGAGAAAGAATGGCGATCATGAGGAAACTTGCTGGCACAAGCTGGGGAGCAGACGAAGGCATACTAAAGAAACTGTACACTGGAAGAGTGAGACCAGTTCTCGAGTATGGCATCGCGGCATGGACAACAGCAGCGAAGGCGAACTTCGATAAAGTTAACAAACTTCAAAACCAAGCCATGAGAATCATAACAGGTGGCATGAAGTCAACGCCAATTGTAGAACTTGAAAAGATTACAAAACTGCAATCCCTGACCGACAGAAGAGACTGCAGAGCCCAGCTGCAGTCAGAGAAACTCCGAAGACTGACGGACCATCCAATGTACCAGAGGCTAAACAATCTGGGAACTGGGAAACTAAAGCGGAGAAACTTTGCAGAAATAGCCAAAGCAAAGATGCACGAAGATCCCATAAACGCACTAACAACACCAAAACCCATCAATACTGTACGAAAACCTACTTGGAGGCAGGATATATTTCCAGAGGTGGTAGAAAATATACCAGGTATTGCAAACAAAAACTGCCAGACCGAAAAAGAAAGGAGAGACACTACCCTAAGCTTCATAACGAAAAGCTACCCAAGCATGGACTGGACCCATGCATACACCGACGGTTCTGTAACAAACACTACACAGAACGGAGGGGCAGGAGCATTCCTGAACCTACCAAATGGCAGAAAAATAACACTGTCATTCGCTACTGGTAAGTACACGAGCAATTTCAGAGCAGAGGCAGAGGCACTGAGGGCGGCAGTGGAAGAAATGGCAACACACAGTGAAAATGAGAGCCATATAGTCCTGCTGACAGATGCTGTCGAAGTAGTCACAGCGCTAAAAAGCCAGAAAAACACTGAGCTTAATGACTTAAGAGCAGCACTCTGCAAACTGTGCCAACAGTCCGCACCAAAAAGGGTAGTGGTACAGTGGGTTCCGTCACACTGCAACATCCAAGGCAACGAGGAGGCAGACAGACTGGCAAAAGAAGGTGCAAGGCTACCACAAATAGATACCAGTATGACGTACGAAGAGTCAAAACGGCTTATCAAAGCCAGGTACATGTCCAAATGGGAAACCGAACATACTGGTTACACCAAAAACGATGCCTATTACCAGTTGAACCGAAGAGAGCAGGTCGTTGTCTTCAGACTTCGCACTGGCCACAACAGACTGAGGTACCACCTCTTCAACAAATTGAAGATAGGGTGTACCGACGAATGCCCGTGCGGTACTGGTAAAATGCCCACTGAACATCTGCTGCAGAACTGCCCGACATACGAGGATCAGAGAGAGCAGATGTGGTCATTGCCAGTGGAACTGCAAGACAAGCTCTATGGTAGTGGCGAGAGTCTCAGGATGACCGCCGCTTTTTTCGAAAAAATAATGGTTACTGTCTGACTGTGTACGCAGAAGAAGAAGAAGGTCCATTGTTCTCCCGTCCTCCACTTTAGCTGTACTCGCCAACCTATCGGCTCGGTCCATTGATCTCCAGCTCTCCACTATAGCTGTACTCGCCAACCTATCGGCTCGGTCCATTGATCTCCAGCTCTCCACTATAGCTGTACTCGCCAATCTGTCAGCTCTCTCGATCCCATCGACATGTGCATGTCTCGGAACAAGTATGAAGGTGACTCTCTGAAACCTTGACTGCCCTATCGACTACAACCACTGGCATTCCACCAACCTAAACATCCTCATTGAATCACTGAGGATGCACACATGTGTCCCACTCATCGTTTGAAGCCATACCATAGCCTTCGTAACACCCAAGATCTCCATGGTCAGACTGCTTGTGGTCACCGTAACACCCATGATCTCCGTGGTCAGACTGCTTGTGGTCACCGTAACACCCATGATCTCCGTGGTCAGACTGCTTGTGGTCACCGTAACACCCAAGATCTCCGTGGTCAGACTGCTTGTGGTCACCACAAAAGCCCCAGACTCCTCCTTGATCGTTATCCCACCCCTATGAGCCGTGAAGGATCATGCGCTTCTCAACCACGGATGACGGATCCATCTGTGTGGATAATGACATCATCACCCGTGTAATTTTCATTGATCAAAACGTTAACCTCCGACACCACATCAACCGGATTCAGCTGAACACTTGCTCTTTTAAATGGGACAATCACACGGAAAGTTTGCAGGAAATTTTCAGGTAATTTCATTCATTCTTTGCCATGCCTTCCTTGTGTCCCCCAAAAGCACACACACACTTTGCACAACCGCCTCAGCCTAACCCATATACAATTGATTCCTTAAAAGTCTTTTGCCTTTCGTTTTCCGTAACTCCTCATGCAACAGATGCGTTTCGTTCGCGGTGGGGTGGAGATAATCTCGAGTCTGACACATCTCCCGTCTAAACCCCACAGTTGGCAGGTCCAACAGAAACCTCATGGCAGTTATGGCTGTGTGTCTTGTACAACCGAGAATGATTCTCATTGCCTCATTCTGAATTTTTCCAGTCTTTCCAGCTGCGTCTTGCTGAGCGTGAGATTTGCCAGGGCATATTCTATTACGGAAAGGACCAACCCATGAAATAAACATCAATAAGAGTCTCTGTTCGCAGTGAACAGCATCCACCAGCCTCGTCGCCGCCAGATCTTTCCGGGCTCGGATAATCATGTGATCGACATGTTCCTTGAACCACAGCCTTCTGTCGACGAGGACTCCAAAACATTTCAATGTGTGGAAGCTTTCTACTTGTGACTCGGGTAAGCATAACAGTTAGAACCATGTCGCCACAGACTTTGTCGGATTAATCAACGCACCAGATTCTCTACACCATTCACCAATGCTGTTGATCTCTGCTTGCAGCTCCCCTGCAATCTGCTCTCGCCGACTCCCTTGACGGTATATCAGGACTTCGTCCGCGTAAGACAGTCTTACAATTGTTCGTAATTATCTGCTCACCGCCGGAAATCCCAATCGAGTACACATTGAACATCACTGGAGACAAGGGTGATCCCTGCTGGAGGCCTAGTCTAATCGTTGTTGATTCTAACACCCAGCGATCACACCTAAGAACATCTTTCCTTTGAGAGAGAGTGCTAGATATCCAGGTAATCAGGAAGTGACAAAGCCGGAGTTCTACAATCCGATCCGTCAAGAAGTTAACCGCGATTATATTGTACGCATCCTCCAAATCAATGGCAACAGCACATGTTTCTTTACGTGATTGGAAACCTTCAAAAACGTCATAAGCGAAGACACCCGTATTACACCAGGTCTCTCTGTGTGGACGGTAGCCACATAGGCTTGAAGGAAATAGCTGAAACTGTTCAATGTGCCTCATTACCTTCATCGTTATTATCCTTTACAGTAGCTTGCCCACCTTAGTCTGATCTTTGCCGGGCTTAGTGAGTGGTATCAGGTAGCTGTGCAGCCAGTCTTCGTTAATAATTCCACACGTAACACTGTTGTTAAACTCACCGCCCAGACTACTCAACTTTTCTCTCTCAGTCTACGTATGTCCTCATACCTAAAACGGTCAGGCCTTGGTGCAGAGTATTTACACCCGCCAAGTGCCGCACTAATTTCGCCAACTGTCACATATGGACTTCCGGTCAAAATGTCGGCATAGTGTCTTGTCTCCTTGTTTGACGTCCCGGTTGTGGGAGTGAATGGTTATTTCCATTCAGTATAGTGCCTTAAATGTGATTGTGGTATTTCTTCGAAGATCTACGCCGCTGCTACGGAGTTCGTGCATCTTTGCTGAAATCATCCTCAGTGGGTGTGTTGGTGTTTGGTTTTCTGATATTTCGTGGTGAACTGTGTTGGTCGTCTACGCAATCTATTAATAGGTTGTTCGTGACGCCACACCTGCCAAGAAACTTGAATACAGCCTAATATGTTGGAAGTTGTAAGAAACGCTGTTCTGCAAAGGACATGCTACTTACATTTTTACATTAACATGATATGCTAATGATATATTTACTTCAATCAGAAAGTATGAATTATCTTAAACAATTAAACGTAAAATAAGCGTGTGTAAAATAAAAACCAAGTACTTTAGTGTGTACGTCTACATAAATGTAAATTATATGCAATATGTAGACTACAATGAGTCCGTATTGGTTCAGGTTTAGAATGAAACTCAGACTAGTTATCGTCTTCCAATCTCGTTCCTTACAAAGTACATGACCACATATATAAATGGCACCTTACAAAGTACAGGACCACATATATAAATGGCACCTTACAAAGTGCAAGACCACATATATAAATGGCACCTTACAAAGTACAGGACCACATATATAAATGGCCCCTTACAAAGTACAGGACCACATATATAAATGGCCCCTTACAAAGTACAGGACCACATATATAAATGGCACCTTACAAAGTACAAGACCACATATATAAATGGACCTTACAAAGTATATGACCACATATGTAAATGGCATCGTACAAAGTACAGGGCCACATATATAAATGGACCTTACAAAACCACATATATAAATGGACCTTACAAAGTACAGGACCACATATACAAATGGACTTTACAAAGTACAAGACCACATATATAAATGGACCTTTCAAAGTACAGGACCACATATATAAATGACACCTTACAATAAGCATGCGCACATTCTTTATTTATTTCTTGTAGTTGTGGTTTCTTACATGATGAGGTTTCTAGCCCCATGCACATCTCCCTTGAATCACCTTTTACGACACACATTGGAGGGAGGGAGGGGGTGGAGAGAACTGGCCTTCTTCTTTCCTCCACACTAAGGAACAATGGCATCCGAGCTTGGGAGATTAGTCATTGGACAAAGCCAAATGGGAGCAAAGTGTTATCAGGATCAAGTGAAATATCTCCTCGTGCGTGCTCCTGAAAACAGGGCAAGCCTACAACAGCTTAGTCAGCTAGATAAGGGGGCAGGGGTTTCTCACTGAAATTCCCAAAGTATTGAATCTGCTGAAGAGTCTCACATTGAGCTACAACCAGGTGGAACTCGGTCTACATTCTCGAGTAGGCCTAGGATTGTAAAAAAAGCTAATATAATCCGTTTCCAAAGAAACTTGGTCAAAAGTTACAGACTAGTTTCGAACAACAACAACAACAACAACAAATGACCTTGTGCCCACAATGGTAAGTTAAATCCCAGGGTGGATGTTGCTGTGATCAGAGAGACCACTGTGCTTGTTGCTGTTCCAAAAGTCATGGCGTAGGCAACACGATTGTCGAATCCATCCAGAAAATGAAAAGGGCTGAGGTAAATATGTTTAAATTAATTGTTAAGTGACTGACAATTGCTCAGTTTGGTTCTATAGACATTTCTCTAAGAAATATTTGGTCTATTTTTGAGGTGTTGCCACAAATAGGATACAATGTTAAAGCATTGGGAACAATTTCACTTAATATGACACCCCCTTCCCCTCCCCTATCTCTCGACCATAGCGACATACACACATACATATATATACACACACGCGTACACATGTACGCACACGCGCGCGCCCATAAATACATACACACACAGACATACACACAGGCGCACACACACATAATACACACATACACACACATATACATGCACACACACGCACGCCCACACACACACACACACACACACATACATACAGACACACGCGTTCTTTTCACATCAATCAAGGCACATAATGATCTGCAGGTAGATCAGTCTGATGCCACTCGTTATAGTTCTTATCCGTTGTCCAGGTGACGCTCGATTTCTGTGTCCATTAAAATATATTTGAAAGCTTCTTTCGTACCATCCACTTAGTCGCTCCTCTTCTACCGTGAGGTGTAAAGGTTTGCCAGAGAGAACGCCACACTGCTCTATCCGTCGCCTTTTTCCTGGTCTCTTTCCAATCCAGCCCTCTATCACTTAGGGACTGTCGTATGGTGTCTTCCCAACGTACTTTGGACGTCCTGTGGGTCTGCGTCCTTGACATTGTATCTCCCATGACCGCTTTGGTATCCGATCTTCTTCCATTCTACAGACATGGCCAAAGCACTGTAGTTGGGACTGCTCCACTCGTGTCTACAGGGGTTCAACTTAAAGATTGCTACGTATTGTCTGGTTACGGATCTTGTCCCTTTTCGTCACCTGAACCGCCTTTCTTAGGTAACTCATTTCTGAAGTTTGTAATTGCCTTTCTTGAGTTGTAGTCATTGCCCATGATTCACATTAATATGTCAGGACAGGCACATAGGTCGAGCGGTATACATCCATCTTTGTTTTCCTGCTTGTTTCACTTTTTACTGAGGAATCCTCTGTTTATTGCATGGAAAAGTCTACCTGCTGCTGCCCGTCATGTAGTTAACTGCTCTTTGATTCATCCCCTGCTGTCTATTACCACTCCTAGATATTTAAAGTTGCTGACCTGCTCCAGTGCTCGTGTTCCCAGAGTTATCTTATGTCTCTTTTCATCTCTGTCGATCACCATGGTTTTTGTTTTGGAGTTGCTGATGTGCATTCCTCTCCTCTTCAACTCTTCTTCCCAGACCTGCAAGATGATCTGGAGATGTGCTTCGGATTTTGTGATCAGGGCCACGTCATCTGCAAATGCTAGTTCCGATATGTAACTTGGTCTCATCTTCCAGTACCCTACTTCATAATAAGTATAGGTGCAGAGCTTAATTGATCCTGCTCCCCAACACCAACCAGATATTTGTACAAATTAACTTTAAACAACCTACACGACTAGTGCAGGGTGTCCATTGCATAATTCTGGTCGTCTTTTCCTTCTTTCAAAAAAGGACAGAAGAATGATGATACAGGCCTGTGGAAGATAATGATAAGTTGTGATTGACAAAACGCACATGTGTCTATCTCGCTCGTCAATGACAATAAATAATCGATCTAATGACGAATTTGACAATAAGTGTGGTTAATATGTGAACACGATACATCTTTAAGGTTAGTCTGGTAACAACAATAAAGAGTAGTTATGGTTAGATTGTCAGCACCAATAAATAGATTTGGCCAGTAAGTTAACATGAATAAATAGGTATGGTTTGTCTGTCTACAAGAATAAATAGGTAGGGTTTGTCTGAATACAAGAATAAATAGGTATGGTTTGTCTGTATACAAGAATAAGGAGCTCATTGCGCTTCGATCAGCACACTACGTCCCTTCAAACCTAGATCTACATCTGTTGCGACTGCTGGAAATACACTTAACCGAGAAGGCATCGGAACTCACAAGTAAACAATCAAGGCGAAAGACCAGAGGAAAGAGAGGTGGAAAAAGAATACATAAACAAATGCACTCAGACACAGATACCTCAAAGCTTCACACCAGCGATAAAAGAGAAGGGAAGGGCTACCAACAAAATGAGGCACACGCTGACACCATACTGTCTGCATCCGAACCCCTCACTAGAAGTCTTGACAATGTCTTGCCTCTAGAACATGTTTAGTCCGGACGAGAGAGTGAGAAAGATCCTGCGCACATCTCCCTCACTATAAACACATTGCGCAACTCACGACATCAACCTACAGATCACACCCTGACTAGCAACTCGCAACTGGCAGGGCACCCAAACTACAGCGGCGGAACAGGCAGAAAACGATCACGAAAACTACCCATCACGCTTGCAACATGGAATGTCCGCACGCTACTGGACAACGTCAAAGCGAACAGACTCGAACAACGGACAGCTCTGATCGCCAGGGAACTGGCTAGATACAACATCTGCATAGCTGCCCTGAGCGAGACACGACTGGCAGAGGAAGGACAGATCACAGAAGATAGCGCTGGTTATACTTTCTTCTGGAGCGGCCGCACCAAAGAAGAACGCCGTGAAGCTGGAGTTGGCTTTGCCATCAAGACCAACATGGTCGCAAAGCTCACAAGCATGCCCAGAGGAATTAATGACCGCCTGATTACACTGCGTCGCCCTCTAATAGGAGGGCGCCATGCCACACTTATCAGTGCATACGCACCCACAATGACAAATCCTCAGGAAACAAAAGATAAGTTTTATGAGGACCTTGAGGCGCTCATCGCTGCAGTTCCCAAAACTGACAAATTGGTCATCCTCGGTGATTTTAACGCTAGGGTTGGCACAGACCATACAGCCTGGGAGGGGGGCCATTGGCAGACATGGTATCTTAAAATGCAATAGTGACGGACTGCTCCTTCTGAGGACATGTGTCGTAAATGAACTACTCATTACAAACACAGCTTTCCGACTTCCGGTCCGAAATAGAACCACATGGATGCACCCAAGGTCCCGCCACTGGCACCTCATTGACTACATTATCATCAGACGTCGGGATCGAGCGGATGCTATGGTAACGAAGAGCATGTGTGGTGCAGAATGTTGGACCGACAATCGACTTGTCATTGCCAAACTAAACTTCAAGATCCAGCCCAAAATGCGCCCCCAGGGAAAGAAACCACCAAGGAGGCTAAATATCTCTCAGCTGAAATACGAACCCACGAGAGGAGGCTTCCAGGAAGAGCTTGGGGGCAGACTATCTGAGCTTCGTTTTGAAAAGAATGGCATCGAAGAGAATTGGGCATCCTTGAGAAACACACTCTACGACACAGCTGTTAAACACATTGGCCCACTCACGCGCAAGCATAATGACTGGTTTGACGAGAACGATCTAGAAATACAGGGCCTTCTCGATGCAAAACATGAAGCGCACAGGGAATACCAGAGGGACACACCATCTCCGGCAACAAAAGCTGCCTTTAATACTGCTCACAAAGCTGTCTAGACCAGGTTTAGAGAGATGTAAGACTCCTGGCTCAGCAAAAGAGCTGACGAAATTGAGATGTTCGCCGAGCGTTATGACACCAAACGGTTTTCCGAGGCACTGAAAGCTCTCTACGGCCCGCAGCCCTCTAGTAATACTCCAGTTCGCAGTGCGGATGGAGCACTGCTAACATATAAGGTTCAGATTCTAGACAGATGGGCAGACCACTTCTGCAAAATACTAAACCACCCATCGTCCATAAATGAAGAGGCCATCCGGCGAATGCCGCAGTTGGAACTGAACCTGGCGTTGAATGAAGTCATCACTGAGGAGGAAGTCGACAGGGCAATCAGTTCACTATCTATAGGAAAAGCTCCAGGAGCGGATGCAATACCAGCAGAGGTATATAAGACAGCTGGCCCATCCCTCACCAGAAGGATCACTGAACTCTTCTGTCACATGTGGGCTGAAGAAAAAATTCCGCAGCACCTAAAGGACGCCTCAATCGTTCACCTGTACAAAAGAAAAGGCAACCATCAGGAATGCGACAACCATCGTGGAATATCACTACTCTTTGTAGCAGGCGAGATCCTAGCGCGCTTACTACTAAACAGGCTCAACAAACACCTTGAACAAAGCCACCATCTCACAGAAAGCCAATGTGGGTTCAGAGCCGGAAGAGGAACAGTGGACATGATTTTTGCCGCTCGCCAAGTACAAGAGAAGTGTCGGGAACAAAATCAGGCCTTGTACACCACATTTATTGATTTGACAAAGGCATTTGATGCAGTAAAAAGAGGAGGGCTGTGGATGATAATGTCCAAGTTTGGCTGTCCCAACAAGTTCATAACCATGGTGAAACAGCTACACGAAGGCATGTGTGCTCGTGTACTTGACAGCGGTGCAATCTCTAAAACGTTTCTAGTATCAAACGGAGTAAAACAAGGATGTGTACTCGCCCCGACCTTGTTCAGCATGGTGTTCGCTGCCACAATGACAGACGCCTTCAGATCACTGGAGCTTGGAATATCCATAAAGTACCACACATATGGCAAGTTACTCAATCCCAGAAGAATGAAGGCCAAAACCAAAGTGGCTGGCGACATAATAAGGTAACTTGTATTTGCTGACGACTGCGCTCTAATGAGCAACTCAGAACTGAACATGCAGGTTGGAATGGACCGGTTCTCTGCCGCATGCGACAATTTTGGCCTGACCATAAATGCCAAAAAAACAGAGGTCATGTACCAGCCAGCACCAGGCATGCCGAACACAAAACCAGAGACTACAATCAGCGGGCAGACGCTAAATGTCGTAGACAAATTCACATATCTGGGCAGCACGCTGTCGAGATCTGTCAGCCTAGACGATGAGGTGGCAAGCAGAATAGCAAAGGCCAGCACAGCCTTTGGTAGAATGCGCTCGATGGTCTGGGCACGTCGTGGCATCAGCGTCAAGACCAAACTCAAAGTCTACCGTGCAATCATCATTCCAACCCTACTATACGCTTGCGAAAGCTGGACTGTATACACTGGACATGCAAGGAGGTTAAACCACTTCCACACAGGTTGCCTGAGACGAATATTCCACATCCGATGGCAAGATCATGTCACTGACATCGAGGTTCTCTCGAGGGCTAACATGCCCAGCATCCATGTACTGTTAGAAAAAGCATGACTAGGATAGGCCGGACACCTCGTCGGTATGTCAGACGAGCGGCTCCTAAAGAAGCTTCTCTACGGCGAGCTGAGAGAGGGATGGCGCGAGAGAGGGCGCCAAAAGAAACGTTTTAAAGACGGTCTGAAGGACTCACTGAAAAGTTGCCAGATATACATCGACACCTGGGAATGTCTTGCGCAAGACAGATCTGACTGGAGAAGCGCAGTCAAATCGGGTGTATCTACCGGCGAAGACGACCGTATTTTGAAAGCCCAGAACAGACGCGAGACCCGGAAATCCCGAAAAGCGGGAACACCATCACCTTCTACAGACCTGGTATGCCCGATATGTAGCAGATGTTTTCGTGCCCGCATTGGCCTGTTCAGCCACATGCGCATCCACACCTAACAGGGAAATTTGTGACAAGGATGATGTCGGCGGTCCTCATCGACAACGATGGACAGCTATTATTATTATTATTATACAAGAATAAAAAGGTATGGTTTGTCAATCTACAAGAATAAATAGGTATGGTTTGTCTGTCTACAAGAATAAATAGGTATGGTTTGTCTATCAACAAGAATAAATAGGAATGGTTTGTCTGTATGTCTGTACTCAGTTTAGAAAATTAGAAAATCGTCTGGTTAACGTAGTCACAGGATACTCGCTTTTTACGCCAAACTCAACCCCTGTGATCGATACGCTTCAGTCAACATAGTTCTAAATGGGTACCTAGCTTGCTGTTTAGTAAAGTACAGACATCAAGGAAGGTAACTGATCAATTGACTTAATAAACAAGCTCTGACATTTTATGAGGAGGAAAACTAAGGTCTGGTCAGGCAAAATATACTGGCCAAGACCCTCAACTTGACCTCCCAGTAGTCCTCTCTGGAAACAGACTGTTTTCATGGCGGCCTGATTAACAAGGTAAGGGATCGATGTGATCCCTGTAGTAGTGAGCTACACGCAGTTGAAGTCAAGCATAGCACAACCACATGGAAGGAACTAGTCCACCTTCATCAGCACGCTCGGGAAATAAAGAAAGCTACTGCAACCCGCCACTTAACGTCCTTTTCAGGGCGCACAAAAAAGTAAACCTACTCACTTTGGGCATTCGCAAACAATAAACAGTACTTGATACCTAACAGCAGTGTATGCTACTCTTGCCTTTCTTTTTTAGCAAAGGCATACAGCTTACTAAATATTGAGCATTCGAAAGTATGGGTGGCCATATGTTATTTGTAGCAAATGTGTCAACAAAAAATAGGAGCGC
This sequence comes from Ariolimax columbianus, assembly GCA_036924085.1. Lineage (NCBI taxonomy): Eukaryota > Metazoa > Mollusca > Gastropoda > Stylommatophora > Arionidae > Ariolimax > Ariolimax columbianus. The sequence goes on from JAVGWX010000003.1 coordinate 136,416,954, forward strand.
GGATATGTATCTTTGAATTTGTATGCATCGGTTTAATCTCAACGGTAAATATAAATCTTCTCAAAATAGACATCACAAATATGAATCTGCCAGGGTTTTGCTCTGTACATGTCAACTTTCTTAGAGGTGAAGGTCAGCGTTTTTCAACCATGCTGTAGTCATGGTTATACAGAATGGAAGTGCTCATTATGTTAAATTGTAACTGGTTTCAGTGAGACGAAGAAGGAGAAGAAGGAATTGGCATATCTGTTGTTGGACAAACAGTATAGAGTATAATGATGTTTAATTATTGTTTTACTTACTTTTGGTTGAACTTGTCTGTTATCTCAAATAATTTTAGACAAACATAATCTAATTTTAGATTAACCAGGTATTTGCAACTACAACTAACAAAGGGGTATACACTGAAACAGAAGGTAGTCTCACAGTACAGCGAGACCATGCACTGGATTAAAACCCACAAGAGAAGAGACGGTTGAGGTGACTTAAGAACACATGACAGAATAAGCCAGACGAGAAGGCGATGCCAGTTGGATTCTCGTGAATGGAGCTTAAGTAACCCAGCAATTGATGGACGGCATCCGTTTTAGTTTTATGTCAACTTAAATGCTTCTCTAGGAGCCACACGAATAAAGTCAAAGTCAAGATACAAGAACTACCTGACCTTCCAGTTCTCTGACCTACAGTTTTATAAAGTTCATGTGTACCCTCAACTGTAGATATAACAACATACTGACCACTGACAGAAACACTAGTTCAACTTACAGCTGGTATTAGCACCCAGTAATTGATGATCCCGATATCAAATTCTTGGAGTGAATCCATGGCCTCTCCAGCAGTAAGAACTCTGCGCAGTTCTAGATTTGAAATATTTTAAAATATATAATAGAAACATCTGACACGTTTGTTATATGTTAATTTGATTAAAAATGATAACAAGTGGATAACTAGATTTGTAGTTAAATGTCAAAGAGCTAAAAATAAAGCATGGAACAAAATATATAAAAGCCGGTACATTAAAGGAAACATTAAAAATATTTGGACAAGAAAAACAGTTCAGAAAGTGAATACAACAGCAAAATAGGCTTGAAAGAAAAAAAGCTTCCTCAGAAGATCAAGACTGATAGCAACAGCTTCTTTTCTTATCTTAGAAATATACAGAGACCGAAAGACAAAGTTGGCCCTCTCAAATATAGCCAAGGAAAAATAATAAGTGAGAATAGGGATCCTGCTGATCTACTCAATCAGTACTTTGGCAGTCTGCACAAAATAAGACTGCTCCAAGATCCCAGCGCCAAAAGATATTTTCCAAAGGCACATGGATACATTGATGGTTTTGTAAAAATTGGAGGGGTTGAAAGTAGATAAATGTTTAGGTCATAATGGTATTCATCCAAAATTGCTGTTTGAAATTAGATACATGCTAACAAAACCATTGGCTATATTATGTTTTCCATTACTTGCAAATTGGATTGTTCCAGGGGATTGGAAAGATGCAGGAGTGATCCCCTTGTTCAAAAAGAGTAAACAAATCAGATCTAACAAATTATAGCCCGGTGAGTTTAACGACCATAGTCTGTAAAATGTTAGAGTCAATAATCAAAGAAATCATTGTAATGCATTTAGAAAAATTTAATTTGATTAGAACTAATCAGCTTGGATTAACTAAACGGAGATCGTGCTCAACAAATATATTAGAATTCGTGGAGGCTACTAAAATGGTAGATAAGAGAGAACCATTGGATGTTATTTATCTAGGTTTAGAAAATGTCTTTGATAGAGTACCTCATCAACGATTGTTTGGGAAGTTAAATGGAATGGGTGGCGGATCCGTGAAATGGATTGAAAATTGGCTATCGGAAATAAGGCAGAAAATGGGCATAAATAAGGAGTACTCCTGAGTGGCGTGAAGCAAAAGGTGGAGTGCCACCGGGCTCGGTTTTGGGACCAGTTTTTCTTGACATATATATACACGACTTGGACAATGTTATCAGATCTAGGATTGCAACATTCGCGGACGACACAAAGCTATACGATAGTGTCTGATCTAAAGCAGAAGTGGATATATTGAGGTCGGATTTATATACAATTCAAAAATGGTATGTGAGCTGGCAAATGGAGTTTATTGTAGATAAATGCACAGTTATCCACATGGGTAGATCCAATATGGAACACAATTACAGAATGAGAGCGCACAATATTAGAAAGATATAAAAAGAAAAGGGACCTGGGGTTTATAATAAATCATACAGGTAAGGCGAGGGAGCAAGTCCATTTTGCAGTGACAAAAATAAAATGCAATGTTAGATATAATAAAAAGAAATATTAAATATATGAGGAAGGGATGGATTGTGAAACTGTATAAAGCATTAGCTAGACCTAGACTGGTGTACTGTGTTCAGGGGTAGAGTCCTTATCGCAGAGGGGACTTAAACATGCTGGAAAGAATACAAAGAAGAGCGACAAAGCTGATAGTGGGATTCCGGAATTATAGTTGCGAGGAAAGAATAAGAAAACCCGGCCTACAGTGTGGAGAAGAAAAAAAAGAATTCGAGGTGATTGAATACAGGCTTATAAGATAATCAGCGAAAACGATCAATTAGACTATAAGTTGTTTTTTTTAAATACAGCCATCTGCAAAGGCATCAGTGCACCATTTCAAATTAATTAAAGCAAGGTCCAGATTAGATAATAGGAAATATTTGTGTAGTAAGAGTGGTAAATGCTTGGAATGCATGTGTATTGTGTATTGTCACGACAAATAGTGTAGGCAGGGTCAATTATTTCTTCTTGAATAAATTGGATGCGCATAATTTTTAGATTAAGTGAAGTAAAAGAAACTGGTTGTATAAATACTCTGCAGAGTCTTCTTAACTAGACTAAAGGCGTTAAGTTAAGTTTAAGTTGAGAGAATAAACTATGTTAGCAATTAGAGCACGGCTCTTCAACCTTTTTTGCTCCCTGCACACTCTTTGCCAGAATGTTATTTCTTCTTTTTCAAGATGGTTTGACTCAAAATGTTCATCTCAAATAATAGACAAATAACATTGGACATTTTTTATACTTCTAAATTAATAAACATACATTTACTTGGATTTATTTTTTAAAGTGTTTTCAAATGTAATAACAAAAGAAAATATTTTACTTGAATTAAAGCATTGAAAAAATAATTTCTAATAACTTGAATGACTAAAGTAGAGTATATTTTACCCTCACTATCACCCTCTTCCTCAACTGAAACCCTAAATATATATCTCTCTCTGGCTCATAATACAGTTGCGTCAATCTACTCTGCTCTCCAATGGGAGAAAAGGCAAGACAGCTAGTGAAGAATTGGTCACCCAACCTCACAGAAAGATTACCTGTGTCTGGATTACCTTACATCAAACCTTCATTGTTCACCTGTTGATGTATGCATTCACAACTTAAAACTGTATATTTAAACCTTCCTAAAATCTAGATCTTGTCAGAAAATGTATCAGTTTTACTCAAATGAGGTATCAATCACTGCCTGTGCCAATCTATTGCACACTGTGTTATTAGCCAAACGTATTATCCTGCAGCAGTGCAAGCTTATGTGTTTCTTCCCAAGTTTTATCTGTCCAGTTTTCCACTTTATTTCTTAGTCCGCTCCTTCACTGTTTCCTCTTGTTATTTACCAACATGTTTTTGTTTGTTTGTTGCGTTCGCCTTTTTTCTCTATTCCCTAAGGCGGTGTGCGCTGCACTATGTTTTTATTTTGCGCCTGTCGGCCCAATGCAGGGAGCTAACGCAGTTTCCCTGCTTGTGAGCCACGTCACTAATTCACTAGCCTACTCCGTCCCCTATCTACTTACCGAATGTAGCTCCATTTATTTCTTTTGTTATTTAATATTGTAGTTACTTGTAATTGTAGCAGTCCAGGTTTTTACTATCTAGAATGTTACCACATGTATCCACATCATTCACGACCACACACAGCAAATAACATATCACGCAACAGGTGGCAATTTATTACGCCATACTCATACAACAACTATTAAAGTGAGTGCAATGAGATTACAAACAACACAAGAAATACATCTTAACTAAATAGATACGCGGAGTTTATAAGCTATTGAATGTTGCTCCAGACAACTCCAACCCAGTTCTAGCCGCTCACTTCCCTCCCCTTATCTGCACCCTCAACACACTCTCAAAAACTCGTCTTCACGATCATATTCTGTGACATCACTCACTCTCAGATCCCCTCAGGAGGGTGATCTTCACATCATACATTCAATCTATTCAAGGAATACTCACATTTGATCACACACTCAATCGATCTGCGTATACACACACTCTGGAACATACATCGTTCCCTCTGTGTCCTTCACACACCACACACATCCAGATCTCTCCTAGGCGATCTGTACACTCGTGTAACCATTCATGACATAAATCGTTCGAAAGGTATCCTGCACGTACACCACATATTCAGATCTCTTCTAGACACAGGGCGCCAAACACACACCTTATAGAGCGACTGGTCAAGACTCAAAGGCGTATGCCGGTTCAGCAACCCTGTATTCCATTCTATCTCACTAACATTCGTAAAACAGCCTATCAATCCCTCGTCAATAAAGTCGTTGAGCTAAATAGACTTCTAGTTAATATATGTCTGTCTCTCTCTCTCTCGCTCTCTCTCTCTCTCTCTCTCTCTCTCTCGCTTTATCTATCTATCCATTGCCAGTCTCTTGAGTTAAACTTTGTCTAGTATTATATAGTCTCAAGCAGTATCAGAGCTGTCCATTCGACCTCTGTGGGATGTCTGCTCGAGCCATCACTTAGTTTGGATCTATCTCCATTTACTTGTTATTGGAACGAATCACTCTGAATTCCTGTCACTCAAAATGTCGCAGTAAGCTCTGCTGGCCTCTGTCTGTCACTAATCCCACACTACCCAAATTGGAGCGCCCGATTGGCCAGTACCTAGCCCCTAACTGTACTAGACTCATTATTTTCCTCAATCCCCTGTTTTCCTTTGTTGACTTAGTATCGAGACGGTGAGTGACCTTGGTAAACATTCAGGTACCTTTGTTCTCAAAGTCGCCGACCCCATCATCCCTGCCCTAAATGCTCATGCTCCGGCTGGAACTGTTTTATAATTCGCATTGAAGATCATAAAAATGTGTTCAGTTGTTACTGACTGTTAAACATAAAGAAATGCATTCAGTTATGAAACATTTATTTAGGGACAGCAAGAAAGTAAGCAGGCAGTCGGTCACCACATCTCTTGTCTGAGACCTTTGGACATCACATCTCACAAGTGTAAGACCGTATACATCACACATCACAAGACTGAGACCTTGGGCATAGCACTCCTTCTCTGACACCTTGGACATTACACCCGAAAAGTTTGAGACCTCGGACATCACACTTCGCAAGACTGTGACCTCGGACATCGCATCCACTCTCTGAGACCATGGACATCACGCCCCTTCTCTGAGACCTTCGGACATCCCACCCGACAAGTCTGAGATCTCGGACATCACATCCGACAAGTCTGAGACCTTACACAGCAGACCCTTTCTCTGAAACCTTGGACATCACACCCGACAAGTTTGAGACCTCGGAAATCACACAAGATTGAGACCTCGGACATCACATCCATTCTCTGGGACCTCGGACATCACATCCTTGTCTGAAACCAAGGACATGACACCTCTTGTCTGAGACCTCGGATATTACACCTATTCTCTAAGACCTCGGACATCGTACTCTTTCTCTAAGACGTTGGTCACCACACCTCACAAGATTGAAACCTCGGATATCACATCCATTCTCTGAGACCTCGGACAAGTCTGAGATCTGAGACATCACTTCCGACAAGTCTGAGACCTTACACAGCAGACCCTTTCTCTGAAACCTTGGACATCACACCCGACAAGTTTGAGACCTCGGAAATCACACAAGATTGAGACCTCGGACATCACATCCTTGTCTGAGACCTCGGTCCTCCCACCTCTTTTCTGAGACCTTGGTCCTCAAACCGCTTGTCTGAGACCTCGGTCCTCAAACCGCTTGTCTGAGACCTCGGTCCTCAAACCGCTTGTCTGAGACCTCGGTCCTCAAACCGCTTGTCTGAGACCTCGGTCCTCAAATAGCTTGTCTGAGACCTCGGTCCTCAAACCGCTTCTCTGAGACCTCGGTGCTCACACCTTTTATCTGAGATCTTGGTGATCACATTTCATGTTGTTGTTGTTGAATAATGCCCACAATGAGTAAGTTTATTCTTTTGTGTGACCTGAAAAGGTCGTTTAATGGTGGGGTGTACTAGCTTTCCTCACATCCCGAGCATTCTGATGAAGGTGGAATGCGGTCCACCAAGCGGTTTTGCTATGCTTGACTTTATATGTGTGGCACTCACTACTTCGGGGATATCATAAGTCTGAGATCTCGGAAAACATATATATATATATATATATATATATATATATATATATATATATATATATATATATATATATTTATAAATAAAGTTATTGATCATCGCGAAGCGATGATGTCCACAACATCAGATGGTTTTGTCTTAATATTTGGATTGTAGTGGGGTTGAATACGCGATGATCATCAATCTCACTCTTATCCCGTGTAACCTTGCATCAGTGGCAAGACTATTGGTCGAGACGCCTAGAGGAAACTCGGGATGCAGGCACTTTAGTCTTACCTCCCGTGAGACCAGGGGCCGCTTGAGACTTGCGGTATTCAATCGCCCACCATTTCCATTCATGACTGTGAAAGGCGAATGCCTTATTCTCTGACTACAGCGACCCTAACACATGATTACATATAGACGTTACTCGCTGTATCTCGTAGAACGGATCCTGGAATCCCTTGCTGGGCAGTAAAGAATAGACCCATCCATGCACATCGTGAGATGTGTCTATAAAGGTGTCTTAAAAATAGAGAGCATTTTCTTATGGTGACTGGCGATGTAAAATGTTCAGTAAACCATGATGTAAGATGTTCAGTAAACCATGATGTAAGATGTTAAGTAAACCATGATGTAAGATGTTCAGTAAACCATGATGTAAAATGTTCAGTAAACCATGATGTAAGATGTTCAGTAAACCATGATGTAAGATGTTCAGTAAACCATGATGTAAGATGATCTGCAGTTATCCAGGTCTGTTTGTGTTTTATTTATTGTAGATAGCCGGGCTGGAAAGCTGATTTCGAGAGCAGCTTTTAGATCCATTGAATGCTTTTCACCTCTGATCACATTTATTTCTCCAATGTAAAACTGTCTCTAGGAAGTACAGGTGTATATATCAATTTAGGAATACCTGGTATGGAAAACCGTTTATGTCTAAGCTAAACAAATGTTCAAGTCGATATATCAGCTCTTTGGGGCTATAAGAAGGTAACTTTCAGAGAAGAAGCCAAGAAGGTAACTTTCAGAGAGGAAGCCAAGAAGGTAACTTTCAGAGAGGAAGCCAAGAAGGTAACTTTCTGAGAGGAGGCCAAGAAGGTAACTTTCAGAGAGGAAGCCAAGAAGGTAACTTTCAGAGAGGAAGCCAAGAAGGTAACTTTTAGAGAGGTAGCCAAGAAGGTAACTTTCAGAGAGGAAGCTAAGAAGGTAACTTTCAGAGAGGAAGCCAAGAAGGTAACTTTCAGAGAGGAAGCCAAGAAGGTAACTTTCAGAGAGGAAGCCAAGAAGCTAACTTTCAGAGAGGAAGCCAAGAAGGTAACTTTCGGAGAGGAAGCTAAGAAGGTAACTTTCAGAGAGGAAGCCAAGAAGGTAACTTTCAGAGAGGAAGCCAAGAACACAATACTAACGGCAAAACAAGAATCCTAGGAGGACCAGAGAAAGACTAGAAAAGTATGTCGAAAAAAACCCAGGACACCAGAAGATGTACTACAGGACCCTAATAATATGTTAAGGAAAATGAATGGCCATTACAATTTCTAAAAGACAAACAAGGTGCTCTGTTTACATCCTATGGGAGATAATGAATACAAAGCGTGTCTCTGATGACCAGTTTCAGGTACTAATACAGAGGAGTAAATCGGTCGTGGAAAAAACAACATGACAATGGAAGAGCCGAAGGTATTATTGGAAAAGGTTGGCAAATCAGGTGAACTTTGTAATATAACACCGGAAATGATCAAACACGTGGGGACGGCAGGTTCACTGGGAAATCTAAAGCCACTAGTCTTTGTACTGGGACAGATACAGAGCCATACACTTACATTTTGTCAACAGGGACAACTGGCAATGGGAAATCTACAGAGGCATACATCTCATTTGTTTACATAGCAACCTGCTTTAGGACACTGCAACTGAGTCTAAGACGTTTCACTGAGCCACAATTGGGTGAGGACCAATGTGGTTTCACAGAAAACCGAAGGACTCAAGAAATTACCTTTACACGGGAAAGTGAATGAAAAAGCTTTTGAGTATGATGATGAAATGCACCTCTCTGTTTTGAACCTTTGAAAATGCATTGTATAAGGTTCACTGAAGCAGGCTATGGAAAGAAAACATCTCGGCACCATTGAAAAACATTAACATCTCAACTTCGGCTGAAGTTACCTACCCCATCTCCGATAACACGGGAGGTCAAGCCTGCATACCTCCGTGTTCTGAAATGGCGATTTGTCATGCTGATCAGAGCAAGCAGTGAACACAAAACAAGAAAATCAACACACCTTAGTGGACGAAAGGGGATGCAAGGAAGATCAAGAAACGGCGTATGTAACGATTGTAACAAAGTTCAGGAATGAGTGGAAGTGGAAACGACGTGTCAGTAATTCAACTAAAAAAATCGAAATCAGAAATGGGAAAAACAACAACACAGTACTCTAAAATGTTTTTATGCAAATGTTAGAAGATTAGTAAATACACGAGAGGAATTGGAACTGTATGTAGAGGAAGAAAAGCCAGATTTAATAGGGTAAACAGAATCATGGACATTGAGGATAATGAGCTTGAGATAGAGGGATATACAATGTTAAGGAAGGATAAGGTAGGGACAAGACTAAGGGAGGTGGCGTTTTACTATAATGAGCAAATAGAGTAAATATAACTTTATAAGATCATCTATCATCTGGGAACAAAAATGAAAGTTTATGGGAAGTAAATAGATAGTTGGGGTGAAAGAACAGTGATTGGTGTATGCTACAGATGTCCTGCAAGTACAAAAGAGGAAGATGAGGAGCTAATTAGTAACATTAAAAAGGCTAAAGTAGGAAAATTATTATTAATGGGGCATTTCAATTCTCCTGAAATAAAATGGGATATGGCAGAAGCATTTGCAGAGTCTAATCCTTTTGTGAAGTGCATAGCAGACAATTTTTTAGATTCAGCATGTAGAGGAGGCTACCAGAGGCAAAAACATACTCGACCTAATATTTACTACAGAGAAAAATATGATTGAAAACGTTATTGTTGGGGAACTGTAAGGTTCAAGTGACCATCAGATCATCCGTTGAGATCTTATAGTAAGGAAGGAAGTAAACATTAACACACGAACATACGACTACTCTAAGGCAGGTGTACAGAACATGAAAGAGACAGCCAACCACATAATCTGGAAAGATATTGTCAGAGATACAGATGTTGAACAAGAGTGGGAGAGTTTCAAAACAGTTTTAGAACAACTACAAGTGTTCCATATAGTGAGGTAAACACAAGCATAAAAGTTGATAACTAAATTTGCAGTTAAATGTAGAAGAGCTAAAAATAAAGCATGGAAAAAATATATAAAGGCAAATAATTCAAAAGAAACATATTTAAAATATTTGGACAAGCAGAACATAGCTCAGAAAGTTAATAAAGCAGCAAAAATAGACTTCGAAAACAAAACTTTCTAATAGGATCAAGTGATAGTGAAAGCTTCTTTTCTTATGTTAGAAATAAACAAAGAACGAAAGATAAGGTATGCCCTCTCATAGATAGCACAGGTAAAATAATAAAAGAAAATAGGGAGACAGCTAATATACTAAATCAATACTTTGGCACAGTCTACACAAAAGAAGACTGAAAAGAGAACATGTCCTCCTTGTCTGTCGTCCATTCATAGAAGTAACAGTGAGACAGCATAACATTTGACACCCCATTTGCTGAACACTGCCAAGAAATCAGATTCATGAGACAAGTTGGTAAGGCTGAAGGGCGGATATTAGAAAAAGAAAGAGATAGACAAAGAGGAAGAGACATAAACAGGGAGAGAGACACACAGAGAGAGAGAGAGAGAGAGAGAAAGGGACAAGGAAAAAGACGAAACTCGTGTTAAAAGCGCGGGTTCAGTTTTACGTTGACGTTTGATCAGGGTATTTTTCAAACTGTTCATGACTTTGCTAGTTCGCGTTCATGACCTTCACCTTTAGTTTAGCACTTCTATTAATGCTAATCTCAAGAACTACAAGCTTATTCATTCTTTTGTATTTGTTATGTGTGACCAACAAAATAGAGCAGTTTGTCGATGATTGCTAAAAGAATATCGACATATATTTCATAATCTATGCCAAAAAACAAACAGATTAATAAACACAACAATACAAACTGTGAGCCGATGAAGATATAGAGCAAGATCTTTACAACAAACAATGTGTAATATAAGTGCTCGCAAAACTCACTTCATGCTAGACAACAAAATACAGAAAAGTAAAATAGACACCAGATAAGCGAGCACGGCCCATCTAACGATAACATATCTTCGATGAGTAGAGAGCATGAGCACGGTCCATCTAACGATAACATATCTTCGATGAGTAGAGAGCATGAGCACGGTCCATCTAACGATAACATATCTTCGATGAGTAGAGATCATGAGAAAGGTCAACTGCCTTTAAAATTGAAATATTTGTATTTACGTATGCTCCTCCTGACTGTCAATCGTGCATATATTACAAGAGCTATGGTGTCTGTTTCCTAATCAAAAACACACAAGCCTCGATCCAGATGAATGTCCAATGTACCTATTCGGTTGTCCCCGGTAAGGAGTCACTGGATCCACTCAATGAACAATATTTATCAAAATACATCGAAGATGTATTGTATCGCAATTATAAAGCAGCAATCAAGTCTGAAGGAAAGTAAAACGTGAAAAATGTAATAGTAACGATACTGCATACACATTTAATAACAAGCAGACACAACTTGCCTGCTAGAACTTGTAAATCGCCAGACTTGCGTGGAAGGCAGTTCTATTTTCTTGTTAAATGTTCCTCCTCATTCATGAATATGAGCCAAAATTATTACTTGCCGGTGATTGATACATTTAGTTTATCTACACGTTTTCTAATGTTTGTTCCGGAAAATTTTAGAAAAATGAAACGAATACAACGTTAAACCATGGCCAATAGACTAGAGTTGGCCATGGTTAGACGTACACAGCAATGAGCAACAGTGTATAAACACGCTGGTCTTGACAGTGACTTCACACAAATAAATATGTAAGAAAGGAAGATGTCGCATTTCTAGACAAACTTGGATACGATTTTTTAAAAGACCATGTCAAATTTCACAACGTGTTTTAACGTTCAATGTATGATTTAGATATACATGTACAATTGATAACTCTCCTAACTCCCGTTGTCACTCGAATACATCTGGCAATGACAAGGCAGACAGACTTGCTAAAATAAAGGATCAAGTCAAGAACAACAATACACACCAATAACCCAAACAGTCAAACAACTACTGAAGAATGCGAACAAAGGGGCTTGGCTGAATAGATGGGCAATGGGAAATACTAGGAGAGAAATCTACAGACATATGGCCATCCCAAATCCAAAAGACAACATCAACCTCACGAAAAGGAGAGACAAAAGCACCATTTTCCGACTTCGCACTCAACACATACAACAGTCACTTGAACAGAATTCATCCAGAACATACCCTAGAGTGCCGGCTGTACACATATCCCTATGAAACTGTTGAACATCATCTTTTTGAATGCCCGGCGCTTGCCGATGTTAGGAAAGCTTCTTCCTCCAAGGCCAGACAAATGTAACACTTTGTACGGAACTAAACAACAGCTTACAAACACTTGCATATGCCACTATGCGGCATTGGGCCAAAGGGCAAAAGCCCATAGGCCGCTGGATCAATAACCAACCAACCAACCAACCAACCTACCAACCTACCAACCAACCTAACTACCAACCAACCAACCTAACTACGAGTTGACATATGTTGGATGTTATCTTCTCGTTCGTCCAAAGTAAAACAGCAAGTTCTTGATTTTGGATGTAAGTTTGTTGTAACATCTGTCTGTGATGTTGAAGATGAAGCTTACGGTAGCATCATCATGATCAGCAGCATCATATCTATTTCTGTGGCTAACTTGAATAGGTCCAGTAGTAATGATGTGAAAGAATAACAAATCGGTCGATAAAACACTCGTTTGATTGAATAATGGAAGGAAAATAAGTGAGACTGGAGTTAAAGCAGATATAGTGTACGGTATTCCATCGCTTACCTACAGTAAATTATTTATCAGCGAGTATTGATTTTACACGATAAAAGTGTTTCATTTTAAGACAACAAATGTGATATCTTTCATATTGGAGACATTTACAAATAATACGTATGCACAGTTTAAAATTATAAACGTGATAAATGTAATATACAAGTTTACATTTTATGCGAGCATTATTTAAAACAAATATACAAATTTACACACGCTTTCCTTCGTCTAAATGTACAAGGCACGGTTGAGAACTGTTATCACTAAGATAGAGATCAAATAATGAACTGTGTATATGTTGCCTAAAGTTATCCAACTTCTAGATAAACACCGTTGATTGGTTGGGAAGGGGCAAGTTCACTTCTGAGTGCTGCGTTGTATGAAATCGGCAAGCTGTTGATATTCGTAACGAGGTGAGATCGGACAGTGAAACAATATATTTATGTCTAGTTACTGATAATACCAGCTCTACCAATTAACGCACAGGGAGGCCACATTTAGAGACACGATATGTGGTGTAGATAGTTGTAACAGTGTGTGTGTGTCCGTGCGCGTGTGTGTATGTGCGTGTGTGTGTGTGTGTGCTGAAGAAAAAAGTGTTTTAGTTATGTGATGAAACAAAAGCGATGTGTGTGGAAGTATGTGTGTGTGAGAGAGAGAGAGAGAGAGAGAGAGAGAGAGAGAGAACCATAATGAAAGGAGGGTGTTAATTTACTTGATAAATGACTGATATGTGAATTATATATAAATACAGAAATGCGTTTAGTCATATGGTAAAATTGATAAGCTGTGTTGGTGAGTGTCTTTGAGTGAGGAAGAGAGGGAGAAACAGAGGGAGAAACAGAGGGAGAAACAGAGAGATACAGAAAGATAGAATGGACTTTAGTTTTGTTACATAATGAATTAATGCTCGCGCGAACACGTGTGTGTATGTATGCACGTGTGGGAGAGAGATTGAAAGAGAGAGAGAGAGAGAGAGAGAGAGAGAGAGAGAAAGTGGAATACTTCTTCTTCTGCGTCCGTCCTGAGAATAGTGTTTGCAGTTGTGTAGCGTGTACACTAGTCGACAGTATGTTGGCTTGCTAAGACGGGAATTAAGCGTGCCAGGGTTGGAAAGAAACACAGAAAACAAATCCTGAAAAGGACGTTTAGTGGCCGGTTGTTGTAGCTTTCCTCACATCACCAGCGTGCTGATGAAGATGGACTGGTATCCTCCATGCGGTTGTGCTACGCTTGGCTTCATCTGCGTGTCGCTCACTGCTACGGGGATCACGTCGATTTTTCACCTCGTTAGCCAGGCTGCCGTAAAAACAGCCCGTTTCCCAGAGGACTACAGGGAATTCATAGTTTTCTTGTTCTTCTGCAGCTGCGGTTTGGGCGGACACTTGTGTAATAGTGGCACTGTATTTTGCATTGATAGACACCACCAATACTGACAGGAAATGGCTGATGAAGCCAACATCGTGCACTCGATTTTCCGCTCGTGTCCCGGCGATGAAAGGACAGAAGTTTAGAAAAGATTATTATATTTAGTTTTGCGAAAGGTTTGGGTTAGGTTTAGGGTTAGGGTTAGGATTATGTTTACGATTAGGTTTAGAGTTAGGTTTAGGGATATGGTTAGGTTTAGGGTTAGAGTTAGGTTTAAGGTTATGGTTAGGGTTACATAGCATGGTTGTTATTTCATCGTCATTTAATTAAACCCCAAAATACCAAATTAAGTTTAAATGGCAAATTCCTGCAGCTTCGATAAAGTTAGCAAACTTCAAAACCAAGCCATGAGAGTTATAACAGGAGGCATAAAGTCAACGTCAATTGTAGAACTTGAAAAGATTACAAAACTGCAATCCATGACCGATAGAAGAGACTGCAGAGCCCAGCTGCAGTCAGAGAAACTCCGAAGACTGACTGACCATCCAATGCACCAGAGACTAAAAAATTTGGGAAATGGGAAACTAAAGCGTAGTAACTTTGCAGAAATAGCCAAGGCAAAGATGCACGAAGATCCCATAAACACACTAACAACACCAAAGCCCATCACTACTGTACGAAAACCTACCTGGAGGCAGGATTTATTTCCAGAGGTGGTAGAAAATATACCAGGTATTGGAAACAAAAACTGCCAGACTGAAAAAGAAAGGAGAGAAACTACCCTAAGCTTTATATCGAAAAACTACCCAAGCATGGACTGGACCCATGCATACACCGACGGTTCTGTAACAAACACTACACAGAACGGAGGGGCAGGAGCATTCCTGAACCTACCAAATGGCAGAAAAATAACACTGGCATTCGCTACTGGTAAGTACACAAGCAATTTCAGAGCGGAGGCAGAAGTACTGAGGGCGGCAGTGGAAGAAATGGTGACACATAAAGAAAATGAAAGCCATACAGTCCTGCTTACAGATGCTCTGGCCGTAGTCACAGCGCTAAAAAGCCAGAAAAACACTGAGCTTAATGACTTAAGAGCAGTACTCTGTCAACTATGCCAGCAGTCCGCACCAAAATGGGTAGTGGTACAGTGGGTCCCATCACACTACAACATCGAAAGCAACGAGGAGGCAGACAGACTGGCAAAAGAAGGTGCAAGACTACCACAAACAGATACTAGTATGACGTACGAAGAGTCAAAACGGCTTTTAAAGCCAGATACATGACCAAATGGGAAACCGAACATACTGGTTACACCGAAATCGATGCCATTACCAGTTGAACAGAAGAGAGCAGGTCGTTGTCTTCAGACTTCGCACTGGCCACAATAGACTGAGGTACCACCTATTCAAAAAATTGAAGATAGGTGGTACCGACGAATGCCCGTGTGGTACCGGTAAAACGACCGCTGAACATCTGCTGCAGAACTGCCCGACATACGAGGATCAGAGAGAGCAGATGTAGCCATCACCAGTGGAACCACAAGACAAGCTCTTTGGCAGTGTCGACAGCCTCAGGATGACCGCCGCTTTTTTCGAAAAAATAATGGTTACTGTCTGACTGCGTACGAAGAAGAAGAAGAAGATTTCATCGTCAGACAGAATAGATAATCCGATCCTACTGTAGAAACTGCATGCTACTTTCCTTGTCATGGACCAACGTTAACAGATACAAGAAATTCATGGCTAATACTGCAGGAATAAGCGAATGCTGAAGCGGAAATTCTCATCCATTTTTGCAGAATATTTTACACCCCCCACAGTTAAAAAATGGGCTATTCTGTGACATTCCTACCGCAGGTCCGGTGCTAACAATATATATTTCTTTTGTTTGGGGTGAATTAAGACACAAGTACCAACTTCTGATTTGTTTCACATGTGCCTCGTTGACGAGATCACTGAGTTGTGCGGTGAACTAATGGACCGACAGTTAGGCCCAATAGGTACAAAGAGAAAGCTTCATTGATTTCACTTGTTTTCGTCTATTGTTATTCTTGTTGGCCTTTAGTTTGTATTTTAACAGAATGGCCCTGCCCATAGGTTGGCTGTATGGCTGTGTTTAGAACGTCTTAAGTTTTGGGGAAATTAGAAAAATTTCTAAAATTAGAAACGTATAGCTGAGCACTAACAAAATTATAAAAAACAAAGATCCTTAGGCCTTGCATCTTCCCGCTGGCAACATACGGATGGGAGACTTGGTCAACCACTCAAACACTATGGAAGAAGATTGAATCCTTCCAGCTGAAGTGCTACAGGAGAAGCCTCAAAATGACATGGATAATGAAAAATAAAAATGCAGAAACTCTACAAAAGCTCATCACAGAACACAACTGGCAAGACAACAACATTAAGTCTGGGAAATGAACTTACTTTGGTCACATCAAACGTCACAATGGTCTAGAAAGAACGATATTGGAGGGTGTGGTACCTGGCAGAAGAGGCAGATCCAGACACAAGAGATGACGGACAAGTGAAATTACGGAGGCTCAGTGGTTGACAGTGGTAGAGACAGGAGAGCTAACCAGGGATCTGATGTCTTACAGATCAGCTATCAATGAAGTTGTGTTCTGCAAATGACACGACACATGATGATGATGGTTGAGGTAGATTCTTCTGTGAGAAATTAATAATCTTTCTTTCTGAACTGAAAGCATAAAAAATTAACTTTTCCACAACTGAGTCATCTATCTGCAGTATAATAAGAACTAAAATAACTCCGAATCAATTTCTTTCAGACCATCAGGAAAGTCACGAGTGGTCTGCCCTGGTCTTTGTGTATAACAAGGACAAGAACAGCACCACTGCCCCACAGAGAGCATGTCGTATCAGGTGACTAACTGTGGGACATGACATTACACCGGCCATGCTTAGCTTGTTTATAAAGAGCTGCATTAATGGCGCATAACAGGTTGCTGGTCTCCTTTGCTCTAGTGTTTGAGTTCATTAAGTTAAACTCGCACATTGGTTAACCACCCTCCGAATCCTTTTACGACATGCTGCTTGAAAGGTTACAGTGGTCATATTCTTCTCTGCCCAGTTACCCCTACTCAGAAAGTCATACTATTTTCTTCATTTGTGTTAATGTGGTGTTGACACTGTATATCTTGTTCTAATTTTCTGCTGTACTTGTTCACTCATTTTGAGGTTGTAATCCATTGAAAGGTGTTTTAAAATTTACCTCTCAATTTAAATATCTCATTTACTATATTTATTGCAGTATTTACTTACTAATATTCAAGCTTATTGTGTTCAGGGAGAAAAATAAAACATATATTGCGTTGAACTTTGTTATCTCTGCTGAACATTAAAAAATACAGACAATCAGTTACACACTTTTGATAGCACATCATAATGTCAGCCCATATTTATCTCATAAAAACAGTTTACATTGTTGGTTGATAGATAACTAATCTGTCCGTCCATCTAGATGGTCAGAGTGAATATGAAAACAAAAAATAGAATGAGGTTGCACAATAAGAACAAAGACAAAGTAGGCCTCCTTGTAAATAGCACAGGAAAAATAATAACTAAGAATAGGCAGGTTGTTAATCTTCTCAATCAGTACTTTGGCGCAGTTTACACAAAAGAAGGCCGCACCAAGATCTCAGAGCCTATAGATATTTTCCAAAGAGACATGGATACAGTGGGATTAAGATCAATCTGTATTACAGAGGAAATGGTTTTAAAAAAATTTCAGGAGGAGTTGTTTGTGAATGCCCACAATGAGTAGGTTACTCTTTAGTGCACCCTGAAAAGGACGTTAAGTGGTGGGTTGTAGTAGCTTTCCTCACATCCTGAGCATGCTGATGAAGGTGAACCGGGGTCCTCCAGGAAGTTGTGCAATGTTTGGCTTCATCTGCGTGTCACTCACTACTATGTTTGGCTGCCCCAACAAGTTCATAACCATGGTGAAACAGCTACACGAAGGCATGTGTGCTCGTGTACTGGACAGCGGAGCAATCTCTAAAACGTTTCTAGTATCAAACGGAGTAAAACAAGGATTTGTACTCGCCCCGACTTTGTTCAGTATGATGTTCGCGGCCACGATGACAGATCACTGGAGCTTGGAATACCCATAAAGTACCGTACAGATAGCAAATTACTCAATCCCAGAAGAATGAAGGCCAAAACCAAAGTGGCTGGCGACATAATCAGGGAACTTGTATTTGCTGACGACTGCGCTCTAATGAGCAA
Organism: Ariolimax columbianus; assembly: GCA_036924085.1. Lineage (NCBI taxonomy): Eukaryota > Metazoa > Mollusca > Gastropoda > Stylommatophora > Arionidae > Ariolimax > Ariolimax columbianus. Next base: position 136,435,012 of record JAVGWX010000003.1, read on the forward strand.
CTCAGAACTGAACATGCAAGTTGGAATGGACCAGTTCTCTGCCGCATGCGAAACTTTTGGCCTAACCACAAATGCCAAAAAAAACCGAGGTCATGTACCAACCAGCACCAGGCATGCCGTACACAAAACCAGAGACTACAGTCAGCGGGCAGATGCTGAATGCCGTAGACAAATTCACATATCTGGGCAGCACGCTGTCGAGATCTGTCAGCCTAGACGATGAGGTGGCAAGCAGAATAGCAAAGGCCAGCACAGCCTTTGGTAGAATGCGCTCGATGGTCTGGGCACGTCGTGGCATCAGCGTCAAGACCAAACTCAAAGTCTACCGTGCAACCATCATTCCAACCCTACTATACGCTTGCGAAAGCTGGACTGTGTACTCTGGACATGCAAGGAGATTACACCACTTCCATACAGGTTGCCTGAGGCGAATATTCCACATCCGATGGCAAGATCGTGTCACTGACATCGAGGTTCTCTCGAGGGCTAACATGCCCAACATCCATGCACTGCTAGAAAAAGCACGACTAGGATGGGCCGGATACCTCGTCCGAATGTCAGACTAGCGGCTCCCAAAGAGGCTTCTCTACGGCGAGCTCAGAGAGGGATAGCGAGAAAGAGGGCGCCTAAAGAAACGTTTTAAAGACGGTCTAAAGGACTCACTTAAAAGTTGCCAGATAGACATCGACACCTGGGAATGTCTTGCACAAAACAGATCTGACTGAGAAGCGCAGTCAAATAGGGTGTAGCTAACGGCGAAGACGACCGTGTTGTGAAAGCCCAGAGCAGACGCGAGACCCGGAAATCCCGAACAGCAGGACCACCATCACCTTCTACAAACCTCGTGTGCCCGATATGTAGCAGATGTTTTCTTGCCCGCATTGGCCTGTTCAGCCACATGCGCACCCACACCCAATAGGGAAATCTGTGACAAGAATGATGTCGGCGGTCCTCATCGACAACGATGGACAGCTATTATTATAATTATAATGCAGAAGTGGATATTGAAGTTGGATTTAGATAAAATTCAAGAATGGTCTGAGAGCTGGGCAAATGGAGTTTAATGTAGATAAATGTGCAGTCCTTCTTCTTCTTCTTATTACGCTGTCAGACGTCGACCTTTATTTTTTCGAAAAAAGCAGCGGTCATCCTGAGGCTGTCGACACTGCCATAGTGCGTATCTAATGTTGCCACTGGTGATGGCCACATCTGCTCTCTCTGATCCTCGTATGTCGGGCAGTTTTGCAGCAAATGTTCAGCGTTCATTTCCCCGGTACCACACGTGCATTCGTCAGTGCCACTTATCTTCAATTTGTTGAATAGGTGGTACCTCAGTCTATTGTGGCCAGTGCGAAGTCTGAAGACAACGACCTGCTCTCTTCTGTTCAACTGGTAATATGCATCGTTTTTGGTGTAGCCAGTATGTTCTGTTTCCCATTTGGTCATGTATCTAGCTCTAATAAGCCGTTTTGACTCTTCGTATGTCACACTAGTATCTGGTTGTGATAGTCTTGCACCTTCTTTTGCCAGTCTGTCTGCCTCCTCGTTGCTTTGGATGTTGCAGTGGGATGGAACCCACTGTACCACTACCCTTTTTGGTGCGGACTGCTGGCATAGTTGACAGAGTACTGCTCTTAAATCATTAAGTTCAGTATTTTTCTGGCTTTTTAGTGCTGTGACTACGGCCAGTGCATCTGTTAGCAGGACTATGTGGCTTTCATTCCTTTTACCTGTCACCATTTCTTCCACTGCCGCCCTCAGTGCCTCTGCCTCCGCTCTGAAATTGCTTGTGTATTTTCCAGTTGCCACTGACAGTGTTATTTTCCTGCCATTTGGTAGGCTCAGGGATGCCCCTGCCCCTCCGTTCTGTGATGTGTTTGTTACAGAACCGTCGGTGTATGCATGGGTCCAGTCCATGCTTGGGTAGTTTTTCGTTATGTACCTCAGGGTTGTATCTCTTCTTTCTTTTTCAGTCTAGCAGTTTTTGTTTCCAATACCTGGTATATTTTCTACCACCTCTGGAAATATATGCTGCCTCCAGGTAGGTTTTCGTACAGTAGGGATGAGCTTTGGTGTTGTCAGTGCGTTCATATTGTCTTCGTGCATCTTTGCTTTGGCTATTTCTGAAAAGTTTCTCCGCTTTAGTTTCCCATTTCCAAAATTGTTTAGTATCTGGTGCATTGTATGGTCAGTCAGTCTTCTGAGTTTCTCTGCTTGCTTCTGGGCTCTGCAGTCTCTTCTGTCGGTCATGGATTGCAGTTTTGTAATCTTTTCGAGTTCTACAATTGGCGTTGACTTCTTGCCTCCTGTTATAACTCTCATGGCTTGGTTTTGAAGTTTGCTAACTTTATCGAAGTTCGCCTTTGCTGCTGTTGTCCATGCCACAATGCCATACTCGAGAACTGGTCTCACTCTTCCAGTGTACAGTTTCTTTAGTATACTTTCGTCTGCTCCCCAGCTTGTGCCAGCAAGTTTCTTCATGATTGCCATTCTTTCTCTGACTCTCATTCGGTTTCTCTCGATCTGACTTTTCCATGTCGTGCGCCGATCAAATGTGACTCCCATGTAGTTTGGGTTGTCGTTTGGCTGCAGGTATTTGCCGTTAAGACTTATTTTGGTGTTTTGGGGTTTGTTTGAAAGCGATAATATCGTACATGTTGTTTTTTCCTCGTTTATTTTGACCGTGCAGTCATTCAAATGGGTAGATCCAATATGGAACATAATAACAGAATAGCCGAGAACATTATCAGTTTTATAGAAAAGGAATGGGACTTAGGGGTTATAATAGATCATACAGGTAAGGTGAGTGAGCAAGTCCAGGATGCAATGAAAAAGGCAAATGCAATGTTAGGGATGATACAAAGAAATATTAAACATAGGAGCAAGAAAAATCTATGTATGAAGATAGTACAATGTGCTCAGTTACAATCCTACCAAAGGATGAGAAAGAACCTGAACCAACATTGGAGAGGAAATACATTCAGCAATCAAAATCCTGAAAAAGGGAAAATCCCCAGGATGTGATGATATCCAAGCAGCGCTTATACAAGCAGGAGGGGAGGCCAGTACTCGAGTTTATCACAAGCTGTATAAACAGGTATGGCACAGCGCAGAGTGACCAGAAGCATAGAAGAAATCAATTTATATTCCCCTCCCCAAAAGAGGCAATCTAAAGCTGTGCACAAACTACCGAACAGTCGCGCTAATCAGCCACGCTAGCAAGATACTCTTGTGGATCCTATTAAGGATAGAGAAAAGATTTGAATCTGAAATTCACAAAGTCGAAGCAGGTTTTAGGAAAGACAGAGGGACCAGGGACCATATATTCAATATGAGGAATATCTATGAAAAATGTATAGTTTAATGTAGACCTATGCACATGTTTCATTGATTACACCAAGGCGTTCGATACGGTAAAACATTAAGATCTGTGGAACATCATGAAGGAAATGGAGTTTCCGGTGCACATTTTACATCTCATTGAAACATTATACCAAGATAAACGAGTCGCTGTTCGGGTATCTGGGCAAACATTAGATTGGTTTGCAGTACAAAAGGGAGTAAGACAGGGATGTATTCTCTTACCTTATCTATTAAAAATCTATGAGAAATGTTAGAGAAGACGAGAACATTAAAAGTTTTGATACATTTACGATTCGTAGACGACACAGTTATACTATCAAGAAGTGCAAGAGCAGTTAATTTCAACTGTAAATGGACACAGTAAAGATCAAAACCTGTTTATAAACATAAACAAAACAAAGATAATGACCACCGACAAAACACAATATCAAGATAAATTTACAGTGGGTGGTGAGGAAATAGAGAAAGGCCTGCATTTTGAATATCTGGGCTCTAGAATTGACAAGAATGGCAACTGCTCGAAAGAAATCAAAAATGTGTTCAATTGTGCTGCGACCAACCCAAAAACCGGCTTGTTCTTTTGCAATAATGTTTTCTGACCTTGGTTGTAGTCTTTTCAAGATAACCTTAAGCATTACTTTGCTAGCCATCACTCTTTACTTAAGATATAATCTTCAGTCTATTTTGCTGCTCATGGAAATAATAACATACTTTTGAATGCTTGTCTTGATGTGAATTTGATGCATTTTTCCAAGTGGTACAAACTAATATTTTTTGCAATTAATATTAACTAATTATGACTAATTATTAAAATAATTTTCAAATCTGACAGAAGATAGCATCTGAAAGGATTGAGCAGGAATGTGTACAGCAAACAAGCTACAAGAACTGTCAGTTTCTACTACCTCCTTTATATGCTGAAAGAGATAGAGCACATACAAAACACAATAAATAAGCACATACTGGTACTCATAACACAACAGACATCTTTCTCCATCTCCAGCGTTCGTCCTGAAAAGGATGTTATTTTTTCTCCATAGTTTACAGCAAGGCTGCAATATCTGTGCCTTTCTGCTAGAAACATCCTGTTTCATTTTACTATTTTAGGCACAAGGATTGCCTTCCCTCTTCTGTCCATGAGTGTAGTCTGTATCCAGGGCCACCACTTCGAGATGGAAGAAGGTTGTGGTCAGCTGTGTTTTGCTAACCCTGATGTAAGCAGCCAGCAATGAGTCGCTAACTACTGTCAGCTTACTTACTGCTGTGTGTGCACAGCATCCTGTTATGTTATCCTGTTACATAAAGATTCAAATTTTAAGCCCAGTGTAAGCGACAAGAGGTTAAAGCATGCAATATTAAAAGCATTCACCTATGGTACATTGTAACAAGGTCAAGTACTTAAGAAAACCACGTTGTGATTAATCATTAACTGCAATCACCACAATCTTATCTGTTCTAAGAAAACTTTCATTATCCAAAAACAAAAACAAAATTAAAATGTGATAGATTGACTTTAACTATAGACTCATTGCAATAAAAATAATTTGTTTATTTTAATATTTAGAGAAGAAATCATTCATTTTAGAGCTAAGATGTGGTTGTGTGGAATGAAAACAATCATCTTGAATCTTCCTCATGGAAAGTCCCTTGATAAAATAGCAAATGTCAGATGGAAATAAAACATAAGCTAATTGGAAATTTGATTTAATATGAAAAAAGAACTCGGTTTTGTACATTTGTGTTTATTATTGTACAAAGATCAATATATGCAGAAAAAGATCAATGAATTTGCAGTTAGAAACAGCAAAAACAGCAGAATAAATCAATGTACAAAAAAAAACAAAAGAAATGATAAAATAAAATGTATGCATAAAGCTACAGAATGAGATAACTAAGTAAGTGTATAGTTTCATGTTTTTGGCATGTAAAATTGACAAAACTGAAGGAACAAATCAGGATGTGAATACCAGGTTTTAAGAAAGTTACTTTTACCTTATTCATATTCCCTAATCAACATTTTTCCAGTACTCCCTAATCAATATTTTACCAATACTCGCTAATCAATATTGTACCAGTACTCCCTAATCAATAATGTACCAGTACTCCCTAAATAATATTTTACCAGTACTCACTAATCAATATTATACTAGTACTCCCTAATCAATATTGTACCAGTACTCCCTAATCAATATTTTACCAGTATTTGCTAATCAATATTGTACCAGTGCTCCCTAATCAATATTTTACCAAAACTCACTAATCAAGAGACACAACGGCCTTGAGAGAACGGTGATGGAAGGTATGGTACCAGGCAAAAGAGGAAGGGGTAGACCAAGAAGACGATGGCACCAAGATATCCAGGAATGACTGAGTATGACTGGCAGAGGCTGGAGTTTTGGCAAGAGAACGAGTTTCTTTCAGAGAGACTGTGATGGGAGCGACGTTCTACAAAAGACATGCTACATGATGATGACTCACTAATCAAATTGTACCAATACTCGCTAATCAATATTGTACCAGTACTTGCTAATACATTTTGTAGTAGTACTACCTAATCAATATTGTACTAGCAGCATTTACAAGTCAATATGAATTCATTTTGGTGTACAACACACAAGTATAAGCAATATTTTATTAATGCATCACATACTACTGAGAATTCTCTTCCACCTTATTTATTCATACAGCAAGGCAATTGTTGAAGAATACCTGACATTTGTAAAAGTTTCATTTCTTTTATTTACAAATGTAAACAAAGTTATCAAAATTTATGCGCTGTAAATGATCAGAGATATTATTTTTATTTACATTACCCCAAACAAGTTTAACTTCCTGTATTTGAATGAAAATTTATGAATGAAAATTTATGCAAATGAGCTTGAAATTTGGTGATCCATTACATCTGTCAGCAGGACATTATTCTTTCCATTCTGGAAGCTGGAACACAACACTGAGTCATCACAAACAGCCAATAAAGAAACATCTGCTGCTTCTGTTTCACTACATCTTTCTCCAGGATTATTGGTAACATTAGTGTTCCTTTCAATGGTTATGATTCTTGTCAGATTTTGTTTGCGGATTTTGCATAGTTGTGGGTTGTTGACGAGAGTGTAAGCCAGGAACCAGCGTGTAATTGTTCGATTCAATCTCTGGGTTTCTGTATCATGAGTTTGCAAAAATAGATTTTAGAATTCAAGATGTGCACATTAGAAGTAGAAACTCTTATAATTGAAAAATAATCAATGTATTTGTTTTAAAAAAGTAGGATGTAAGATAATGAGAACTAAAAAGTTTAAACTACTATAGACATCATTTCCACTACAACAATTTCAAAAGTGAACAAAAACTGAATAAAAAGTTGTGAATTGCTTTCTTATGTAATGCCACAAAAATAATAAATTGTTGGACTTAATGAGCAACTTCAAATCTTAAGTTTAATTCTTTCATCGTCATCATCAGGTGACCTGCTGGTTGGCATTGGCGATCATGAACCTCCCTCCATTTCTATCATGTATGATGTTTACCACCTTTGTTGTTGTTTGTCGTCCATGCCATTTTCTAAGGCTGTCCAGCATATTCTCTCTCAGCCTTCCTCTGTCTCTCTTTCCCGCTTTTGTTTCTGTTGTCACAATGTGCTCCAAGTTGTCTCTTCTCATAACGTGCCCAAAAAAGGATGCCTGTCTTATTCTGATCCTTGCATTAAGTTGTCTTTATGTTTGTGCCTTCTCGAGTACTGTATCATTAGTCTTCTTTGCAGTCCATGGGATCTGCAACATTCTTCTGTAAAACCACATCTCCATTGCTTCCAAAGATCTAAGCGCATGTTTGCTAATTGGTCATGATTCACTGCCATATGTCAGTATTGGTTCCACGTAGCATCCAAAGACTCTCTTCCTCAGTTCTAGTGACAAGGTTTTGTTGCACAAAATTTCTTTCATGGTCTGGAAGACCGATTTTACTTGGACTATTCTGTATTTAATTCTTTACTTACTAAAAATACTTTCTAATATGAGATATAAATCTACTTTACCATTGGTTTCAACAAATATCCAAGGGTTTGCTGATTGGATTGATGATGTAAGACTCTCTTCAAATGTATTGTCTGTCCCATGATTTATGTGCCTGTTCAGATATTAATTACATTGTTTTTCAGAGGTCAGGGAATTGTCACTAGATAAAAAGGCAAGACAGTAAATAGGTCACAAATCGCTATTAATTAAACAAAACTAAATGAGATCAAATCTCAAAACCATTTATTATTGCACTTGCACTGTCCTCTATTTCTCAACATAATTTCCACCAACATTGATACACTTATCCCATCACATTGTCAGTACACACAAAATATATAGTATAGAAGTCTTTGGTCTGCTGTCTCAGCCACCAGAACCTACAGTATTGAAGTCTTTGGTCTGCTGTCTCAGCCACCAGAACCTACAGTATTGAAGTCTTTGGTCTGCTGTCTCAGCCGCCAGAACCTACAGTATAGAAATCTTTGGTCTGCTGTCTCAGCCACTGGAACCTACAGCATAGACGTCTTTGGTCTGCTGTCTCAGCTACATTTGCATTTTATGTTCAGCCTCTTCACTATTTGTAAAACACTTCCAACAAATGTGGATCTTTAGTGCACCAAACAGATGGAAATCATTCTGGGCTAAGTCAGATCTTTAACATAGATGTTCAAGAAGTTGCCACCCTAGTTGATCTATTGTCGCCTAGGTTAGTTGAGCCATGCATGATTTGACATTATCATAATGTAACAGTACTTCTCTAGTTGGATGGCCTGAATGTTTTCTTTTAATTGCCTCTCAAAGCATCAGCAGAATTTCACAGTACTATACAGCATTCACATTGTCACCTTCCAATTAGAAATTGGATAGCAGATTTCCACGAGAATCCCAAAACACTTTTAGCATAACCTCCCCTTCTGAAGGCGTAACCTTTAATTTCTTGGCAGAAGGTGAAGAGCGATGTTTCCATTATATTGAAGCACGCTGTGGTTTAAGTTGGTAGGGATACACCCATTATTTATCCACAGTAACAATCCTGTTCAGCATGTCTTCTTCTTCATCTGCATATGGGCAGATATGCTGCAAGGACAGGCCAATAGGTTCATATTGTATTTGTCAGTTATTTGGTTGCGTATCCACTGTGAGCACACTTTCCACAAATTCAATTGATCCCACATTATGCTGTAGGCTAAACCATGTGAACACCCTATTACAGTTGCTACATTGTCTATTGTTACTCGCCTGTCAATTCCATTCATGTCCACCACCCGCAGCGCACATGTTTCTATTGCAATCTGAATAAGATGAACAGGTTGGGCTTCGCCAGAAATTTTTTTTGCGGATTGACAAAATGTATTGACCCACTTTACACAACAAACACTTCTCACAGTAAGCAGAAAGCATATTCATATGAATATCCTTTGTAGAAAGTTCTTCCCCCCCCCCCCCCCCCTTCCATATCCCTCCAAATGCACAACAAACTGTTCTATGATTGTACACTATGTGACCACGGACTCCATTTTATATTCGAGCTGCATGAGGAAAGACCAATTTACATTAATACAATCAGGAGTAGAGAGACACGAATGAGTCATATGAATTCTGTTCAACATGAATCTGGAAAGATATGTGTGTGAATATTGAGCACACAATAATTGAATGATGCTGTTGAAGTTCAGAGCTAAACCATTTGATATTGGCATATTACAACGTTAGCACAAACTCGCGAATAATAGAAGAGTTATGATAACTTACAACAGACCCTCAAAATAATACAATTAACTGATGTTCCAAAAGTAATGGGAGATATGAACTACACAATAGGAAAAATCAAATACAAGAATATAGCAGGACAATTTGGACTGAGAAAAACAAATGAAAGACAAAAGGGGCTGACACATTTTTATGAATAGAACTACTTAATTATTTGTAATGCATAATTTATTTTATTATGACAAAAGACAGAATAAAAAATAGTGTCACAGTGGCAAAATACTTATCCAGGTGCAGACATAAATTCTGATTATAATCCTGTTGTGATTAAAATTGAGATGATCTGAATAACACAGAAATAAGATATAAAAATGATCCACAAATAGATATAAACAATAGAGCAGCTAGTAATTAAACAGAAATATCTTGTGAAGTCAAAACATACTGTCAGAAAGCAAGAAGCAAAATGAAAGAGACAGCCTGGAAGAGAATATACACACTAAGTCAAACTATCTGAAAACAAATATACAGGTAGCAAACAAAATGGTCAATAAAAAAGTTTACAAAAAATTAATTATAGACAGCAAAAATTATTAAGTAAAATAAAAAAACAGAAAGATAGCTTAAAACATTAAAAAATATACTGAATAGTGAGAAAAGGACTGTTTGTCGCATTGAAAAGTACAGTGGATAGAGTCAAATGCATGGGAAAGTAGCACAGCACAAGTGCTAAGCATGCAGAAATACAAATATTTTCAACCAAAACCAGACTAGTTTAAGGAGGGGAATACATTAAGGAAAGAATGAGAATATCTTAATTGTTGGGAAAGATATGTCAAACAAAACAGGTGGATGGAATATGTATGTGAACTGTTCAATGATAACAGAGATGACAAACCAAAACAATTTAATAATAGTTGCCCCAGCATCCTCAGATCAGAAGTAGAGAAAGCAATTAAATATATAAGCAAAGGGAAAGCATTTGACATGGATACAATAAATATGGAAATGATAGAAGCTCTAGATGAATTTGATACAGATGAAATCACTGATCTGTATAATGACATCTACAATACACGGTTTATATGTAGTGATCTGATTATGTCTGTGTTTATAACATTACCCAAGGAACCTTGTGTAACCAAATGTTAGAATTTTACAACAGTAAGTCTGATTGACATACCATTAAGATTCTACTTAAAATTATACAGGAGAGAAAATTAGATGTAAAGTTGACAACAAAATTAAAGATAAACAATTACTATGTAGACAGAACAAACAGAGTAAGAGATGCCATTTTCTGTTTACAACCTACTGCAGCCCGCCACTTAATGTGTTTTTCAAGGCGCACAAAATGGTAAACCTACTCTCTTCTCATGTAGGCCCACCTTGATGTGGTTGGAGAGCTTGTGTGCTCCACTGATCACGCGAGCTATGCCGGCAGAAGTTTTACTCCTGGCAGGGTCACCCAAGTCGGAAAGGTCCTGAGAGAGGGGCCAGACCAAGGGACTGAAGAGTAGATGGAACCCTTTAGATGTAGACACAGAACCCACTGGCGAGTATACATGCTCTGGTCCACACCAATCCATCCCACTTCATGGGTTAAATTCTTTTCTTGATTCAATTCTTGCTTTCATCTTCTATCCATCCACGTGAAGGCTACACCAAACCACCACTGCCTTGTGGTAGTTCCAGAAAGAAAAAAAGGCTAAGGCAACAAAGTCTGAATAGAAAATGTTAAAATGTTGGCAGGCAGAGCACATAAGCCTGGTACGACACTCTGTCTATGGAATGAGGCATCCAGAGTGGAAACCTCAACCGTCGAAGCCGGAAGATGTAGGCCCAAGTGGCACGAAAGTAGAAGATGAACATCTACACAAAACAATGGAGGCTATGCAACATACACTAGACTGTTATGGTGTCATCCGTATGGGGCGTGGCTAGGTAAGGATGATGCCGGGCCCCCCACCTTTAAGGGGTCCACCCAATGCTACTGGAAGCATAAACTCTGACACTTTCGGGAAGATCAGATTAATGCTACTAGACAAAGACTTCAAATTATGCAGTGGAATGCCAAGGGGGTGAGAACTAAGAAACTGGAATTAGAATAGTTTCTGAAAGAGCAAGAGATTGATGTGTGTTGTATACAGGTGACATACCTCACCAGCAATCACAGATTCTTGATAAGAAGATATGAGAGCTTTCGACTGGACAGAGAAATTTGACAAAAAGGGGAAGTCCTGACTGCCATCAGAAACAAGTACCGAGCCTAGGAAGCTCAGAGATCCAAGCTACATGACAAATAGCACATAAGTATTGTCTTGAGAACCTTCGACGGAGACCTCCCAATATGTAATTTAAATTCTTCACTAGACAAATATATACACCTGGAAAATATGAGGCTTCGTGCCCATGACGGGATGATCATCGGGGACTTTAGCGGTCATTCTCCAAGCTGGGAGTACATTGACCTAAATGCCAAGGGAGAGGAGGTAAAAGACTTTATCATAATCAACAGCCTAGTCATGCTAAACAAACCTCACAACCCACACACATACTATTCTAGGTCCTGGAGCAAAACAAGTAATCTGGTTCTCGCCACGGTTATAGAAGGGATAGAAAAGATCTTGAGTCAAAGCACATGTCAACAACTGGGAGGCAGCAACCATAGACCAATAGTAATTACCATTGGGGGACCAAAAGATACCCCAAAGTGAAACTCCCTCCCTAGCTGGAACTATAGGAAATTAAATTGGAGCCTATTTACATTGCAGACTGACAGCTCTCTGTCGAAAACCAGAACTGAGTCAAAAACCCTAAACCCTAAACTTCAAACCTTCTTCTTCTTCTTCGTTCATTCTCAATCTCCCACTACCAAACCCTGAAAGGGTAAGTAGCAGAATGTAGTCCAGAGAACGGAATACGTTGTGCCGTAGTTTACAGCTTGACTGCGATATTTGCACCTTTCGGTCCAACACATCCGACTTCAGCAAGCATTTTTTGAGTACCGGGTTAGCATTCCCTCTTCGATCCCTTCTCCTTAGCCAGTCTGCCCTGCTGCAGCCTGTTATCCAGGATCACCGCATGGAGGTGTAGAAGGGTCTTGGCAGCTCTGGTTCGCTGACCCTTGACGCTAGCAGTCAGCTATGGGTTGCTGACCACTGCAGCTCATGCGCTGCTCAGCTCTGGTTTGCTGGCACTGACGCTAGCAGTCAGCTATGGGTCGCTGACCACTGCAGCTCATGCGCTGCTCAGCTCTGGTTTGCTGACCCATGACGCTAGCAGTCAGCTATGGGTTGCTGACCACTGCAGCTCATGCGCTGCTCAGCTCTGGTTTGCTGGCCCTGACGCTAGCAGTCAGCTATGGGTCGCTGACCACTGTAGCTCATGCGCTGCTCAGCTCTGGTTCGCTGGCCCTGACGCTAGCAGTCAGCTATGGGTCGCTGACCACTGTAGCGCATGCGCTGCTCAGCTCTGGTTTGCTGGCACTGACGCTAGCAGTCAGCTATGGGTCGCTGACCACTGCAGCTCATGCGCTGCTCAGCTCTGGTTTGCTGACCCTTGACGCTAGCAGTCAGCTATGGGTTGCTGACCACTGCAGCTCATGCGCTGCTCTGTGTCTTGATTACCTTCAAACCTTCAATAGGGACATTCTTTATGCTGTCAAGTAACGTATCCCAACAGGCTGCAAAAAGACTGCCAACCCTTCGCAAAAAGTATCCCAACAGGCTGCAGAAAGACTGCCAACCCTTTGTGAAAAGTATCCTAACAGGCTGCAGAATGACTGCCAACCCTTCGCAAAAAGTATCCCAAAATGCTGCAGAAAGACTGCCAACCCTTCGCGATAAGTATCCCAACAGGCTGCAGAAAGACTGCCAACCCTTCGCGAAAAGTATCCCAACAGGCTGCAGAAAGACTGCCAACCCTTCGTGAAAAGTATCCCAAAATGATGCAGTAAGACTGCCAACCCTTTGCGAAAAGTATCCCAACAGGCTGCAGAAAGACTGCCAACCCTTCGTGAAAAGTATCCCAACAGGCTGCAGAATGACTGCCAACCCTTCGCAAAAAGTATCCCAAAATGCTGCAGAAAGACTGCCAACCCTTCGCGATAAGTATCCTAACAGGCTGCAGAATGACTGCCAACCCTTCGCAAAAAGTATCCCAAAATGCTGCAGAAAGACTGCCAACCCTTCGCGATAAGTATCCCAACAGGCTGCAGAAAGACTGCCAACCCTTCGCGAAAAGTATCCCAACAGGCTGCAGAAAGACTGCCAACCCTTCGTGAAAAGTATCCCAAAATGCTGCAGAAAGACTGCCAACCCTTTGCGAAAAGTATCCCAACAGGCTGCAGAAAGACTGCCAACCCTTCGTGAAAAGTATCCCAACAGGCTGCAGAATGACTGCCAACCCTTCGCAAAAAGTATCCCAAAATGCTGCAGAAAGACTGCCAACCCTTCGCGATAAGTATCCCAACAGGCTGCAGAAAGACTGCCAACCCTTCGCGAAAAGTATCCCAACAGGCTGCAGAAAGACTGCCAACCCTTCGTGAAAAGTATCCCAAAATGCTGCAGAAAGACTGCCAACCCTTTGCGAAAAGTATCCCAACAGGCTGCAGAAAGACTGCCAACCCTTCTGGACCCAAAAACTGAAAGAGCTGCAAGACGAAATCAGTACGTGCAGAGAAATCCTAAAGACTAAGACAACAAACGAAAATGCAATCCTGCACAACAAAGCAAAGGTAGCCTTCATAAAAGAGAAGAAGAAGTGTATGAGAGAAAGCTGGCACAAAATTCCCAGCTCTTTAGACCTGGAAAAAGATACTAAAAGACTGTGGAATCTCACCAAAACCCTAAACGGTGACAAGACAGAGAGATTAAAAACTGTGTTACATACGACCGTAGGCCAGATGGCAGCCAAGGCGGCAGTAGACCTTATGGTCAGAAGTTATCAATCAGAAAGTAAGATGCAAGTTTCAAGAGATGAATTAAAGACGTAAAAACAAAGATCAGAGCTCTCAAAAAAAACCGTGGCACAGGTACTCTAGCAGAGTGCATGACAGTGAAGTTCACCCTACAGGAGCTAGAAGACAAAATTAAGAATCTAAAGGAGAGAAAAGCACCAGGGGCAGATGGTATCACAAATGAATTCCTCAAAATTCTTGACCCCATAAGCAATAGGTTCCATCTCAGAATTTTAAACCAGAGCTGGCACGAGGGTACTGTTTCGGCACTCTGCAAAGAGAATCACATTCAGCCTATTCCTAAACCAGGAAAAGACAAACACGATCCTAAAAACTAGATGCCGATCCATCTCCTCAGCTGTGTGGGGTAACTGATGGAAAGACTGATAAATAAAAGACTCACCTGGTACTTTGAGACCAACTCGCTACTCGCCTCAACTCAAACAGGATACAGGTAGTACAGAAGCATAGAGGACCAATTAACATATCTAACACAGGACATAGAAAACGCCCTTCAAGAGAAAAGGTAAGTGCTAGCCTCTTCTTTGATCTCTCCCATGCCTTCGATACTGTCTGGAGAGAAGGTCTGAAAATCCTCCAAGCTGGTGTTACCAACATTATGTTCTCATACATTAAAAGTTATCTCTTCCAAAGATCTGCAAGGGTTAAATTGGACAATTATACCAGCAGGTTGATGGTCGGGTTAGTTTACAATGATCGTAGGCGTAGTGACACTTACGTGAACAACGCAGAGAAGGCACATTCGGTGTGCACTGCTCACGATGAGAAGAGATTTTATTGTAGCAGGTGCATACGAAAAACAATTTTTATTTTTTGCACACTAGCATGACATTTTAGACACTTCTCCATTCATACATAACTTTCCATTTCTTTTCCCTACTAGCTCTGTCGTTTTCATCACTTCTCAAAGATATATTCACTATTTTTATTCCTTCTGTGTTGATCACTACATATTGTTAAGTCACGTTCTGCTCTTAATAGAACCACTTCAATATCAGCCTACTAATATTTTCATGACCTGAGATTGTGACATGTTCAATGTCACATCATTTTGTATATTCGTACTTGTATTGACTCTTGCATTTTTCTGATCACATGTCTCTCTGTTGCTTATTGTGTTAAGTAATTTTATTTGTAATTTTATTTTTACCTATATTTGTAAACAACCTTTAAAAGCATTTTATGCAATTCAGATGCTTGTGTTTTTAAGTTATATGTCAGGCTACTGTAACATGAAATAAAAGTATACAAATTAGACCTAGTCTTATAGTAATGACTAATTACTATCATTAGGTTGGTACGTACTGGAACTTTAATATCAGGACGCTCTAATAGTATAATCTAGTAGAACAGTCTGGAATTAAGATTTTCTGAAGCTAAGGATGCCTTATAATACATAACTCTGAGGTCATATAAAATCTTAAATATAGAAATATACATATATGACATGTGATCTCTGAGACCCTTAATGGGGAGGTAAGAATGGGTCCACATGACTCCCCTATATATATATGACATGTGATCTCTGAGACCCTTACTGGGGAGGTAAGAATCGGTCCACATGACTCCACTATACATATATTTCATATGATCTCTGAGACCCTTACTGGGGAGGTAAAAATTGGTCCACATCACTCCATTATACATATATGACATATGTGATCTCTGATACCTTTATTCAGAAGGTCAGAATAAGCCCATATCACTCCACTATACATATCGTACAAGTTGACTAAGTAGGGTTGAGGTATGGGGGCAGCAACCTCATCATGTCAATTATAGTGTCATATTAATCCCCTTCAGAACAGCAGATGACATTTTTGAGACAGGCATTAAGAAGAATTTGGTGGTACCCCCCCCCCCCCCCCCCCCCCCCCCCCATTAAATTCTTATAATGAATTTCAGTTCCACTGCAGCCTACATGACTTTTATCAGAGGTGTCTCATACTGCAAAACTGCCCCGAATATAATATACAGAGAAAATCTCACTGGCCCATAGAAACAACACTGGAAGAGAAACTTGATGGACCTGTATGTGAACTACAAAAGACAGTGAAGTTTATACAAGAGACAACATTGCAGATATAGACAATATTTTAAAGCGAACGAAAGAAGAAGAAGAATCAGAGGTGTCTGTATTATATAGCTCTTTGTTGTAAGAGTAGCACGCTTTATAATTTTTTACAAAAAATCTGCATCTCGCTATAAGAGTCGACTTTCAAAATTTGTAACTTTTTAGTTTGTTTGTCAATAAATGTGATTTTCTTGTGTGTAGAGACACAATTGAATAAAGAACTTGTGGGTGTTATTGTTTTTGTTTTGTGTTTGTTAGTTTCTGCGATACAAAAAGGTGAAGTTGAAAATTTATGGAAATCTTGAATAAAATTTGCACTCGACTGCTAGGCCTAGTCGCTCCGATAGAAATCCATGGAAACCACAACAACGTATCGATACTGTGTTTACAATATCGACACAACTGTTAGTTTCCAATTCAAACGTAGTTATTTCATCTAAACAAACAAAATAAACAGATCTACTCGATAAAGACCTTTCCCAACAACCTACTTCACCTTTCGCAAAAAGTCAGCTTGCTCCAAACAGCATATAAGAATTAATAATGGTTCAAAAACCATTTGTAATCAAACATTCAATACTTTTACAGCCAAAATATCGTGTGTAGGTGGTGACGTATTCAGCATTTTAAAAAATGGCTATGGGTAGGGTCTCCATACCAAAAACAAATTTTTTTTTGAAGTTCTAATTTTGTAGGTCGAGCTGGTCGAATCAGTCTAGACAGTAGCGCACTAAAGGTTAAATGCAAATATATGCAGTCTGACAATGACCCAGGTTCACACACATCCTCGGCACTTCCTCACGGTTTTGTTGAATGAAATCTGGAACCTCATATTAGGACAAGTAAATATACCTTGGTCTTTGATCAGGAATCAAAAGGGCATCATCATTATTTCCTTTCTGGCTTTGACCTTGCTTGAACCGAGCAGCTAATACCTTGGTCCATAACAGATGTGCAAATACCCGCATGCATGGATTGTTGTGGGCGTTGTCCACAAGCAGCATGGATATATAGGCAGCATAACCTGGAAAAGAAACAATTATTTGCAGACTTCTAAATTAATAGTTTCAAGATTTCTTTATAAACTAAGTTTAGCAATCTGCTACTTATGCTTGGCAGGTTTATAAAAGATTTTTATCTGAACATAGAATGAGGTCTAGTATGATGTCAAATTGTATGTCTTTACAACATGTGCCACCTCTAAAATTTTTCGAATAGCGCTTCTTTTTTTTCTACTTTACTCTTATCACCTAACAGATTTGTCTTGTGCTATTTTTTCCAGCTCTTTCCAGCTTCTCTCCAATTTTCTTGTGTCTGCCTCTTGGTTTCTTCTGCATGTGTTCTCTGGCTTTCTTTTCCTTAGAGGTTTCAATATATAGTGTGCCCATTGATATTGACTTCGGACTTTAACAATGTGTGACCTATCCAATGCCACCTTCTTCCTAAGATGTTTTGTCCTACCAGTCTTTGTCCTGTCCTCTCCTACAAGCTTTCATTTGCAACTCTGTTGAACTTCTGCAGACCCAGAATCTTTCTCAGGGATTAGCTGATTAAGCCCTGTAATCTCTTGCTATTGAGTTTGACGCAATCCTCCATTATTTGTGATGGCATTCCATCTTACTAAAAACTTCCTCACACATTATTTTCCAGACCTTTTGTAGCTGTTCACTTTCATAATCAAATGCCAGCCCTATGTCTAGCTGTTCTAATGATATTGCTAATGTTATTGCTGAGTGGGACGCTGAACTACATTCTCTTTTCTTCTTATCTCCTTTGAGATATTCTCCATTACAGCAAGGTCTGTTGACTTGACTTTGTTCATCACTAGATTGTGATCTGAAATCTGACTCTAATGTCATGTCAAGATTGCCTAAATTTACAATTTATGCAGATGGGATCAAGATCATCTAAATGTCAAATATGTGCAGTTCTGATCAATCTAGTTTTGTTTTACATGATCTGGGAGATATTTATGGTGACATTTGCATTTTCTTGTGTGGTGATCCAATGAACTGTTGGTTTTCTGTGCAACAATCTTCACATTTTCATTCATTAGTCCAAGACCATTCTTGCTCTAAATCGCTTGTAACTTTCATTATACTTTCATTTCTTGGTATTAATGTCTCCCATCACATTTGTTGTATCTCTTGATTTTGTCTGATCTAACAGATTTTTCAATTTGTTTTAGAAACATTCTTTACTTAACTTTTCTTTCTTGTTTGTTTGAGAGTAACATTGTATGATGTTTAGCATTATCCATTTATTTGTAGTCAGTCCTATAGGATATGGTAAGCACTCTTGATCTAACCACATGCTACTCAATAAGAGCACTCTAGGCTTCTGGATCTAGCATCAGCTCTACTCTTTCACTCTGTGGTGGAGGGTTCTTATCATGACCTAAGTTTATAGTTATGCCTCCTGTTGTGACATGTACTTTGCCTTATTCTAGCCATCTTGTTTCACTGTGTCACAGAATGCTGAAGTTAAACATTTTCCTTCTCTCTATTTCAATTTTGGTTGTTCTTCCTGTCTCCTGCCGGGTCATAACTTTCCAGGTGCACAGTCTGGAGGTCTTCCTTGTTGGAGGAAAGGAGGTTGGTAAACCAGTTTTCTTAAGGATTTGGCTAGATCCCACCATGGACCTTTGACCTTCAAGGATAACTCATCAGATAAACTTAACTTAACATTTTTCTACTGGTTTAGAAGACTATGCAGAGTCTATAAACTACCAGTTTCATTTAAATTTCCTTGTTCTAAAAGCTATGTGCATTCAATCTATTCTTAAATGCATTAATTGTCCCTGCCTCCACTACTTCCTGTAGCAATGTATTCTAAGCATTAACCACTCTCAGACTAAAACAATATTTTCTAATATCTAATCTGATTGATGTTTTTCTAGTAAGAAGGTTTATATGTGGTAGTGAAGCTGGCACAATACCAATCATGCCTTCTATTTCAGCTGGGCTTGGGACTGGCTTAGACGGAGTTCTATAATAACTAACACCCCTTTCTCCTCCATCTCCATTTCTATAATTAGGTCTTATTAGTCACATTTACCACATGAAAAATAGGAGGCTGCCAAAGAATATTCTCTATGGACAGCTAGCCACTGGAGTTAGAAGAATCGGTCGTCCCATACTGCGCTTCAAGGACGTATGCAAGAGGGACATGAAGTCATGCGACGTCCCACCCGAGGACTAGGAAGAAATTGCTCAGGATCAAGCTGTTTGGAGACAGTCAGTTGGAGGAAGCATAGTGGCTGCTAATGCTTGTAGAGGCTTTCTAGCAGCAGAGAAAAGAGAAAGACTGAAGAGATCAAATAACACCCCGGTAAGCCAGCCTCCTCAGCATGGTTTTACCATCTGTGGCAGGGACTATCACTCGCGAATCAGCCTTTACAGCCATAGCAAACAGTGTTGAAATACAGGAGACAGATCTGGACAAAACTCACAGGGTGCCACGCGCACGGTCTACAGAGACTGAGACGTCTATGATAATTAGTCACTATTTTCATACATCTCATCTAGGGGACGGCGTGGCCTAGTGGTTAAGTGACACGGCTCACAACCAGAAGGTGCTGGGTTCGATCCCCATCACAGCACCAGCCGTTACCCCGGGGAAGCAAACCCTTAGAAAATGCAGGAGGAAGCAGACCCTTACATAAAATGCATGCTGAAGTCGGATGCACTGGGCCGACAGGCGCAAAATAAAAACCACAGTGCAACGCACACCGCCTTGGGGATTAGAGAAACAAGGCGAAAGTAAAATAAAATACATCTCATCTCACTTTCCTTGATTGATATGTTTCTGTTTTTGTGAACATTGCGCAATATGCTGGCATGCAAATGAGATGCATGAGGGATGCAAAGTGAATAATTATGGTTTACAAGCATGCTAATAATAGCTATTATACAGAGATTGTCAGTCACAGATCTGGCTTTTATATTATTCATCAACTGTTATCCCTGCACTTTACTTGAGTTTTATATACTTTCATTTCTTAACATCTAAGGTATACATATAAAGAAATTAAAAATCTCATGGTAAAATTTACCTCTGTCCCATGATTCCAGGTCATGGGGAAACACACTCCGGTCCAAGCGTGCAACAGAAAATATTCCAAAGAATGCACTTTGAATAATTCTGAACAGGCATGTAAAGAGACCAACTGCCATATTGGTAAACAATGAACAGTAGTTGATGATTTCATAGAACTTCCTGAAACATAGATTGTCTCTAATTATCAAATATCTTTTTAAAAAAGAGCACTAGATGACATATACAAGATGACATATGTTTGTATTAAAGATTTTATGTTTATAACAGGGCTTGGGATGATGAGGTTAATGTCTGGTCAGACAAAACACACTGATCAGAGAATGTTAGCCAGGGTCAGGAGAAATATACTGGCCAAGACCCTCACCTGACCTCCTCGTTGGTCATCCTGGAAACAGGCTGTTGTCGAGGACAACAGTCTGGCTAACAAGGTGAGGTCTGACATGATCTTCGTAGTAGTGAGTGGCATGCAGATGAGGCCAAGCATAGCACAACCGCCTGGAAAATCCCGGTCCACTTTCTTCAGCACATTAGAGATTGAGGAAAGCTACTGCAATCCGTCACTTAACGCCCTTTTCAGGGTGCACATTAGAGTAACCTACTCATTGTGGGCATTCAAAACAACAACAACAACATAACAGGGCTTCAATGTATACACATCATCATGTAGCATGTCCTTTGCAGAACATTGCTCTCACAATAGCTGATTTGTAAGACTCCCAATCTCTAGCCAGAACTCCCGCCTCTGTTGCTGTCATCCTCAGCACCGCCATGATGTCTTGTGTCCATCTTCTTCTCAACGTACCTCTGACCTGCTTTCCAGGCACCATACACTCCAGTATCGTTCTCTCTAGGCCATTATGGCATTTGATGTGGCCAAAATATTTTACCTTTCTAGACAAGATATTGTTTACTAGCCAATTTTCCTCAATATCCAGTTCTTTTAGGAAATCTGCATTTTTTTCTTTTCGCTATCCATGATATTTTGAGCACCCTTCTGT
Organism: Ariolimax columbianus; assembly: GCA_036924085.1. Lineage (NCBI taxonomy): Eukaryota > Metazoa > Mollusca > Gastropoda > Stylommatophora > Arionidae > Ariolimax > Ariolimax columbianus. The sequence continues at coordinate 136,456,210 of JAVGWX010000003.1, forward strand.
AGCCTTTTAGTTCAAAAGCTTCATCCTTTTCTTAAGTGTTTGTGTGGTGGTCCACGTTTCTCATTCATATGTTACCATTGTGAAGATGCAGGATTTGTATGTTAATCATTTTATTAGAGTTCAGCCATACGTTTCTTATTTTATTTAATCTCTGCATTGCCATAGCCATTCTGCTTCTGACTTCCTTCAGGCAATCTCCATTGTTGTTTATAATTGAGCTGAGGTACTCAAAACTTGTGACTTTCTAAATCTCATGTTGATCTAGAATAACTTTAGTTATGGTCTTTGTCTTGTCTGTGCTCATTATTTTGGTTTTACTTTTATTCAGTATAGATTTTGGACATTATTGTGTTGTTTTTCCAACAGGATCAGCCATTTCAGCCCAGTAGTGCTCTTTGAGAGAACAACTGTCATCTGCATATCTAAGCTCTGATATCTCATTCCCGCCAATTGTTAATCGCTCAAATGTTATAATTTCCATCATTTTTTTAATGATCCTCATTATGGATTTTGCATATATATTGAATAGATAAGTGGAGAGTATGCATCCCTGTCTTATATTAGCCATACATAATCTCTGTGTCAATTTATAAAGCTTTGCCCAGATGTTATTAATGTTCTATTGTTTCACTTCTTAAAGAGAAGTCATCATCACTGATGTTGACCTTCTTTCAGAAATCCAAATCCACAGAACTCTGGATACTTTTGCAGAAGTATTTTCTGTAGCCGTTAGTTTTACTTTCTGAGATTGCCCTGGTTAACCCCACACTAAACTCTCAAAGTCATTGTTTATTACAGGATTGGTTTGACATGGTGGTTTTCTTTGTTCCCCAAAATCATAATCCACAATTTTCTTATTAAGAAGAAACTTTAAAATCAAGGTTAAACTTGATGTAAAGTCTAGACATTTTTTCATTATGTGCTCTCACACCTTGACAAAAACAACTATAGGTGATGGAGCAGTCACTACATGAGGATCAAAACAAAACAAAACCCATGTTATGGTCACAAGGCCACCAGGGACAAAGAATAAACAAAAACAACTAACAAATCACAGCAAAAAAATGTGCATGATGCACAACAAAGATGCAATATGGTTTGAATTGGTAACCATTACAATGAAGTGACCAGGAACGTGTCACTCACATTAGGCCAGTTTCTAAAAATGGCATTACCTATATATGCTTTTATCAACTTTTAACCTTCAGTACCGCCACAGCTTCAATTGATTTATTGCTACATAGTCTCAACCTTTTTCTGTCACGTTCTGCATAGAGGATATCTGCAGTAGAGATGTCCCTGGTGTAATTACAATATTAAAATACAAGGACATTTGCAAAAGATCCATGAAAACGATTTTGTGATCAATCCAAATATCTGGAAGGAGATTGCAGACAATAGAGTAACATGGAGAGCAACCTTGACAACAGGCATTAAGGCATCAGAGATAGTTCTGATGACAAAGATGGAAGACAAGCAATGCAAAAGGAAGGAGCCTCCACTACACCAATCAAAATTTTTATGTTTACACTGCTGTCGTCCCTGTCAATTAAGAATCGGCAAAATCAATCACGAAAGTCAATGTGCCTACAGGACAGATGCAGCCACTGACCATCTGTAAAGACGCAAAAGGCCATAATAATTACAATACAGCATAATATAAATGCATGTGTGCTTCAAATTGTGTAGCTTTGGACATTTGTCTAAATGAGATCATTCAGAGTATTTTTTTAAATTTGTTCGGAGATAAATATGAGTTTTACAACTATTTCTATTCATTCAAAGTTGTCTATATGCTTTTTGTTCTCTTTCATTTAAACACATATTTTTAAATTTGTTTTTTTTCATTTGTCTCATGCTGAAGTCGGATGTACTGGGCCGACAGGTGCAAAATAAAAACCACAGTGCAACGCTTACCGCCTTGGGGATTAGATAAAAATAAGGCCTTTCCTTGTTTAGTTTAGATATGGTATCTTGACTCATTCAGATCTTAATTTTTTTCTCACACAATATCACTCACTTGAGACATATTTATTTTCAATAATAATTCTTTAACATGTCACATTTTAACTACCAAAATATTCACAATTAAAATACGAATAGAATGAAATAAATAAATTGTATATGTGGGGAGATGCAGACGAGTATTATTGAAATTACAGTGACATAGTTTTTTGTTATCAACAACAAAAATGAAAAATATTTGTACTCACAACTCAATAATTCAGATATAGGCCACTATAACCATACATGAACAAAAAAATTACTTTCTATCAAAGATAATCTTTTTTTAAATATGAAATAATTACCAAAATATTCAGATTTTACTGATGGCATGTGAAGTTAAAAATTCAAATTTTAAAAACACAAAATCCTAATGTTTCAACATGTTTTAGCAAAGAAAACATGCATTTCATACTAAATCTTTAATGAAGTCTATGGAGAGTGCAGTATTACAAAAGAAACTCTGGTTTTAAGTATCAGTGACTTTTTTTGCAGTAAACTCTGGAAAGTAAGAACTGTTATAAATATGTAAAGTATTTACTTTGCACTGCATCATCAGGTTTTTTTATATAGAAACATTTAAACTTGTTTTTTGTGTGCAGCTGCTATGTATTTATCATAATCGTTAAATTTCAATATTAGTTCAATGGACACAAACACTTGATTTTCTTAAAGAAGGCCAGCACCAAAGCAGTACCTGCATTGGTGGTCTCTGTTGTACATTTTTTAACATGACGAGGTTGTCAGTCCCTTGTACCATCAACATAAGGTACCATGCATAATAAGGTACAATGGTGCTATATCTATCTATAGATTGAGATTGGCCCAAGTATTCAATCGTGGGTGTGGGAGAATAATATATTAATGCTAAAATACCTTGAATACAGCAAAATTTCTCATACATGGTAGAAGATCACATTTTTGTCTTTGTTACCAACCTGTTATCTACATTGAGAGGTGGGTTTTCATCTGTGACCTTCAACTTTTCTTGGAGCAAAACTTGTTTTGTCATAAACACTTGCAGGTAAAACAAAACAAGCACAGTGGCAGGGAAACTGAATATAGAGATAAAGACATTTATCAGAGGACATTAAATAATCAATTAATCAATCAATCAATCAATGTTCTTTAAATGCCATACACAGGACATAAGCCAAAAACCAGTGCCCTCCAGTTTGATCTGTGTGACACCACTCTTTTCTGTTCATGAATGCTGCTCAAGCCCATAGTAGAACCCTCTCTGATGATTGTTCTGCAAAGAGTTTATTTCCATCTTCAAGGTCCTCTAGAATCGTGCCATTAATCCATTGTATACCAAATTATTTTGCTGGGGCATAATTTAAATAAATAACCATGACATACAACGTTGTAATTTTAACATGTCTTGATTCTTGATTCTAGGAATCAACATTATCATACAGGGGACATTCCCATGAATGCTCTGCTCTCTGTCTAAGCAGCCAGCCAAGCATATATATACTCTGAGTCCCAGTCAGTTGTTGATTTCATGTTCTTCTAATCTTTCCAGACAGAATCCACATTCTTGTTTCTCCCTTAGTCACTCCCAAATCTATCATTCTCTGCACATATGCATTTCGCGACCGTCTATCTTTTCATAATTCTGTAGGCTGTCCATGAATGCACTTATCAACTCAACCCTGTCTCTCGTCATCACCGTGTCGTTTACCATAGCACGTCCCGCCACTGCACCAGCTCTTTTGTTGCCCCAGACGCTTGCATGTCCCAGGCAGTAAATCCAAGTGACACCCTCTACACCAGAGTTGTTGAGAGGAGAGGCCCACTCCCTTCTTAGCATGCACCATTTTATCTTATGGAGCATGCGCTGTGAGTCTGACAGTATCACTGTGTGTGTCACCGGTTGCATCACCAACCAAGTCAGGGACACTGTTACTACCTCAATCTCTATCCTCATACTCGATGTGACAGTGGAGTAGGTAGCTGATTTCTCCACCACCTCCTTGCCATTTTGGTGGTCGACGAAACCCTAACCGCACTTGTTTGCATCTTTCCCGGCGGAGCCATCTGTGTACAGAATTGGGTCTTGTGGCAATTGTAGAACTTGAAAAGATTACAAATCTGCAATCCATGACCGACAGAAGAGACTGCAGAGCCCAGCAGCAAGTAGAGAAACTAAGAAGACTGACAGACCATCCAATGCATCAGAGACTAAATAGATTTGGAAAAGGGAAACTAAAGCGAAGAAAATTTGCAGAAATAGCCAAAGCAAAGATGAGCGAAGACCCTATGAACACCATAACAACACCAAAGCCCATCCCTACTGTACGCAAACCCACATGGAAGCAGCATATCATTCCGGAGGTGGTAGAAAATATACCAGGTATTGGAAACAAGAACAGCCAGACTGAAAAAGAAATAAGAGACATAACCCTGAGGTACATAGCGGAAAACTACCCAAGCATGGACTGGGCCCATGCATATACCAACGGTTTTGTAACAAACACAACATAGAATGGAGGGGGAGGGGTATTACAGAGCCTAACAAATGGTAGAAAAATAACACTGTCAGTGGCAACTGGAAAATTCTCAAGCAATTTCAGAGTGGAGGCAGAGGCACTGAAGGCTGCAGTAAAAGCAATGCTGACAGGTGAAAGCAATGAAAGCCAGATAGTCCTGTTTACAGATGCCCTGGCCATGGTTACAGCACTAAAAAGCCAGAAAAATACAGAACTTAATGATTTAAGAGCAGTACTCTGTCAACTATGCCAGCAGTCCGCATCAAAAAGAGTAGTGGTACAGTGGGTTCCATCCCACTGTAACATCCAAGGCAACGAGGAGGCAGACAGACTGGCAAAAGAATGCAAGACTACCACAACAAGATTCTAGTGTGACCTACGAAGAGTCCAAAAGGTTTATTAGGGCCAGATACATGGTCAAATGAGAACCAGAACATACTGGCTACACAAAAAATGATGCCTATTACCAGTTGAACAGAAGAGAGCAGGTCGTGGTCTTCAGATTCCGCACAGGCCACAACAGACTGAGGTACCATCTATTCAATAAACTGAAGATAGGTGGCACTGATGAATGCACCTGTGGTACAGAGAAAATGACCGCTGAACATTTGCTACAAAATTTCCCGACATACGAGGACCAGAGAAAGCACCAGTGGCAACACTAGACAAGCTCTATGGTAGTGTCGACAGCCTCAGAATGACCGCTGCTTTCTTTGAACAAATTCAAGTTGACATCTGACAGCATACGAAGAAGAAGAAGAAGAAGGGTCTTGTGGTCCTGAGTGTTGCTGGATCAGCTCCTGTATTGAAGCTTCTGTCCTAGTGCTGCCCAACTCGTGACACTCTCTGCTCAGTTGTATCACCACCCTTGTCAGGAAGGCGGGGGGGGGGGGGGGGGGGGGGGGTGGCTCTCATTGCCCACTTCTACCCATTCACTATCTCTTCCCACTTCTTCCAATGCACAGACCCTCATCAAAGAGTCTTCTGCCTCTGTCACCCATGACCTTCCTTACTCATGCACCTGCCTTTGAGTGTATCCAAGTCTTGGTGCAAAGGGTGGTGTTCATTGTTTGCAAATGTTGGCGTACTCCTTTACCTGCGCTACTTGATGTTGCACCTTAATGCTTGGCAAATATAGCATGGCTATTTTATTCTAGCTAGCGTGATCTTTGAATGCTGTATTTAAAAAATAATATTTCCTCATTTGCTTTCTTACCTTTCTGTGTATGTGTAACATTATCCTCAAGAACCATATAAGCTGATTTTGTTAAAATAAAAACAATCAATAGAAACAACAGAATACTGTTACAGAAAGTATAAACAAAGGTCAAGGTCTAAATAATTCAGAAAAGACAGAAGTAAAAGGACACCTCTAGGATGTGAAATTCTCAAAAAATGTAGCACCAGAGTGTATAGACAATTTCCTAAAATACATCTACATTACTTATGTACTGTTTGACACTGGTGGTGAATGGGAAAAACAACCGACAATTCTCCCTTGTGCTGTACACGAGCCATCATGAAATTTGTGGCCAACCACAATGAATCTGCAGGGCCAAAACAAACTTTGCCATGATTTGCTAGAGTCCATCCCTATTGACAGTGTCAAAGGGTTTGGTCAGATCGACAAAAAACTGTGTGGAGGTCACAATTCTGTTCTTCACATTTCTCTTGCAGCTGACATGCTGCATATATCATGTCAACTGTCCCACAACCCACACGAAAACCACACTGACTTTCTGGGAGTAGACCCTGTTCAAGGTGACCATTTGGGCGATTGAGCAGGAGAGAGATACCCCTGTGATTGTTGCAGGATTGACGATTGTCTTTTTGCTTGTACAGGTGTACAATTATGACATATTTCATCTCCTGTCTCGGCTACCAAAGAACAATGAAAGAATGTAGCCAGTTCCTGATGAAGCACAGTACCCCCTGCTTGGTAAATCTCTGCCGGGATGGAATTAGAACTGGGAGTCTTGCCATTGGACATCAAGCTGATAGCTTACCTGACCTCTGCCTCAGTGGGCTCAAGGTCATACTGCTGATTAATAGTAGCTTGTGGCATGCTATTTATGGCTTGCAGGCTGATGATGGATGGACAGTTGAAAATGGCGCCAAAATGATGCACACAATGTTCCAAAATCTGGACCTTGTCGGTCAATAGCCTCGTGTAGTCAGCACTAAGAACAGGAGATGAATAATGGGACATAGTACTGTAGACAGCCTTCCAGCACATAATAAATGTCTCGAGTCATTGGCATCAGCATACCTTTGAATCTCCACCACCTTGTCATGAAGCCACCATGCATGGGCCTAAGCATGCATTGCATAACCGTACACATGTTGTTGAATGCAGTATTTTTGGACGATGAAGAGGTATTGCTTTGGAATCATGATAGCTGCGTTTTTTCCATCAAACCAGTAATTTCTCCTACGTGTCAGATGACCCAAGCACTTATTTGCAGAGTGTGTGATTGCATTCATGAGAAAGGCCCATTCATGTTATAACGTAACATAACAACATAATGTAACAACATAACATAACAGCATAACAAATACAACACACATAACATAAGGTAACATAAATCTGCATCATACCTCAAAAGTTGAGCAAGATTTGTAATTACATACTCCAACACATCTACTTTTGCAGCAAAGTAAATGCACAATACAGGTATAAGGGTCAGCAGAAACACAGTTGTAAAACACAACAGAATCCCTGTGATAGATAAAGAAAGTGTATAATTGTTCTGTAGTGCATTTCAAAACTTGTGCCTCTCTCTAAAAATCTATAACTCAGCAGTCATTGCACAGAAATGGATGAAATTCGAAATGGAAAATGTTTGTGATGACAGCAAAGACATGTCAGTGAAAACAAGGTTTTTTTTATTTTTGCTCTTTGCTGTACACAAATACCAGCACTCATAAGCAGGACAGATATTACAATTCTTTTACAGCATCTTAAAGGCATTCATTTGGTGTGCAATCCTGAAAACATGAATTTACAGGTGTTTTGCTGATTTTTGAATGACTTACAGCAAATAGTACTCATTTTCAACAGTTAGATAGTAACTTCTGGTATTCTGGTATGTCATTGCAAGAAATTGTCTTTATTACATAGGTGTTGCACATGAAATTTGATCTGGATGAACAATGTCTAAGAGTCAAACTCTTAACACACTCCAATGAAGGTAGACACATTTTAATGCAGAGAGGCTAAGCGAGGGAGTCTTTATTGGTGTATATCGATAAAAAAGATAATACACTACAGGACAATCCCCACTTTAGGTTTAAGTAAACAATCATTGCATCTTTGGCTTCAAGTCAAGAAAGGAGGGAACAAGGATATTATAAATAAATAGTTTTGACACACACATTTGATAAGAAATTTTAAGAATAATTTTATTTGAAATAAACAGTGACAATGAAGAAATTGCAAATTTAGCTGAGGCAACAATGGCTTTCTGTAATTCTTCTTCGTATGCTGTCAGACTTCAACTTGAATTTGTTCGAAGAAAGCAGCTGTCATCCTGAGGCTGTCGACACTGCCATAGAGCTTTCTGTAATTCTATTCTTCTTCTTATCTTCTGCGTTCATTCTCAATCTCCCGTCTAAATCTCTAAATACTGGTATTCAATCAGGCATGTGTGTCTGATGTTAGGTAGCCAAATTTTGAGTAAACTAATTTTGCTCTTCTGCCTTGGAGTTCCATGTTAGACCTAGGGCCTCCTTCAGACCATCTCTCCACCTTAACTTCAGTCACACACAAAAGCATCTGAAGTTGTAGGGCCATCAGGACAGCACTCTACGTGTCCATGTGTATCAGGTATGTGCACCACATTGCCGGCCCTTCTGTATTTTTATAACATGATGTCAGTGGCGGAAGTTTGACTTTTGATCTCTACATTGTGGATTTGATCTTAAAGGGAGATCTTCAATGTTCTTCATTCCATAGCTCGTAGGACAACAAGGGAGTCCATTTGCATCAGCATTTTGTAGGTTTTACACCTCACAGCCATATACCATGACTAGAGTAACCACGCTGTTGAAGGTGTGAGCTCTAGCGCTGTCAATTTGCATCTGTTGCAGTATGGGTTTGATACAGCTGAAGCTGAGCCACCCCGCAGCTATCCTTCACGAGATCTCCTGATTTATTGAAAGTAAGTTCATGATTTCTTGGCCCAAGTAGAAATACAAATTTACGTCTTTAATGGGATCATTTCCAAGACATTTTTCTCCTTTTGGGCAATAGGTGTTGAGCGGTGAACTGGGTTTTCTTTCTATTGATTTGTAGGCCAACGATGGTGCTTGCTCTGCTGAGCTCATTCAAGCTTTTCTCCTCTTCTTTGATGCTGTTACTGAGGATGACTATGTCATCTGCAAACCTGAGATAAGAGTAAACATTTCTCCATCTATGTTTATGCCTCTATCTCCCCAGTCCAGAATTTTAAAGACCTTCTTAACACTTTACACCCTAACCTGCCCAGTATATGTTGTTTGGAAACTGAAAACACTACTATTTTGTTCAATATAATTGTTCTGTTCATGTTCTGTTCTGGGAAAGCATTTACATCTCATATGTAAACAAAATAGTATATGAATAAGGCAAAGAAGTATCTTCCTGCTCTTATGAATATGTATTTCCTGTTTTAAGTCTTAGGGTGTAAAGGGTTAAGGGCTGCTCTGAACAGCTTTGGACAGATTGTGTCACCATGTCAGAGGCCATGGTGTATCAGTATGGTAATCAGTTTATAGAAGAGAGGGACATCCCTTGTGCATCTGCTATTTACCTTCTCTATCAGTTGAGCATATTTTTCTGCAATTCCTTATTTTTCAGGACATTATCGCAGTTTGATGCTATCAACATCCTTCTAATAATCCACGGACACAAGGCATAAAAGCATCTGTTGGTTGATTAATGGCATGTACAACAAACTTGAGTTTTGCAAATTGAACAAGCTGATCAAAAGTAGACTATAAGAGGACTATGAACAACATAGTTTGAACAAGCTGATCAGAAGTAGACTATAAGAGGACTATGAACAACATAGTTTGAACAAGCTGATCAGAAGTAGACTATAAGAGGACTATGAACAACATAGTTTGAACAAGCTGATCAGAAGTAGACTATAAGAGGACTATGAACAACATAGTTTGAACAAGTTGATCAGAAGTAGACTATAAGAGGACTATGAACAACATAGTTTGAACAAGCTGATCAGAAGTAGACTATAAGAGGACTATGAACAACATAGTTTGAACAAGCTGATCAGAAGTAGACTATAAGAGGACTATGAACAACATAGTTTGAACAAGCTGATCAGAAGTAGTGAGATAAGAGGCAGCATAATAAAATGCAGGAAAAGTCTTCTTCAATTTAATAATTATTATGATTGCCATTAAACATGCAGTCGATGTCAGCATGATGATAGAGCAGATATATTGGCAGAATGTCAGAAGTGCTACACTGACCTCTTTGGATCAAAGATGATAGTCACCAAATTGTCACAAAACATTGAATCTGTATCGGTACCAAAGATTGAATCAGATGAAGTGGTATATTAAATTTTAAAAACTAAAAGAAGGTAAAGCCCTGAAACAAGATGCAATCACAAATGAAGTAATCCAGGCTGGTGTGGACACACTAGCATGACTGTTAGCTACTTTGTTCAATATCTGTCTAAACGGATGTCAAATCCCCACAACACCTTGTCACAAAAGGACAAAGTCCCTATATCATCAAGTACAAAAAGATTCAATTAAGTTATGAATCAAGATGTAACACATACCATTTAACAAAATGTATCTAAAATCTGAATAATGTTTCTTTGTAAACAAGACACAAAAGACAAAGATATTTCATATAGACAAAATAATAATGGACATGGTTTTTCAGACTGCCACCTTAACCATTCCCACACAAACTCAATATGTTTGGCAAACATGAAAGGATATGTGGCAGCTGAAAATAAAACATTCAAATTGTGCGATGTCAAAGAAATTACATGTGCTGCCCTCTCAAAGATAAACAAGGATTATTGGGCTATATCTGAGGACAATGGGGGCAGTGGTAGTGCAGTTATTAGTGCACTGGCTTCCCAGTCAGGCGATCAGGATTCAATCCCCAGTTGGTGCAGGATTTTTTTTCTGATCACCAACCGACCCCTGTGGTAACCCAGCCACAGAAATTGGGTATCTGGGAAGTAAAGGTGTCCGGCGTAATGCTGACCACATCATCTAATATGTGCCATTGTTTACAAAATTAGATAGGCCTAACACCATATTTCCTATGCGCCGCACGGCGTGACCTAATCTGTACTTTTTTTTAAATGTGAAAACAATGGCTTATAAGAAGAAGAGAACTATTGGAAAAATTATGGTTTCACAGCGTGACCTAATCTGTACTTTTTTTTAAATGTGAGAACAATGGCTTATAAGAAAAAGAGAACTATTGGAAAAATTATGGTTTGTGTTTAATAAAAACAAGAGCAGTCATCAATATGTTAGACTCATCTGACTCATAAGTTGAAATATAGATTATATGTACTTTTTCCAGGAAAGATCCAATCAAGAAATGTATGTGCTAAATACATATTCTTCGGACCAGATTTTATCATCATCTTTGAAAACAGGTCCTTTTCAGGACCACCCCATCATCAAGAAGATTGATTTCAGGGTTGAACACAGCCTATTCTTTGAAGTTCCATAAGCTGTTGTTTACATGTGCGAACCATTCTTTGACCTCTTTTTAATTTCAGATGCTGGGTCATAAGTCATTTGTGATGCGATAAATTTATGTTACATTAAGCACTTTTATAAAATACAAGAAGCAATTGAAGTGTATTATTTGGTACTCATGTTTATAAATTTTTGTAATGGGAATTGAAGATTCGCTATGACTCTTCAAAGGTGAGCAATTTATTCTTCTTCTTCTTCTTCGTACGCTGTCAAACGTCAACCGAGCAATTTATTCAATTACTGTTCATTATATATTAAAGAGTTACAGTAACTATTTTACCAACAACGATCAAAGAAATTTGTCAGTTTAAGAAAATGGCAGTTTCTGCTCTAATATGAAGGATAAAATCTGAATATCATGAGAAATGTATGACCATATGTGAAAAATCATGATGATTTGAGCAAGGGTTCTGGAGATACTAGATGAAATCTGTGGGCATGAGTTTTGAAACACACTGTTGTAATAATCTCAGCCTGTTCCAAACGACAACATAGTAAATACAGATAAGACTTTTTTCACTAATTAAACATTGTAAACATGGATCTGGCTATGTTTAATAGACAAGATGTTGTACCTAATTGGTCATGATAAGCTACAAACATGCTTGTGCAGCAGATCTGATTACATTAATTTATAACATACTTCAATCCTATTTTATTTTAATGGTGACATAGGTGGAAAACGAATCTAGAATGTTCAACTGGGTTTTAATGGTTTAAATGAGAATCAAATAGAAAAACATTAGAAGGTGAATTAAAAAGCTAGTCAAAGATGTTTACAATCACTTGGACTAGAAGCCATTGGAGAAAAAATGCTTATGATTAATCATTTGAAACAAGAATTCTATATGTTGGGCCTGTTATGAGAAGAGGAAAAAAAGGAACAAATTGCTGGATACAGAGAGACAAATATTTTATTTTCAATTCTGGCTTTGTTTAAAATTGTTCAACATTATGAGAACATTAAGGGAAAAAAGTACAGGAAGGTCACCATAATTGGTATTTTAGACAGAGCAGATGGGTCAGACTATTTAGATAGTAAGATAATAGGTATCAACCTCAGGTTGCAGTTGATGTATGTAGATATGGGTATGGAATTTATTGATGGGAAAGTAGACAAAAGTTAAATGATAGACAGGAGAGGTTTACATCTAAATGAGATAGGACTGCATGTTGTAGCAAAGTATATGTTTCAGTATTGTGTTACAAATTTAAACTAGTAAGACCTATGAAGTATGAGACTTAAGATAGGCCTAAAACAGGGTGCTATAGAGGATGCAGTCAAAAGGGAGAGTTGAGGTCATTGTAGTGTGAAATAAGTAGTGGAAAAGCTGAAATAAAATGATAAAGCAAAAATTGAAAAAACAACAAAATAAAAAACTAAAATGTTTTTATACCAATGTGAAAAACATAGCAGATAAAAGAGAAGAATTAGAACTGTATGTAGAAGAAGAAAAACCATATATAATAAGATTAACATAATCATGGACATATGAGGACATTCCAGATAGTGAACATGAAATAGACGGATATACACTGTTAAAAACAGATGGGGTAAGGGAGGTGACATTTTATTATACTGTACATATTTAGTTAATACATCTATTAAAGATGATTTATCATCTGGCAACAAAAATCAAAGTGTATGGGGAGAAATAGAAAGTGGGGGTGAAAAAAACAGTGGTTGGAGTATGCTATAGAGGTCCATCAAGTCAAAAAGAGGAAAATGAGGAGCTGATTAGTAGAAAGTACAGGGAAATTATTATTAATGGGGGATTTCAACTTTCCAGAAATAAAATGAGATATGGCAGAAGCACTTGTAGAGTCAAAACCTTTTATTAAGTGCAGAACTGACAATTTTTTTATTCAACATATAGAAGTAGCTACCAGAAGCAAAGACATACTTGAACTAGCTTTTACTACAGAGGAAAACATGATTGAAAATATTACCGTTGGTTAACTATTTGGCTCAAGTGACCATTAGATCACTGTAAGATCTTATTGCAGTGAAAGAAGTAAAAATAAACATGCAAACATATGACTACTCTAAGACAGATGTTAAGAAGATGAAAGAGGCAGCACGTCACATAACCTGAAAAGATATTGTCGGAGGAACAGATGTTGAAAAAGAGTGGGAGATTTTCAAAACAGTTCTAGAAAAAAAGAGGAATGTTACCATGTAGAGAGGAAAACCCCAAACATAAAAAGTGGATAACTAGATTTGTAGTTAAATGTAGAAGAGCTAAAAATCAAGCATCAACAAATTTATACAGGCAGGTAAATCAAAAGAAACATATTTAAAATATTTATACGAGCAAAACATAGCTTAGAAAGTAAATAAAGCAGCAAAAATTGACTTTAAAAAAAAACTTGCTCATAGAATCAAAAAAAGTAAAAGCTTATTTTCTTATTATGTTAGAAATAAAGAAACAAAGATAGACAAAGTAGGCAATCTCATAGATAGCACAGAAAAAATAATAAGTGGGAATAGGGAGGCAGCTAATCTACTTAATCAGTACTTTGGCACAGTCTACACAAAAGAGGACTGCTCCAAGATCCCAGAGCCTATAGATATTTTTCAAAGAGACATGGATACAGCGGGATTAAGATTAATCTGTATTACAGAGGAAATGGTTTTTAAAGAATTGGAGGGGTTGAAAGTGAATAAATGTCCAGGTCAGGATGGTATTCATCCAAAATTGCTGTTTGAAATTAGAGACCAACTAGCAAAACCATTGGTTATATTATATTCTCAATCACTTGCAAAAGGGATTGTTCCACAGGATTGGAAAGATGCAGTAGTGATCCCCTTATTCAAAAAGGGCAAAAAATCAGATCCCGCAAATTATAGACCAGTGAGTTTAACGAGCATAGTCTGTAAATTGTTAGAGTCAATAATCAAAGAAAACATTGTAATGCATTTAGACAAGTTTAATCTAACCAAAAATAGTCAGCATGGTTTTACTAGAGGGAGATCGTGCTTAACAAATCTATTAGAATTCATGGATGAGGTTACTAAAATTATAGATAAAGGGGAGCCTTTAGATGTTATTTATCTTGATTTTGCTAAGGCCTTTGATAGAGTACCTCATCAAAGATTATTTCAAAAGTTAAAATCACATGGAATAGGTGGGCAAGTTGCCAAATGGATTGAAAATTGGTTAACGGGAAGAAGGCAGAGAGTGGGCATAAATAAGGAGTACTCTGAGTGGTGTGAAGTAAAGAGTGAAGTGCCACAGGGCTCAGTATTGGGACCAATTTTGTTCTTTATATATATAAATGATTTGGACATTGATATCGGATCTTTGATTGCAAAATTTGCTGATGATACAAAACTATGTTGTAGTGTCTTAACTAAAGCAGAAGAGGATATTTTGAGGTCGTATTTAAATAAAATTTGAGAATAGTCTGGGAGCTGGCAAATAGAGTTTAATGTAGATAAATGTACAGTCATCCACATAGATAGATCAAATATGGAACATAATTACAGAATGGGCGAGAACAATATTAAAATGATAGAAAAGGAAAGGGACCAAGGGGTTATTATAGATTATACAGGTAAAGTGAGTGAGCAAGTCCAGTTAGCAGAGAAAAAAGCAAATGCAATGTTAGGTATGATAAAAAGAAATATTAAACATAGGAGCAAGGAAGTGATAGTCAAACGGTATAAAGCATTAGTTAGACCTAGATTGGAGTAATGTGTACAGGTGTGGAGTCCTTATCTTAGACAATATATAAACAGGCTAGAAAGGATACAAAAAAGGGCAATAAAGCTAATAGTGGGATTCCAGAATTACAGTTACGATGAAAGACTCAGAAAGACCAATCTACATTGTCTAGAAAAGAGAAGAATTCGAGGTGACCTAATACAGTTCTATAAGATAATCAAAGGAATGAATAAATTAGACTATAACAAGTTTTGCAAAATACAACCACCTACAAGAACAGGAAGGCATAGTTACAAATTAATTAAAGAAAGGTCCAGATTAGATATTAGGAAATACTTTTTTAGTCAGAGAGTGGTGAATGCTAGCCACAGGAAGTAGTTAAGGCAAGGACAATTAATGCATTTAAGAATAGATTGGGTGCGTATAGCTTTTAGAACAAGAAAATGTAAATGAAACTGCAGAGTCTTCTAAACCAGTATAACAAAGTTAAGTCAAGTTAAAATCAATAAATAGTGCTAGGAACATGAAGTTTTGTAATTATATCAATGTTTATGCAAGTTGACACTACATTTAAAGATGAAAAATGTTGTATATATGGATCTAGTTATGACAAAATTATGAATGTTGTTTGGAATTTTGTCCTTATTTTGGTGAGGTATGACTCAATCAACCATAGACTGTGTTTTTTTGGTTTTATCAATGGTTTTGTTATGTTAACTTCAGGTACAATAAATCAGAATTTGCCAATTGTTTTTGTAAACTCGAGACATAACTGTGTGAGGTAACAAAGTGTCAAATTATCTAAGAGAATGACAAAATAAAAACAAGAGTGTCATATCTGTGAAATGTAATATAAGGGCCATATATTAGGTCATGTATAGAAATATGACATGTGAAATTAGTAAAATTAATATGAAAATGACCTGACATATGAATGCCATAAATAACATGATTGAAACAACTTTTGTATGTGAAAATTGTTGTACCCACCCCACAGCATGAAAGCCACTTGGTATCCCGGGAATGTCATACTTCTAGTCTGGATTTGTGAAAAACATTAGATGATATTACCTTCATGTACAAAGCCAAATATTTTATTTTCACTTATATGTGTGCATCAGCAATCAATTGTAGCTGAGAAACATGAGCATTACTAAAAAGACTACAGGGAAATTCATGCAAAGATCAAATGCCCAGAAAATCATGCACAAATTTGTAAATATAAGAAAAATGTTGCAGATGAAACATGAAGGTATTCAACAAGAAAAATGTTGCAGATGAAACATGAAGGTATTCAATACATAATCAGAGTAATCTTGATAGCCAATGAGCATGGTTATGTGATTGTTGATGCTCACAATTAACAGGGTTATATGATTGTTGATGCTCACAATGAGTAAAGTAATGTGATTGTTGATGCTCACAATGAGCATGGTAATGTAATTGTTGATGCTCACAATGAGTATGGTAATGTGATTGTTGATGCTCACAATGAGTATGTATGCTCTTTTGTGCCCCCTGAAAAGGGTGTTAAGTGGCAGGTTGTAGTAGCTCAGATTGGTTTGCAGTACAAAAGGGAGTAAGACAGGGATGTATCCTCTCACGTTATCTGTACAACATATGTGCGGAATGTATACTGAGAAGTGTTTGAGAAGACGAGAACATTGAAAGTTTTGATCCATTTATGATTGGTGGGTACGAGATTCCAGAGTTACGATATGCAGACGACACAGTGATACTATCAAGAAGTGCAGAAGGGTTAGAGCAGCTAGCTGTAAATGGACGCAGTAAAGATCAAAACCTCTTTAAAAATAAAACAAAGATAATGACCACCGACAAAACACAATGTCAGCATAAATTTACAATGGGTGGTGAGGAAATAGATCAGGTCACACATTTTGAATATCTGGACTCTGCGTACGAAGAAGAAGAAGAATATCTGGACTAAAGAAATTACAAAAATGGCGAGTGCTTGAAAGAAACCAGAAGAAGACTAGCCATGGCAATGCAGAGACTGAACAGAATTTATGGCAGAGCACAAACAAAACGACAAAAGTAAAAGTCTTGAGAGCCTGTGTTTTTCCCATGGCAGCCTATGGCCTTGAATCATGGACGATTACCAAAACTTCTAGACAAAGAATCGAATCCTTTGAGTCAAAATGTTACAGAAAGATCCTCAGAACACCCTGGACAGAGAAAAAGACAAATGTAGACATTCGGTAAGAGTTGAGTTCAGAGGAGAACTGGTTTATCAATTCTATTTTGGCTAGAAAATGCAAATACTTTGGTCACATCAAGAAATTCAACAGTCTTGAGAAAACAGTAATGGAAGGTATGGTGCCAGGTAAAAGAGGAAGGGGTAGACCAAGAAAACGATGGCACCAAGATGTTCAGGAATGCTTGGGTATGACTGTGGCAGAGGCTAGAGTTTTGTCAAGGGAATGAGTTTTTTTCAGACACTGTGATAGGAGAGACGTTTAATAAAGGACATGTTATATGATGATGTAGTAGCTCTCCTCCCATCCCAAGCGTGCTGATGAGGATGGAGCATGGTCTTCCAGGCAGTTATGCAATGCTTGGCTTTATCTGCGTGACACTTGTTAGGGTTTACATTGATCCCCATCTCATCCACTAGACTGCCTTGAAAACAGTCTGTATCAGGGAATGTTGCATGAAAGAGAGTTAGTCTTGGCCAGTATGTTGTGCCTGACCCTGATGTTACGTCCTGGTCAGTATGTTGTGCCTGACCCTGATGTTACGTCCTGGCCAGTATGTTGTGCCTGACCCTGATGTTACGTCCTGGTCAGTATGTTGTGCCTGACCCTGATGTTACGTCCTGGTCAGTATATTGTGCCTGACCCTGATGTTACGTCCTGGTCAGTATATTGTGCCTGACCCTGATGTTACGTCCTGGTCAGTATGTTGTGCCTGACCCTGATGTTACGTCCTGGTCAGTATGTTGTGCCTGACCCTGATGTTATGTCCTGGTCAGTATATTGTGCCTGACCCTGATGTTACGTCCTGGTCAGTATGTTGTGCCTGACCAGACTTGCGCCTCAATTCCCCAAGATTTATGATAAAAAAAAGTAAAAGGAATATGGCTAATGTTAGAAATAATAGAGCACATTAAAATACTGGATAAAGAAGAAACTGCCTTGACAATTGTACACTGGAAAATGACATTTTCATCTCACAAACACAGAAACAAGAAAAAGAAATTTTTTGTCATTTAGAAAAATTAACAGTACACTAAAATCTCATCATAAATTCTGACAGCACTCTGAGGTCAATCTCTTCGATGTTGTCACTACAAAAGATGAATTAGCAATCGTATATACTATATAATTTGTAATCAGTCATGGGTCAAGCTAGGATTCAAGGGCTCAGAGGTTGGGTCGAGAGTATGTACAACCTGCAGGTTACTGGAACAATTTGCTGATTGAGAATAAGCATCTATGGGTTTGCCCATAGTTCAGTGATGTCAAATCTTAATGAACAGAACAAATGCTAACTGAACTCATCAGATGTAACGCAGGCTATTACTTGAACAAGCTCACAAAAAATGGGACACAGTTTGAAGTGTAATTAATGTTAAGGAGTGAGAAAAATTATCAGAAAATTCACAAACATTTACATGTCACCATCTTTAACTGCTGTGTCGACTGGTGTATGTAATCATGTCTTTCCGCATTTCTGTGTTCGTGAAGCTATTGATCAACTCTAATGTAGATCATTTTCATTACCATAAAGTTAAACTGTCCAAAACCTTTTCTCTTCCTGTACCTCATTTCAGACATGCTGTTTAAATTATTACTCAGAAAACACGGTTCAACATTTCTGATACATATAAATAATTTTCTGCACAATGGCCTCCATCATAATAATAATGTTGATGACGTAAAGGGCCATCTCCACATCAAAGGTAGGCTACAATGGACCTCCAACATTCTCTATTTCTTGCCTTGATGGTTCACTTCTACAGATTATTTTTAGTCTGTTTCTTGATTTTGTCCTTCCATTTATAGCACTGTATTCCTCTTCCCCACTATGGGCCATTGGTTACAAAATAATATGGGCTTAACATCATATTTCCTATGTGCCGCACGGCACATCAACCTTTCCCTCCAGTGTTGTTGTCAGCAGAGTATCGTGTCTCTTTATATGTCCAAAATACAATCCATTCTTCTGTACATCCTCATTTCACAGGTCTGTATTCTGTTCTCCTAATGTTTGCTATCGTCCACATTGATGCACCGCAAAGTAATGATGCATATACATAACACCTGATAACTCATCCTTTTTAGTTTTTTGTTATTTCCCTGGATGTCTATGTATTTCTCATGTTGTTTTCACATCAACCATCACATGTTATTATCTGCTCTAGGTACAAGTAACTGTTTACCTGTTATTGTATCTTCTCATTTACTATGGCAGTTTTTGTGGACCTGTTTAGCTAATTATCAAAGTTTTTTTCTTTCCTAATGTTTATGTCCAATCTATATTCCTTACTTCTGTTGTTGACTGTCTCCACCAGGCCCTATACCTCTTGTTCGCTTTCAGCCAAGGATACCGTGTCATCAGTGTTTCTCATATTGTTGATTATCCTTCCATTGATGTGATGTTTAGTCCTGGCCTCCCTTCAATCTGTCTGAAAACTCTAACTGTGTGGATGTTAAACAGACAAGGTGAAAACACACACCTGTCTCACACCTCTTTTTATTTCAATAAATGATGAGTCATTCTTTCCAGATCTTACTGTCGCTAACTGTCCCCAATTCAGATTAATAATTTTTCCATCTAGATCAATTTCTTGGAGATACTCAACAAGCTTATCATGTTGGGCTCTGTTAAATGCTTTACTATAGTCTATGAAACACACATATTGATCCTCTTTTGTATCTTCACATACTTTTCTGCCAACATTCTCATACAATGTGTGCATTTTGGTATTTTTTTCATAACGGAAGTTCAGTAAACTAGGATTTTTCGCTTGTGTTCCTAAGTATTATGTTTAGGAATAAGTCCTTTTGAGGTTGTCTTATATGTAACAGATATTTAGTGTTCTGTACATTAATTTAATTTATAGATCAAGTGAATAAAGAATGGTTCATTGCAATTAGGGAAAAGAACAGCAGAGAACAGGTGACACCTAAATAATTAGGCTTCCAGAAGACATATAAATTGCGAAATGTGTCATTTGCTCAAAAATTGGTCACAAAGAACAAAATATAGCTCATAAATGCATGTATATTTAAAAGAATCCCAAGTTGAGAAACTCACGGAAATAAGCAAGTCTCAGGGGTTGTATAGTCCATGCACATAACACTATGAAATACCTAAAAAGTCAGAAACAGTACCCATCTCATCAAAATTTATATTGCAATTAAACTGTGAATGAGTAACTTCACATACCAAAATATTTTGGGGCGTTTTATTTGACACAGGAACAAACATTCTGCTTCCCTGGTAAATCTTCAGCATATCATACCTGTAAAACAGATGTTTCTCATTAAAATAGAGAAATTATTAAATTCAATACTTAAAAAAAATTGATAAATTTAGGAAACACTTATTTTTAAATTAATTAAAGCAACACAAGCTTTACAAATGATGTGAAATTCCAATATAAAAATACAACTTTTAAAAATGGAGTTTGCATTAATATCAGTCTCTCTACTGGTTCAGCTGGGTGTTAGTCCAAGAGAGGAGCAAAGAATAGTAATACTGTAACCTGCGAGCTATTTCACAAGAGGTGACTAAGGAGGGGTTGGCTGGCTACCCCACTCTGAAGAAACTTGAAGCCACAAAAACTGTAATAGATATGGCCAGGCCAATGTTTGATGATTGGATGTGTATTTGTTGAAGACCTATGCTCCACATGGAGCTGAAATGATGTTGATTGATTAATTGATTTCTAATGGTTTCATTAGGGAGCTGCGTAATGCAGTGGTTAGCGCGCTGGCTTCACATCTGATTGGTCCTGGGTTCATTCCCCAGTTGAGGCGGTAATGTTTTTTCAGACCCCAATGGCTCCCAGTCTTAAATGGGTACCGGTTCAGTCCGGGAAGTAAAAGCGGCGAGGGAGAGGAGATGGCTTCCGTCATCATATAGCCAAGCCTTTGAAATGTGCGATCGCTAACACCTCACACTCCTACGGCAGTAATGCTATAGGTTACTTTACTTTTTTACTTTAATGGTTTCAATAATTTAACATCTTTATATACAGTTTACATGAGCTTGAAATACAGTGAAAAAAACTTTCTGATAACTGGTGAATTGATTAGCATCCTGTCAGTCTTGAGAGACAATGGACTTCACGCTAAGAGGAAACAGTCAGTTGTTACCCTAGCTTTTGCTAAACACGTTTGTAATCTGCATCTTGGCACATCCTGTGTTCCCCTGCCTGCAGACCAACACACAAAGCCTGTCTCCAGCCAGGTCTGTCTTTAGCAAATTCTTTCCAGTTGCAGGTGTTCATATCCAACGCCTTCAGGTCACGCTTGCAAACATCTTTGTAGTGGAGGAAGGATCCACCTTTTTTACGCTTGCTCGTGGTCAGCTCTCCATAAATGATATCTTTTGGTATTCGCCCATCCTCCATTCTGCACACGTGACCAAGCCACCGCAAGCGACGCTGGGGGAGGATCGTAACGTAACTAAGCTGACAATCTTTGCACAGTTCAACACTTCTTTGTTACTTCATCTGTCACTCCATGAAATTCCAAGTATGCATCTCAGGCAGCGTAAATGAGAAACATTTAGCCTTTTTTTATGTGAGGCATATAGAGTTCATGTTTTGCTGCCTTAGAGCAGGGTACTAGTAACACAGGATCTGTACACAGCAACCTCTGTGGAGATGGTCAACATGTTGTTATTCTACACTTACTGTGAGAGCCTGGCAAGTGCTGATGAGGTCATTCCTAATCGTTTCTGCAGCTCTGCATCCAGTGAGCCATCTCTTTCATCTTTTGTACGCTGATGGCGAGTCCAAACAGATCACATGATTTTGCCAACCTATTAATGAGGATCTGTAATTCGGCTTCGGTGTGGGCAACCAGGGCAGCATCGTCTGTGAAGAGCATATCCTGAATGACAGTCTCCCTTCTCTTACTTTTTGCTCGCAATCTGGTTAGATTGAATAGTCTTCCATCTGACCTAGTTTACAGAAAGACCCCCTCTGTGGCAGTTCAAAGGCATGTCTAAGCACGATGGCAAAGAAAATGCATAACAGAGTCGGAGCCAGGACACAACCTTGTTTAACTCCTCTGTTAATGTCGAAGGCCTCAGATTCCTGACCGTCATGCAGCACTGTACCCATCATGCTCACATGAAAGATCTAATGCTGCTCAGTAGTTTAGGTTCGCCAGTTAACTTTAGACAATACTTTAAAAAGACTCTTTCTGTTTACCAGGTCAAATGCCTTGGTGAGGTCGATGAAGGCAAGAAACAGTGGTCTGTGTTGTTCTCTGCATTTCTCTTGCAATCGTCTCAGTGAAAAGACCATATGAATGGTGGACATTTCTGTGCGTAAACCACACTGAGACTCCAGATACACCCTGTCAGCCAGCTTTCGCAACCTGCTCAAGATGATGCGAGCATATACTTTCCCAACGGGGTTGATAAGCGACATCCCCTGTAATTGTTGCAGTCTCCTTTGTTTCCCTTGTTCTTGTAAAGGGTGATTATATTGGCATTTTTCATGTCCTGTACTACCTCCTCCCCATCCCAACACTGGCAGATATGTTCGTACAGGTATTGAAGAAGTACGTTCCACCCTAGTGTTCATCCTATCCCTTCATTTGCATATCCTTGTCCAGAATAATCTTATCTGTCACAGATTTCAGAGGCGCTGTATACTTTTTTGTTGGTCCAAATGCTTTTTTTGTGCCTTCATAGATTGCCCTGATGTTACCATTGTCTGCCGACTATATAGACTTACAGAGTTGAAGCCAGTAGTCATTTGCACATTTCCTTGCCAGTCTCTGTACTGTACTCTTGGCAGATTTGTAAGCCTCCAAGCTCGTGCTGCTTGGGGAAATCTTAAACTCCAGATGAGTAGATTGGCACCTTTTAATGGCTGGTGCAAGAATGATAGACCCACCCTCAAACCAGTCATTTCTGCTTGTAGTCTTCTTTTCAAAAACTGACAAGGCTGTTGTGTGTATTGATCTTCTGACGTGTTGCACCCTTCTGTAGCGCCTCCAATAGTGCTCTGTTTTGCCATTAATTCAGAGAAAGATTTTGTGAATTCTTCCACCCATTCAGGAATATCAGTTCCTGCGGTCTCTATGTGGCATTTACTTACGGGTCTTGCACGGTGGATCTTCTTGGGCTGGAATCTCATTTTGCAGCAGAGTAGTTAGTGATCAGTATCGCAGTCTGCACTGTGAAACATGCAGGTTTGCAAAACATGTTTTAGTGATCTATTAAGAACATTTCTAGCTGTTCCAGGTGTAGAACAAAAAATGTGACAGAGTACAGAGTGAATTGAAAATAATCTAGACAATCATGTCTTCCACATTTTGGAAGAACAAGAAATTATTGACAGCATTATAGAAGATCATAACTGGGAAGGAGAAGATGATAATGAACCACCTCCTCTCATAGAAAAGTTATCAATTACCTTGGCATAGCTTTGAAGTGGAAGGAAAAAATGAGATGAATGCAGCACACTTTGCTATTTTGAAATGCTGACTAATTTAGCTGCACATGAAACAAGTTTCTTTTACTAAACAAGCATCAATATTATACTTTCTCTAATTAATTGTTTGGAAAATGTTAATTTATAAATTCCTTTGTTTAGTGTATTTGCTCTGCTGCTGTGTATATGCTTTTTTGTGTATATGTAGAAAGATTGCATCTCTTGAAAATATGAGGGCTTTTACAATAAGTATGGACAACTTTAATAATATATTCAGTGATGAACAATTTAAAAATGAAACCGTGTTGTATAATGCAAACAACTTAACGTCTTCCCCAGTATCAAATTATACCTTTACCTGTTTCTTTATACACTAAATATCTTCCTTTAATGGTAATATTATTCATAATGCATACCTATAGTTTCTTGCTCCAATAAATATTTGTGCCAATGCATTTACAATGCAAACAATAAGAGCAATGCCAGAACAAACTAAAATGGAAACGTGAAAAGACATAATTATGAGAGATGTTGATTATCTCATAGATTTTAATAAAGCATGTTAAACAATTACATGTTTTTTGAGTCACTTAATTATAATATTATTCCAAAAAGAATCAGAAGCCTGAGGCAAAGCCACAAACATTGCCATATATACTAGGCGCCATTAAAAACGCATCACTTTATTTTATTAACCGAAAACACTCATTGTGCTAAATTTAAAGTAGTTTAAACTACTGATTTTATATTGTTGATCTATGCTGACGAACCATTCTGTTCAGTTCATCCCTCCTGTGTTCAATCGAGTACACGTCAGGAGAGATTGTAGGTCAATCCAGTACAAGAAAAGGTTGCTGGGCTAAGAAATTCCTGGTAATGTTAGCTGTGTCAGGCCTAGTATTATCGTGATGAAAGATTTCCAGATTTAGGTGATGCAGGGAAAAAAAAAAAAAGGCACTCCAATGGGCGGCAGTACTTGATTTATGTAAAAGTCAGCGGTAACGTTAGCTCTGAAAACATGAAGAGAAGTACGGTAGTCATTAAAGAATTCACCCTACACATGTACACTTTCTCCTCAATACATCTGTCATGCTGGACTACACAGACATCGGCATATCTTTCTCTCGACCGATGCCAGACAAGATTTCTCCTATCAGCAAAGGAGACATTATACCATCTTTCATCAGAGAACATTGCTGACCACCATTCCACCCTTGGACGATGAATATTGTATAGGGCCCAAGCCAGTCTGTTGGTCTGGTGACGTCTAGTAACGATAAATCCAATGTTGGGACGTCTGTTTTGCAAACCAGCAGCGTAAAGTCTCCTTTGCACAGAGTTTGCGCTGATGATTCTCTCAGCACCTGGTACATGATCTGCTTGCCTGAGCTGCTGTTTAGAAGTGGTTGCACAGATGTATCAAAAGAATTTGATGTCCTCGAGCTTTGTGTTGTTGCATGAGGTTGATCAGGCCTAGGTCAGTCATTGGTGGTACCTATCGCCCGAAACCACTGCTTCAGAATTACCATAGTGACTTGTCACAACTAAAATGTCTAACATCATCTCTGGTCGCCATTCCATTCCTGAGCATATCAACAGCCTGCAATCACTCTCGTTGCAACAGTCGAGGCATGACAAAAACATTAACAGACTTTCTTTTGATGAAAACAAATAATGGCCTTTTACTCACTGGAACTTGACTAATGTGTGTGCCAAATTTCAACGTGACTCGACCCTTTATAACGCCAGATTTGATCAATTCATTGTTTTGCATGTGAAGTACGTGAAGTGAGCATGGCATGCACAGGAAAATGGATCAGCGTGACCTTCATCACTTACACACTTTCGGGGTATATGTAAGTAGATCACTCTCGTTGTTAATGATAATAATTATCATAAAATATGGGGAACTGAGACGCTAGTCCAGTCAGGCACAAAATACTAACCAGGACGTCGCGTCAGGGTCAGGCACAAAATACTAACCAGGACGTCGCGTCAAGGTCAATACACTGACTCAGACCACAATCTCTCTTCCATGTAGCGTTTCCTGGAAACAGATTGTTTTCAAGACAGCCTGGCTGACGAGATGTGGATCGATGTGATCCCCGTAGTAGTGAGCGCCACACAGATGGAGCCAAGCATAGCACAACCGCCTGGAGGACCACAGACCACCTTCATCAGCATTCTTGGGATGTGAGGAAAGCTACTACAACTCGCCACTTAACATCTTTTTCAGGGCAAACAAAAGAGTAAACTTACTCATTGTAGGCATTAAACAACAAACAACAACAATATCATAAAATAAAGTGATGCGTTTTAATGGCTGCTAGTATATATTATAAGGTCATATTATGGTTCACAACCCCAGTCGTTATGGTAGCAAGAACAACAAGTAATAAAGATTGACGTTGTATAATTTCTGCTGTTATAAGGTACTGTACATTGGCATTTTAAAAAAATGCAAGCCAAGATAACCAAAGTCAAGTTAGCTCTACCATTGTTCAGAGCAAAACAAGTTAGAAAGTGTTCATATTGTATGTATTTCTCTAGCAAATACGAAGTGCTGAGAGGTTATGACCAAGGGATCATGGAATTTGCTTGCAAATATCAGGATGAGAACAAGACCAAAGGAATGCTTCACCTCAATAAGTTAAACCATCTTCTTCTTCTTCTTTTCACTTATCCTCTTATGTCTTTCAGCATCACGTTATGATGGTTATTACATCATCAGGTATTTAGAACAAGCCTAACTGTGTGCCTCATGCACAGTAACATTCACCGCCTCAGATATTTCTGTAAGCTACCTTTTACATAGTCTGCTTTTTGCCTTGAATCCGTTGTATCTAAATCACATTGCTTGTTGGGAGGGAGAATGGAGGTGGAAGGGTGGGGTGTGTGTGTGTGTGCTGTATGGTAATAGTATTGTTACATAGCCAAACCATTTTAGTTTGTTGATGTCTTTGATACAGTCTATTACTTATGTTGTTTCATCTAGTCTTCTGATGTCATTGTTTCTGATCATGTCTCTCCTTGTTAGATCCGACATTTTTCGCAGGCATTTTATTTCTGCTGTTAATATGTGTTATTTTTCATTTGATGTTAGTGTGCAGTTTTGACATTGATAGCATAGTGTCGGGATGAAAATCATGTTGTATAAAGCTTTTTGGTGGTTATTGTCATGCGCTTGTAATTAAGTATTTGAGTTAATTGTCCAATGATCTGATTTGCCTTATTGCATCTTTGTTGCATCTTCCACTGTAATTCTTTCATCTGCTAATAACATGCTCCGTAAGTATGTGAAATCTTTCACCTATTTAATTTGCTCTTTTTCAAGGAAGATATTGATGTCTCCGGCTATTGTAGATATTTTCATGACCTGTTTTTCTACATTGATTTTCATGCTGTATTCTTTACATGCTGTATTCAGTTTATCAAAATCTTGTTGTAATTGTATTTCTGAAGTTGCTATGATTGCTTGATCATCAGCAAAAAGATGTTAAACCAACAACAACCTAAATATTTAGATTTTAACTTAGGTCAATGGTTACTTAATTTGGGTTTCAAGATCCAAGAAATTACTCGTGTATATTTAATACATGTTCGACACAAACTTTGACTGAGACACTTAATACAAAATGTAAAGGTATGTGTAAAGAAACTTATGGATGTATCTGCGACAACACACAATGTGGTGAGTACACAAATTGTTTTCTCTTTTCAATTTCCACCTCCTTATTAACTCCATTTAACGCTTAAAAGTTATATAAAATCTTCATTATGAATACTTGATAGTTGAACTATGTGTCTTATGATGTTTAAATTGTAATTAAAACTCAATTTATTTAATATTTATTTATTTTATTTAACACAACCATTTATAGCACTGGATTCAACAATTAGCTAACACAACCATTTATAGCACTGGATTCAAAAATTAGCTGACACAACCATTTATAGCACTGGATTCAACAATTAGCTGACACAACCATTTATAGCACTGGATTCAACAATTAGCTAACACAACCATTTATAGCACTGGATTCAACAATTAGCTAACACAACCATTTATAGCACTGGATTCAACAATTAGCTGACACAACCATTTATATCACTGGCTTCAACAATTAGCTAACACAACCATTTATAGCACTGGATTCAACAATTAGCTAACACAACCATTTATAGCACTGGATTCAACAATTAGCTGACACAACCATTTATAGCACTGGATTCAACAATTAGCTGACACAACCATTTATAGCACTGGATTCAACAACTAGCTGACACAACTATTTATAGCACTGGATTTAACAATTAGCTAACACAACCATTTATAGCACTGGATTCAACAATTAGCTAACACAACCATTTATAGCACTGGATTCAACAATTAGCTAACACAACCATTTATAGCACTGGATTCAACAATTTGCTAACACAACCATGTATAGCACTGGATTCAACAATTAGCTAACACAACCATTTATAGCACTGGATTCAACAATTAGCTAACACAACTATTTATAGCACTGGATTCAACAATTAGCTAACACAACCATTTATAGCACTGGATTCAACAATTTGCTAACACAACCATTTATAGCACTGGATTCAACAATTAGCTAACACAACCATTTATAGAAAATTTGACTTTTTAAAAACACTTACCACTCACAATGACAGTTAGATCAATTACATACTGCTTCACATACTTTTGTGTAAGTTCTGCATGGATAAAAGGATATAGTATGGATACTGTATTTTTCATCAAAAGTAGCCCCATCTGAAAAAAAATGTTACATTATTTCAATTGAAAATTTATATTAATACAGCATTAGTAAATAACAGAGTACCAAAGCAAAATGAACAAATTTTAATTACCAAGACAAGTCAGTAAATAGGTCACAAATAACTAGTTTAAAAAAAAAAAAATTAGAAAACTATATATTATTGCACATATATTGTTCCTTATGGTCTCAGCGACATTTGCAATTTTAACATAAATTGTATTAATAATATTTTTACAAGAGTGTGTATCCAGAATTTGTTGTCTTATTTTTCTACATAGTCCTTGTGCGTGCCTAGCAACCCACTTTGTCCACCTGTCGACTAGCTCTTATGGATGCCTTCTAGAAAAATGTTTTTTTGGTGTAACCTTTAACCAATTTTACACTGCCTCCATTACCTCATAGTCAGCTGTCTTAGGAGCTCATCTGATAGATACTTTCATTTAACCAAGTTAAATTTGACAATTTTGCGCAGTGCCATGACACATGTTGAAATCTACAGCTATTTCATCAAAGGTAACTCACCTGTTGCAATAAACTAGCTGGTCAAAATGCTGTATCACTGTTTCAGCTGCTACGCTCGCTGGTCTTGTATGCAGCTGTTCATCAATTATATTTTGTCTTCCATTTTGAAATTTTTCTGCCCCATCATACACTCTCCTATAATGCACACAAATGTCTACATTCTAAACCTTCATTCTTCTGTAGATTTAAGGTTTCATATCCCTGACCACAAAAAATTAATAACGCTTCAGTGCAAGCCGACACTGCGGTCATGTTGTACTCTATATTTCACATGTGCACACTGTTCGATCATCACAATCACTACATGGAGAATTGCTAAAAAATCATTTTGTGTCCTGAAATAAGATTTTCCATTACACATACTCTGCCATGCACTTTGTAATACCTAATTGCTGTCCTTTGTGTGTATATACATATATATATATATATATATATATATATATATATAATAATAATAGTTGCCCATCGCAAGCAAAGATGGCGATAGCATCAGACTGTTGCTGGGAAATGTGTTCTCTGAAAGCTGTAAAGACCAATCCTGAAATGGCACATCCAGTCACATTCAGGGTACACATACGCAAAGCTGGCTGTGGAATGGTTGTGAGTATTAATTTTTCAGGCAACACGATATCACCAAGTCTCCACTATAACTGTATTCTCTGCAATCTGAGCACCTTCTGTGATACTAGCTCACCAGGAAGTACAGTCTTGTGCAAGCCCCTCCCAGGAGGTGACATCAATATTGAAGCATATCAGTGACACTTTCAAGGAGCCTCTGTAGTGTTTCTTCTGCCTCCTAGTGAGAATCTGCCTGTTTTGAGCTCACTGTATAACAGCTGCTTGAGGATATGCTCATCTGACATAGGAACAACATGTCCCATCCATCATAGCTGAATTAATTTCAGAAGTGTATGGATATCAGATTTGTAGATCAGTCCAACTTATTTTACTACACTATCTTATTTCTATTATGAGTTATGGGCAGAAGATTATGCATATTTTTTACTGGCAAACAACAGGCCATTGTATTACAATGAAAATATATAGTTTAAAACTAAGATCAAATTAATTTGAACATTGATCCTCTCTGTACACATGCTTGTGAAACATGGATGAGGAAACAAGTAGTTACATCATAACATTCAGGAGATGAGATATATCAGACAGATCTTTCAAATAACATACAAAGACTGTGTTATACATGTCAACATACACAGTACAATCTGACAGAATATTGAACAAAAGCAAGACACACAAATTCCTATTGTACGATCATATGATAAGATTGAATGGGCTGTCTAACTTAGGAGGATGCTGGATAGATGATAAATGAGTCTGAAATACTGGTGTTGGACAGATTGACGTAGCAACAAATAGTCTATGATGTAGTGAGATCTGATGCCCCATCGACCTCATAGGTTTCAGGAAAAGTGAAGATGAAGTGAATTATGTTTGTTTTTATTTTATATATTTTTTTATCCCATTAAAACATTACAGTTTGGCAAATTAAGTCTTACCCAGAATAAAATATTCAACTGAACAAACGACAAAGCAGCAATTCTTGCAGGGTACTTGAAAAAGGGGAAATTTGTAAAATACCGGAGTTTGATGCTGTCCTGCCTGTAATTGAACAACAAAATTATATTAAAGAAAATATACAAATACATGCATATTTTCAATTTTGTTTAGTTATTCAAGTTTGCACAATAGTGTATATTTTTCACAACAATTTATATTTACTTAAATTATTTTATACAGAATCAGCATCACTGTATTCTGGACAGACTCATAGATGTTTAGTTTCTCTCAGTAAATAGCAAGGTATGGATTCAAAGAGGTATGAATAGTTGCTGGCTCTGGTTACACACACTCCTAATCTGCACTCTCAGGTACCCCATCCTACAAGAGCCGGATTTGTTGTTAAATTCCTGCAATTTGTTGATTCCAAATTCAAACATTGAAGTGTCATCCGCATAGAGGCAGTCATTGGATGATTCCCAGATTAATTATGTATTTAATGGGGAAAAAATCTAAGCAGAGTTTTCTGGTGAAGTAGGTATTGATACTTACATCTGATTAACAAATTCTTGAGTAGAGCTGCAGTTCCTATTGTCTGGAGGTGAATTGTTCATTCTAAACTTACGAAACACCCATCGCACATGCATCTCTTGGTGTATCTTTACTGTACCATCCATGTGCTGACAATAGAAAAACACAAATTAGATTTAATATATAAAGTTGCCAGACAGGAAACGGTTGCCAGTACCACTATTGGTAGCAACTTTGTATGCTAGATTCCATATCCAAAAGCGTCAATTTTAGTGTAATGGTAGAGCACTCACTTTTCATGGCAAAGGTGCAAAGGTACATGGCTCAAATCCCAGTCAGCCCAGTTATAAATGGGTATCTGGCATAGGAGTAGGGAAGTAATTGACAGCAAGGAAAGAAACTGGCCACTCTACCTCATACAGCCTGTGGTAACTAATATGCTGCATATTATTTTTTTAAACTCCTGAAGAAGTTTTCAGTAGCGTGCATAAATGTTGGCCTGGAGGTACTCTTTAAGCCTGGTCCTGGAGGTACTCTTTAAGCCTGGTCCTGGAGGTACTCTTTAAACCTGCTGCTGGATGTACTCTTTAATCCTGTTCCTGGAGGTACTCTTCAAACCTGCTGCTGGAGGTACTCTTTAATCCTGGTCCTGGAGGTACTCTTTAAGCCTGGTCCTGGAGGTACTCTTTAAGCCTGCCCCTGGAGGTACTCTTTAAACCTGCTGCTGGAGGTACTTTTTAATCCTGGTCCTGGAGGTACTCTTTAAGCCTGGTCCTGGAGGTACTCTTTAAGCCTGGTCCTGGAGGTACTCTTTAAACCTGCTGCTGGAGGTACTCTTTAATCCTGTTCCTGGAGGTACTCTTTAAACCTGCTGCTGGAGGTACTCTTTAATCCTGTTCCTGGAGGTACTCTTTAAACCTGCTGCTGGAGGTACTATTTAAGCCTGCTCCTGGAAAGCTGTACAATGAACAAAACATCACTGTACGCAACAAATGTCTTCAGGCAAAGGATAATTTCATCAACCTAGATTTCATCAGAGATGTAATAATCAACTATAAGTTGAATAACAGGGTTGTAAAGGCAAGCTCAGCATTTGGTAGACTACAACAAATGTCTGGAACTAACAAGACATCATTGCCACCATCAAGGTAAAAGTGTATCATGCTATAGTGTTTACCACTCTTCTGCATGCCTGCAAAACATGGACAGTGTATGGAAGACATACCAGACAGCTAAATCGTTTCCACATGAGCTGTATCTGCAGCTATTCAAGATTAAGTGGCAGGACAAACTACCTAACTCTGAAATTCTCAACAAGTCAAACATGCCAAGCATCCATACATTTCTGCAAAATGGCCAGATAAGATGGATGCGACATGCTCTTCACATGTCCAATGAGCGCCTCCCTAAGCAGCTGTTGCATTGTGAGCGCAGAACAGACCAAACGCTCATCAGATCCCCAAAAGAAACACTACAGTTACTTTTTTTAAATGTCTCTGAGTACCTTCAACAATGATGTCATCTCCTCGGATATGCTTGCACAGAACCGTTTCTCCTGGCGTTCTAGCATCACAAGAGATGCTCAGATCGCAGAGTGAAATATTGTGAAGGTTCAGAGAAAGTGAGCAATCAGAAAGAACAGAACACATGACAATCTCATAGTTGATTCATTACATGCGTGGCCCAAGTGTGGCAGGTGCAAGTCTAATGCTGTCACCATTTTCACTTGCAATGGAGGACAAGGTTTCAAGGCTGACCTTCACAACAGAATTATCTTCAATGAGCAAAACTTTGAAAGACATGATAAGTTTAAATAGATATGCCCCATAGACCTTATTAGTGTGCATCATATATGGAGCATGTTTCCAGTTACGCTTAGAATATTCAGTTTGCGAAATTCAGGTTTCATTAAATACTCCTATCTTTGGATTGTCTGTAACGATGTATGTATACACTGTCAAGTCATTGTTGCATGGATGTAATTATATCACCATTTGGAAGTACAAAATTGTCAATTGTCTATGAGATAACATATTAATTTTTAATCTTAACTGACTTTTTATAAAGTTCTCCGAACACATCTTTACCAAACAATCAAATGAGAAAGATGGACCAAGTTGCAATAGTGCATGATCTGACAGCAGCCAGCGACTCATAGCTGGCTTCTTGCATCAGGGTCAGTGAACCATAGCAGACCAATACCCTATTTCGCGGCCCTGGAAATAGGCTGTACTAGTTATTAATGTAGTCTGTACAAGTGATAGGAATGGCAGTGGGAAGCAAACCCAATACTAAAAAAAGCCATCTCAAATTGGATGTGTTGGGTCGAAAGGTACTGATATCGCAGTCTCCCTGTAAACTACTACACAATGTACTTTTCAGAAGAAAAAGAAATGAAAAAGAAGTAATAAGTATTTCAGAAAAAAATCAAACCAAGTCCAACCAGGTGATGAAATCAGCTCACGGAAAGAAGAGTATACATTTGGAAATTCAGCCAAGTAGACAATCAAAAAAGTGTCCACTAATTTATTATTTTACAAGCTCAACATATATTTTTTGTAAGCTCAACACCTGGTTACATACATTTTATAGTATAACACCTGAACCCACCTTGTGAAGGTATAACTTAGTATGGTAACATATATGAAGGATGTAGAAGCAATACAATATGAGCACCAAGTAACAGAAGACTACAGGCAGTCCTTGTAGGACACAGTAGGACTGATCCAAATTCAAGGCAAATGTGTCATTCTGTAAAGGAGCAAGAAAACACATGACAATTATACACATTTTCTTTTTATCATCCAGATCAATTTTTCTTACTTTGGAAATAATTTAAACTTGATGACAGTGTATCTAATTTAAATTTGATGGCAATGTATCTGATTTAAATTTGATGGCAATGTATCTAATTTAAATTTGATGCAATGTAAATAATTTAAATTTGATTTTAGTGTATCTAATTAATTCTAAATTGTCCATCTGCATTTTCATAGTTTGTGAGAGTTATTTGGTTGGTTGATTGAATTATGTGGTGTCATCATAAGTGAGTGAAAGTGGTTTGTTGCAAATCTTTGCAAGAGGATGCCCTGCATGATTTAATTATGAAATGATGCTGCTGGGAAAATAAGATTGTTCTAACTTTTAAAGAAGTATAGATGAGTTGTGGGGCTTGAGGAAGGTTGGGAGAGAGGAGGGGAGTGTGGGAGGAGATGGGTTGCGATATAATTAGCATTCAACTTGACACTTGGCGCGAGACACTGCGATATGGGGAACTACAAAGGATAATTATAAAAGTCGTTAAGAGAGTTTCTGAATCTGAAACAATCATGGATGAGTTGGGATCGTGAAGAGATAGATAATTTGAGAAGAGAGGTTGGGGTGTGTGGTGGTGGTGGTGGTGGGGGGGGGGGGGGGGGAAGTGGCTTTAATTTTTAAACTGCTATTGTTTCTGTCATACTGTACAGTTTGACTGATGGGCAGATAATCTACATGTGTCTGCTAGTGAGCTATTAAATGCACATGACTGCAACAGAACAGTTCAGTGCTAGAGAACAAAATACATTTTACAAAACTTAGCAGCATTTATTGTTCACAAATACATAATCTGGTAAAGTAATGGTTATATTAGGATCAGTGGTTATAAGGGGATCAGTAGTTATAAGAGAGGTGCTGGTAATAAGAGAGGTCATGGTTATAAGAGGTGGTGGTTATAAGAGAGGTCATGGTTATAAGAGGTTTAGTGGTTATAAGAGAGGTGATGGTTATGGGAAAGGTGGTGGTTATAAGAGGATTAGTGATTGTAAGACAGGTTATGGTTATAAGAGAGGTGGTGGTTATAAGAGGTTTAGTGATTATAAGAGAGGTGATGGTTATAAGAGAGGTGATAGTTATAAGAGGATTAGTGGTTGTAAGAGAAGTGGTGGTTATAAGAGAATCAATGATTATAAGCGAGGTGGTGGTTATAAGAGAGGTCGTGGTTATAAGAGGATCAGTGGTTATAAGAGAGCCAGTGGTTAGAGGTGAACAGGAGTTTAAAATCTCTGTGACAGTATAAGAATTTGAATTTTTTATGGAGATGAAATACACACCTAGCTTCAACTTGATAACCCCAGTAATGTTAATACACAAGGTCATGATAGCTTTATTAAGTAAATGGTTATTCTCTTTAATGCATCAGTGTATTGTGGTTCTCAATTTAACAGTGGGTGCATTCATGTGTGTGCATGGGCATTTCCCCTTGAAATTGTTCAACTTCATTGCCCAATATGTACAATTATCAGGCTCTGAGACATGGTGTACAACCAAATTGCCCAATCTTTACTATTGTCTGTTTCTGAAATCAAGTGTACAACCAAATTGCCCAATCTTTACTATTGTCTGTTTCTGAGATCAAGTGTACAACCAAATTGCCCAATCTGTACTATTGTCTGTTTCTGAGATCAAATGCACAACCAAATTGCCCAATCTGTACTATTGTCTGTTTCTGAGATCAAGTGCACAACCAAATTGCCCAATATGTGCTATTATCAGGCTCTGAGACACGGTGCACAACCAAAGCCATGACAATAAAGGTGCATACTTCCATTTATGGCTGACTGTACATGATAGAGAGACTGAGATGGTATGATAAGATCATTTGAACTGTTGAACAAGAATTGGCCAATCAACATGAGAAGGAGATGTTGGCACTGGATAGGATACACATTAAGGATGTGACCCCCTAATATCATTCCACATTAATCATTGTTCTTGGTATCCCATGCCAAGAGAACCAATCAACAGACCTCTGCATACAAGAAAAAGAGTGTTTGAATTAAATATTTGGGACACAAGGATGTTGTGGGCTGAATTTGACTAGATGGCAACTGATCAGAAAATGTGGAAGGTATTTGTTGAAGGTTTATACTCCATTGGAGGTTACAGGGTTATTGATTGATCATATGGGATCAAGATGCTGCAGTGGTCAGCAACCCAAAGCTGACTGCTAGCGTCAGGGCCAGCGAACCATAGCTGCCAAGACCCTTCTACACCTCCACGTGGTGATCCTGGATAACAGGCTGTAGCAGGGCAGACTGGCTAAGGAGAAGGGATCGAAGAGGGAATGCTAACCCGGTACTCACAAAATGCTTGCTGAAGTCGGATGTGTTGAATCGAAAGGTGCAAATATCACAGCCAAGCTGTAAACTACGACACAACGCATTCCGTTCTCTGGACTACATTCTGCTACTTAAGCAATTTCAGGGTTTGGTAGTGGGAGATTGAGAACGAACGAAGAAGAAGAAGAAAGAAGATTGATCATATGCATGTGCTGCATACATTGTACCCGGGAAAGAAAGAATATGGTCACTATAACCTACAAAGCATATGGTAAAAGGTGGCAAAGAGGAGTGTGCATAAGGCTAGACACTTTATGTAAATGGAATTACTAGAGAATCGGTTCCTGTAACAGTGCCTGTTAGTGCTCTGATACAGACTTTAGGCTAAATGTAGTAGTGACCGTATGCTCTACTTGGAGCAACAAGAACAAAAGAAGAATGAATGTACATGTGTATGTACAAATATAAATATATATATATATACATATATTTATATTTATTTATTTATTTCTGCATGACTGCTTGTACCAGGTTATCTGTAATGTCGGAGGATGTGGTCTGTTCCACTTCTTGCATTATTTGCACTAGCTTGAGAGCCAACCTGCAAAATAAAATTCAGATTGGTCAAAACCTGCCAGAATCAATATTTTCCCAAACGGATGAAGCTGCTGACACCATACAGTCAATGTCTGACTTGAAGGATGTCTTTTTAAATGGATGAGAAACAATAGATTTTGATTTCTTTTTTCATTCGCCTTATTTCTCTAATCCCAAAGGTGGTCTGCGTTGCATTGTGGTTTTTATTTTGCGCCTGTCGGCCCAGTGCATCCAACTTCAGCATGCATTTTACGAAAGGATCTGCTTCCTCCTGCATTTTCTAAGGGTTTGCTTCCCCGGGGTAACGGCCGGTGCTGTGTTGGGGATCGAACCCAGCACCTTCTGGTTGTGAGCTGTGCCACTTAACCACTAGGCCACGCCGTCCCCTTGAAACAATAGATTAAAAACTGACTGTTGAACATACAAAGGTCATTGTTATTTATTACATAAACATATGATTAAATATGTAAATAAATGTAATGTCGGAGGCTGTGGTCTTTTCCACATCTTGTATTATTTGCACTAGCTTGAGAGCCAACCTGCAAAACAAAACTCAGATTGGTCAAAACCTGCCAGAATCAATATTTTCCTGAACGAATGAAGCTGCTGACACCATACAGTCAATGTCTGACTTGAAGGATGTCTTTTTAAATGGATGAGAAATAATAGATTAAAAACTGACTGTTGAATATACAAAGGTCATTGTTATTTATTACATAGACATATGATTAAATATGTAAATAAATGGATGCATGCGTACATGTGTGTGTACAAAAGTCATTGAACTTTCCTTATTATATGTTATTCACTATTCAATAAATATATTTTACAATAGAATATTGTCCTACATTTGTGACATGCTTTTCTATTAGTTGAATCTTTTCTCACATTTATTGTTTGCAATATGTCTACAAATAATATATGTAATCTGTAATCCTGGCATTCAATCACGTGCCTAATGCCAATTAGTGAAATGTTTAAACTTATTTTGGTTTTTTGCCTCGGAGAACCATGCAGGACCAAGTACTTTACTCTGGTCATCTCTCTATCTTATTGGTGGTCATGTGAGTGGACGTTTAAACATGTAGCGGCGCCAACAGGACATAATTGTTTGTGTCCATCTGTTGTCAGACATACATACGGGATCAAGATGCTGCAGTGGTCAGCGACCCATAGCTGACTGCTAGCGTCAGGGCCAGCGAACCAGAGCTGCCAAGACCCTTCTACACCTCCACGTGGTGATCCTGGATAACAGGCTGTAGCAGGGCAGACTGGCTAAGAAGAAGGGATGGAAGAGGGAATGCTGACCCAGTACTCAAAAAATGCTTGCTGAAGTCAGATGTGTTGGACTGAAAGGTGCAAATATCGCAGCCAAGCTGTAAACTACGACACAACGCATTCTGTTCTCTGGACTATATTCTGCTACTTAAGCCCTTTCAGGGCTTGGTAGCAGGAGACTGAGAACAAACGAAGAAGAAGAAGAAGAAGGCATACATACCACATGACTGACCCATATGCATTTTCTTAACAATGCAGTATCTATGACATCATTGAATATGGTTTCATGCCTGTTTTCTGTATTGTCAATTCGGCGCCGTAAACCAGACTGTCAATGTTCTTCACTCCAATGCCTTTTGAGAAACTCCAAACTTCTCTGGGTCTACTTTTTGCAGATTACATGCCTTGCAGCCACATACCATAGCCGGAATAACCATGCTGCTGAAGGTGTGAGCTCTAGCGCTGTAATTTGTCATCTATGGGTTTGATATGATAGTAGCTGAGCCATCGTGCAGCTATTCTACGTGAAATCTCACGATTTGTTTTGTGGGAGTTTTGTAATTTCTTGGCCCAGGTAAATGTATGAAGGAGTGCTTTCCTAATCCCAGTTCCCCTTGGAAAAAGTGTTTAGTATGTATTGTGTTTTCTTTCAATTAATGTCTATGTGACGCTTGCTTCAATCAGCTCATTTAGGTATTGCTCAACTTCTCTGATGCTGTGACTGAAAATGACTATATCATCAGAAAACTTTAGTTAGGTGAATGAGCTTTTCTCTATCTAAGTTGATGCTTTTACATTTTCAATTTAGTTTTTCTAAAGACTTCCTCAACTTAACTTAACTTAACTTAACGTCTTTATACTGGTTTAGAAGACCCTGCAGAGTCTGTATACAACCAGTTACATTTACATCACTTTGCTCTAAAAGCTATGCGCATCCAGTTTATTCTTAAATGCATTAACTGTCCCTGCCTCCACTACCTCCCCTGGCAATGCATTCCAAGCAGACACCACTCTCTGACTAAAAAAATATTTCATTATATCTAATCTAGACCTCTCTTTAGTCAGCTTGTAGCTATGCCCTCTTGTTATTGTGGGTGGCTGTATTTTAAAAAAGACTTGTTATAGTCTAATTTATCCATTCCTCTGATCATCTTATAAACCTGTATTAAGTCACCACGAATTCTTCTCTCTTCGAGACACTGTAGGCTGGTTTTTCTGAGTCTTTCCTCATAACTGTAATTCTGGAATCCCACTATCATCTTTGTCGCTCTTTTTTGTATTCTTTCCAGCATGTGTATATCCCCTCTATGATAAGGACTCCACACCTGTACACAGTACTCCAATCTAGGTCTAACTAAAGCTTTATACAGTTTGACGATCACTTCCTTGCTCCTATGTTTAATATTTCTTTTTATCACACCTAACATTGCATTTGCCTTTTTCACTGCTACCTTAACTTGCTCACTTACCTTTCCTGTATGATCTATTTTAACCCCTAGGTCCCTTTCCTTATCTATCTTTCTAATATTGTTCTCTCTTATTCTGTAATTATGTTCCATATTGGATCTACATTAAACTCCATTTGCCAGCTTACAGACCATTCTCAAGAGCAGATGTGAACAGTTTTTGAGAGATTGTATCACCTTGTCAAACACCACATGTACTTTTACATTGATTGGCTGGAAAATTAAAGTAATACCAATTGAGCAGCCCTTATTTATCTCATCTATCAGCTGAGTATACTTTTCATTAATACTTTAATTTCTCAGGACATTCACCATTGCAGCTATTTCAGTGCTGTCAAAGGTTTTTTTTCATACTCCACAACCACAGGGCACATGTACATCCCATGCCCTATCCATTAACTGCTTGATTGTGATTATGTGGAAGTGATAACACACAAATAACATTTAAGTTAGGGTAATCATTAAAATAACTGAAAATGACACAGTTAGGAACAATATTACATACCATAAAAGGGAATATAAAATGCAAAACACTGCTCCAACAGCCCTGTATCGTGTAGTGAGACAAGCAAACAGAGGGTAGCAGGTCAAACAGCCTATCACAGCCTGCAGGTACACATACAAAGCTGCAGAAGAACACAGAAATGATAGGAAAATGGTTGCAAATCTGTTTTTTTCTTTCATTTCTACCACTAAAGCAAAGTTTTTTAATATATTCATTTTCCAAATTAATGTCTTCTTAGTAAATTTCCACATATATATATCCAGTGTTATCTTGTACTACTCCTTGCTTTAGCGGACAGATAAGTACATGTGGAACACAACACATCAATGTAGTACACAATACATTAATGTAGAACACAACACATCAATGTGGAACACAACACATCAATGTGGAACACAACACATTAACGTAGAATACAACACATCAATGTAGAAAACAACACATCAATGTAGAACACAACACATCAATGTAGAACATGACACATCAATGTGGAACACAACACATCAATGTAGAACATAACACATCAATGTAGAACACAACACATCAATGTAGAATATGACACATCAACGTGGAACACAACACATCAATGTATAATACAACACATCAATGTAGAACACAACACATTAATGTGGAACACAACACATCAATGTAGAACATGACACATCAATGTGGAACACAACACATCAATGTGGAACACAACACATCAATGTAGAACATGACACATCAATGTGGAACACAACACATCAATTTAGAACATAACACATCAATGTAGAACACAACACATCAATGTAGAACACAACACATCAATGTGGAACATAACACATCAATGTAGAACATAACACATTAATGTAGAACATAATACATTAATAGTTTAGAATGAGTCAATAAAAACATATTTACGTATGACTCCTTACTGCCTATGGACAGGACAAAATAAGACGCAAGCTACAGCCACAAGGCCTTCGTCAATGGGCAAAAAGCAAATGAGAAAACCTAACAAATCACAAAATAAACAAAAACAATGGACTTAAACCCAACAACTTCTATCCACCAATAAGCTACTCATCCCATATCTCTCTCTCATCAGCCAAATTTCTTGACATCACTGTGTCTATCTTTCCTCCTGGCCTCTTTACCATCTTCTACTACAAACCCACTGACACACATAACTATTTCCTTTACACTTCTTGATATCAGTCACTA
Organism: Ariolimax columbianus; assembly: GCA_036924085.1. NCBI lineage: Eukaryota > Metazoa > Mollusca > Gastropoda > Stylommatophora > Arionidae > Ariolimax > Ariolimax columbianus. The sequence continues at coordinate 136,497,265 of JAVGWX010000003.1, forward strand.
GCATTGTCTCCTGCTCTATTGATAATTGACACCAGTTTGAGCTTGATAATGGTTAAACTTCCTTATGAGATGCCTTAAATGTCATGGTTTGAATACACTCTATGCCTTTGGATAAGCTCCCCTGCACATTACTACCTTTCGTTTGCTCTTTTCCCTCTTTTCTCCTTCACCTGTCTTTCCTTATATGTCTCTATGTTTATTATTATTATGTCTATACATAAATTCCTGTATCTTTATATAGTATATGTTTGTTTGTGGATATATGTATACATACGTGTACTAATTGGTTCATATATTATAATTTCTTGTTTGGCCAACTCTATCACAAATGGCATACATTTTCAGTTCCTGACCAATGGCTGCCATTTTGCATATTGCATTTGTTGTTGAGTATGCTGTCTTTATTTTGTAATTTGTTAAGTGTTTTCAATTGTAGTTTTCCCATGATGAAAACCTTTCTGTCATAAAATAGGTTTCACATTGTTTCTGTCATCGTGCAGTTACTGAGCCATGCCTGTAAATGTTTTAATCAACTTTTGGCCTTCAGAACCACTGCAGCTTTACTTTATTTTTACCTAATTATAAATGAAATTTCACAAAAACTTGAAAACAGACAGATTAGTTTGTACCTGTTGCCCATAATGGCAGATCAAACTCCAAGGTATGTTCAGATTTGATCAAGGATACCACTGTGCTGGTTGTTGTACCAAAGGCCATGGCATAGGCTGTTCGATTTTCATAACCATCCAGAAAGTGGAAAGGGCTGTGATAAATATGATTAGATGCATTACCTGAAAACTATACAAATCAGAAGAGTAGTAGCTGACTAGGCAAGTCTAAAACAAACAATAAAGCAAACATCAAAACAGACTTAAAATTAAAGTAATTCTATATCGCTTCTCTATCTCTTCATTAGGGTGTAGAGGCCCTTTTAGTATATTTTTGCAAACGAATGTGCAGACAAACAGATGATTGACATCTTGCGTGTTATCATGATGGAAGGGACATCTCCTTTTGATCTTCATGCATGTCACTATTGTGCAGGAATTTTGTTACCTTTATAATTTTTACCTGGGTAGTGGCTAACAGTCTCTTTTTTAAGCTTTCAACTACCAAGAGTTCTTTTATGTGCACAGCTTGTACATGGAACCTTCTAGTCTATTGTCCATTTCTGACAGGACTAGGCATCGATCTCACCTCTCTTGAATCCAAGGGTTGCTTGAAACTTGAGACATTAGAACACCCACCATAATGGCAGATCAAACTCCAAGGTATGTTCAGATTTGATCAAGGATACCACTGTGCTGGTTCTTGTACCAAAGGCCATGGCATATGCTGCTCTTTCATTTCTTGCAATGAGCACTTTTCCTCTCAGCTATAGTAACACCCCACCACCCCATTAATGGCATTCTAAGCAACAAATCTTTGCCCCTTGCAATTAAATTAACATTCCTATGTGGTATACAGAACATGTCTTGTCACATGGAGGTGAATTGTGAACAAATAATCAGTAAATAAACAAGAATATCACTTTAAGTCACCAAAGTGTGGTTTGACAAGAAAATGTTAAGAATGCCATGCACAGCAGGGAAGATGAATAAGAAGGCAGAGAGTTGTCTAAAGACAACTTATTACATGGATCAGAACAAACAAGTCATCTTTTTTAGAAACTTAACGCAAAGAGAAGGTTTGAAGTACGCTGTAGCAATGGGTAAAACCAATGGCTAAGAGAACAGTGGATAACACATAAAGACATGTTGGATGGGACAAGATGTTTTGAGCTGGACACTTTGAAAAAGCAACTTTACCAATTTTAGGGTGGTCCCACAAATTGAACACACTGTGAACACTACACTGAGGACACCACCTATAGAATCACAGGCTAGTTCCATAGATTAGACACACTGAGGACACCACCTATAGAATCACAGGCTAGTCCCATAGACTGGACACACTGAGGACACCACCTATAGAATCACAGGCTAGTTCCATAGATTAGACACACTGAGGACACCACCTATAGAATCACATGCTAGTCCCATAGACTAGACACACTGAGGACACCACCTATAGAATCACAGGCTAGTCCCATAGATTGGACACACTGAGGACACCACCTATAGAATCACATGCTCAACCCATAGACTGGACACACTGAGGACACCACCTATAGAATCACAGGCTAGTCCCATAGATTGGATACACTGAGGACCACCCCCCCCCCCCCCCCCGAATCACAGGCTCAACCCATACACTGGATACACTGAGGACACCACCTATAGAATCACAGGCTAGTCCCATACACTGGACACACTGAGGACACCACCTATAGAATCACAGGCTCAACCCATAGATTGGACACACTGAGGACCCCCCCTATAGAATCATAAGCTAGTCTCATAGATTGGACACACAAAATCAATCCTTGGTCAGGATCCAAGAAGTAAAATAAAGTGCAAAATTATAAATATATTGAATGAAAGAATGTGAAAAATAAATTATAGAGACAAGCAAGAAAGTACTGTCTAGAATTAAACAATTTCGAGTGACATGTTTGAAATTCCGCTCTCCAAAGGGAATTGAAATTGAGAGAAGAAATATATGCTATGCATTGCCTCGTTGACTATGGAAAATAAGTGTCTAAAAATCTCTCCATTTGAATTATTGTCCATGCCAACCATGCCAACTCCACTGAGGATTTTATTTACCTGAACAAAACAAAACTCTGATGCATGAAGCCATCCAGACATCACTCAAAGAACTGATCTGGCTGCCTCTTGTATGAATGCCCTGTATTGGGTCTAGAGGAGCAGCAGAGGCTTTCACTGAAAACCAAGCTATGAATTTACATGACTTGCGTCATCCCCCATCCTGCTGTAAAACTTGGAATATTCTGCAGAGTGATCAGAAGTGCATTGAAGTTTTTCACATGTGCAGCCAGAGGTGATTTCTTACGATCCTCTGATATGACTAAGTCTCGAGCGATGAAGTTACCTGATGAACAGGCCTCGGTAGCTTGCTCACTGTGCTAAACCATTACTGTTTAGTCCAATTTGAACATGTAGCCTTCCTTGTCAAGGATGTCCCCACCCACCAACTTTTTAAGCAGGCTATCAACATAAATAATGGGAAGCAACTCTCTTCGTCATGGTTTCCCTGCAGCTGTCCATGTACCACCTGGTTAAGTCAAATTGGAAAGATATCTGCTTTGCATGCAGGCTGGCACTCAGTCAGTCATCATGCTTGTATATAGTTGGTGCCATGGATCCATGTTGCTTAAGTGGATTACCTGCCTATATGATATAATTGAACGGATGAGCTGCAGAGGTCAGTGACCCACAGCTGAATGCTTGCGTCAGGGCGAGCGAAACAGAGCTGCCAAGACCCTTCTACACCTTCCACGCGTGATCCTGGATAACAGACTGCAACAGGGCAGACTGGCTAAGGGATCAAAAGGGGAATACTAACCTGGTACTAAAAAAATGGTTACTGAAGTTGGATGTGTTGGACCGACAGGTGCAAATATTGCAGTCAAGCTGTAAACTACAACACAACAGATTATGTTCTTTGGACTACATTCTGCTGCTTAAGCCCTTTTAAGGGTTTGGTAGCAGTAGATTAAGAACGTACGAAACCAAGCCAAGCCATATGATATAATGAAAGATGATGTACATCAAAGATGAAACAATGGAGTTGTGGGAAAATATTTCATCATATCTGACATAAAAAGGTTCTAAATTTGTGTGCATGACAAGTTTCTTTTTTTTGCACAAAGTTCAGTCAGTTTAAATCTTACATGAGAAGAGCTGGTCGTCCATGGCACACATCTTGTCGACTTTTCCTCTTTTCCAGAAGGGACAAAATAATGATAATAATAGCCTGTTGTTGTGAAAGAACAATTGTAACTGATTTTATCCACAGTTTATTTATAACAGCAGCAACATGCATGACTAACAATAACATTTTAAACTGGAGTAATACTTGTAACAATAAAAAAAAGACAACTATAACTAATCTGTGAACATAGAGAAATGTTCTTGTCAAACTGTATAAAGCATTAGTTAAACCTAGATTGGAGTACTGTGTACAGGTGTGGAGTCCTTATCAGAGAGGGGATATAGACATGCTGGAGAGAATACAAAAAAGAGCGACAAAGCTGATAGTGGGATTCCAGAATTACAGTTAAGAGGAAAGATTAAAAAGAACCGGCCTACAGTGTCTCGAAGAGAGAAGAATTCGTGGTGACTTAATACAGGTGTATAAGATGATCAGAGGAATGGATAAAGTAGACTATAACAAGTTTTTTAAAGTACAACCACCAACAAGGACAAGAGGGCACAGCTACAAGTTGACTAAGGAGAGTTCCAGATTAGATATTAGGAAGTATTTCTTTAGCCAGAGAGTTGTGAATGCTTGGAATGCATTGCCAAGTGAGGTGGTGGAGGATGGGACGGTCAATGCATTTAAGAATAGATTGGATGCGTACAGCTTCTAGAGCAAGATGATGTAATTGGAACTGGTTGTACACAGACTCTGCAGAGTCTTCTAAACCAGTATAAAGACGTTTAGTTCAGTTAAGTTAGTTAAGTTAATGGGACCATGATAAAAACAATCAGTGATAGAAGTGCAAGATATCATAAAATAATCAACCCAACTAATATGTTAAGTGAGAAAGTATTTCGCCATTTCATCACAATACTGTAGGTTTGACTTTCAGTTCAAGCAGTAAAGAACATCACTTCCATACCCACTTTACATATAGCTATCTTAAAAAGAAACAAGTGGAAAAGTCTCAGCTTTTTATTATTATTTTGTTTAAAGAAAGCATACAAGAGAAAGAGAATACTTGTGTTCAAGAATTTGAGAAGGTTAACAAAAATATCCGAGGGCCAAGTAGCTGAGTGGTTTAAATACCATATCAGTCTCTTGACAAAAAGGACATGGGTTCAAAACTCTGGTAAGGCATAAGTCTTTTTTGTAATGTAAAGTAGAGACAAAATAAAAACATAGCTTGCACACTGTGCTGTGACTGCAAGTGCAAGCAGCCTGTATTTTTCATCCCTGTAAACCCTGAACAGACTCCAGCAATGGGAATACATGCCATATTGATAGCTGATGACAGAAACTGCCGATAATAATGAGCATGAAAATGGCACCGCAGTTAGTCCAAGTGTCTCTCATGACAAAAATATGGCAGTACATATCTAATCATGTCACGCTTCTCTGTGTGACATGCATGGTGTGAAGACAATAGCAGATCTCCACAAATTCCTTTACTCTTCCTTGACATAATCTTAAAATGTCTAGTATCTTCTCTCTATCATGCACTGTCCCATCTTCCAGTAATTATGCATACTGTTACAATGTGTTTTAACTTCATCATTCCTAAAGCATGTTTCAAAAATGACAATTGTTGCTTGCTAATGTGTGTAACTTGCTTTCATTGTGCACTGGTTTCCATCAAAACCTCCTAATAAGTCTTTTTCTAGCTGTCCAACTGATTTTTCATGGGTCAGAATATTTATAACAGATGTAAGACAAAAGTGTAGTGGAATCTTCATCCTAGTCGACAGTGAGCTGGCTTACTAAGACTGGGTTTACACTGTCTCAAAATCTGAGACATTTAGAACAAAAAATTGGGCGTGTCTTGTTCCTGGTACGACCGCACCTTCAGTCAACCCAGCTGTAAATGGGTACCTGTTGTATGAGTTGGGGAAGGAATAAACAGCAAGGAAGGGAACTGACCACCCCACCTCACATAGGTTGCGGCTCAGTCCATGAAGAGTTATCTTCATCCTCGACTGTAATTGTTGCCATGGGAACCACCTTTACCTCTAAGAAAAAGTAACTGATGCCCATTTGTTAGCATAAATGTACAGTATTGTTTATATTCTCAAAAATACAAAACTTCACAGCAAACAAAGATACACTTTTCAGTCATTACTGTGCCAGGAATGTGAAACCACTAATCACTTTGAATGTTTTTCTATTTTTCCTTTCCTTCTTTCTTCTTTCTGGTATAACCTTGTTTTGAGTCCTTCTTCTTCTTCTGCGTACACAGTCAGACAATAACCATTATTTTCTCGAAAAAAGCGGCGGTCATCCTGAGACTCTCGCCACTACCATAGAGCTTGTCTTGCAGTTCCACTGGCAATGGCCACATCTGCTCTCTCTGATCCTCGTATGTCGGGCAGTTCTGCAGCAGATGTTCAGTGGTCATTTTACCAGTACCGCACGGGCATTCGTCGGTACACCCTATCTTCAATTTGTTGAAAAGGTGGTACCTCAGTCTGTTGTGGCCAGTGCGACGTCTGAAGACAACGACCTGCTCTCTTCGGTTCAACTGGTAGTAGGCATCGTTTTTGGTGTAACCAGTATGTTCGGTTTCCCATTTGGACATGTACCTGGCTTTGATAAGCCGTTTTGACTCTTCGTACGTCATACTGGTATCTGTTTGTGGTAGCCTTGCACCTTCTTTTGCCAGTCTGTCTGCCTCCTCGTTGCCTTGGATGTTGCAGTGTGACGGAACCCACTGTACCACTACCCTTTTTGGTGCGGACTGCTGGCACAGTTTGCAGAGTGCTGCTCTTAAGTCATTAAGCTCAGTGTTTTTCTGGCTTTTTAGCGCTGTGACTACTTCGAGAGCATCTGTCAGCAGGACTATATGGCTCTCATTTTCACTGTGTGTAACCATTTCTTCCACTGCCGCCCTCAGTGCCTCTGCCTCTGCTCTGAAATTGCTTGTGTACTTACCAGTAGCGAATGACAGTGTTATTTTTCTGCCATTTGGTAGGTTCAGGAATGCTCTTGCCCCTCCGTTCTGTGTAGTGTTTGTTACAGAACCGTCGGTGTATGCATGGGTCCAGTCCATGCTTGGGTAGCTTTTCGTTATGAAGCTTAGGGTAGTGTCTCTCCTTTCTTTTTCACTCTGGCAGTTTTTGTTTGCAATACCTGGTATATTTTCTACCACCTCTGGAAATATATCCTGCCTCCAAGTAGGTTTTCGTACAGTAGTGATGGGTTTTGGTGTTGTTAGTGCGTTTATGGGATCTTCGTGCATCTTTGCTTTGGCTATTTCTGCAAAGTTTCTTCGCTTTAGTTTCCCATTTCCCAAATTGTTTAGTCTCTGGTACATTGGATGGTCCGTCAGTCTTCGGAGTTTCTCTGACTGCAGCTGGGCTCTGCAGTCTCTTCTATCGGTCATGGATTGCAGTTTTGTAATCTTTTCAAGTTCTACAATTGGCGTTGACTTCATGCCACCTGTTATAATTCTCATGGCTTGGTTTTTAAGTTTGTTAACTTTATCGAAGTTCGCCTTCGCTGCTGTTGTCCATGCCGCAATGCCATACTCGAGAACTGGTCTCACTCTTCCAGTGTACAGTTTCTTTAGTATGCCTTCGTCTGCTCCCCAGCTTGTGCCAGCAAGTTTCCTCATGATCGCCATTCTTTCTCTGGCTTTCATTCGGTTTCTCTCAATCTGACTTTTCCATGTCATGCGCCGATCAAATGTGACTCCCAGATAGGTTGGGTTGTCGTTTGGCTGCAGGATTTTGCCATTTAGGCTTAATTTGGTACTTTGGGGTTTTAATGAGAGCGAGAATATTGTGCACGTGGTTTTCTCCTCGTTTATTTTGACCAGCCATGAGTTCGCCCACTCTTCCAGCGATGTTAGGGCCGTTTGCATCCGATTTCTTGCTATGGTGAGATTCTTTTCAGAGGTCCACATAGCCAGATCGTCTGCAAACATTGAGCTATGGACTCTTCTTGGTATATTCTCTGTAATATCGTTTATATATACCAGGAAGAGTGTGGGTGACAATACTCCCCCTTGGGGTACTCCCTGCTCGAGTGTCACCTTTTTGCTCATCTGCCCTTGTACTTGGACTCTGGCCGTTCTTTGTTTGAGGGTTTTGAGTCCTAAATATAACAGTGTCTGGTTTTAAGGGAAAGTCTAAAATTGGTGGCAAGATCAACAAATACATCTACAGTGCAAGAGCTCTCACTATATCTTCATAAGTTCAGTATGGATTCAAAGTTGGTGTCCAAGGAAGGGATTTGTCCTTGAAAGACGAGAGAATCTTTGTCGTTCTTCTTTTGTCCTGCTGCTCGTCATACAGCGTTACAGAGAGGTGGAGTACGTACATTTCTTGTTGTTGCCAAGTGGGAGGCCTGTGCTGTTGTTAGGTGTAACGTCCTGAGAGTGTCAAAGTTACCCTTGATCTATCGGTGTTGTGGACCGGACACCTACATATGATATGCTCTTGATGCAGGCTCGTTATAATACATTCTGACAAAATGACCAAACCCCTTGATTTGTTGAGAGTTAATGTATGCACCAACTGGGTTTGTCTCCACTGTCTGCCTCAGCGTGGTGTTGCGGATTCGGTCATGGATTGTCTTCCCGGCTGCACTTCTCACACAAAGCATCTCACAGCTCTGGATCTTACTCTAATGTGTTTCTAGTAAGGACCAAGATTGACATTGGTAACACAATGTAGGAATAAATAGTGCATTTATCAGCCTCCTCTTTGATGAAAGAAGCACTCTAGGATATTTTAAAATTGGTGCAATTTGATAGCGGACACTTTTCACTTCTATATTCTATGTGCAATCTCTCTGTTCACTCTGCCATCATCAGTAAACATACTACTTAGATATTTGAACTCCCGTACTTGCTTGATATCAATGTTACTGATGTGGAAACTTCTCTGCAATTGTTCATGTGAAACCAATATAGTCTACATCTTGCTTGTGTTGATGTTCATGCTATATTCGTTACAAGCGAAATTGAGATAGTTCAGGTGGTGTTGTAGGTCTTCTCCATTTTGGTAAAATGAGATGAGACATGTTTATCAATGTTCATTGTTAATCATTAAGTACTGCAAAAAAGGAAAAAGGAAAGAAAATCTTCTACCACATGGCAGAAGATTAACAACTAGGTAGGCAAGTAAGGAAATTGAAACTAGACATGTCAAAACCTGCTCTTTTAACTGTTAGACTTCATTCATTAACTCATATTTTCAAATGATATTGACAATCAAACTTACCGCAGGTATCAGCACCCAGTAATTGATGATGTAGATATTGAACGATCCAGAAACACTCATGACGTCAACAGCAAAATAAAATATTTCTCAGTTCTAGTTTGGAAATATATTTATGAAAAATGATATATAAGATTGATGTCTAGTTTATGTTTACAGTAATTGTTCATCATTTCCAACAATGCTACTTATTAATATCTGAATTCTTTACAGCTGTTTAGAATCTGTTGAACAGCTAAATTTGTTATTTTCTAAACAATTGAACTGAGCTATTTACAAAGCTGCTATTTGAAGTTATTTGTATCATCTTCTTAACTTCCAATTTTAAGAAAATCAGAAGTGTTTATTCCATCTAATCTTTACTTTATCTTGATTGTCTCATCTTATCTTTACAGTATCTTTTGTCTCATCTGAGTCATCTTATCTTTACAGTATCTTGTTTGTCTCATCTGAGTCATCTTATCTTTACAGTATAAAGTTTGTCTCATCTGAGTCATCTTATCTTTACAGTATAAAGTTTGTCTCATCTGAGTCATCTTATCTTTACAGTATAAAGTTTGTCTCATCTGAGTCATCTTATCTTTACAGTATAAAGTTTGTCTCATCTGAGTCATCTTATCTTTACAGTATAAAGTTTGTCTCATCTGAGTCATCTTATCTTTACAGTATAAAGTTTTTCTCATCTGAGTCATCTTATCTTTACAGTATAAAGTTTGTCTCATCTGAGTCATCTTATCTTTACAGTATCTTGTTTGTCTCATCTGAGTCATCTTATCTTTACAGTATAAAGTTTGTCTCATCTGAGTCATCTTATCTTTACAGTATCTTGTTTGTCTCATCTGAGTCATCTTATCTTTACAGTATCTTGTTTGTCTCATCTTAGCTATCATCATCTTCTTGCTTTCTATGAAGCATTGAGCAATCAATGAAGACTTCTTGTAGGAAGCCTTAGCTAAAACATTTAGTGTACTCTTGTGGTATCTATAGCATGCTGTTTTACATGATGAGGTTGCTAATCCAATGCACAACCGGCATCAGTCAACTGTTATGACGTGCATGAGATGAAGTGGAACTATTCTTTCCTCATCAGTAATGGACTCCAGGAACGTAACCTAATATTTCTAACACAATGATCTCATTTAAACTTTGTTTGGCTTGGCTTGGCTTCGTTCGTTCTCAATCTCCCGCTACCAAACCCTGAAAGGGCTTGAGTAGCAGAATGTAGTCCAGAGAACGGAATGCGTTGTGTCGTAGTTTACAGCTTGACTGCGATATTTGCATCTTTCGGTCCAACACATTCGACTTCAGCAAGCATTTTTTGAGTACCGGGTTAGCATTCCCTCTTTGATCCCTTCTCCTTAGCCAGTCTGCCCTGCTGCGTGAAGGTGTAGAAGGGTCTTGGCAGCTTTGGTTCGCTCGCCCTGACGCTAGCAGTCAGCTATGGGTCGCTATATAATATAATATTATTAACCCCACATTTAACAGCTAACTTAATTTAACTTCTTTAAACTGCTCTGGATGACTCTGTAGATTCTGTATACAGCCAGTTCGTTTTACTCCATTGATCTAAAAATAATTATGTACATCCAACATATTTTTGAATGCATTACTGACCCTGCCTATCCTATTTCTTGTGGGAATGTATTCCAAGCATTTACACTCTCTGGCTAAAAAAAATATTTCCTAATATTTAATCTAGACCTTTCTTTAAATAATTTGTAGCTGTGCCCTCTTCTTCTTGTAGCTGACTGTACTTTGAAAAACTTGCTATAGTCTAATTTAATCTTTCCATTGATTATTTTATAAACCTGTATTGTCACCTCAAATTCTTCTTGCTTCTAGACACTATAGGCCGGCCTTTATGAGTCTTTCCTCATAACTGTAATTTTGGAATCCCACTATCAGTTTTGCTGCTCTTCTTTGCATCCTTTCCAGCATGTTTATATTTCCTCTACGATAAGATCTCCACACCTGTACACAGTACTCAAATCTAGGCCTCACTAAAGTTTTATGCAGTTTGACTATCACTTCCTTGCTCCTATGTTTAACAGTTGTTTCTTCTGTTTTTAATTTTCATTGTATCTTTTATCTGAACAGGATTAAAAGGAGTGAAGATGTTGTTTTATTAGCTTGATTAAGAATTATATAAAATTAGCTGGAGTATAGGTCCATCTTCACTGTGTAATTCAATGCCTTTTGTTGTCCTTTATGATTTTTCTTTGCATGTGATAATTTTTGTCAGTTATAAAATGTGTGTCTTCCAGCTTGTTCTTATGTTAATCATATCACTTTTAAAAACAGATTTGCAAATACCTCTGAAGTGATCTTTATGAATTTACTAATAGTACGAACAGTATTGTTTCCTCTCAATCAATCTGTACCAGCACTCAACAAAACAAATATAACAAGTATATCTCTCACATTCTCTCCACAGTAAATTTGTACTAGCCCTCAATGAAACCAATATAAAAATAATGTCTACCTCAGAAGATTTGTGTTAGCTCTCAATTAAATAAACAGATAACTAAATCAATCATCCATTGTTGATGTGTGGACCACTCACACAGTTTGTCACTTCACAAGCAAATTAACATGAAAGGTCAGATACTATAAAAGTTAGTTTTCCGGCCCTTTCCCAATCACTTCTTATACTCTCCTGGCCACCTAATGTGACTGTTGCTCGTCATTTGGTGTCGAGCTGACCATCTGATAAGTTGTGATGTAAGACGGAATATCAGATAAGTAAACTATATTTTCCTTAAATGTTGATATCTCCCATACATGTATTCATCCTTTTTTCTATGATTTGCTAGCTCAGCATTGTTGTTATTTGTATTTTCACTGATGAAGGCCTATTGGTCACAAAGTAGGTTTCCTTTTTGTTTTCGTCTCGGTGCGATATCTGACCATATCCATTTTTTATTTTTACATGAAATTTAAATTTAAACAATATTGAACATTTAAAAAAATTAATTTTCTTCACTATAAAAGTTAAAGCCCATTCATCTGAATGTCACAAGTGTGTCAAAATCCAAATGAGCAAAATTCTTCATTACTGAAACTATGTAACCTCTTGTAAAATTTCTTACATTTGTTTTTTTGGTAGTGTTTAAAATGGTATTTTCTTTATAGTCTGCTTATGCACAGACCTCCACACACCACACATAATCACATGTTTTCCTATCATATTGCTCCAAACCTCACAATACCAGCGGTCAGTTACAGTCACAATTACATTTACAGAAAATTGTAGCAGTAGTAGCTCCTTTCAGTCATGACTGACTAAAGGATGATATGATGTGTGACCTGGTGTTTGGACACGGAAAGTAAGTAAGTAAAAAATGATATGATGTGTGACCTGGTGTTTGGACATGGAAAGTAAGTAAGTAAAGGATGATATGATGTGTGACCTGGTATTTGGACATGGAAAGTAAGTAAGTAAAGAATGATATGATGTGTGACATGGTGTTTGGACACAGAAAGTAAAGTAAAGGATGATATGATGTGTGACCTGGTGTTTGGACATGGAAAGTAAGTAAGTAAAGGATGATATGATGTGTGACATGGTGTTTGGACACGGAAAGTAAGTAAGTAAAGGATGATATGATGTGTGACATGGTGTTTGGACACGGAAAGTAAGTAAGTAAAGAATGATATGATGTGTGACATGGTGTTTGGACATGGAAAGTAAGTAAGTAAAGGATGATATGATGTGTGACCTGGTGTTTGGACACGGAAAGTAAGTAAGTAAAAAATGATATGATGTGTGACCTGGTGTTTGGACATGGAAAGTAAGTAAGTAAAGGATGATATGATGTGTGACCTGGTATTTGGACATGGAAAGTAAGTAAGTAAAGAATGATATGATGTGTGACATGGTGTTTGGACACAGAAAGTAAAGTAAAGGATGATATGATGTGTGACCTGGTGTTTGGACATGGAAAGTAAGTAAGTAAAGGATGATATGATGTGTGACATGGTGTTTGGACACGGAAAGTAAGTAAGTAAAGGATGATATGATGTGTGACATGGTGTTTGGACACGGAAAGTAAGTAAGTAAAGGATGATATGATGTGTGACATGGTGTTTGGACATGGAAAGTAAGTAAGTAAAGGATGATATGATGTGTGACCTGGTGTTTGGACACGAAAAGTAAATAAAGGATGATATGATGTGTGACATGGTGTTTGGACACAGAAAGTAAGTAAGTAAGTAAAGGATGATATGATGTGTGACATGGTGTTTGGACATGGAAAGTAAGTAAGTAAAGGATGATATGATGTGTGACATGGTGTTTGGACATGGAAAGTAAATAAGTAAGTAAAGGATGATATAATGTGTGACATGGTGTTTGGACACGAAAAGTAAGTAAGTAAGTAAAGGATGATATGATGTGTGACATGGTGTTTGGACATGGAAAGTATGTAAGTAAAGGATGATATGATGTGTGACCTGGTTTTTGGACACGGAAAGTAAGTAAAGGATGATAAGACTTCTAGTAATTCTCTACTCAGCTTTTTTTATATTCTTTCTCCTTACAGAGTTGTCATTTGTCTGCATTGCAAGATCTCCTTTTTGTAAAGCATGAGTTGGCTCTTCTGGGTACATCTCCACTTGGATCTGTCTGCAGCTTCATCTTTTCAGGATGTCAGACTTATGTCTGCACATCACTATTACACATCTCTGATCCTCAGCTGTGGTTAACCAACTGTTCTCTTGCCATCCACTAACTGTCCATATGAGGATATCTTTGGAAATACAATCATATTCCATGAGACGAACACCGAAGTTTTCGCTGCCTAAGGAGAGTGCACATGCTTGAGAGACCATTGCAAGAGTGTACCTCTGTATTTATCACTCTGTCCCTCCATATAATTCCAAGAATGGATCACAGGTGTTGTAGATGGAAGGTGTGCTCTTGTATGACATAGGTTTGACATACGTAAAATGTCTACTAATAATAAATTCGTCCATCGTTGTTGATGAGGAACACCAACATCATCCCATGTCTCACTGCATCCTTGAGTAAGGGAGTGCACTTGTGACTGATCAATCCAATGCAAGCACGTCATGTTCTATGACACAACTGATAAACACAATCCACAGCTGCCACAGGTATTCCCTCTGCTCTAGACTTCCTGATTGCCCATCTATCCTGGGCTACCTGAGCACGGAGGCCCTGGCTAAATGTAACGTCATTTTTGACCACACCATTCCAGGTTGAGGGATGTTGAGCCAGGTTTTCCCAGGTGTTAATGTCTATTTGACTGCACTTAAAGGCCGTCATTTAAACACTTTTTTGAACGCTTCTGTGGCGTTCAGTTCACAATATAGGAACATATTTGGAAGCCTTTCGCTTGATATTCGAGCAAGGTGCATGCCCTTCTCGGTTAAGTTTTTTACAGATTTAAGGTCAGTTGAGATCCAGATTAGATATTAGGAAATATTTTTTTAGTCAGAGAGCGGTGAATGCTTGTAATGCATTGCCACATGAGGTAGTGGAGGCAGGGACAATTAATGCATTTAAGAATAAATTGGATGCGCATAACTTTTAGAGCAAGGTAATGTAAATGAAACTGGTTGTATACAGACTCTGCAGAGTCTTCTAAATATAGCTTTTAGAGCAAGATAATATAAATAAAACTGGTATATAGACTCTGCAGAGTCTTCTAAACCAGCAAAAAGACTTACGTTAAGTTAAGTGAATTCATCATTACATACCACTTACACACACTCATGTCCTACTTTCTGTTGCTACATATCAGACGCATTATTTGTCACCGTTGGTCTTCTGATTTTCTCCATCTTTCTCTCTGTCGTTCTTTCTTTCTCTCTCGCTCTCTCTCTTTCTCTCTCTCTATCCCTCTCTCTGATAACGCACAACGTTTGTTTATCATTTAATAATTGTCGTGCCATTCCCTTACCACCCCCATATAAACAATCGAGCTTTCTGCAGTCGATAATAGAATGACGTGTTGTGTGTCGCCCTGCTCAAACTGTCAACACGAGTAAGTCATGAACTTAAAATAGACATAGAAACTTCGCGGTTACGGTACGTGAGATTCAACCATATCGGTATCGCTTATATTTTCAGATAAACCAAGTAGGTTGTTCCTGAACGTTTGTACATATATAATCAGTTCAGCTAGTAAGAGCAAATATTTATATTTACACAAATATTAATTTTTCATTCCAATACGAACCACATAACTGTTGTCACTGCCAAATCAGTTTTGTGATATCCGGACTTCCCACCGCACAAGGTTTCTAATACTTCCCTCTACACAAGCTGTCACACGTCTGTCTGTTCTGCGACATGCAGCTTGCACGCCAAGTGTTTCGCTATCTACTGAATGGGCGAAGGATATACACACACAGACAAGTATGGCTCAGATTCCGCATGGGAACAAGACGTGCACAAAACCTCCGTTACAACAAAAGGCATTCACTGTGGACAAGAAACAACACAAACGAAAACAGATAACAAGTCATGAATGCCGATGTTATGAATATATAAGCAGGGCCCACGAGAGGGGGTACACTACTCTGACACGAGGTCCAAAAGGGTTCTAGGAAGCCAAAATATTAACTGGAACCTGTATTACACGTTATTGCACTATTACTACTACTACTGTAACTGCTACTACTTATAATAATATTCACAGCCGGAGAGCACGGGCTATATCGGGTGGACGTGATTGTCATTAGCGAGTGTTAGCTTGTAGAGGCCAGAAGCTAGAGTACACACTCATGTGAAGTGGCAGTGTCAGAATAGAACGACTTGAGTCTGGTGTCGGATTCGCTGTCAGATTCCGACTGGTCCGAGAGCTTGCTGTGCTCTCCAATGGTGTCTCTTCTGCTTTTTTGGTTATGGAAGCTGTTGCTACGTTGATCAGTGCATATGCCTCGACAATGACTAACCCTGAGGAGTCTAGTTGATCAGTGCATATGCCTCGACAATGACTAACCCTGAGGAGTCTAGTTGATCAGTGCATATGCCTCGACAATGACTAACCCTGAGGAGTCTAGTTGATCAGTGCATATGCCTCGACAATGACTAGCCCTGTGGAGTCTAGTTGATCAGTGCATATGCCTCGACAATGACTAAACCTGAGGAGTCTAGTTGATCAGTGCATATGCCTCGACAATGACTAACCCTGAGGAGTCTAGTTGATCAGTGCATATGCCTCGACAATGACTAACCCTGAGGAGTCTAGTTGATCAGTGCATATGCCTCGACAATGACTAACCCTGAGGAGTCTAAGTTGATCAGTGCATATGCCTCGACAAGGACTAACCCTGAGGAGTCTAGTTGATTAGTGCATATGCCTCGACAAGGACTAACCCTGAGGAGTCTAAGTGACTAACCCTGAGGAGTCTAGTTGATCAGTGCATATGCCTCGACAAGGACTAACCCTGAGGAATCTAAGTAACTAACCCTGAGGAGTCTAAGTAAATATTCTAAGAGAAACTACATACTCTCATTCAGCACACCGGGCGAGCTCTTAATCATTGACGACTTTAATGCTAGAGTAGGTTGACTATCATTCTTGGGAGATAGTACTTGGGTCATAGATACATACATACATACATACAAACACACATACATACACCCCCCCCCCCCAACCACACACACACACACACACACATACATACATATGTCCGTGTCCCATAACATAATCCTGGGAAAGGGATGCGGAGTAAGCGTCTCAGGCTGGTTGTGTGAAAGTGGTTCAGTCTTTTTGCGTGTATCGCAAAGCCAGTCCAACTCTCGCATGACTGCGTGGGGAGGATAGCAGCTGGGTAGACCGTGATCGTTATCTTGACGCTAAGGCGCCGTCGCTCCCATACTGGCTGGCGCATTGTACTGAAGGTTGCAATGGTATTTATTATTCTGTTGCCACACTGTCGCCAAGATTGACAGTTTTCGACAGTGTACTTCTCAGGTATGTTAACGTGCTCACATCTTGTTATAATCTGTCCATTTGCTGTGATTTATGGCTGTGTGTATCTTGTACCGGGAGTTGGTTGATGCATAATTTCATTTAAATAAAAAACAACATTTATGACCAGTCCGAAATTAAACATGCAGCAGAGAACCACATGTCCTTGTCGGGGTGCAATTAGAGGATGTCAACGAGTACACCTATCTTGGGCATATCCTTAATATGAAGAATAACTTGGAACCTGAACTGACAAGACATCACCGCGCGGGCTGGGTAGCCTTCTTGTCTCTTAGCACGGTCGTGGACGGTTGCCAATACCAGCACCTACGAGCCTCTCACTCCAGTTCTACTGTGCTCCCTGTGATGTGCTACGGTGCCAAGACATGGACACAAACAAAACTACTAGAGGACAAATTGAAAGTAACACATGCCTTTCATGAGAGACGCTTAGTCGGAATCACTCTCCGGAACCAACGCATGCAAAATCTCCAGAATTCTCACATACGGCGTTGTTCTTGATGAATGATGCAATAAATATATGCACACAATGCAAAACATAGATGGGTAGGTCACATGTTGCGACGAAACGATGGTAGATGGAGCACGGCGACATCATTTTGGTACCCCCGAGGTATAAAGGGACCGCAGAGAAGTCCTCCAATACGTTTTTATCAGACTCGCTTGCTGTACGCAAGAACATCAGACATCTCTGGAGGAGAGCTTTCCACCCACTGGACCTGTAGCTCAAGACAAAGTCCACTGGAGATAAAGTTGAGATCCTCAGCTACGTTGAGGAACTGGTCATCGAGATTAATAAGTAGATCAAGAAGTAGAGAACCGGTCCATGTCCCCCTTTATTTCCCACACTGGGACACAGTCGTCAACAAATACAAGCTCATGAATCATGTCGCATGCCACTCTAGTTTATGCTACCAATCTGCGAGCATTTAGAAGCCTGCTATCCCTGTCGTATCTGATGGGTATGCCGGATGTGACTGTTTTAAAAGCGTCCGACACCATGGCTGAGAACATCGTGCTAAACAACCTTATATTAGGCCGTTTGTCATGCCAAAATTTGTTGAGGTATCTCCGATTTCTAGCACACGAGCAGACATGTCTTCATGGAGTTCTTTCACATGGTGACGTATTGGTAGACCTGGTTTGGCAGCCGAACTTGGAAGTGTCCACCCACAACTCACCTCTGTTTAACGTGTCGAATGCCTTGGTGAGATCAATAAATGCAGTGTATATGTATATGCTATGCTCTTGGAATTTTTCTTGTATCTGTCGTGCAGCGAAGACCATGTCCACAGTTCCCTGTCCGGTACCAGAGCCACCCGGACTCACTGGCAGCTGATGGTCTTGCTCAAGATGCTTCATTAGCCGATCTAATAATAGACTTGCCAGGATTTTTCTGGCGACGGATAGCAGGAAAATTCCAGGATTATTACAATACTGTTGGTTTAATTTCCTCTTATATATCTGGACGATTGAAGCACTTTTCAATTCCTGCGGGATTTTTCCTTCAGTCCACGTGACGCTGAATAGTTCAGTGATCTTTCTAGTTAGATACGGGTCATCTGTCTCATAGATCTCCGCAGGTACTGCATCAGCTCCAGGTGCTTTTCTCATCTAAAGTGCATTGGTGGCCTTGTCCACCTCATCATTGCTGGTGATCTCGTCCATCATCGTGTTTATTTTCATCTTTCACTTATCTGGGACTTATCTGCTAACAATATTCTATTGGTATTGCGGGTTGGATGCACACCACAGGACTGTGGGTCGTAGAGAGCTTACATGGCTTCAAAGACGCCTTTGACATCATGTTACTTTACAAACGTCTATTTCTTCAGCCTTTCTGTTGAGCCAGAAGTCTAGTATTTGTCTACGTCTTGACTGCAGGGCTTTACGAGCACTTGAGATGAAGTTTTCTTGGGTTTGTGGTATTGTGTCCCTTTGATGAACCATACGCGCATCGTACTTTTCATCTTTGAGGATTGATATTTCTCCTTCATTCTCATCAAACCAATCCTTTTGTTGCGTCTAGTTGGACCAATTCGTTTCAGCGCTGTGGAGTAAAGGCTGTTTCTGAGCGATGTCCATTTTTATTCAAGGTAGCTATTTCCAAATGTAGCCCGACGAGCTTGCTATTTAGATCGTTCTGGAATGTTACCTGTATTTGCGTTTTAGTTATTCTACATTTATACTTCTCGCTGGTTTCTTACTCTGGGGACGTTTTTTAGAACGACTTGAAGATTCGGTCTGGCAATCACAAACATGTGGTATGTAACGTACTCCAGACAACACAGACTCTTTATTATTTGGGCGTCGATGCAACCCATGTGTCTAAACCAGTAAAATGAAGTTAAGTTAAGTTTATCTCGTCTGCTTTCTTTTTGTACATTTTCGCTGCAGAGGCGCGTTCCGTTCGATTTATCTTCTGCTTTCCAGTTGCGTCTCTCCTTCCCTTAAGGTGTGTTGCTTTTCTTGCCATTTCCCGTGTGCTTTCTGTAGTCACATCGCTGTTAATAATTTGTTGTTCCCATACCTCATCTAGAATTCACGCTTATTGTTGCTGCAAGTTGTAACGCCAGCAGTTGTGTGTGACAGTGGCTGTATACAGACTCTGCAGAGTCTTCTAAACTAGTATAAAGACGTTAAGTTTAAGTTTAAAACAACTTTTTTGGGTCAAGATGGCGGCTAGACGGGTCATGGTCTTTCTTCAACAGTGAGTCTGTTGCCTCCGTGACCCAAATCAACTCGACTAGACAGTGTTGTTTTTTCTTCCTCGTTCGTCTTCAGACTTCAACTTCAATGACTCTAACGAAGGCGGCAGTCGACTCAAGGCTCTGCACACTTCCGTACAGCTTCTCGCGGAAGGACACTGGCTGTTCCCAAATGCTACTTCTTTTGTCCGTATACAGTGGACAGGACTGCAAAATATGTTCAGAGAGTGTTATTTAATGGACGCCATTGAGTAAAACTAAACAGCATACATTCCAATATATGTACATACATGCATCTTCCTCTTTCTCTGGCTCTTAGGCTAGTTGTATGGTGTTATGGTCTCGCGCGAGGTGGTAGGTTTGGAGGCATTTTCGTCATATACGCAAACAATTTAATTATCAGTATGTATGTTCAAATCATTAAACTCTCAATGTGTTTGTCCAATAAATTCAACTCTCAGTCTGTATGTCCAATCCAGTCAACTCTCAGTCTGTTTGTCCAAGCCAGTCAACTCTCAGTCTGTATGTCCAATCCAGTCAACTCTCAGTCTGTATGCCCAATCCAGTCAACTCTCAGTCTGTATGTCCAAGCCAGTCAACTATGTCTGTATGTCCAAGCCAGTCAACTCTCAGTCTGTATGTCCAAGCCAGTCAACTCTCAGTCTGTATGTCCAAGCCAGTCAACTCTCAGTCTGTATGTCCAAGCCAGTCAACTCTCAGTCTGTATGTCCAAGCCAGTCAACTCTCAGTCTGTATGTCCAAGCCAGTCAACTCTCAGTCTGTATGTCCAATCCAGTCAAATCTCAGTCTGTATGTCCAATCCAGTCAACTCTCAGTCTGTATGTCCAAGCCAGTCAACTATGTATGTATGTCCAAGCCAGTCAACTCTCAGTCTGTATGTCCAAGCCAGTCAACTCTCAGTCTGTATGTCCAAGCCACTCAACTCTCAGTCTGTATGTCCAAGCCAGTCAACTATTAGTATGTATGTCCAATCCAGTCAACTCTGTCTGTATGTCCAAGCCAGTCAACTCTCAGTCTGTATGTCCAAGCCAGTCAACTCTGTTTGTATGTCCAAGCCAGTCAACTCTCAGTCTGTATGTCCAAGCCACTCAACTCTCAGTCTGTATGTCCAAGCCAGTCAACTATTAGTATGTATGTCCAATCCAGTCAACTCTGTCTGTATGTCCAAGCCAGTCAACTCTCAGTATGTATGTCCAAGCCAGTCAACTCTCAGTCTGTATGTCCAAACCAGTCAACTCTGTCTGTATGTCCAAGCCAGTCAACTCTCAGTATGTATGTCCAAGCCAGTCAGCTCTTAGTATGTATGTCCAATCCAGTCAACTCTGTCTGTATGTCCAAGCCAGTCAACTCTCAGTATGTATGTCCAAGCCAGTCAACTCTCAGTATGTATGTCCAAGCCAGTCAGCTCTTAGTATGTATGCTCAAGCCAGTCAACACTCAGTCCGTATGTCCAAGCCAGTCAACTATGTCTGTATGTCCAAGCCAGTCAACTCTCAGTCTGTATGTCCAAGCCAGTCAACTCTCAGTCTGTATGTCCAAGCCAGTCAACTCTCAGTCTGTATGTCCAAGCCAGTCAACTCTCAGTCTGTATGTCCAAGCCAGTCAACTCTCAGTCTGTATGTCCAAGCCAGTCAACTCTCAGTCTGTATGTCCAATCCAGTCAAATCTCAGTTTGTATGTCCAATCCAGTCAACTCTCAGTCTGTATGTCCAAGCCAGTCAACTATGTATGTATGTCCAAGCCAGTCAACTCTCAGTCTGTATGTTCAAGCCAGTCAACTCTCAGTCTGTATGTCCAAGCCACTCAACTCTCAGTCTGTATGTCCAAGCCAGTCAACTATTAGTATGTATGTCCAATCCAGTCAACTCTGTCTGTATGTCCAAGCCAGTCAACTCTCAGTCTGTATGTCCAAGCCAGTCAACTCTGTCTGTATGTCCAAGCCAGTCAACTCTCAGTCTGTATGTCCAAGCCACTCAACTCTCAGTCTGTATGTCCAAGCCAGTCAACTATTAGTATGTATGTCCAATCCAGTCAACTCTGTCTGTATGTCCAAGCCAGTCAACTCTCAGTATGTATGTCCAAGCCAGTCAACTCTCAGTCTGTATGTCCAAACCAGTCAACTCTGTCTGTATGTCCAAGCCAGTCAACTCTCAGTATGTATGTCCAAGCCAGTCAGCTCTTAGTATGTATGTCCAATCCAGTCAACTCTGTCTGTATGTCCAAGCCAGTCAACTCTCAGTATGTATGTCCAAGCCAGTCAACTCTCAGTATGTATGTCCAAGCCAGTCAGCTCTTAGTATGTATGCTCAAGCCAGTCAACTCTCAGTCCGTATGTCCAATCCAGTCAACTCTCAGTCTGTATGTCCAATCCAGTCAACTCTCAGTCTGTATGCTCAAGCTAGTCAACTCCCAGTCTGTATGTCCAATCCAGTCAACTCTCAGTCTGTATGCTCAAGCTAGTCAACTCCCAGTCTGTATGTCCAATACAGTCAACTCTCAGTATGTATGTCCAAGCCATTCAACTCTTAGTCTGTTTGTCCAAGCCATTCAACTCTCAGTCTGTTTGTCCAAGCCATTCAACTCTCAGTCTGTATGTCCAAGCCATTCAACTCTCAGTCTGTATGTCCAAGCCAGTCAACTCTCAGTCTGTTTGTCCAAGCCATTCAACTCTCTTGAAGCTAATCAACAGATATTCCTTGCTATAACGACAGCACTTTTTAAGATGACTTGCACAAACTTCCATTTGGCATTAAACAGAATGGACTCCCATGGTATTTATCATGTTTCCCAAAATTGTCTCAGCAAATCATCTTATCGAATTTCATACTTCTAGCTATCTAGGACACGACCAACTGGACCGATGGTTCCAATTTCTCTGACCAGGGGAACTTTTAATTATCTTTCGGTCAGGTATTCTGACTGTCAGGTACTCATGCTTTGATATTCGGCTTACGGATTTGGCCAATTCTAAGTCACTGTATTAATTATATCTATGTGGCAGGGTTAACCCAAGGCCATCTGTTGTTTAGATATTACAGTTGGCCATAGTTAACCCCCACTTATTATTAACTTTCGTCCTTACAACTATCATTCCTTAGCTCACAACTCTAATTAAAACACTAACACTTCTTTTAACAACAGCGAAAACAAAGGAATAATTCTTTGTTGAACATTATACACATTATAATAAAAATACTAGGCATGTGAATCGTTACCAACTCTAACTAACCCTAACTATAATGACTTTCAAGAGTTGCGTACAATTAGCACAGGTATTTTTCTTGCACTTAAATTAATCTGTGTTCTATCACGTGGTCAATAATAGCCATTGTTCTATTCACAGTCTATACCACTTTGCGTTGATACAACTATGTCTAGCTACTTGTTCTCAGTCCTATCTCTCTGTCCTCGCTCCTATCTCTCTGTCCTCGCTCGTCTGATGGGCGTATGTCCCACCTCTCAGCTTATGCAACGTAGGTGTTTTCTGAGCCTTTTGTCTCGTTTCAACGTCAGGAAGATGTCTACAGTGATCAGATCTGCTGGTTATTCTTCTTCGTCGTCTGTTGTCAGAAATTCGGCGACTGCAGCGGTTCTCGTGCCTACGTCAGACGACAGTGGTTCTGTTTCTGTCCTTGTCAGGCCAAGGGTAACACATGTGTTATGACGTGTTGTCTGGGACAATAGCTTCGTGTTGAAGCAACACGTTTTCCTCTGACGAGAATGCAGACGAATGCCACTCAGGTACGTGAAAGTTGGTGTCACGTGTGACAGGTGTTAGCGACGACTCAAACAGAACTTCACACAGACAGATTCTTACACTTGCCTGGTCTATGGTTTCCTCTCAGTGCTGGTCTGCTTCGGTGGCTTCTATTTTTATCTGTCTATTCGTTTTACTCATTGGCTGTGTTCTGTAGTCTATCCTAGCTTCTGCTCTGTATCATACATACTAACTGCACGGTAGTCTTCTCTTCTCTGTTCTTTCTGATCGCCCCTTCAGAACCCTTATATTCTAAACTCCCCGCTTCAGCCAATGACTTCTGTTTGTCTTCAGTTCGTTCCATCAGCTTTCCTTGAACTAGCGTGTCGCCAGAGAAAGGATATCTTGTTTTTTAACACAGTATGTGACCTAAAAGGTCGTAGGATTCTCAGTAGAAATCGTTGGAAGGTAACTATTTTAGCTGGACAGTCGTAAACGATTATTGTTTGAGAATTCCGAACAATGACACATTCAATGAACCCCATCGCTCAGGCAGTGTTCTCAAGTTATGTGGAGTACCACGTATTTTCAGGACTTCCCTGACGTTGGCTAGTTGGACCCTTGTAACTCTGTTACAGACTCATTTGCGGTGAATTCAGAAGTATGCAATCACGGACGACAGTCCTGCTGTGATGTCCGGTCATCTGTCTTACCCGCTCAAATTACCACCGGGATGTTTGTTTAATCGGCATTTATCGAATTGAATGAACGTTGTATAAATTAACTTCTGCTGTATTTGTCAATGTTTCTGTTTTTCTATTTATCTTTTAATTTAAAAAAGTTCATAATATATCTTCAATCCATTGCAGACCCCGTGAGAGAACCTTCCAAACTCCAGGTGGCCGGGATGACAGGTTAATGTAACTCGCTATTCTTTTTAACAAAATTGAGAGACACAGAAATTGACTCCACAAAACAATTTTTTATTATGAATGACTTTAATAGCACAAATAATAAAAGTAATGTAGAATTGTACATGTACAAATAAATACGAAGGACGCACTATGCAAATATAGTTTATCTATGGACACTAGGGTTGATCTGTCCGTAGAACATTAATTTTCGAGCATTACATTTGAAATAATATTTACTTCCAATGACGTTTTGTTTAGCATATGAAATGACTAGCGTCAGTATGTCATGATATAACCAAAAGGACTGTATGTGATTCAAAAACATGTACATGTATCTAAACAAAGGTAAATCCGTAAAACAAACAAACAGGTCTGCAGAAAATACGTTACAATTGGGAGCATTGGATTTGAAATGCAGTAGCGTCTCGCTATTTGAACTTCCGTTTGCCATTGCGAACAACTCTCACACAAACGCCTTCAATTACAGCTTGAATAATACCTCTCTGGACTTCTGGCTGAGTCTTAAGACGAAGACAATAAAAATTGCGACATTATATTAGAAGTGTTGTTTTTTAATCATCTCAAGAAGATAGAGCTAGGTCATGGGATCGAACTCTCAGACGCCATGGACTTTCATCGAGGTAAATTCAGTAATTGTTAAATTAATTAGACACATGACGTTAGTAAAGGTGGGTAGGGGAGGAGGGAGAGAGATCATCGGCAAGTACCGTATGTGATGTTATTGCCGTTGGAATCAATTCCTTACACAACCATTTATCCTTGGAGCACGTCACCACATCAGATTCTCTCTGTTTTCCTATCTATATTATCACGTCCCCACATCAGATTCTCTCTGTTTTCCTATCTATATTATCACGTCCCCACATCAGATTCTCTCTGTTTTCCTATCCATATTATAACATCACCCAATGATTTCCATCTGTTTTCCTATCCAGATTATCATGTCACCACATCCGATTCTCTCTGTTTTCCTATCCATATTATAACATCACCCAATGATTTCCATCTGTTTTCCTATCTATATTATCACGTCACCACATCAGATTCTCTCTGTTTTCCTATCTATATTATCACGTCACCACATCAGATTCTCTCTGTTTTCCTATCTATATTATCACGTCACCACATCAGATTCTCTCTGTTTTCCTATCCATATTACAACGTCACCCAATGATTTCCATCTGTTTTCCTATCCAGATTATCATGTCACCACATCCGATTCTCTCTGTTTTCCTATCTATATTATCACGTCACCACATCAGATTCTCTCTGTTTTCCTATCTATATTATCACGTCACCACATCAGATTCTCTCTATTTTCCTATCCATATTATCACGTCACCACATGAGATTCTCTCTATTTTCCTATCCATATTATCACGTCACCACATGAGATTCCCTCTGTTTTCCTATCCATATTATCATGTTAACCCTTTTGGTGTGCTTTGTTTGTCCATCCAGACTATCACATCATCGCATATCTTTTATCTTTGTCTCCCTCTGCTTTGCTTATCCAAAACCTTTTCCGGTGCCACAAGATACTCCAGGTCTTCCTGCATAAGTATGTGACCAATGAAAACCGCTTTACTTCTTTTTATTTCCGTTAGCAGTGACCACTTGATATTGCTTTTGTATAATCCATTATTGCTGGACGTTTTAAGTACCCCAGGTTTGCAAACCATTTTTCATAGGTTCCACAATTGGGTTGCTGCTTAGTGCTAGTGATCTTACTATTTGTTTGTTCATCGTTCAGGACTCATCGACATTAAGCAATATCGGTTATAACATTGGAAGACACACTGTCATTAACCTGATCATTAATATGTTCCTGATTTTCTTGAAGCCGCTATCGCCAGTGTCATGTTGATCTTTATTTTGGTTGTACTTCCTGCATCGTCTCTTATGATGTCCAGGGATATCTAAATTTTGTTGTAATATATATGTCTTTCTACGGTGATCTTAAATCTAATCTGTGTTTTTCTCTGTTTATTATGACCAAAATTTATGTTTTGGAGATATGTAGACTTGGGCATTTCCTTTGAATTGTCTTGCTTTGTTAGTTGTGTCAATCATTTGTTGTTGTTGAAATCATGCTCTTACTTATAGAAGAACGTTGAGAGTAAACATCAATGAAGGTAATAAGTTCATTATGGAAGATTATGATTTATGGAAAATGTCTAAACGAATGTAATGCAGTAGTGCAATTTGATCTTCAAAGCTGAAGTATTCCTGAATAAGTATAAAAATAAAGGGAAAATGATAGAAGAATATGAACTGTTTATTTAGATGCAGTCCCAACAACAAACGGTCTAGAAACTAAACAAAAATCATATTTTGCTAGTGAATGTTAAAAGAACATGAAAATTGTACAAATTTGGTTAAACTTTGATAAGGTGTGTGTTTGAGGTGGAGAAACATTGATAAGGTGTGTTTTTGAGGTGGATAAACTTTGATAAGGTTTGTGTTTTGATGTGGATAAACTTTGATATGCCATGATATGGTGTGTGTTTTGAGGTGGATAAACTCTGATAAGGTGTGTGTTTGAGGTGGATAAACTTTGATAAGGTGTGTGTTTTGATGTGGATAAACTTTGATAAGGTGTGTGTTTGAGATGGATAAACTTTGATAAAGTGTGTGTTAGAGGTGGATAAACTTTGATAAGGTGAGTGTTTGAGGTGGATAAACTTTGATAAGGTGTGTGTTTTGATGTAGATAAACTTTGATAAGGTGTGTGTTTGAGGTGGATAAACTTTGATAAGGTTTGTGTTTGAAGGTAGATAAACTTTGATAATGTTTGTGTTCTGAGGTGGATACACTATGAAAAAGTGTGTATTTGAAGGTGGGTAAACTTTAGTAAGGTTTGGGTTTTGAGGTGAATAACTTTGATAAGGTGTGTTTGAAGGTGGATAAACTTTGATAATGTTTGTGTTTTGAGGTGGATAACTTTGATACGGTGTGTTTGAAGGTGGATAAACTTTGATAAGGTTTGTGTTTTGAGGTGGATAACTTTGATAAGGTGTGTTTGAAGGTGGATAAACTTTGATAAGATGTGTGTTTTGAGGTGGATAAACTTAGAAAAAGTGAGTCTTTTGAGGAGGATAAACATTGATAATGTTTGTGTTTGAAGTTGGCTAAACTTTGATAAGGTCCTCAGCAAATACTTGCCAAGTTTTCCTGTCATGAGACGCCATTTCCAGCTCACCACACGTCTTTCCTAGGGAGCGGCGTAGCACAGTGGTTAGCGTGCTGGCTTCGCATATGAGTGGTCCTGAATTCATTCCCCAGTTGAGGCGGTAATGTTTTTTTCAGACAGCAACGGCCCTGGGTCGACCCAGCCTTAAATTGGGTACCGGTTCAGTCCGAGAAGTAAATTTGGCCAGCGTGATGCTGACCACATCATCTACTAAGTGCCGTAGATTACAAAATAATATGGGCCCAATACCATATTTCCTATACGTAGGCTTGCGATGGTTTGACAAGGTTACAAATGGAAACCTGTTGGAGAGAACAAGACAAAATCAGGTGGAACTGAACATTTTAGGAGGAATGTGGCATTGGAACAGCAAAAGCCTCAAGTCGGTATCACCAGACATTCTTTGTCATGGAGGGAAAACAAAGAAAGCAAAGGAAGATGAAGGAATACATAGAGAGAAGACCTTGAGGCAGATACAAGAAACGAGCACAGTGCAGCGGTCATCAACCCATTTCTGACTGTCAGCCTTCAGGGCCAGCAAAACAGAGCTGTCAAGACCCTTCTACACCTCCATGCGGTGATTCTGGATAACAGGCAGCAACAGGGCAGACTGGCTAAGGAGAAAGGATCGAAGAGGGAAGGCTAACCCGGTACTCAAAAATGCCTGCTGAAGTTGGCTTATTAGAATTAAAGGAATACCAAGATGTATTTTGTCATCTAGAGATTCTGTGGTCGATTCTACGGTTGGCATTTATCTCTTGGTCTATATAGATATAGAGGTTGACATCCTCGATAGTTTCTTCTCCTAGCTTGTTGTTCTGCTTTAGTAAGTAACGGTTTCTGAGGCATTGTGTTTTACATTTATTTATCTTCAGACCAAAAGCTCTGCTAGTTTCATTTAGGTCCTTCAAGGATTGCTGGGCTTAATTAATGGTATGAGTAATGATCACAATGTCATCTGCAAATCACAAATGGGTGAGTCACTCTCCACTATGTTTGTACCTCTGTTGATCCAATTACATTGTTGAAAATCTGTTTGAGAGCTGCAGTAAATAGCTTTGGGGAGATGGCGTCGCCCTGTTGGACTTCTCTTCTATTGGAACATATACTGGATGGTGGTAAAGTGTATTGGCTGTATTGCAGTCTTTGTTGGTTACCTCAATCAGCTTGATATAGGTTTCAGAGATAGCATGAATACGTTTATCATTTGTCTTATTGTTTCCTCTTAAGTAATTGGATGTTTTAGTAATGGCGATGGTGTGTCATCACATTTGCTTTAAGAATTATTGCTTCTATGCCCCTCTTCCTTCTGCTGTTGTCTGTGAACACGCTTCCGTTACCTGAATTCTCTAACTTGTAAAAGTTCTGTGTTTCTGACCTGAATATTGGGTGACTTTTCTGTTTTTTGACTTTCATCACCTGCATCTATTTTTGTATTATATTTCTGTCGTGCTTCATTTAGGTCATTCAGATGCTTTTAAAGGATGTTGTTAAAGGAATGTATGACACTCGGATCATCAATATGGTGGTGTCTGATTTACCTCACATGTTATCATGTCTGTAAAAATGATGAATAAATAGCACTCTTGATACTTGTAGTAACCTCAAACCAGTTTGTGTGCACATATGATATTCTCACTGTGCTTTGGCTATTTTAAAATACTGCTCTTATGTTGTCAAAAAGCTGTCACTATGCTTTATGGACTTCCCTTCAGCTCCCAATAAATTATGTGGGCATGAGTTTCTGGACAATCTGTTCTGTCTATGAAAGACTTGGATTGTATAATATGAAGTGAGTCAAAGTATCCCCAAAATATTCTTTGAGCAGATTTGAAATAAGACGAGTTACAACATTCAATATTAAGAAACTGTTGGACTTGAACAAATCCCTGAGACAGATCGTAGGCTTGCGATGGTTTGACAAGAGTACAAATGAAAACCTGTTGGAGGGAACAAGACAAAATCTAACAAAGGCTAGCCCGGTACTCAAACATGCCTGCTGAAGTTGGATGTGTCGGACCAAAAGGTGGAAATATCGCATTCAAACTGTAAATACGGCAGAATGCATTCTGTTCTCGGGACAACATCCTGCTACTCGCAAAGCCCTTTTCAGTACTTTGTAGCGGTAGATTGAGAACGAACGAAGAAGAAGATACAAGAAACATGAGGAAAGCTGTTAAGAAATGGAGAAAATGCTCAGGACAAGACTGACTGGAAACGATTGGTTGATGTCATGCGCATACCAAGGTGATAAAGGCAGAGAAGAACTCTTCTGTAATGTGATTAAATAAAATCATGTATGTAACTCAGTCACATTATGCTTTAGTCAACCCAGCTGTAGATGACTAAAAATTTGATATTGCAAGGCAGTTAGGTAAGGAATTGGTGACCTCAAACTAACAAAAGCTAAAACTGATATCAGTAAAGTCTCCAACCTGAAAGTTGTGTGCCTACCCTTGTCTTTGTTGTTTTACTAACATTTACTGGAAAATAATGAATGAATGGGGAACTCAAAGTGGTCATATCTGGAGAAAGACCACATAAATGTTCAAACATAAAAGTAATAACTTCAGTGAAAATATAATGACTTATCATGGATGTTTCATTTTAGCTAACAAAATATATTTTCATTATCATCTTACAAAAATGCAGTAAATCATTAATAGACTATAAATGTTTTAAGGTCCTTGAGTCAACATTTGTGGGTTTTCATGTGTTCCATTTCAGCCATTCAGTTGCAGGCAACACTTGAGGAGTTTCATGTTATTTCAAATGGTTTATTCATGGGTTATCAAACATTCAGAAAAACCAAAAATACAAGAAAACTGCAAATCGTATAGTTTAAAGAAAACTTCCTGTTTCTATTGTCACCATAGAATCATAGATGTATATATTGCCACAATAATATCAAATATTGATATTGTTAATGTTTGTTTTGTTACCATAGTAACATAGATCATATGTGTTTGCAGTCCATGATCCAACAGTTTGTCCAGTAGTGTTCTATTCTCTCCTTTAGTTGCATGATGTTCTCAGTTTTATGATATCTCAGATGATTTATTTATAGGTTATCACCACTCAGGAAATTACAATTACAACTGAAAAGGTTTAAGAAAACATGATGTTCAGAAAAAGGTTAATTAAGCCAGTATAATGGTGCCCTAGCTTCAGAACTTCCATATAACAACTAAGTTTTTGTAAAGCATGAATAGTATAAAACAACCAATTATTTGTTTCCTTGTTGAGTTTCTTATTAGGAACTATAAAGATAATTGTATATCTATTCCTGGATAATATCCATGTAGTCTTTCTTGATTTCTTTGGCGCACACCATCTTCTCTTTGCACCTGAGATTTAAAACATGAGCCATATTGTCTTTTATGTTTTTAGGAAACATGTGAACACTGCTGAAGTTGCAATGTCTTAATGGCAGTCAGCAGGTCATCGTCTTATTTGTCTGAATGTATTACATATAACATCATTCATTATACAGCACACATATAACATCATTCATTATACAGCACACATATAACATCATTCATTATACAGCACACATATAACATCATTCATTATACAGCACACATATAACATTCAAACGAGAGAATGGAAGAATGTATCTCTTTCAGTTCACCTCAAAGTGCATGACTATAGAAGTATACAAACAGTCAGAGTGCATTATCTGAATCTGAAGTGCCTAATTATCTCTCTCTCACTAAACCTATTCTAGAAAGCAACTTCACCTATGAATCAGGCAAACAAAGAACAAGTCCATTGGAACCTTCCTATCATGTTGTACAAGACAAATGAAGATAATTTGTGCATGAGGCTAGCAACCTCATCATGTAAAACAGATTACTGCATGGACTTTTACTGCAGGAACGTGCACATGATATTTGAGCAGACTTCCAGTACAGAGTCTATGCTTCATAAGAAGCACTAAATGACAAGAAGAAGAAAGAAGTCTCTTTAAAAAAATATCAAAAGATCTTCTTAGTTACAAGTTCGTTTATTTTCACATACTTTTTATGGGTATGCTAATCTATTTTTTATTTATTTTTTCACATTTGGTATTTCACTGAACCAATACAATATATCTGCTTTTAGAATAATAATACATTCTAAAACTATTCAACAAATCTAGCCCTAAAGCTTTGTCTGACTTAAATTGCCATTGTTCACTTTGAAATTTTGGCTTAATCACTTAATGGCAAATCAAAGGTGGGTTTGAGCTTGGAGGGATGTCTGAGAACAGAGCTGGAATGTATACAACCAGTGAGCTACAGGAACCAAGATTATGCATGCCTGTCTTTATTAAAAGAGACCTCGCATCTATGGATCTGTAAAAGTGCAGTGATATTGAGTCTGTATAACACAGCATATCCAGTGGTCCTGGATCTACCTTGTAGTCAACTGTGTGTGCCTTGATTAACTGTGTGACTGACTCCACTTATCTTTATTTGATCTCTAAATCTACCTTGTAGTATTTGACTGGAGTTCACTGTGTGTCTCTTGATTAACTGTGTGACTGACTCCACTCACCTCTGGGTCTACCTTGTAGTCTTTGACTGTAGTTCATTGTATGTGCCTTGATTAACTGTGTGACTGACTCTACTTATCTTTATCTGACCTCTAAGTCTACCTTATAGTTTTTGACTGGAGTGTGTTATGTGAGCCTTGGTTAACTGTGTGACTGACTCCAATTATCTTTGGGTCTACCTTGTAATCAACTGCGTGTGCGTTGATTAACTGTGACTGACTCCCCTAATCCTTATTTGATCTCTGGGACTACCTTGTATTCTTTGAATGGAGTTTGTTGTATGTACCTTGCTTAAATGTGTGACTGACTCCACTTATCTTTATTTGATCTCTGGTAATGACACAGTAAATATAGAAATGATAGAGACTCCAGAGGAATTCAGTTTAGATAAACTCACTTATCTGTGTAATGACATCTACCATTTAGATCTATATTGAGCGACCTGAACATGTCTTTATAACCCGTGTTAATGTTCAGATTTTAGATCAACTTGATGAGCCACACTGAAAATTATACAGGAAAGTTTTGGGTGTGATGTACATATTGAAGTTCTAGGTGAACAATTTGGATAGAAACAGAACAGTGGAGCAGGAGAAGCAATATTCGATATAAGGATACTTGCAGAAAAATATATGGAAAAACAAGAAAAAAAAACCTTTATGTGTGCATTATAGACTGATAAAAAAAGAAGATCTTTGACAAGATTCCAGTATGATAAACCAATTACATGTGTGGAAGTATAGGTATGGATGGAAACGACAACAAAATACTGTGTGTAAGATCTAGCAGGGTTTACACGCCATGTACAGATGTACAAAGAAGAGTAGTACGATGATGTGTACTGTCCCCTTGTCGCTTTAATATTTACACAAAGCACATTTGTTGACACATAGAGGAAATGTACATACTTATCTGCATGGTATCACTAAATGGTATGCAGATTTAATCTCTTTTCCTAACTGAAAGAGAACAAGAAGTTCAGAAATTGCTGATTCAAGTAAAGAACAAAAGTCAGATTTGACATTAACATTGAGAAAACAAAAACTGTGATAATTGGCAAAGTAGACTTAAAATCTACTCTCCGGATAAATATAGACAATCAAATGCTGGAACAAGTCAAGAGCTTCTCCATCTTGGAAATATAATAATAGAAGATAAGAGATGTAAGATGCAAAAAAGGAAATCAAGAAGAAAACAGGCATGGCCAAATCTGTTTCCACCAACATGAAAACACGAATGATGAAGTGTTATGTAGACTCGTTTATACAGTATGGCATAGAAATGTGAACAATCAAATGATTGAAGAAGAGAATGGAAACCTTTAGAAATGTGGATATATAGAATAATGGAAACTCATCGAAACAAATAAGGAAGTCTTGGAAAAATTAAAAGAGCAAAAAGAATTTATAATGAAATAAGTCACACAGTCAAAATATTTTTTGTCACATCAAGAGACATAATACCAAATGCAAATGTGCCAAAGGTAAACAACACTATAAGAGAGAGGATAACATGAAAAGATGGACAAAAGATGAATATAGCGCCATCAAAGCAAGAGGCAATTTATGGCTCAATTCCAGCCAACCTTTGCTGTGGTGATGACACTTGAACTGAAATATGTGTTTGAATGCTTCAATGATAAATGGTGTTGTTGTTATGTATTTATGGGAACTATGTGGATAGTATTGCGCACATACTCTCGAGGCACCTTGCTGACACTTAGACCGGAGGTGTGTAGAGGTCAGTCATTACCACTGGAGGTGACAAGACGTCTTGCCTACCTTGGAGTCCTTGTCAGTGAGGAAGCCAAGAACAGGGAAAGCTTTTTTAGATTTGTCCTGCCTTGCTCAAGCCCAGCCAGCTAAGCAGGAAACTTGTCATCAGATTACCACGACAGCAAATGTACTGAGCGGTGTGGACCGCACAGAACATGGCAAGGCATTTGAGCAGCCGTGGTCATCCACTGCACCCGAGTTCATATCCAGTCGTCCTGACTTGTCTTAGCAGTGGTTAAAGTTGGACTCGGGCCAGAGAGTGAGGTTGACGAACTGCGTAACCCTTCCTCACTTAAATCAAATTCACTGCGCAAGTTATTCTCTTTTCATTTATCTAGTACTAACACATGACTGGCGAGCGGCGAAGCGGAGAGCGTAAGTCCGCTGACAAGCTAAACTACAATCAAAAAGCTGCGTCGGTTGCGGGTCTCCTGGCTGAGCAATAAAGCAGATGAGATACATGGATTTGCTGACAATCATGATCATGTCTCGCGAAGCGAACTTTCTATGGTTTCACTTCCTGCAAGTGTGCAGATTCCAAATCGCACTCATCAGCCATCTCCGCACCCATCCACAATTCATATTTACAGAATACTCGACTGGAAGGACTGGCTAGGTGGAAAAAGTCAAGGTCCTCATCACTCGTGATGGATGAACAACATTGCTTTCTAATATTTTATGGTTTGTTGAGCAATTCACTGCATTTATTTCAGACTTTTCTCTAATATTTGTGCTTCTTTCTGCATAAATATTTTCAAGTATTCCAAGTTGAAAGGTCTCTTGTTGCTTGATGATTTCAAAGCTAATCAATAATCCTCTTCATTCTTTGTTCTCTAGAATACAAAATGCTTTAAGGACAATAACAATAAAATATAACTAAAAACACATGTTCAGATACATTAAACTAGAGAAATCATGGCTTCCTCCTACCATCAGCTGCCAGTTTATATGAAAACATTAACCTTATAACCCAGATTAAACTAATCCAACAGTTCATGTACTCTCTAGCATGCTTACAATTCAATATAAAAGTATTTCATTTCTAAGATAAAGTACATCATTTTCATAAGCTGAGCACAATGCTCAAATCTCTTTTTTCAGAGAATTTACATTGTTCACAAAAAACATGATAAGCAAAGTTCTATTCATGTGTACAAAAATTGCAATCAAACTATTTTTAACATTGTCCAGAGCTTGTATACAGTTTAACAAAACTACTTAACATAGAGAACTGAAATTAATATCCGCTAGACATACATTTGTTGGAAATATCTGGCTATACATGTTGTTGACTTTAAAGTAATAGCTTACAGTAGACATGATGTGATGTGATAGGTACTGCTGGATAGACAGCACAAAGGACACCATAGTAACACATCTAAACAATAATACATGTGTGTATGTATGTATGTGTATTTTGAGTTTGCAGAAAAACAGATCATGTGCTGGTATCCACAACTAGAATGAAGAAAGTGAGGAACTAGAATGAAGAAAGTGAGGAACTAGAATGAAGAAAGTGAGGAACTAGAATGAAGAAAGTGAGGAACTAGAATGAAGAAAGTGAGGAACTAGAATGAAGAAAGTGAGGAACTAGAATGAAGAAAGTGAGGAACTAGAATGAAGAAAGTGAGGTAGAACATAAATAACACAAGAAGGAATAATCAGTACATTTCTGAGTTAGCCTAGGCCAGGACACAATGTGCTATTTTTGTTAGAATGACAGGGCCCTGGGCCCTTCTGTGAGACTCATTTTGATCAAACATAATGAATGGTCTCACAATAGAGCTGTAGATGAAGTATGATGAGATGTGAATCCAGAATTTGGTTGCTAATGTGAATCCAGAATTTGGTTGCTAATGTGAATCCAGAATTTGGTTGCTAAATGTTAATATAAAACAGTTTGTGATGAAATCCTGGCCACAAATGTTGTTGCAATAACAGGACATACTAAATTAATATCCATGTCTGTCTCATTCTCTATATTTTGTTATTTTATACGTATACCAACATTTGAATAGATTCTGTTCTGTCAAGAACTGACGTCATTGCACTCTGGGCAGTCCCATAGGTGCTCAGTCTCTATCAGAAAATGACAAAGAGTGTAGATACTGATGATTTCTGTAGCTTGCTGATTGTACACACTGCCGCTGTCTTCTCTGCTGGATTCGCTGGTTCTTCAACTGCAGTGTCATCACCCAAAAGATGGCCGTTGACCAACTTCAAAATGACACCTCTATCCATTGCCAATGTCCCCACTGCAAGTACCCCTGAGGTCAGGGTTTGGCTCTTTCATTCCTGCAAATCCCAGCATGGCCAGGACAGCAGATCCACACACGTTCCCAGAGGTTCAAGTCCTACGTGTCCACTATCCATTCATGCCACAGCCAACCCTTCTGCAACTTCCGAAGCAAGGAATGAGAATTAGAGACGGTTACGGCCCTCATTATAGAGGTCCCAGATAGCCACCTCAGAGACTCGATCTCAATTTTGATACTGGGTGCTGTTGTCAAACATGCACTGCTCCTCTCAGCAACGATCTTGCTCGTTACTAGCAGATAAGCTCTAATTGACTATCTTATCACGTAACATAGATCCAGTAGTATATATGATTGTATGAGAATTCTGGATACTTCATCTTAGTTGTTTAACCTCGAAGATCCACTTTTCCACTGCATTCTCTTCCCAGAGAGATTATGGCTCGGTGGTAGTCTGTGTCATTTTATCTCCAGTGTCAATCAATTCTTCCCCTTTGTATAAGGTCTTTGAACAGAGCATTCACTCACACACATAAACATGTATACACATACATTTATGTATACATTTATACATTATATACATACAAGCAAATATACATATCTAAGCATACACACAAAAACACATCCACAAGGACTAAGAGAGATGGGAGCAAAGAGTAATCAGGGTCAGATGAAACATACTGATCAAGACTCACCCTTGTTCGTGTTCCCAGAAACATGCTGTCTCATAGCAGTCTAGCCAATGAGGTGGGGATTGACACTGCAATTGCCATAGTGGTGAGTGTACTGAGGAGCCTTGCATTGCACTACAGCAAGAGGACACCTGTCCCCTTTTTGAAGTACACCGCAGGATGTAAGAAAAGCCAATGTTTACCAAAATCAAAGAAACTCAGTACAAGTAGAGTCCAACAACAACTAAGACAGATGAGAAACAATTGAATATCAGAGCCAGAAGGTACCAAAGAAAAAAGATGGTTGAACAAAACAGAAATGTGTCTGACTGAATTACAGACAGACCATCAACAATGGAGATACCCTCAATAATGGGCTGACCATCAACTATGGAGAAACCATTAATAATGGACAGACCATAAACCACGGAAGACCATCAACATTAGAGAAACTCTCAATAATGGACACCCTCAATAATGGACAGACCCTCAATAATGGACAGACCATCAACCATTGAGAGACCCTCAATAATGGACAGACTATCAACCTTGGAGAGATCCTCAATAATGGACAGACTATCAACCATTGAGAGACCATTAATTATGGACAGACCCTCAATAATGGACAGACCCTCAACCTTGGAGTGACCCTCAATAATGTAAATACTGTTCACCTACCATTAATCTTGAAATTATTGAGCTGAAAAATGAGAATAAAAATATGAATCATACATTACAGTGATGTTTATCTAATTGTTTTCGTGTTTTTCCAAAAAATGTATAAAATGGAATGTCTCATTCTGCGTGTTGCTGTCAAATGTATGAAATATTGAAATAATCAACTACATTCTTGATTTTTCAATTCTGATATTGTAGGTGTATGTGGCTACTTATTTTGCTTTGTTACTTACTAAATATACAAAAAACAAGAATTATATATTTCATGTTGAAATTACAGAACTCTACAAATTTCTGCGTTTGTACAATAACCTGTATCATACACAGCAGTAATATTTGCCATTCATTAGAAAGTCATGCTGACACGTATTTAATACTGGAAAATGCCAATGATGCATTTAACATAACCTATCAGCCACTATTGCACACATATTAAATGAGTAACATATTAGAAACATTAAATGATTCTCTCTTTAGCATTATTCAATCATTGCACCAATTAGTCAATCCACTGTAAATTGATTGGTCATTGTATGAACATCCTTTCTTAACAGTGGGGAACAATCTACCAAGCATATTCAAATCCCTTTAGTCTGTAGATCAAAGTTACAATGTAAACCAATTTCTTTAACAAAAAGACTGATGCATTCTTCCAGAACATGTTTACTTGAAGGTAATAGATCTTGAAATAAATTTTCAGTGAATAATATCCCAGATAAAATTTATATATATATTTATATATAATTATTGATAAGGTCGAAGTGGATCCCATAAAAGACACTGCTGTTTGGGAAGCAGTGTTAGATTCTACTTCATTGTACCAGGTGATGGTTTCTTTTTTAATTTTTTTCGAAGTGTGGAGACGAGGAAGTTCCCTTCACCACTGTCTTGCATTCCTTAACTGTAAGCCAGTTACCTATTTAACAACTCAGTAGACTAGAGCATATCAAGCGATGAAATTGAAACCAGCACCTTTGCCAAAGAAGCAGCAGGTCTAATAACTCTGCAACTCACACACTTTATTTATATATATATATATATCATTTTTTTTACAAGGTCTGTTAAAACAGTTTCAAACTTTTAATGTTTGGCAAAGAAGGATGAAAAAAGATTGGAAGCGTTTGACATGTGGTGCTACCGTAGGATGGAAAGAGTTAGTTGGACAGAAAAAAGAAGCACTCAATGACGTGGGTGCACAAAGACAAATATTGCATATGATACAAAAACGTCGGTTGAGTTGGCCGGGTCACAATATGAGACATGAAAGTCTTCTACAGAAGATACTAGAGGGCAAGATTCAAGGGAAGAGAGGTCAGGGGAGATCAAGACTCACCTTTACATCTCAGGCATGCATGACATTAAAGTGCCAACTTATGCTGCAATGAAGAGAACTGCAGACTGATCAACCAGATGATGAATGTTTGGCGTGGAAACAAATGAAGCACAGGCACAGAAGGTGTCCTCCGGCGAGCGGGCTGACGGGAAGTAGTGTGGGGGGGTGGAAATTGAGGGAAGAAAGGCCTTTATGAGCATGTGTAAAATTTTACAGAGAGTGTCAGTCACTGGCAGTCAGTCTGTGAGTGAGTGAATGTAGTGAACGACCGTCAGATTTACATTTGTTGCGACCTGACAATGACTTGAGCAGTGGTATAAAAATTTGTCAAAAGCTTGACAATACCCAAGTGGAAAGCATTTGGAACAGGCTCTCTACTGTCTGAACTAAGTAACTGAGTAGTGGATACCTTATCATTGTTGAATATTGATAAATGAGAGAGCAGATCAACTGGCAAAAGAGTGTGCTGAAGACGAGCAACCAACAGAAGAAAAGAATGATCAAATGAACTAGAAAGTCACCAACTTTAATGTAAAATAGTTATTATTGCTGCCATGACCATCACACGAAAAGAAGTGGTACAATCGCTTCATAGATGGCCCGTAGAGAGTGGACCATGCTCTGGCAGACCCGCAACAAGTCTAAATAAAAAAAAGTCTTTGACCAAGTGCGGACTTTGGTCATGCAAAAACGTTGTGTCACCATCTGAAAACTTGCAGATGAGCATAAGCATTTTGATGTGGATAAGCATTGGTTTGGCACATTCCATTTCAATGCATGCACCAATTCTTCTCATCTGATTCAGACTATCTGGACCAAACACAGCATTCCTCTGGTTCATCATGCTCCCTACACTCACGTCATGGCTCCTTCCAATTATTGGCTGCTCCCCAAGCTGAAAATGCTGTTGAAAGGGACCAAATTGAGTTATGATGAGACATTATGGAGAACGTGCTGACCCAGCTGTACTCCATCCCAAATAGGCCTTTCTGAAATGCTTCCAACAATGGGAGAAGTGTGGTCAGTTCGAAGGACAGTACTTTGAAGAGAATTTGGGTTTAAGACCTCCAGGTGAGTAATTGTATTATTTGAGGTCAAAGGTCTGATCCATATATATGTGTATGTATATTATATAAAACAATACAGAGCTGTCAACTGCCATAGAAATCCTTTTAGCAGGCATCTTAACAGTCCATCCAGTAGCAGCAAAACAACACATGGTTAATATTGTATTTACAACCTGTTTTATCAGAAACTAATGTCTAACAAAACTCAAGCACACCAAACTTTCAACTGAAAACTTAAATTTGTAATAAAAGTCTGGAGCAAGACAGAAAGAGATCAAATAAATAAACTCTTGCCAGAGAAATTATTATTTTTAGAATTCAAATATGAGCTGCGTAATGAAGTGGTTGGTAACACGGCTCTTAACTCAAATATGTCCATGTTCAGATCCAGCAAGATAATGTAGTTATGGAAAGCAAACTCATGACAAAAATGCCGAAGGATGCACTGGGTCATAAGGCGCAAAACACAATTCAGCTCACTCCCATTTAGAAGACAAGGCAAGTAAGGGCAAAAAAATGAATTGTATACACAGAGAAGCAAACAATTACAATATTTAATTGTCTGGTTACTAAGAAAGCCAGACCAAGCAGCAGTATGAGCCTTCTATACCTGAGCATCAGAACAAAAGGCACAAGATGCCCTAGGAAAAGATGGATATACAGAGTAACTGAAACATGTAAGCATAATAGCTGGAAGATCACTATACCACTTGATGTGCCAATGTCTAGATCTCGCCTCTACTTACAATAATGACATAAGTAATTGAAAAAAAACAAGAGATTGCAAAAAATAAAAATGTATAGGCCTACTCCAGACTTCAACTACAAAATGTATTGATCCTCTTTTTTAATAAACTTGTACAAAATATAAAAAACATCATTCAGATCATAAACATTATGAAATGTCATCTTTTGTATGGGAGAGCTTAGACAGGAGTAGACTTAAAGACACTGTTCTCCTCTTTCTTACAGCACAAAGTCAGTGTAATGGCCACAAGTCCAATAAGAAGAATAACCCCTCCAACTGCCCCAACAACTGTGTAAATAGTCCAGGAACTGATGCTGCCTTCTAAAAATTCATCGGTGTCAGAGTTGCTGCTAATCGTGTCTCCAGCCTCAGCACTCTCATCAATGTCAGTTTTTATTGGATTGTAGCGAGTGTCACTGACTTCATCATAGTTATTATTACTGCGAGTGTCACCGACTTCATCATAGTTATTATTACTGCGAGTGTCACCGACTTCATCATAGTTATTATTACTATCTTCAAAACTCCAAATATTAGGGTAACTGGTCTTTACGAAGTTATCCATTGTAGTAGTAGATTGGACCTTCATTGAATCAACTGCAGTCGCAACAGCCACATCTTTTCCAATAAAAATTTGATCTTTTCCTTTTCTGTCCTTCTTACGTTCATTTTTCCTGCGGTTGTTCTTACGATTCTTTGGTCGCTTGGTTGTAGTAAAATACAAATCAGGACCATAATCAGACGGGTCAAGACCTTCAGGATTATAGCCTCCATCATACAGAGAATTATCCATATCCATATTGTCTGACTCATTTGGATCAAAAGCATCTAGCTTTTCATGCAGTTCAGGCTCCACCACATTGTTGCTGTTGATATTGTTATTTCTGCCCTTTTTACCCATCTCAGGCAGCCGTGGTACTGCAAATGTAAGAACACAGATAGTTAGTGACAACAATGTGATACCTCATGGCTACATTTTCTTTAATGTAGTTAGTGACAACAATGTGA
The DNA here is from genome assembly GCA_036924085.1 of Ariolimax columbianus. Taxonomy (NCBI): domain Eukaryota; kingdom Metazoa; phylum Mollusca; class Gastropoda; order Stylommatophora; family Arionidae; genus Ariolimax; species Ariolimax columbianus. The sequence continues at coordinate 136,538,899 of JAVGWX010000003.1, forward strand.
TACCTCATGGCTGAATCTTCTTTAATGTAGTTAGTGACAACAATGTGATACATCATGGCTGAATCTTCTTTAATGTAGTTAGTGACAACAATGTGATACATCATGGCTACATCTTCTTTAATGTAGTTAGTGACAACAATGTGATACCTCCTCATGGCCACATCTTCTTTAATATAGCAAAATGAAGATCAGGAAGAAGAAGAATGAGCTAAACATGAATTATTAATTAATTATTATATACTAGCAATACCCTTGCAGAAGATCTGCCTGTCAATCAAACTGTACAATAAGAAGAAACAACAGCAGTTTAACAATTAAAGGACCTTTCCCCTTCACGCACTCGTACCTCTAATCTCTAAATCCTGTGATTCAATCAGGCACTTGTGTCTGATGCCAGGTAGCCAAATGTTGAGTAAATTTATTTCGCTCTTTTGCCTTGGTGTACCATGTTGGACCCAAGGCCTCCATTATGCCATCTCTCCATCTCATCCTCGGTCGCCCACGAGGGCGACTAAAGTTGTATAGCTACCATGACGGCACTCTACATCTCTATCTGACATGCGTACCATATGGCCGACCCATCTGTATTTTTGTAACAGCGCGACATCTATGATGTCAGAGAAGGAAATTTGATGTCTGATCTGTGTTGCGGATTTGGTCTTGAATGGAAATGTTCAATGTTCTTTGCTCCATCACTCATTCGGCAATGCGTAGTCTATCTGCATCAGCTTTCTGTAGGTTCCACACCTCGCAGCCATATATCATGGTTAGAATAAGCACACTATTGAAGGTTAGAGCTCTAGCATTAAGTTTAGCATCTGTTGCAATATGAGTTTGATACAGTTGAAGCTGGTCCAGCCGCTGTTATCCTTCGTGAGATCTCTCGATTTATTAAATGTGAGTTTGTGATTTCTTGGCTTAAGTAGATATACAAATTTATGTTTTTGACGGGACAATCCCCAAATCGCATATCTTCTTTTGGGCAGAAGGTGTTGAGTATGAACTGGGTTTTTTTTCTATTGATTTGTAAGCCAACTGCAACACTTGCTCTGCTGAGTTCATTTAGGCTTTTCTCCGCTTCTTTAAAGTCATGGCTGATGATGACTATGTCATCAGCAAACCTCAGATGAGTAAGAATTTCCCCGTCCATGTTTATGCCCTTATCCTCCCAGTCCATGTGTTTAAAGACCTCCTCAAGCGCTGCTGTAAATAGCTTTGGTGATATTGTATCACCCTGTTGGACGCCATGTAGTTTTGGTATGGTGATTGGTCTATAGAATAGGATGGTATCCATTGTGCCCCTGCTTTTGATCTCCTCTATCAGTTGAGTGTATTTTTTTGCAACTCTCTGATTTCTCAGGGCATTAAGCACCGCAGTTATCGGTGCTATCAAAAGCCTTCTCATAATCCACAAACACAAGGCATAATGTGCCCTCTCAATTAATTGGTTGATTGTGTGGAGGTGGTCAGTGGTAGAGAAGCCATTTCTTAAACATGCCTGCAAACATCTTACCTCCAACTAATATTTATATGGTCAATATGTCCTGTGCAGTTAAAAGAGTTGTGCTTCACTAAACAAGATGATTGATCATGATAAAAAAGGTCACACATACCATCTGGTACAAGTACTGGCTCTATGACTGTGAGCCAGGCAGAACTGTACTTGAGTCCCCACACGTTTCCAGCCATGCACCTGTACTCGCCCTCATCACCTTTTTGTATGTTATCCATAGTAAGTACATGAGAGTCATCACTATCAGGCAGAAACTGAACAATAGCACAAAACAAAAAGGAAATAAATTAGATAGTTTTAAAAATAACCATACTGGATAATTATGAGTTACAGTTTCAATGTTTACCATCACCTAACCTAATACCGTACTACAGTGTCTAGAATAGAGACGAATTCGTGGTGACTTAATACAGGTTTATAAGATGATCAGAGGAATGGATAAATTAGACTATAACAAGTTTTTTAAAATACAGTCGCCCACAATAACAAGAGGGCATAGCTACACGTTGACTAAAGAGAGGTCCAGATTAAATATTAGGAAATATTTTTTTAGAGAGTGGGGAATGCTTGGAATGCATTGCCAGGGAAGGTAGTGGAAGCAGGGACGGTTAATGCATTTAAGAATAAATTGGATGTGCATAGTTTTTAGAACAAGGTGATGTAAATGAAACTGGTTGTATACAGACTCTGCAGGATCTTCTAAACCAGTATAAAGACGTTAAGTTAAGTTAATATCAAATCATATGTCTCAAAGTTGATGCCATCAAATTTACAGATGACCAAATGATAGTAAGAGGATCAGTACAACGTTGCAAATACTGCTTGAAAAAATTAATAGCACAGCCAATGAGTTTGGCATGAAAATAAACACATTGAAGACAAACACTTTGGTAATATCCAAGCAACATAGGCAAATAAATATATCCATCAATGGAGAAATAATTGAACAAGTACAGAAGTTTACATGTTTGTGGCAAACCATAACAGAGTATGCCCGCAATAAGACAAAAATTAAGACAAGGAATACAATGACAAAAAAGGGCTTCAGAGAAAAACAGAAATTGTTAATCTCAAAGAATATCAGGGTAGAACCAAGGAAAAAAATGATCTACCCTCATACATGGCCAACTGCACTGTATGGGGCTGAAACATGGACTTTAGCTATGACAAAAACTTGGAAGCATTTTAAATGTGTTGCTACCGTAGAATGGAAAGAGTGAGTTGGACAGAAAGACGATCAAATGATAATGTACTCACTGAAGTTGGCACACAAAGACAAATGTTGCATATGGTACAAAAATGTCTATTGAGTTGGCTGGGTCACAATATGGGACATGACAGTCTTCTACAGCAGATACTAGAGGGCAAGATTAAAGGGAAGAAAGGACCGGGGCGACCAAGACTCACCTTTACATTTCAGGCATGTAGGGACACTAGAGTACAAACTTATGCTGTAATTAAGAGAACTGCAGAGGATAGAGTCAAATGGAGAGACATACTCAGACAACTTTTCAACCAGTCTCCAGACTGATCAACCAGATGATAATACAGATGATGGAAAGAGTAAATTCTGTTAATTCTACACTTAATTCTTGATTTATCATGTTTATCAGTACCTGTTTTAAACAGGCTGGCTAGTAATTGATGTGTTTTTAAACCATCCTATAGATATAAAATTTAAACTACCAATTTGCATGAAAACGTTCTATAATTAATTATTTTCTAAAGCTGGCATTTCCCATATTGTCTTTCCTTCACTCATTTTTGACAGGAAAATGGAAATGTTTAAATAGTAAAACAATGAGACCACATCTGGCAGGACTACTTACCAATAATTAATCACTATCACTTACCTCAGCTTGTGGGACATTTTCTTCAATGTTCTTACTACTGTATGTTTTCTGCCATCTAATGGTTGCTTTTGGATCATTAAGAACACGACATCTGAAGGCAACATTTGAGCCCACCATTTGTGTAATGTTATTTGGACCTTCAATAATCAGAGGCCAGATTTTTACTGAAATCGAACACAAAAAAATGAATTCGTTATAAATAACATTCTAAACAACTGACAAATTGTAAATAAAGGATGGATAATATTATGCGTAACTTTATGTTTTCTAGGACATTCTGGCCCTTACATTAAACATACATGTGAGAGATTGCAGAAGAATTCACTAATGGTTTGACAACATGCATGGCTAAAATGTGCAGTGGTACTGAAGGTCAAAACAACAAGGAAACAAAACAAAATTTGTCTCAGACAAAGGCCGTATCTGTAGAATAGACTTAGTTTTGCTTATGTCCTGGTGCAGTCCTTAGCCGACCGGTACTTCTCCAGGTGCGGATGCCTCTGTACAGGTCCCAGCTCTGGTATGAGCTGGATGTAGCCGGGAGAAGGATTTCAAGTTTAGCAGGCTAGGCTTGAGCAGCTTATTACTCTGCTGGGTTGGGACAAGTGTCGCGGATGATAGTTAACCAATGTGCGAGTCCATCTTAATAGACTCAAACACTAGAGCAAAGGAGACCCACAGTTTTCTATGCTGCTCTAAACAAACCACCCAAACCATGACTGGTGTTAGGCCATGTCACACAGTTAGTCGCATCTTATGACATGCTCTCTGTGGGGCAGTGGTGCTATTCTTGTCCGTGTCATACACAAAGACTCCAGCGGACCACTCAGGACAGTATATAAGCCGTACCTGTATTATGTTATTATCAACTGTTTTAGAGTGTGAAGTACAAGGCTACTGCTCATGTTTCTGAGTATCAGAGAAATTATGTTCCTGGGCTACTGTCTTACATACACTCCAGTACCCCATACACTGTGGAAATGAATAAACAGTATATTTCAAAGAAAGCAAATACATAAATTGTATGAACTCATCAAAGATGACGTGATTTATTCCCTTCCTTGCTGTCTTATCTTCCACAACTGTAAATCAGATACACATTTATACAGCTGGGTAAGGGAAGGAAGACTAACATCTGGTCAGGTAAAATATACTGATCAGACATGTTAGGGTCAGGCAAAATATACTGGCCAAGACCCTCACCGTGGCCTCTTGATAGCCCTTCCTGGAAATGGGCTGTTTTCATGGCAGCAAGGCTAACAAGGTGAGGGATTAACATGATCTTCGTAGTAGTGAGCGACAAGCAGATGAAGCCAGGCATAGCAACCACCTGGAGGACCCCAGTCCACCTTCATCAGCGCTCTCGGAATGTGAGGAAAGCTGCAACCCACCATTTAATGTCCTTGCCAGGGCACAGAAAAAAGTAAACTTACTCATTGTGGGCATTCGAAACAACAGCAGCAATAGCTGGATAGACTGCAGCAGGTCAAGGAGGGTTATTAAACCTAAGTCTTTGTAGCAGAAGGTAAGCCCTCTGACTGCTATAAATTTCAGATGGTAATGCTGATGTTAGAACAACCAAAATATATAATGAAAGGTATGGCAGTAAATGTATACACAAATGTCAATAGTGTTTAGAATGCTTTCTCCTGGCAAAGTCAATCCACACAACAACAAAAAAAGACAAATTTGTTTTCATTTAAACCTACAACTTCGTAATAAATTTAAGATTTACAAAAGTAACAGAATAATGACACTTGCTGTTATAGTGAGTTATTTTCTTCTCTAGTGTAAAAAAGCTGAAAAGCCAAATTATTAGCTGAAGCTGTGTGTGTGTGATGAGTGCATGCATGTGTGTGAAGCTCTACTGATAATCATATTACTCACCGCTGTTTGACCTTATATGTCACTTTAAATGATGTCTTCAGGATAATGTTTTCACCATACAACCCAATGCCTTATAAAACTAAAAGCAACAACTTATTATAAGCCTTTTACCAAACATAACCTTAATGTCTTTATACTGATTCAGAAAACTGCAGATTCTGTATACAACCAGTTTCTTGGAGGGTGGTTTAACTGATGTCTTGATAGATTCAAACTCTAGAGCTAAGTAGACCCACAGCCAGTTAGGCACCATCTATATACTGCTCTTAAAAAACCACCTGGGAGAAGGTATAAATAATTTGTTGGTAGGTTTTTAGCTAGAATTTTGTCCGGGAAGCAGCCATACTGTTTTCAATTTCTGTCAAGGAATTTTTAGTGTGCTTAACACTGAACACAGGAGTCTGATCTCGCTACCGAGAGATAATGGGAATTTTTCTAATCCATGTGAAATAATCCCGGTCTCCACTGTGATTTGAACCCGCAACCTCCAACACCAGAGGCAGACATCTTACCTCAAGATCACTGAGTCACCCAACATGCCTAGACTTTGGTATCCAAAGTACAATGTATTATGGCTGCTACATTTCAAGAGGGCCATAACTGTGTATGAAGTGTAATACTTGTTGGGATCTCACCTTGAATATCAAGGTGAAAGGTCCAATCTATCTGGCCATGTTTGTTGCTGATGACACATGTGTAGTTACCACTCATGTCAGATGTCACAGTTTTCAGAACAAGATTAAACTTCTTCACCTGAAATAAAGCCCATAATTTAAATCTTAATAACAGGATTCAATTTCAATCTCCGTAAGAGATTTCACTTTCAGACTTTAGTGACACACATTATTTCAGTCAAGTGATTCAATTTCATTAATATATTTCATGTCACTTTCAAGATTCAGTCTCATACTGAATTACGTCAGTCATGACATTAAATCTTAGTAAGAGATTTCACTTTCAAGTTTCAGCACCAGACATTATTTAAGTCAAGAGATGTAATCTCATTAAAAGACTTTACTTTCAAGTCTAAGTACAAGTCTGGATTTCAATCAAGAGAACTTTCACTTTCAAGCTTGAGTCTTAATACATTATTTCTGTCCAGAGAATCTCATTAAGTGAATCTCATTTACTTTCAAGCTTGTCAAAGACATTGTTTCAGTCAAGCCAGAGAAATGCAGACCTAAATTACCTAGGATAAGTACTATGTTAACAATGCCAGCAGTCCCAACTGAGAAGAGTCGTAGTACAGTGGGACCCGTCTCACTGTAACATTCATGGCAACGTGGAGGCAGAAAGACTGGCAAAAGAAGATGAAATGTTACCAGAACTAGATTCAAGTGTGACTTACGAAGAGTCCATAAGGTTTTGTAGGACCAGATACATGGATCAATGAAAAACAGAGCATACTGGCTACACAGGAAATGATGCTTATTACCAGTTGAATAGAAGAGAGCAGGTGGTGGTCTTCAGATTCCGCACAGGCCAAAACAGACAGAGGTACCGGTTTCATCTATTCAGTAAACTGAAGATAGGTGCTACTGATAAATGCACCTGTGGTATTGGGAAAATGACCGCTGAACATCTGCTGCAAAAATGCCTGATATACGAGGACCAGATAAAGCAGATGTTACTCTCCCCCATGCCAAGAACAGACAAGCTCTATGGCAGTGTCGACAGCTTCATGATGACCGCTGCTTTCTTTGAACAAATTCAAGCCAACGTCTGACAGCGTACGAAGAAATTTCAGTCAAGCGATTCAATCTCAACAACTTTTTTTCTAATGAAATAGCATGCTATTTAAATATAATATTTATAAAAGTCAAAACTTCAAAGTACATTAAAGTACAGATTTTTAACAAACGATTAAAGTTAAATAATAGGATAAATTATTAGATAGGCCTACATTAAATAAAATATGAAGAGCTAATTAAACAATTTGACAAAAATGATTATCAATATCATCATGTGTCACAACCTTTATCTTGATACAACCATTCTTCTAATATTGATTTCATGCTATATTACCAAATGTGATGTAAGTCTTCCATGATTGGTATCCATAATATAGCAAGCATCCTATGGAGGAACCACATTAATATTGCTCTAAATTATCCTTTTATTTTGTTTGTTAAAGATTCACATCTAAGCTGTGGAATTGTTTATACTTTCAAATATAATAATTCTGTGAGGATTCTTCATTAGAAGGGTTGGTTTTGTTCTTGTAAGTTTGATTATTGTGTGGCTTTGATTTGTTAGTAGTAGCTCAATTATCTCATCTGTGGAACGATTTTAGATTGCATTCTCTTGTTGTTGTTTAATGCCATAATGAGTAAGTTTACTCTTTGTTTAGTTTCTAGGGACTTTTCTCACATCCCACGCATGCTGATGAATGTGGATCGCAGTCCTCCTGGCAGTTGTGCTATGCTTGGCTTCATCTGTATGATGCTCACTACTACGGGGATCACGTCGATCTCCATCTCGTTGGTCAGACTGTCTTGAAAACAGCCTGTTTCCAGGAAATGCTTCATGAAAGAGAGATAGTGATGTTGGTCAATATATTGTGCCTGACCCTGACACAACGTCCTGGTCAATATATTGTACCTGACCGGACTAGCGTCTCAGGTCCTATGCCTTCTCTTAACCTGAAATCATCCTCTCTGGACTGCTTAACTTGGCACAACCTTCCAGAAACACAAGAAATCCGTTTCAAAGCTCACGGGATTGACAAGTCACCTAAGCTTTCCACCACACCTTCGTGAACACATAATGATTAGTTGATTTGGATCGCCTTTTCGTTCCATGTAAAGGATAGGTTCATCCCCTTATTATAAGGCTTATAAGAAACCTGTATCACAGAGCATTTGGTAAGCCAAATGCTGCCAATTTTACGGGTTCAAAGGCAATGAGCATTCAATGGTACTCACATAATGATGTTATTGTTGCTAGCACCACGAACAGCTTTCAATAGTCTCTTTTTAACTACATGCTTGGGAAGTTTCAGGGATTCTCTTATTTTCAACCCGAATACTACTAAGTAACTGTAAATATTACCTCTATATTGTTACTGTTTTTCAGCTCGACTCCATCTTTGAGCCACTTGACGTTAGGCTTGGGATGAGCTTGGGCCTTGCAGTCCAAGTTGAGGTCCTTCCCCTCGAAGATTGACTCGAACCTTTTGTTCATTCCCGGCATTGAAGATGACTTCCATTGGGGCGGTGACTCTGCACAGAAAAACAAGCATACATTCTATGTGTGTTTTGAGGTATTTGTTTTTCTTAATAATTTGTATGGGGTAAAATGAGCGTCTGATTAGTTAGAATACTTTTCTCCAGCGGTAAAGGCACCAGATTCCCACCAAGATCTCCACGGGATTTGGTCTATCCAGATGTAGTTTGTTATCTTCTTCTTCCGCTTCTTCTTTCTTCTTCTGTGCTCGTTCTCAATTTCCCGCTACCAAGCCCTGAACAGAGCTTCACATATAGCGGGATGTAACCCGGAGAACGGAATGCGTTGTGTTGCTAGGATTATTATCTAATCTATAGTAAGAGAAGGTATGGCGGCGAGGAAGGGAATTGGTCACCCCACTTCAGATGAAGCGGAGATATTCCAATCAGGAAAAACCCTTTATTCTAGATAACTTGAAATTGGTCACCTGATCTCGCCGAGAGACGTGATGATAGACGCCATATTTTTAATGGTTATTCTGTCCTATGTCTCATGGCAGTTCTATAGTTGTTTTCGCCTCATTTGTTGTCAACACATCGCTTTGCTGCAAAGCTCCTATCATCAAAGTGCGTGTATCTGCCTTTCCGATGCCCATGATGTCATAACGAGCAGGTATTCACTGAAATGTGCTATTTTCAAAGCACTGGACTAAAAGTTCAAGTTTGCCCAACAAGCCACATGCTGTTAACTATTCAATGCGGTCATCAACTAGAGGGTTATAGACTTGTGTTACAAGAGGAACTAAGTTTTACTTGACGGAACTCTATATAGGAGGTTAGTGTGACAGACGGTTGTAGACGTGTTAACAGAGGAACTAAGTTTTACTTGACGGAACTCTATATAGGAGGTTAGTGTGACAGGCGGTTGTAGACGTGTTAACAGAGGAACTAAGTTTTACTTGACGGAACTCTATATAGGAGGTTAGTGTGACAGACGGTTGTAGACTTGTGTTAACAGAGGAACTAAGTTTTACTTGACGGAACTCTATATAGGAGGTTAGTGTGACAGACGGTTGTAGACATGTTAACAGAGGAACTAAGTTTTACTTGACGGAACTCTATATAGGAGGTTAGTGTGACAGACGGTTGTAGACTTGTGTTACAAGGGGAACTAGAGTTCCAATACAATACTCTAAAATAAGAAGTTAGTGTGACAGACGGTTGTAGACTTGTGTTACAAGGGGATCTAGAGTTCCAATACAACACTCTAAAATAAGAAGTTAGTGGGACAGACGGTTGTAGACTTGTGTTACAAGGGGATCTAAAGTTTCATAGCGACACTTTACATAAGAGGTTAGTGCAGACCGAGTGTTGTAGACTTGCGATATAAGGGGATCTAGAGTTTCGTAGACGAAACTCTAGAAAAGAGTGTAATGGAGACCGACGTTTGTAGACTTGTATACAAAGGTCGAATGTGTCAGACCGAAAGGTGCAAATATCGCAGTCAAGCTATAAACTGCGATGCAACGCATTCTGTTCTCCGGACAACATCGTTCTATTTGTAAATCCCTTTTCAGAGCTTGGTAGCAGAAGATTGAGAATGAAAGAAGAAGAAGAAGAAGAAGAAGAAGAAGAAGAGGAAGAAGAAGAAGAAGTAGTAGAAGAAGAAGAAGAAGAAGAAGAAGAAGAAGAAGTATTGGAACTAAATGGAATAGGTGAGGCAGAAGGGAAATAAAGTGTACAACGGATATTTTGTCAGGACTGCACTCATGGCAACCTATGAGCGTTTTCTTTTTACAATTACAAGTGCACTACTATGCGCCGAAGGGAACGCATTTCAGGAATCTATAAATAACGACTGCAGAAAACAAACTTAAGACAAATAATAACATAGATCAAAATTAGAGATACAAAGAAATCTCGAAATTTAAAGAGAAATGTCCCCCTATTCCAACTAATTAAAGAGAAATGTCCCTCTATTCCAACTAATTAAAGAGAAATGTCCCTCTATTCCAACTAATTAAAGAGAAATGTCCCCCTATTCCAACTAATTAAAGAGAAATGTTTCTCTATTCCAACTAATTAAAAAGAAATGTCCCTCTATTCCAACTAATTAAAGAGAAATGTCCCCCTATTCCAACTAATTAAAGAGAAATGTCCCTCTATTCCAACTAATTAAGAGAAATGTCCCCCTATTCCAACTAATTAAAGAGAAATGTTCCCCTATTCCAACTAATTAAAAAGAAATGTCCCTCTATTCCAACTAATTAAAGAGAAATGTCCCCCTATTCCAACTAATTAAAGAGAAATATCCCCCTATTCCAACTAATTAAAGAGAAATGTCCCTCTATTCCAACTAATTAAGAGAAATGTCCCCCTATTCCAACTAATTAAAGAGAAATGTTCCTCTATTCCAACTAATTAAAGAGAAATGTCCCTCTATTCCAACTAATTAAGAGAAATGTCCCCCTATTCCAACTAATTAAAGAGAAATGTTCCCCTATTCCAACTAATTAAAGAGAAATGTCCCTCTATTCCAACTAATTAAAGAAAAATGTCCCCCTATTCCAACTAATTAAAGAGAAATGTCCCTCTATTCCAACTAATTATAGAGAAAAAGGTTTAAGTCGAAGACGAGTAAAACTATAAGAAGCAAAGAGGAAGTGGTGACAACTGGGCAGTATTTTATATGTCCTAGTACACCCTTAAGTTAAGTCAGCAGTAATACAACGATAGAAATGGGTAGAAAATATAGAGGAGTGAAGTAAGTCAACATATTTCAGTGTCCTATCAACTCAGGAGTAAAACAACAATAAGAATTGGTAGAAAATATAGACGAATGAATTAAGCAACATACTAGGGACGTTCAAGTCAAAACGGGACTTTTTGTGATGAAAAAAAAATGTGTAAGTAGTCAAAATGCCAATTAGTTTTCTATATAATCTCCTGAAACGTTTATGCACTATCCCAGCGTTTAAGTGGTGATTGGAAAGCTTTAGCGCAGAAAGATTTGTCAGTATGTCTGAACCAATCCAGGACAGCTCGTTTCACTTCGCCATGCGTGCTGAAATGCTGACCTACCAGGAATTCTTTTAGGGGTCCAAGCCAGGCGGAAATCGCTTGGAGCGAGGTCTGAGCTGTAAGGTGGATTTGGCAATACCTCTCAGTCGAGTTGCTGCAGATGGCACATAGTGCGATGAGCCGTATGAGATCGAGCGTTATTTTGCACGAGTAAGACGCCCTACGTTATTAAACCAGGATGGGTTTGTTTTTTCTGCAGACAGTTATGCACTTCACTCAAAATGCGTGTGTACTGTTCACTGTTGATAGTGGCACAAAGGGGTAGAAAATCAGCATCCAGGATAAGGTATTCCACAATCTGGATATTCACAAGAATGGCTGAAGTGGATTGAGTGTCACCACGGCCGGGATCATCACTCACGGATGTACGGCCTTCACTTAAACGTGTACACCATTCACATGTATTACTACGACTGTCTCATAATCGTATCGTGATTGCAGTCTTCTGTAAATTTCCCCAGGTTTCACACCTTCTCTCACAAGAAACTTCATCACACACAACACACTGTTCTATACAAGAACTAACAGTTCTATCTGCCATTTGTATATATTTGTCACGTAACTGGCCTATAGCAAGTGGACCACCTAGCAGTAATAGGATACGTGCCCCTAATTGATGACAGTAGTTCCAGCACGCTATAAACTATTCAGGTAGATCTTTAACAAAAAGTCTCGGTTTGATATGAATGCCCCTCGTATTTCAGTGCACTATCAAGTCAGGAGTAACACACTGGTGGGGACAAACTATCAAGAAATGGAGGAGGCATTACATCTCATAGCACCATCAAGTCAGTAGTAAAAAAACGATAGAAATGGGTATAATATAAAATATCAATAAATTGGCAGAAGGTGACACACCACAGGCACTTTCAGATAAAAGATAATATAATGACGAAGATTAATTACACACACCCTTCGATAAGGAGGTCGCTTAGATCTTTCTTGATCTTTTAATTATGCATAGATTTCCCTCCATGATTAGAACACTTTGTGGCCAGAAGAGCCGTCCGTGTGTGAACACGGGCAACTGAAAATTAGGGAGCGCGGTGTGGTAATGGACGCAGAACAATTGTAGTGATATCTGCTGATCAAATGTCAGCTGTTTCTAACCGTCACTGGATTGCCAAAGAGCAAGCATTTAGCGAAAAAAGCTCCAGGGTCACCCGCCCCACTTCTTATCTTTAAACCAAAAAAAAAATCGAATCAGCGTGTACATTGTTATCATATAATTATACAATCATTTACTGAAAACGGGTCCAGAGTTCACAATTCTTCTCTCACGGTCTTGTTTATTTAAAAAAAAATTATTTCAATATTAACATTCCTTTAGATGAATTTTTGTTTAAAAAATGCAGAAATTGGGGTCAAATTTAATTTCTTTAAGAACCAAAGTCAATATTTGAAGAAACTGCTGACATGTTTGGTTTAAATGTGTCAAGATTTACTGTGAATATGACATTATCCTAGGCGTGCCATAGTAATTGTTACATTCACGGTCTAACCAGATGCACTTTAGTTATTAAGCGATCGAAACTAGTCGTGGGTGTATGTAGATATGTTTACGTGTGACATTTCCTGAGCACAGTTTAAGTAAGAAAATCTCATGAATTGATGTAGTGTTACTGCAAAATTCTTGCGAACTATTTTTGCGTGGGTGGCATAAAAGTGTTGCAAGTAAATGCTATCGAACTTGTCATTACGTTGAACGAACGAGCTTTTGAGAACTGTTCATATCTTTGTTCTCGCTCATCCTAAAAACTGTTAACACATTTGTCATCGCTCGTCCCAAGAATTGTTGATAACTTTGTCATCGCTCGTCCCAAGAATTGTTGATAACTTTGTTATCGCTCGTCCCAAGAATTGTTAATATCTTTGTTTTCGCTCGTCCCAAGAATTCTTGATATCTTTGTCATCGCTCGTCCCAAGAATTGTTGATAACTTTGTTATCGCTCGTCCCAAGAATTGTTAATATCTTTGTTTTCGCTCGTCCCAAGAATTCTTGATATCTTTGTTATCGCTCGCTCCAAGAATTCTTGATAACTTTGTTATCGCTCGTCCCAAGAATTGTTAATATCTTTGTTATCACTCGTCCCAAGAATTGTTAATATCTTTGTTATCGCTCGTCCCCAGAATTTCTGATATCTTTGTAATCGCTGGTCCTAAGAATTGTTGATATCCTGGTTATCGCTCGCCCCAAGAATTGTTGATATCTTTGTTATCGCTCGTCTCAAAATATGTTGACACATTTGTTATCACACAGCCCAAGAACTGTTGGTAACTTTGTTATCGCTTTTCCTTTTTATGGATCACTGGACCCATAACTTGGGAGGAAACAATAAGACCACTGCTCCTTCACGCATGTAGTGTAAGGCGACTAAAGTCAGTTAGTTAAACATAGTTCTAACAACCAGTAAATCACAACGACGTGCTACAGAAACCACAACTGTTAAAACGTGCTAACTACCTGGTACATGTCTCCTTTGTTAAGTCATCTTCAGTAGTGGCACTTAGCCTTGACAAGGAGCGCATTGCAGAAGAAGAAGAAGAAGAAGAAGAAGAAGAAGAAGAAGAAGAAGAGTGAGAGATAGAGAGAGAGAGAGAGAGAGAGAGAGAGATAGATAGAGAGAGATAGATTATGTTGTCGCTCCTAATTCTATTCCATAAACATTGATGTGTATACACATCTAGGTGTCTGGGAGAATATAGATATGTACAAACACGTACATGTCTGGGAGAGCTTAGATATGTACACACACGTACATGCCTGGGAGAACTTAGAAGCGTACAAACACATCGCTGCCAGAATGGATTGTCGTCTTTCTAAATACTTCAAAGTTAATGTGATCAAATGTGCATGTGTGAGTGTGTGTGAAAGTGTGTGTGCTTGTGTGCACGTATGCATGTGCATATTCGTACACACATATTCAGTGAACAATGCCTTTATGTGTGGTTTAATATGTTCAGTCTTTTTCACTGTCCTTAAATGCAAAATGTCCATAGTAAACATATATTTGAACGCAAACTTACGACACACTTTTCAAAACAAACATAAAATACCTTTCTTCGTGTAGAAAACAAACATAAAATACCTTTCTTCTTGTAGAAAACAAACATAAAATACCTTTCTTCTTGTAGAAAACAAACATAAAATACCTTTCTTCTTGTAGAAAACAAACATAAAATACCTTTCTTCTTGTAGAAAACAAACATAAAATACCTTTCTTCTTGTAGAAAACAAACATAAAATACCTTTCTTCTTGTAGAAAACAAACATAAGTAGCTATTATTGGAAAGCATTTTGACCAAATTATAGTCAGTTCAGTATGTAATCTGATATCAATTTTTAGAGAGAGGGAGAGACAGAGAGAAAGAGAGAGAGAGAGAGAGAGAGAGAGACAGACCAATCTCGCAAATAAATGCCAAATTTAGGTCAAGAATAAGGGAAACACAAGCAATACTACTTCGGGTCAAGGTTAAGTTGACAGTTCAACCCATTTACCAGTCTCAAATTCAGAGTCTGTTGAGAATTTGTTTTTAAATATTTCAAACTACTTGCAAATGTAAGAAACAAAACATTGCAAGGATCGTGGGAACAGATTAGCTTAAATATGTTTGGCCCACTCCCTAGTTAAGACAAGCAAACAAACAGAATATAAATAACAGTCTAGAAAACAGATCAACAGATACATTCACTCACATTTCCAACTTTCTCCATAAAACTGTTTTTCAAAATACATAGGGCAAATCTTTTGATATTAGTAGTTTGTTTTTCATGATCATCTAAAATAAAGGTAATTTAAGTGTCACGGCTCACAACCAGAAGGTGCTGGGTTCGATCCCCATCACAGCACCGGCCGTTACCCCGGGGAAGCAAACCCTTAGAAAATGCAGGAGGAAGCAGACCCTTACATAAAATGCATGCTGAAGTCGGATGCACTGGGCCGACAGGCGCAAAATAAAAACCAAAGTGTAACGCACACACGCCTTGGGGTATAGATAAATAAGGCGAACGCAAAAAAAAAAAAGGGGGAATTTAGAATCTTGACTTCACACCAAACAAAGCAAATTATCACCGGATTTGAATAAAACTTGATTCACGGAAATATCAAAACCGCAAGCCTATAAGCAAAGATCAAAGGTTATGAACGCGGCTCCATGGTGATCAGTGACCAAACATTGGTTTCCTGTCACAGTAGAAGGTAGTAAAATATGAAAGTCGGCTTCGACCTTAGGAACGCCAACCCAATGACCGCATCCAGCTACACGGCCTTTGAGTAACATGTCAATTGTGAATGCTGAATCCAAGTGTGAGTATTCTAAGCGCTGCAGTTATATTGAATTCAAATATTATTTCTGCTTCTTTTTCACTTGAGCGGAGTATAGAACCACTACTACAATTGGTCACTGCTTCTGCAGTGGTAGTTTCTGTAGCAATTGGTTTTACACGATGGGATATTCACCTCTCTCTTTCTCTCTCTCTTTCTCTCTCTCTCTCTCTCTCTCTCTCTCTCTTTCTTCAGTCATCTCTAACGATGTGCATTAAAGTATTATTTTGTATTATGTATGTGTGTATTATGTATGTATGTATGTATGTATGTATGTATGTATGTATGTATGTTGTATGTATGTATGTATGTATGTATGTATGTATGTATGTATGTATGTATGTATATATGTATGTATGTATGTATGTATGTGTATGTATGTATGTTTGTGAATGTATGTATGTGTGTGAATGTGTGTGTGTATTTTCGTTGTAAACATAAATAAACAAATAAATAAATAAAACCCATCTCCCCTCTCAGTGTGTAGGCCATTTCCCGCATCTCGCTAGCATACACTGTTCTGGATCTACTCTTTCTCTGTACAAGTGTAATTATGTGATTGTATTTTTCTCTCACATTCTCTCGCCACGTCATGCTAGATCTACCACTATTTTCCTTCCCTTGAGGATTCCTTGCGAGAGCCTGTTATGTTGGATGGTGCCTTCTTTAGCATATGTGCTATCCAGGACCACTTTCTTTGCCTAATTTGTTGTTCCTGTGGCCGTTATTGACTCCTTTCCCATGGGTCTGTATTCCACACTATGTCCTGCTACTTTATACGTATTATCCTCTGTCCGCATCTAGTCGTATTAACGAAGGACTGGAGTGTTTGTTGTGTGGTCTTGGTCGTTCTCCTTGTTCCCGATTCATCCAGCAGCACCAAGCGCATGAGCTGCAGTGGTCAGCTGACTGCTAGAGTCAGGGCCAGCGAACCAAAGCTGCCAAGACCCTTCTACACATCCACGAGGTGATCCTGGATAACAGACTGCAGCAGGGCAGACTGGCTAAGGAGAACGGATCGAAGAGGGAATGCTAACCCGGTATTCAAAAAATGCTTGCTGAAGTCGGATGTGTTGGACCTTCTTCTTCTTCTTCATCGTACGCAGTCAGACAGTAACCATTATTTTTTCGAAAAAAGCGACGGTCATCCTGAGGCTGTCGACACTGCCATAGAGCTTGTCTTGTGGTTCCACTGGTGATGGCCACATCTGCTCTCTCTGATCCTCGTATGTCGGGCAGTTCTGCAGCAGATGCTCAGCGGTCATTTTCTCGGTACCACACGGGCATTCGTCGGTACCACCTATCTTCAATTTGTTGAATAGGTGGTACCTCAGTCTATTGTGGCCAGTGCGAAGTCTGAAGACAACGACCTGCTCTCTTCTGTTCAACTGGTAATAGGCATCGTTTTTGGTGTAGCCGGTATGTTCAGTTTCCCATTTGGTCATGTATCTGGCTTTAATAAGCCGTTTTGACTCTTCGTACGTCATACTAGTATCTGTTTGTGGTAGTCTTGCACCTTCTTTTGCCAGTCTGTCTGCCTCCTCGTTGCCTTGGATGTTGCAGTGTGATGGGACCCACTGTACCACTACCATTTTTTGTGCGGACTGCTGGCATAGTTGACAGAGTACTGCTCTTAAGTCATTAAGCTCAGTGTTTTTCTGGCTTTTTAGCGCTGTGACTACAGCCAGAGCATCTGTAAGCAGGACTATATGGTTTTCATTTTCTTTATGTGTCACCATTTCTTCCACTGCCGCCCTCAGTGCCTCTGCCTCCGCTCTGAAATTGCTTGTGTACTTACCAGTAGCGAATGACAGTGTTATTTTTCTGCCATTTGGTATGTTCAGGAATGCTCCTGCCCCTCCGTTCTGTGTAGTGTTTTTACAGAACTGTCGGTGTATGCATAGGTCCAGTCCATGCTTGGGTAGTTTTTCGATATAAAGCTTAGGGTAGTATCTCTCCTTTCTTTTTCAGTCTGGCAGTTTTTGTTTCCAACACCTGGTATATTTTCTACCACCTCTGGAAATATATGCTGCCTCCAGGTAGGTTTTCGTGCAGTAGTGATGGGCTTTGGTGTTGTTAGTGCGTTTATGGGATCTTCGTGCATCTTTGCTTTGGTTATTTCTGCAAAGTTTCTCCGCTTTAGTTTGCCATTTCCCAAATTGTTTAGTCTCTGGTGCATTGGGTGGTCAGTCAGCCTTCGGAGTTTCTCTGACTGCAGCTGGGCTCTGCAGTCTCTTCTATCGGTCATGGGTTGCAGCTTTGTAATCTTTTCAAGTTCTACAATTGGCGTTGACTTCATGCCTCCTGTTATAACTCTCATGGCTTTGTTTTGAAGTTTGTTAACTTTATCGAAGTTCGCCTTTGCTGCTGTTGTCCATGCCGCAATTCCATACTCGAGAACTGGTCTCACTCTTCCAGTGTACAGTTTCTTTAGTATACTTTCGTCTGCTCCCCAGCTTGTGCCAGCAAGTTTCCCCATGATTGCCATTCTTTCTCTGGCTCTCATTCGGTTTCTCTCGATCTGACTTTTCCATGTCATGCGCCGATCAAATGTGACTCCCAGATAGTTTGGGTTGTCGTTTGGCTGCAGGAATTTGCCATTTAGCCTTAACTTGGTGTTTTGGGGTTTGATTGAAAGCGAAAATATTGTACATGTGGTTTTTTCCTCGTTTATTTTGACCAGCCATGAGTTCGCCCACTCTTCCAGCGATATTAGGGCCTGCTGCATCCGATTTCTTGCTATGGTGAGATTCTTTTCAGGGGTCCACATAGCCAGATCGTCTGCAAACATTGAGCTATGGACTCTCCTTGGTATATTCTCTGTGATGTCGTTTATATAC
Source organism: Ariolimax columbianus (assembly GCA_036924085.1). NCBI lineage: Eukaryota > Metazoa > Mollusca > Gastropoda > Stylommatophora > Arionidae > Ariolimax > Ariolimax columbianus. The sequence continues at coordinate 136,557,562 of JAVGWX010000003.1, forward strand.
ACCAGGAATAGTGTGGGTGACAGTACTCCCCATTGGGGTACTCCCTGCTCAAGTATCACCTTTTTGCTCATCTGCCCTTGTACTTGGACTCTGGCCGTTCTTTGTTTGAGGTAGTGGTTGATCCACTTGTACATTCTCCCACAAACTTCACTTCTCCTTAGCTTGACTCTAAGTCCGTCTTTCCAGACTTTGTCAAATGCCTTTTCCAGGTCCACATAAACCGCTACTGTGTGTTTCTGTGCCTGGTAGGCATCTTCTATATCCTGGGCTATGAGGATGACCTGGTCCTCAGTGGATCTGTGCTGTCTAAAGCCGGCTTGCTGTGGAATTAGTATTCCTTTTTCTTCCAGATGCCAAGATGTGTTGGACCGAAAGGTGCAAATATCGCAGTCAAGCTGTAAACTATGACACAACGCATTCCGTTCTCTGGATTACATTCTGCTACTTAAGCCCTTTCAGGGCTTGGTAGTGGGAGATTAAGAACGAACGGAACGAAGCCAAGCCAAGCCATACAACAGCACTGATTTGTCACCGTCCTTGAATATTCTAACTTTGGTGTGAATCTTGATATCTCTGCTTCTCCGTATGTTGTTTAATGTCAGGAACGTCCCTGTTGTTTTTGTCAGTTCTGATCTTTACATTTGTATCTGAGGAGCCGATTGTGCTGCAGAAATATATGCAGACATTTCCCGCTTCCAACAGCGCCCTCTACAGTCTACATCATGATTGGTTCTTTGTTGATTCGGATGGTTTTGTTGTTGTTTTGTTTTGTTTGCGTTCGCCTTATTTCTCTATTCCCCAAGGCGGTGTGTGTGGCACTATGTTTTTATTTTCTGCCTGTCGACCCAGTTCATCCGACTTCGACATACATTTTATGTAAGGGTTTGCTTCCCGGGGTAACGGCCGGGGCTGTGATTGGGGAACGAACCCAGTACCTTCGGATCGTGAGCAATGTCGCTTAACCACTAGACCACGCCGTCCCCTGTTGATTTTAAGGAGCTTGGTTTTCTTCATGTTGATATTCAGTTCCAATTTCGCTTATTACTTTTGTTTCACCCAATCAACTTTCTCTTACATTTGTCTGTGACTGCGTGACAAAAGTACCAGATCATCTGCGTAATCCAGGTTCTCCAATTATGACCATTGTATACATTGAATACGAGTTCTCTTTCCCTGGTTTGATATCTTCCTCATTCAATCTACATTCAACAAGAACATGAAGCGGGAGAGAAGACATTCCCGTCTCACTGCACCTGTTACCCCGTAGCTGTCAGTCAGTCTCCCTTCATGTAACACTGCTAACTGCATCTTCGTACTTACCCTGTATGAAGGTTATGTATTTCTTTGGTATTTTATAGTGTTGTAACAGTTTCAAAATGTGAAACGCCTATTCGTGGTCGATTTAATTAGCATATAGGTATGTTTTATTTTCATTTTCGGTATTAACATACTACTGCAAACTGCAAATATAAACAATTTATACATATACAGTGAGCGTTTGATTTAAAGGGCACTGTTTTATGGCTTTCGGAATTAAGGAATCGGACAAATAATAAAACAGTAATGTGCTTTGTTTTGAATAGCCTGGGTTAGACTCGCTTTGCTTAGGTTTCCGTCTGCCTCAAGCTAACGTGCGATTATGCTACATACAAAGTGTTTATATGTTGTGTTAATTACGATTTAACAAAAATAATAATTGTACAATCCTTGCAATTCAAATGGCATCAAGTGAAAGAAGAGTTCAGAAAAAGTGTGGGAACTTCAAAGTGGCATAGAAATTAGAGCGCATTTATAAATTAGGGGACGGCGCCTCAATAGCACGTGTTTGTGAAATTTACAGCGAAAAAAAATGTCTCTGATATCCGTAAATCAAGTCAAATTGCTACATTTTTCTTGCAAAGACGTGCTGATAGCTGTAAATGTAGCTGCACAGAGAGGAATAGAAACACGGGAGAGTTGCGTAAGATCAACACTTAATCGTGCCAGCCGTCTAGTTGAGGAAATATAATTCAGTTAAATCAACATTTACATATTGTTTCCTTTTTTCAGATGTATCACGTGGGAGAGATAGAGGTTTGAGTGTGGAACAATCAAAAGAAAACGACATCAACAGAAGATGTGCAACCATGACAAACTCTTCGGTCAATCTCCAGAGTTATTTAATCTTAGGTTAAACGCAAGGCAGCAGCACAACATCACACGGAGCAGACAATAACTGCATCAAATGATAACAAAATGGCTGAGGTATTAGAAGTTTAAGTTGTCTTCGATGAGGATAATGCTGATGCTGATCGTGTTCATCAGAAGACATGTGCCATAGAATCTGAATATCAAGATGACATTGGTATGTGGGCAAACTCAAATTTAACAGATGAGGTACGTGACTTTTAGTGTAAATAAGGTCCTAAGGAATTTTAGCTCTATGATGATGACTTCTCTTTATCTGAAAGATAGTACTCTGATCCGACAAGACAAATGTCAGATTAATTCATATTCCGAAACCATTTCTGGTTTATGGAATTAAAATGGCTAATAGATTCTCCTTTCAACAGAAAATGAATATTGATTTGCCTGCAGTGCATTCTCTCAGACCGTGTACGCAGATCAAAGACCTACATTTCTGATGCGCATTTTCAGACTGGAAACATGCATCTTCACAGGTTACAGAATATGAGAAGCATTCTGGACATCATATTTATATGAGTACATAATTAATTCAATATTGGAAATCTAATTAACAACTGAAAAAGAATACATGGCAATAGTACTGGAAAGAGCAGTTTCAACCATCATGTTTTTATCATTTTGTAAATTCATATTTCGTGGTGATACTTCTTCTTAGGCGTTCGTCATGAAAAGATCGTTGTGTGGTAGTTTACAGCGACTCTGCAATATCTGCGCCGTTCAACCCGACACATACGGTTTAAGCATGGCACTTTTGGAACTAGGTTTGCTTTCCCTCTTCGATCCCAATTGTCTTAGCACGGCTGCACGGCTGCAAACTGCTTACAGTACAGCCTTCTGCAGACGCAATAGGTACTAGCTATGCGTCGCTGACTCTGATGCAAGCCAGTTATGAGTCGTCGGCTGCTGTCAGCTCATTCACTGATGCATTTTTGGCAGAGTTACTAAATTTTAAACAGAATGACAACTAACTTGGGATACTTGAATCACTTGATGAGTGTGGTCCTTTTCTTAGTTTATAACGGTCGACGTTCTTCATGTATGAATCCTATCGATGCGGCCAACTATTTAAGTTGCCCTAATAACAGAGTTACAAGGGTCCAACGAGGCAGGGAATTGGAGGCTCTGAAAGCACCGTTCATGATACTCAGGAATACCTTTAGAACCCAGTCCGAGAGATAGAGTTCATAGAAGAGTCATAATTCGAAATTCTTAAACAATGCTCGTTTAAAACTGTCCAGTCAAAATTTATATTTCTTACGGTCCATCTGGGAAATCCTACGACTTTTTAGATCCTATAGAAAGTTCGACAAGATATCCTTTCTTTAGCGAAAAATAGTTCAAGGAAAGTTGAGGAACAACAATGGAAGAAAAAGAGAAGTTATTGACCGAAGCGGGGAGAATAGGATATATAAATTAAGAGACCACAGAAGACGGGAAGACAGAAGACGGGAAGACAGAAGAGGAGACTACCGAGCAGGTGAGTAGGGTGGTGTGATAGACCACAGAACATAGCCAGTAACATCGGCTGAAAGAGTAACTAGAATAGAGAGATAGAATAGAGTCACCGAAGCACAAGTCACCGAAGCAGATTCTAGTCACTGAGAGGGAACTCTATAGACCAGGCACTTGTAAGCATTTGACTGCGTGTGATGTCCTGTTTAATTCGACTCTGACATCTTGTCACGCGTGAGGCAGACTTCCAAATCTCTGAGGGGTATTCGTCTGCATACTCGTCAGATGGAGACGAGTTACTTCAAACACGAAGCTGGCGTCCCGGACAAGACGTTGTAACACATATTTTACTCTTGGCCTGACAACTTTAGGAAAAGAGCTGCTGTCTTCGGTCGTAGACACGAGAACCCCTGTCTTCGGTCGTAGACACGAGAACCCCTGTCTTCGGTCGTAGACACGAGAACCCCTGTCTTCGGTCGTAGACACGAGAACCCCTGTCTTCGGTCGTAGACACGAGAACCCCTGTCTTCAAGGGCGTTAGACATGAGATGGGAAACTACCACGGTGCAAGAACTGCTGTTGTCGTCTCATAGTTCCTGACTAGACGACGAAGAAGAGGAACCAGCAGATCTTATCGCTGAAATCATCTTCTAGACGGGAAGACGAAACAAGAGGGTTTTAAGACACAGAAGTTGCAGAAGCTGAGAGGAGGAACATAAGGCCACCAGACAAGCGAAGACCGAAAATTTGTCAGTGAATAAGTTAGCTAGACAGTATTGTATCAGCACAGAGTGGAATTGAACTGTGAATGGAACATTAGCTAGAAAAGATAAAATCACAGGATCTGGGATTAATTAAATACAAGAGAAATACCTGTGCTATTTGCACAAAACTCTTGAGAGACATTATAGTTAGATAAGTGTTGATGGACAATAGAAAACGATTCACGTATCTAATTTATTGTTATAATGGGTATGATGTTTGTGTAATAAACATTCATTTGTTTTTGCTTCTGTTAAAATAATTGTTAGTGTTTGAAACAGGTCAGATGTAATTATCAGTGAAACAGGGAGTGTTGAGACACCGTGTATTCATGTAAAAAATACAAACAATAATAATAATAATAGCAATAGTAATAATAATATTAATAATAATAATAATAATACTAGTTGCTCATCGCTCAAGTCTAATGTCAAAATCAACAGATATATGCAATCAGATGTTACCCCATATAACTGTCCTACCTTTGCCCAACACATTTTACTGCACGTAGGTCACATGTGGATGGCGTCGTTTTGTTTTTTATAGCTGTCTTGCGTTCTGTTCTTTCGGGTAGACCACTTTATTTACTCAGCTGCGATGAATGTGCGCTCCACGATTCGAGAAAGATGTGTGACGATAAGGCGTAAGGCTGAGAGGTCTGAAACAGACATCTTCCAGGAGGTGACATCAATGAGCAAACTCTACAGAGATTCCTTCATCGGAGACCTTTTGCATTGTTTCTTCTAGAGACAAGAGGTTTCCTGCTCTGAGCTCGTCGTATAGCAGCTGCTAAAGGAGGAGGTGATAGGGCATGCGAACCACATGTCCAGTCCCTCTGACCTCGGCTCTCTTTGTCAAAGTACATATGATCAAAAGTTGGAGACTTTCCTGCCGGTTGATCTCGAGCAGACAGAGTTTTCTCTCGTCAGCTCGTGACATTCTCTTCTCCCACATCTATCATCGAGGGGAGGAAGACTAACGTCTGGTCAGGCAGACCATAGTGGCCAGACATGTTAGTCAGGGCCAGGCACAACATGCTGATCAGACATGTAAGTCAGGGTCAGGCAAAACATACTGGCCAAAACCCTCACATCGGCTTCCTCGGATACCTCTCTGGAAACAGGCTGTTTTCATTGCAGCCTTGGTAACAAGGTGAGGGATCGACGTGATCCCCGTCGTAGTGAGTGACACGCAGATGATAGTACAAGGATAGTACAACCGCCTGGATTACCTCGGTCCACCTTCATCAGCACGCTGGGGATGTCAGGAAAGCTTCTGTTACCAGCCACTTAACGTACTTTTTAGGGCGCACAAAAGAGTAACCTACTCATTGTGGGTATTAGCAAACAACAGCAGCTATAATCGCATGTCTTACGTATATACATGCAACCCGCTCAGTTTAGATCATTGTAATTTATTCAGCCATATTGGATGCCTATATAGGTTCAAACGTCGGTCCACATCTACTCTCGGTCTAGTGTTCAATTGTTCAATATGACAGGTTATAACACTGACTACTACACAACAATCCAGTGTAAATGGCTGTCATAAATCAGATAGGAAATAACTACATATAATTAGATTACTGTGATCCTAGTATTCTTCTTCTTCTTCTTCGTACGCTTATCCTAGTATTCAATAGGCCATCTCGCTCAACGAGTGCCTGATGTCGCGAATGCAAAGGCTAGCCTTTTGTTGTGCAGGCACTCAGGTGTCATTAGAATGTGCTGACTCGTGTGGCATTACTTATCGGTTTTTTGGTCTCTCGTTTGACTATTAGTATTACGAGTGTTGGTGGTTTCCTTCTGGCGACTTACTAGTCGTAGGAAAAGCGCAGCCCTGAGTTGTCCGGCCTTCAAGCTTTTCCTTGTTAGTAGTACGCATGCCCAGCAATATTAGACATGCCTTCTACCTTTGACAGTGCTAGAAACTATCAAGGTCTCACTATGTGAGGTCTGGTTATTGGCAGTTTCTACCGTCCCTCACTTTAATGTATATTACCGTAGGTGGATCTAGATACATACACAATAAAACTGTTTTAATGTTAAACACAAAGCTACTGTAGTATTTACATACTGCGTTCGTTCTTTCCTTTCTTGGCACTGAATACCATCAATGGCATCACAAAAAGAAGCAGGCACAAACCAGTTCTGGTCGTCATGACGTCAAGCTTGCAGAACAGTCTTCGTCAGTCAGCTGTGCCTGTCCCAAACCATCAATCTGAAAATACATAGAGTTATCATTATAGATGAAGAGAGTTGAGTGGATAAGCATTTCATCTCTTGTCAATCTCGGCAAATGGACATCGCTCAGTACTTGGACTCGATACACTCTACTCAACTCAGATGCTACACGGTTACCCGACTTATAGTTATTAATGACAAGGCATCGACGAAGTTTATCGGTTACTCCACCTCGGGAAAACCAGAGTTCTTGAATAGTGAACAATACTAAATCTGTCAAGGTAATGGCTGCTTGGTACTATTTTTATCAACTGTATACATTCTTAATAAATTGACATATTTATCAAATTATTATTGTTTGCTTAACTACTGTTTGTCGTTTATTAAATTATTATTGTATTTATATTGTCCTACCGTTTGTCAGTTATCAAATTCCGATTGTGTTTATGTTTTTCTAGCATTTGTTGTTTGTCAAATTCCCACTGTATTTATGTTTTCCTACCGTTTATCAGTTATAAAATTCCGATTGTATTTATGTTTTCCTAGCGTTTGTTGTTTGTCAAATTCCCACTGTATGTATGTTTTCCTTCTGTTGCTTATCCATTGTTTTCCAACCTTCTTTATTTCTGTCAAATTGTTAAAAATGCAAACTAGCTTCTAACGGACACTCAACAAGATTCAAACATTTTAATACGTCATCTCAGATTAAAACCATATCGCTGTTCAGATTTATTATTTACAATACTGTGCAGGTGAATATTGGTGCCGTTGTTTATTATTGACAACAGTAAACTACACGAGAGAAAGACCTGTAGTCCTGTATCTGGGTCCTGTATTGCGTCGCAATCACATGTGTCATGCCAGGTGTGCTATGCCAGTATATTTTATCAATGGGGGTGGGTTTTAGGCACCCCGAATCTATTAGATCCGCCTCATTTATTGCTGTATCAACTAGTTTCGAATGAGCAGTTTTTCCAGACTGGCGCAGCGTATTCAGCTACGGAGAAACACAAGGCAAGTGTAGATGTCCGAGGACTGATAGCTGTGTCCCCCATGTTGTGCCGGTCAGTTTTCTGATGATATTATTTCTTGCGCGTATTTCTTGTGTCTTGGCATTGCGTTATGTAAGACAATTCGCGGTCTAATTTCACGCCTAGATATTTGGGAGCCGTGCAGTGTTCAAGCTCCAGCCCTTGCCACCTGATAGGAAGTTTTCTTTTTGCCTCTCTGTTTCTGAGGTGGTAGGCACATACCTGGGTTCTACTGGGATTCGGTTTAAGGTGATTCTTGTGGTAGTATTCTGCAAGAGCATTGAGAGTACTTGACAGTTTGCTTTCCACTTCCTCAAACCCTTTTCCATGGGCAGCAAATGCTGTGTCATCAGCATAGATGAATGTCCTTGTGTCTGTGTCCATGGGTAGGTCATTAGTATATATGTTATGCAGCATGGCCGCTAGGACACTTCCTTGTGCCAGGCCGTTGTTTTGGTTTCGCCATCTGCTGTCTTTTTTTCCTTAGAGTTACATAGAATCGCCTATTTTTCAAGAGGCATTTGATGATATTGGTCAGACGCCAGTATTTTGTGATGGTTTATAGCTTTGTTAGTAGTCTCCGATGGTTTATTGTGTCACATGCTGCACTTAGATCAATATATACCACTCCTGTAACCTGTTTGCGTTCGTTACCATCCTCTATTAATTGTGTTATTTTAAGGATTTGACTGCTGCAAGATCTTCCATGTCTGAAACCAGCTTGTTCCTTGGTCAGCTTCTCGTCTATCGAGGGGGAGATGCGATTCAGGATAAGCTTTTCGAAGATCATGTACATGTGACATAACCTGCGATACTGTACGGAAATTCTTTGGTTCTGTTGGTGGTTTTCCTGGTTTTATCAGTCCAACCACATGAGATCTCCTCCAGATCTTAGGTTTGGTTGGTGGTTTTCCTGGTTTTATCAGTCCAACCACATGAGATTTCCTCAAGATTTTAGAAATGTGCATCTTTTCAATGCACTTGTTAATGAGCTTTAGCCGCTATTTGCTTGTTTCTGGTCCGAATTTTTAAATTTGTTTTATTCTCAGTTTATCGGCACCATGAAAAATTCTTTGGTATAACCTTGTGATGCAAGTCTGTCTGAAGACCTTTCTGGAATTAATAAATATGGGTCAGTCTGATGAGGATATGCAGGAAACGGAAACTTCAATCTATGTAATGACTTCGTCGCCATTTAAAAAATACAAACGATAAGATTAGACTATTAAGATGATAACGGATACATTTAGCTCCTGCTTCACAATTCATTCCCCGCTAATCCATCAATCCATTCACCGCTTCCCCAACAATCCATTCCCCGCTAATCCATCAATCCATTCACCGCTACCACAACAATACAATCACCGCTACTCCAACAATACAATCACCGCTACCCCAACAATCCATTCACCGCTACCCCAACAATCCATTCACCGCTACCCCAACAATCCATTCACCGCTACCCCAACAATCCATTCACCGCTACTCCAAAAATCCATTCACCGCTACCCCAACAATCCATTCACCGCTACCCCAACAATCCATTCACCGCTACTCCAACAATACAATCACCGCTACTCTAACAATCCATTCACCGCTACCCCAACAATCCATTCACCGCTACTCCAACAATCCATTCACCGCTACTCCAACAATCCATTCACCGCTACACCAACAATCCATTCACCGCTACCCCAACAATCCATTCACCGCTACTCCAACAATACAATCACCGCTACTCCAACAATACAATCACCGCTACCACAACACTCCATTCCCCGCTACCACAACAATCCATTCCCCGCTAATCCATCAATCCATTCACCGCTGCTCCAACAATACAATGACCGCTACCCCAACAATCCATTCACCGCTGCTCCAACAATACAATCACCGCTACCCCAACAATCCATTCACCGCTACTCCAACAATACATTCACCGCTACCCCAACAATCCATTCACCGCTACCCCAACAATCCATTCACCGCTACTCCAACAATACAATCACCGCTACTCCAACAATACAATCACCGCTACCACAACAATCCATTCCCCGCTACCACAACAATCCATTACCCGCTGATCCATCAATCCATTCACCGCTGCTCCAACAATACAATGACCGCTACCCCAACAATCCACTCACCGCTACCCCAACAATCCATTCACCGCTGCTCCAACAATACAATGACCGCTACCCCAACAATCCATTTCCCGCTAATCCAACAATCCATTCACCGCTGCTCCAACAATACAATGACCGCTACCCCAACAATCCACTCACCGCTACCCCAACAATCCATTTACCGCTGCTCCAACAATACAATCGCCGCTACCCCAACAATCCATTCACCGCTACCCCAACAATCCACTCACCGCTACTCCAACAATACATTCACCGCTACCCCAACAATCCACTCACCGCTACCCCAACAATCCATTCACCGCTACCCCAACAATACAATCACCGCTACTCCAACAATACAATCACCGCTACCCCAACAATCCACTCACCGCTACCCCAACAATCCATTCACCGCTACTCCAACAATACAATCACCGCTACTCCAACAATCCATTCACCGCTACTCCAACAATCCATTCACCGCTACTCCAACAATACAATCACCGCTACTCCAACAATACAATCACCGCTACTCCAACAATACAATCACCGCTACTCCAACAATCCATTCACCGCTACTCCAACAATACAATCACCGCTACTCTAACAATCCATTTACCGCTACTCCAACAATACAATCACCGCTACTCCAACAATCCATTCACCGCTACTCCAACAATACAATCACCGCTACTCTAACAATCCATTCACCGCTACCCCAACAATCCATTTTCCGTTACTCAAACAATCCATTCACCGCTACCCCAACAATCCATTTTCCGTTACTCCAACAATCCATTCACCGCTACTCCAACAATCCATTTTCCGTTACTCCAACAATCGATTCACCGTTACTCCAACAATACAATGACCGCTACCCCAACAATCCATTCACCGCTACCCCATAATCCATTCACCGCTACTCTAACAATCCATTCACCGCTACTCCAACAATACAATCACCGCTACTCCAACAATCCATTCACCGCTACTCCAACAATACAATCACCGCTACTCTAACAATCCATTCACCGCTACCCCAACAATCCATTTTCCGTTACTCAAACAATCCATTCACCGCTACCCCAACAATCCATTTTCCGTTACTCCAACAATCCATTCACCGCTACTCCAACAATCCATTTTCCGTTACTCCAACAATCCATTCACCGTTACTCCAACAATACAATGACCGCTACCCCAACAATCCATTCACCGCTACCCCAACAATCCATTCACCGCTACTCCAACAATCCATTCACCGCTACTCCAACAATCCATTCACCGCTACTCCAACAATCCATTCACCGCTACTCCAACAATCCATTCACCGCTACCCCAACAATCCATTCACCGCTACTCCAACAATCCATTCACCGCTACCCCAACAATCCATTCACCGCTACTCCAACAATCAATTTTCCGTTACTCCAACAATCCATTGTTTTAAAATGTCCCTGATTTCCTCTGAAAAATTTTCAGCTATATAATTTAAATCCAATTTTATTATACTTTTATCAAAGCAAAATATATACAACACGATTTGAACAACACAAAACATGGCAGACTCTAGATGCGAGTACCACCTGATACCTCAACCACCTGAAAGAATAAACAAAGTATACTTGTGGCAGGTAGTGGGATATTAATAGCAGCAGAGGGCAATGCCACCACGAGAATTTGCTCGTTGCAGGATCGAAGTTTTAAAAGCTCAAAATAGCGAATCAATACTGAAAAAAATGAACGAACTTCAATGCCAAGCGTATCGTACTCAGTAATCAGAGACAATTGATTGCTTCAGATTTCCATAGCGTAGAGCTTTGTAGATTTGAGACATATAGTGCATAGTATACACATTCTGTCCGTGTGTTTGTGTATGTGTTACACACACATACACATACATACATACATACATAAATACATACATTCCTATACACACACATGGACACATACATACATACATACATACATACATACATACATACATACATACATACATACATACATACATACATACATACATACATACATACATACATATATACATACATACATACATACATACATACATACATACATACATACAAGCATACATACATACATTCATACATACACACATGCACACATACATACATACATACATACATACATTCATACATACACACATGCACACATACATAAAAAAAATTATTGCTCATCGTGAAGGGATGATGGCCACAACATATGGTTGTTGTCTTAATAAGGTGATGTGCGCTGTATTTGGATTATAGTGAGGAAGAATATATGCTGGTCATCAATCCAGCTCTTATCCAGAGTTACCTTGGATCAGTGACAAGACTATTGGTTGAGACTATATTGTAACTCGGGATGCAGGCACTCTAGTCTGACCTCCCGTGAGACCAGGATTCGCTTGAATTTTGCATCACTGTGAGAGGCGAGTGCCGTAACCTCTTAACTGCAGCGACCCCCACATCCATACATCCATACATCCATACATCAATACATCCATACATCAATACATCCATACATGCATACATCCATACGCACGCACGCACGCACGCACGCATACATACATACATTCATACTAACTAGGGAGCGTCTTACGTAATCAGCGATACTGATGCTCAACATATTCTCATCTGCTTACGTCAGATAAATTGGCTATAGACCAAAAAAATCACGTTATTAAAATTATGAACAGAATTAAAAACAAGGAATAATAAAATATTACCAGAATAAAAATGTTATCGGTGAACCACATGTCAGAACGATACACTGGTGACCATGTCATCAGAGTGAAATACAAATACAAAATTCAAAATACAACCACCAACGAGAACAAGAGGGCACAGACACAAATTAACTAAAGAAAGGACCAGATTGGATATTAAGAAATATTTGTTTAGTCAGAGAGTGGTAAATGTTTGGAATGCATTACCCCAGGAGATGGTGGAGGCAGAGACAGTTAATGCATTTAAGAATATATTGGATGTGCATAGTTTATAGAGCAGGGTAATGCAGATGTGACTGGTTGTCTACAGACTCTGGTGAGTCTTCTAAACCAGTATAAAAAAGTTAGGTTAAGTTAAATTAAATTGTGAACATTGAAACAGCGATAAGTATCGATCTCTGACAGAAAGACATTTTGAAAGCAATTTTCTCCACTGCGTCCAAAAAACTATTTACTAAAACAAATACAGCCGCTGAGTTAAATACAATACATAAACCATACCACTGCATCTGAGAAATATTGCATTTTTGGAATTACTTTTTTAATTTGCTTAACAAACTCTCTCTCTCTCTCTCTCTCTCTCTCTCTCTTTCTCTCTCTCCGCCTTTTCTCTCAGGTAAAATAAATGAGACATGCAGTAAATTCACATGTCAAGAATGTTGACAGTATATATTTATATACGTTTTTATAATTAAAAAACAGAAGGGAGTCTCTGAATGTGCTTATTTATTACTGTAGCTTTAAGCATTAAAAACAATATCAATGAATGTGACACACGATCTTTGCTTTTCTAAATGGCGTTGCAGATCAATGACATCCGCGCAGATTGTTAGTCTTCCTGTCACGACCAGCCCTGATTTCGCCTAGTTCAAATACTCACAGGTAGTCGTTGTTTTCCCAGTCATCATGTGAGGTCATTGACGATTTACTTCTTTTGTCTTTGTCTTCTTCTTTTGTCATCTTAATTGTATGTTGACATAAATTTAAAAAATATAAGTAACTTATCTGAGGAGAATGTAGTATATATTAATATATTTCTTTAACAAATTAAAAAAACCCGTTAAATGTCGAATATGTCGTTAGCTGTACCAATGCAAAACGGTCTGTCATACAACTTTTCTGTTTATGAATGCCAAATAAAGAATCAATAATTTCACTGAAATACAAATCTATAAACAAAAGAAAACAACCAGTTATATTTATTGAAATGATAAGATGCGCATAATAACAATATTACTTGTCAACAAAGATAATAAGTTATGAGGTATGAGTTTTTTTTTAAAAAGTATATAGCATGTCATTTGAAGAATTTCGCTCTTACAACTGTTAACCTTTTTGGCTGTTATAAGTTACTTGGTCGGTCTGCAATGCGGAAGGTTGTCATTACTTTATGTACGCGGAGGAGCAATCGCAATAAGAAACAGCCGGTGTCTACCAAACTGGACAAGGCATGATTTTATTTTATTTTATTTGTTTTTAATTTTTTTTTTTTTGCGTTCGCCTTATTTTCTCTAATCCCCAAGGCGGTGTGCGTTGCACTGTGTTTTTATTTTGCGCCTGTCGGCCCAGTGCATCCGACTTCAGCACGCATTTTATGTAAGGGTCTGCTTCCTCCTGCATTTTCTAAGGGTTTGCTTCCCCGGGGTAACTGCCGGTGCTGTGATGGGGATCGAACCCAGCACCTTCGGTTCGTGAGCCGTGCCACTTAACCACTAGGCCACGCCGTCCCCCCAAGGCATGATTCGAGCACGGGGTTTCAGGATTGTGAAGCTGACGTTTCACCTCTAGGTCACGTTGTCTCACCTGGTTTTAGTTATGGGATGTTAATTTTATTGTTTTAACACAGGAAAATGTTGTTCACTTGAAATGTAATCAAACGATGAGAGAATATTATTGATCACGTAAACGAATCAATCAATAGCTTACTTCAGCCATTGATGGCTATGAGATGGCGAGCTAGAGATGTGATATTTTGTGTTGTTCTTTTCCCCGCTTACTTTTCTCCTCTGCTTGTTGTAATAGTTCCTCTTGGCCCAATTTTCAGATGGGGTAGGAAACTTGTTTTCATTTGCTGCGGTTAACAACTTCGTCTTCCCATGATTTGGGATCTATTTCCAGTGCGTTCCTGTCTATCTTGGACACATACTTGAATCTGCTGTCTCCCGACTGTCCTCTTGCCATTCGTTAGTTGGCAGTTGAGCATATCTTTGGGAACATGACCATCGTCCATGGGTCGAACATGGGTCGAACTAATGGGATATGTCCTGCCTGAGCAGTGCATACATGTTCTGGAGACCAGTGAGGATCAGTGCCTGGACATTCGTCATTCTGACCTCCCAGCTGAGACGAAGGATGTGATTCAGGCATAATAAATGGAAGGTCAAACTTCTTTTTCTGGTCTGCGAAGGTTGTTCATGCCTGGCTACCATATAGCAGTACACTGGTGACACAGGCATTCTATACTTCAGCCTTGGTCTTTATTGTGAATTTCTGGTTTCCTCAAATTACTTGAGTACTGATTGCTTGATGGTGAATATTAACATCCATCTGTAGTCTCTCATGGCACGAAATCGTGATTCCCGTGAGATTTCATAAATACATTTATTTAAATAATAGCTATTGTAATTGTTTGGAACATCAAAGGCAATTTTTATTGCGATTATTACATAGTAAAAGCAATAGAATTGAATAAGCTTGCATTTAGATACAGTTGAAAAAATAGTAAGACGAATGAAAAAAATAAACAATGATCAATATGTTTGGCAACAGTCCCTGCTGTAATGGATATATCCGTACCGGTCCGCCACACATTACACTGCACCAACTACACCACACTACACCACACTGTACCAACTACACCACACTGTACCACACTACACCACACTGTGCCACACTACACCACACTGTACCAACTACACCACACTACACCATACTGTACCAACTACACCACACTGTACCACACTACACCACACTGTACCACACTACACCACACTGCACCACACTACACCACACTACACCACACTACACCACACTATACAACACTGTACCACACTGTACCACACTGCACCACACTGTACCACACTACACCACACTACACCACACTGCACCACACTGTACCACACTGTACCACACTACACCACAGTGTACCACACTGTATCACACTGCACCACACTACACCACACTACACCACACTGTACCACACTGCACCACACTGTACCACACTGTACCACACTACACCACACTGTACCACACTGCACCACACTGTACCACACTACACCACACTACACCACACTGCATCACACTACACCACACTGTACCACACTGCACTACACTGTACCACACTACACCACACTACACCATACTACACCACACTGTACCACACTGTACCACACTGCACTACACTGTACCACACTACACCACACTACACCACACTACACCACACTGCACCACACTACACCACACTGCACCACACTGTACCACACTGCACTACACTGTACCACACTACACCACACTACACCACACTACACCACACTGTACCACACTGCACCACACTGCACCACACTGCACCACACTACACCACACTGCACCACACTGTACCACACTACACCACACTACACCACACTACACCACAATGTACCACACTGCACTACACTGTACCACACTACACCACACTACACCACACTACACCACACTGTACCACACTGTACCACACTGCACCACACTGCACCACACTGTACCAGAAACCAGAAACCAGTACAACTGAGTTTATAACAACTGAAACTTAACCAGAAACCAGTACAATGGAGTTTAAAACAACTTAAACTAAACCAGAAACCAGTACAATGGAGTTTATAACAACTGAAACAAAACCAGTACAATGGAGTTTAAAACTAAACCAGAAACCATTACAATGGAGTTTAAAGCAACCGAAACTAGACCAGAAACCAGTACAATGGAGTTTATAACAACTGAAACTAAACCAGTACAATGGAGTTTATAACAACTAAAACTAAACCAGAAACCTTCACAATGAACGAGCACTTTTGTGTAGATGACCAGAGTCTCTTTCATTCCGATGAACATCTTAATGAACTACATGAACATCTTAATGCCATTGACAATGCCTGTGATATATAAATAGAATGAGGAGTTGTACAGCAAAAACAAAGACAATGAAAAGGAGCAGAATAGAGAAAAACACTAAATATTCAGGTAAAATGCATAGACCTTAAACAGAACAGAAAATTCAAATACTTGGGCATCGTATTCACGCAAGATGGAAGGCTGGACAGAAAGGTGGAATCAAGAACACATGCATGCAAATGCGGTTTCCTATCAGCTCTCACCATTATTAAGACACAAACACACTCCAGGGGAGACACAGACAGCTAATAAATAGTATTTTTATACCAACTTTCTGCCCTCACCAATGCACAATAAAGAGAAAATCATGGTATACGAAATGAGGTAATTGAGAAAGACTGTCGGGGTCAAAAGGCAAACAGTACGAAATGAATAAATCAGAAGGAAGATGGTACAGCGTCGTGCATGGACTACATAGAAAACAAAAGAATAAAATGGTTCAGATACATGACGAAAATGTAACCAAGACCCCTGCTGCGCGGATCTACAATACGAGATATTAGGGCTGCAGAGCAGGAGGGTGACCAAGAAATAGATGAATATAGACATTGACAGTGAGAAACTGAAGAAACACGGAATGGCACAATCCGGGACAAATCTGGCACACGAAAGAAAACTACACCTCCCCACGCATCTACCGACCCGACTCGTGGATATAAGATAATGATCATGATAATGATGAAGTCTATAACACGTCATCCCCAACAGCGTGTCTGCATTACATTACTATCGTCTCCGCAACGGTTGACGCCCACGAGCACTTAATGAAGAAAAATCACAAGTAACAAAATGTCCGACTCCATGCCACGCATAGCACGTAATCTGCTTCATTAGCATTTTGTATTATCATATTCTCGAAATTTATAGGATTGAAATAATTATAACGAAGGCACTACTTAATGGTATTAATATAGCAACGCTCAAAGTGTAGAATGAGATTACATAGAGCCAATGATTGTGATGATCAAAGACATATTATTTATATTAGCGCACAAGCACTTTGATATAAACAGAATTCGCGTAAACTCAAACCACAGGAGAGTCTTAGGCTAAAGTTTCGTACACAGAGATCGTTACATTACGTGAGCTGGGATATACGACAGTCAGACGGGAGTAGAGAGACCTACTGTTTGTGTTGTTGTTGTTGTTGCTGTTGTATTGGTGGTAGCTACTCGTGCTGAGTTGAGTTAACTCTTGACGGCACTTTTTTGGAAGAGGGTTAAGGTAGCTCTCCTTACATCCAGAGACATACTTGAGACGTTGAACAGGAGTCCTCCGAGCTGTAGTGCAATGGGAATCTCCCCAGTGAGCTCTCCACTACTACAAGATTGGAATTACAATGTTGATCCACATCTCATTTGTCACTCTACTGTAAAACAACTGTTTCCAGGAGCACGAGCGAGGACATGAGCATGGGATATTGGTCATTTTGTTTCACCTGACTCTAATGTTACTTGCGCTGACAGGTCATGCATCAACAGGAATGGGCGTGTTTACTAACTTGTAACTGTGGAGCACGATTAACGATAATGTTTATGCACGAAAACCGTTCAGCGAAGTGAATACTGGTGATTACTTCCGTACAATGTTCTTGGGAAAAGAAGATAGATAAACGAATAGTAAACTATCTGACGACTGCAGAGTGTCTATTGTTCCTCTTCTAATTCCCCAACAAGGTCCGAAGAAATTTTCTACTAAACTAAATGTCAGATCCAAATGATTTTTCTCACTCATCCTTAAAATATCCACTACGCTAAAACATTGATATTATTTAGTCCATACGTGTTTAGACATTTGCACATCGGCTAATTATTTTGATCTTTTAGGGCCATTGAAAAGAAATGACATTAAAATTAAAATTTTACAGTATGCAGCTGAATTTCTCAGCATTTTGTTCATATGCGTATCTCCTAAATGTGTTTGTTAATAGATCAATTGCTTGTTTGTGTTGCTCTTTATGTACAATCGTAACAATTGCACCAATATGCAACAGTTAGTACAGCCCTACAATAATTATAGAGGGATATCGCTCCTGAGCGTTATAGGCACAGTTTACGCCCGTATGCTACTAAACAGGTTGAGACTGCTCGCGGACAGGGTGTACCCAGAATCCCTGTGTGACCTTAGAGTAGGTAGATCGACAACGGTTATAATTTTCTCGCTTCACCAAATCCAGGAGAAGTGCAGAGAGCGAAGACCAGTCGCTCTTTATGATGTTTCTAGGCCTCATCAAGGCCTTCGACTTGGTTAGTAGAAAGGTTCTATTGGAACTCTTCGAGAAGATCGGATGTCCCCCAAAACTGCGCAAGATTAAAATTTTTTGTAACACTGATATGAAGGGCTCAGTCCTATATGATGGATCTTCTGCAAACTCTTTTTCCCATCAAGAGTGGAGTGAGGCAGGAATGTGTGCTCGCGCCGACCCTCTTTGGGATCTTCTTCTCCATGTTCCTATCGTACGCTTATGGCCCATCTGTGGGCGGTGTTTATCTGCACACCGGGTCAAATGGGCGGCTGTTTAACCTGTCCCGACTGCGTGCGAGGGCCAAGGTGAATACGGTGCTCATTATGGAGATGCTATTTGCGGATGATGCAGTTCTAGTGACCAATAGTGAGGAGGCCTTGCAGAGACTGGGAGACAGATACGCCGAGGGGTGCAAGCAGCTTAGGCTCACCGTAAGTCTGGAAAAGACAACTGTTTGTGCACAGGGTATTACCACTCCACCCTTCATAAAGATTGCTGGCGTCACTCTGGAGGTAGTCAACAGCTTCACTTATCTAGGGTCTGCCATCTGCAACTCTCTCTCGCTCGAGAGGGATATATAGACAGTAGGCTTGGCAGGGTCAGTATCGTCATGGTTCGCCTGACGAAGAGAGTCTGGGAGAACACTGCGCTGTCTCACTACACCAAGCTCCGGGTCTATCAGAACTGCGTTCTTGACACGCTCATGTATGGAAGCGAGAATTAGATCACGTACACTAAACAAGAACGGCGGTTGAACACCTTTCACGTGAAGTGTCTACGGCGTTTATTGGGGATTGGGTGATAATACGGTCTTACAGAGAGCAAACACTCACAGCATGTACCCGATGTTGAGCCAGCGATGTCCCCGGTGGTTGGGACATGTTTATCGGTTGGAAGACGAGAGGCTGCCAAAGGATATCCTTTATGGACAGCTAGCCATTGGGGTTAAAAGAATCCGCTGTCTCACACTGCGATTCAAGGACGTATGCAAGAGGGACATGAAGGCATATCATGAGATCAAGTTCCATCTCTACAGTAGAACAGAAGATGTGCCTATAATGAGATCAGGTTCCATCTCTACAGTAGAACAGAAGATGTGCCTATAATGAGATCAGGTTCCATCTCTACAGTAGAACAGAAGATGTGCCTATAATGAGATCAGGTTCCATCTCTACAGCAGTACAGAAGATGTGCCTATAATGAGATCAGGTTCCGTCTCTACAGTAGAACAGAAGATGTGCCTATAATGAGATCAGGTTCCATCTCTACAGCAGTACAGAAGATGTGCCTATAATGAGATCAGGTTCCGTCTCTACAGTAGAACAGAAGATGTGCCTATAATGAGATCAGGTTCTGTCTCTACAATGAACGCCACATTTTGTGTATAATGACCAAGTGACGACAATGATCATCATCAACTTTCTATTTCTACTCCCTGAGGAGCACTGGTCAATTGCGACTGTTGTTGCGATGTATAATTCTCAGCCACAATCAATGCTATGCTCTTCCAGTGGTGGTTTTTGTTGACCAATATTTGACATAATGAGGTCAACAAGTACACTTTAGTAGCCATTTCGGTCATGCTTAGTAGGATGCAGTGAACATATTGTTTCCTCTTGCAATTATAAATGTATAAATGTGTAGAGATAAGAAAAGAAGTATATTTGAATGCTTATGTAAATATACACCGCACCTTGTTCTGATGATTTCATATCTAGTCTCTGAAAAGTTTCGACATCGATGTCATTTCCTGAGAGATGCTCGTCTAGAACCATCAGATCAGCACGTGAATGTAACACAAGTTTCTCAGTTCCCCGAGCGGAATTGCATCGCCGAGAATCCGAGGTGTCCGAAAGACCAGAACACGTAACGACACGACGGTCGGTCGACTCCTTGCACGTGTGTCCAACACGCGACAGAGCCCTGCTAAGATTGGACTCTCATGTTACAGCACATCTCGCAACACCACTCAGATAATGTCGCCATACTTTTCTTGAGGGAGCCACGTAGCGCAGTGGTTAGCGCGCTGGCTTCGCATCTGAGTGGTCCTGGGTTCATTCCCCAGTTGAGGCGGTAATGTTTTTTTCAGACCGCAATGGCCCCCGGGTCGACCCAGCCTTAAATGGGTACCGGTTCAGTCCGGGAAGTAAAAGCGGCGAGGGAGAGGAGATGGCTACCGAGCCTTTGAAATGTGAGATCGCTAACACCTCACACTTTTCTTGCAATGAATAACTATTATTATTATCAGTATTATGATTATCTAATAATGTTACCTAACTCCCAAACAAATCAACTGGACATAAAATGACATCGACTTCAGCCCTGCACTGTATTGTACTTGTTGTTATCGGACATTTTGACTTCTACAAATGTGTCACAATTAGTTCATCCTTTTTCAGCACAGACCCATGTGGAATAAAATACTCTTTATTATTCTAGCTAAGCTGCAGGAATGACAGTCAACAACTAAGTAGCCTTGTTTCAGGTTTTCTCTCTCGCAAATAATCATTGTCGGAGTCAGACTATATTTTGATTTGCTACTTGGAGACACAGCTTGTCATATGGAGACGTTTCACGATTAACTTACTAACACTTCATCTCCATTGGCAGTCACGGCTAAGCGACTACCTTTAGTAGTTTATAACAATTAATCATAGATGTGCACAGGAAGACTGTCTGGTGAGGCACACCATACTGATCAGACATGTTAGTCAGGGTCAGGCAAAATATACTGGCCAAGACTCTCACCTCGGCTTCCTTGTAATCCTCTGTGCAAACGGATTGTTTTCATGGCAGCTTGGCTAGCGAGGTGAGGGATCGACGTGATCATCATAGTAGTGATGGACACGCAAATAAAACCAAGCATAGCACAACCGTATGGAGGACCCCGGTCTACCTCCATCAGCACGCTCTGGATGTAATGAAAGCTACGACAACCCGCCACTGAACGTCCTTTTTAGGGCACACAAAAGAGTAGTCCTACTCATTGTGGGCATTCAACAACAACAACATTCCACGCTGCCATATACCCAGCAGTAAATGGCTGCCTGACTTGCAGTTAAAGTAGAAAAAGTGCATAGAAAGGTAAATTTTAACCCCCACCCGCCTCCTGTAGAAACAATCTGAGACCCGATCTAGTGCATTAAACGCTCTTGCACTTTATCCCCGACGGCAATACTTGCTGTGAGGATATCTTTACCTCATCTTGTAGCCCGCTGATACATATTCGCTGGGTCTAGTTGGGTTAAGGTGAAATGAAAGACTTCGAACAAGCTCACGTTGTTACACGTCTCGCGAGTTGTTTAACATCATTGTAACATACAATGCACTAAGGCAGCGGGTCTCAACCGTTTTTACCTATGGCCCTTTTATAAGTATCTATCACCTCTGATGTCCACGGACCCTCGCTGATTGATGTCAAATAAAGATGCATGATGTCACTGTTGTTTTATTTATATAAACAACTGAACTTATAGTAAACATTTATAAATTTTAAGACATTCACTACCACCAACGAAATGCGATGCTAACATATTATCATACAATTATTATCAGTTTATGTAAAGATATGGTTATGGCTGATGCAAACCAGCAATCTTTTGAATATAAGCTGGCAATTTTGTTAACGGCAAAGATAGCCTCTCTAAATCATAACAAGACGTATTCGAGCGTTAGATAAAAATGGGATAAACTCAACTAAAGTCACGGCCAACTAGATAAAATGTGATATACTCGACTAAAGTCTCGATCAACTAGATAAAATGTGATAAACTCGACTAAAGTCACATTCAACTAGAAAAAAATGTGATACACTCGACTAAAGCCCCGGTCAACTAGATAAAATATGACATACTCGACTAAAGTCACGGTCAGCTAGACAAAATGTGATAAACTCGACTAAAGTCACATTCAACTAGAAAAAATAAGATACACTCGACTAAAACCACGGTCAACTAGAACAATTTTTATAAACTCGACTAAAAGCACAGTTGACTAGAAAATATCTTTGGACATCCAACAACAAATAATATTACCTTCTCGTAGAGCTTTAGAAACTTATCCACAATGTTACTTCTATTCGAAAACTTGGACAAGTGTGAATCAAACTTGAGCTTGGACACTGCTATGTAAACCAATCAGACATCCTTGTAATGGGATATCAACTTCAACTTTATTTATTAGATTTGGATCGCCAATCTAAAATCTTCATCTCTGGTTGGTCGCTGAGCAGCATTGTCATATCCCAATAAATATGTTTCAAATGCGCAACATTCACGTGAAGATCATCATCCTGATTGTCTGTATCAACAGTACCTGATTTGATCAAGTGCTGGAAAGAAGTCATTGTACCTCAAGATATGAAAGATGCCAAGATTGTAATATTATAAAGAAAAAGGTGAAAGAAGTGACTGTAGCAATTATCAACTATCGAGGTGTCCCAGTGCAGAGTGTTGACGGCAAAGTCTTCGCAAGAGTAATCTTACTAAGGCTACATTAATTGGATGAGATGTGTATCCGGAATAATGGCGTGGATTCAGGTTTGGAATATCAAGTCTACACGGTTTTCTTTCTTCGGCAACTTCGGGAAAGGTCACGTGAGCGGAATCCACCTTTTTATATTGCTTTCATTTACCTGTCGAAGGCTTTTGATTTGGTTTGTAGCGATGGACTTTTGTAAACCATCTCTAAAATAGGCTGCCCAAGCAAACTGCAACGAATAATCATATCGTTCCACGTAGACATGAAAGGAACAGTCCAATATGATGGTAGTATATCACAACCATTTGGTATTCTAAGGTGTTAATCGAGGCTGCCTCCTGACCTCAACTCTGTCCGAAATCTTCTTTGTTCTGTTGCTGAAGCATGCATTTGGTAACACAAACAAAGGAATCTGCCTTCACACTAGGTCGGATGGTCGACTGTTTAACCTTGCAAGGCTCAATGTCAAAGCCAAGATCAGCGAGATCACCATCAGGGACTTGCTCTTTGCAGATGATGCTGTAATTGTCACCTACAGTCAGCAGGAACTTCAGACCTTGGTAGACATTCCCCGAAGCTTGCAAAGATTTTGGTCTCACAACAAGTCTCAACAAAACAAATGTAGATGCCACGTCAACTCTTAGTATCGATAATTATGAACTGGCAGCTGTACACCAATTCCCATACCTGGGATCCCTCATCAACGACAAGCTAACTCTATAAATAGACATTCACATTTGCTCGCTTTACGACGCGTGTTTGCGAAAACCAGATACTGGCAATTCAAATCATGGCCAAGGCGTACCGCGTATGTGTCGTCGGCACGTTTCTTTCTACATGGTAGCGACACTTTGGCAACATATGCCAAATAAGAGTTCAGACTTAACACCTTCCATCTACGGCGCCTACAAATGCAGTGGGGCATTCTAGCATCGGCCTTCCCTTCTAGCATCGGCCTTCCATTCTAGCATCAGCCTTCCATTCTAGCATCGGCCTTCCATTCTAGCATCGGCCTTCCAATGTAGCACCGGCCTTCCATTGTAGCATCGGCCTTCCATTCTAGCATCGGCCTTCCATTCTAGCACCGGCCTTCCATTCTAGCATCGGCCTTCCATTCTAGCATCGGCCTTCCATTCTAGCATCGGCCTTCCGTTCTAGCATCGGCCTTCCATTCTAGCACCGGCCTTCCATTCTAGCATCGGCCTTCCATTCTAGCATCGGCCTTCCAATCATATCAATCTCCTTGAGCAGCGAAGACTACCATGCTTTGCTCATTATCGTTGCGTGGAAGATTGTCCCATTTCCAAAGATATCCTCTATGGACAGTCGATGGATGGCAAGAGAAGAGAACAGTCGATTGGCCACAGCTGAGGTTAAAATAATTGTATAGACAAGATATGAAGACCCTGGACATGAATCTGTCATCCTAGGAAGACGAAGCTGCAGACCGACCCAAGTGGTAGTGACGCTGAAGGGCCATTTCACGCTTGTTGAAGAGACGCTTTTGCAACACCGAAAAGTGAAACAACATCGTCAGAAGGAGAAAGAAAACAAGAAACACTAAGTATATATTCTGTTGTCTACCACTCCAAGTGGTATCATCCTTAATCAGTCATGAGTAAAAGGGTCTACTATTGTAGCCAGGCAGTGAGATTGCATGAATTCATGACGTCCATTGTTACTAAAAAAAATAGTTTGTTTCCTTTTTAATTAGATATGCCTATTGTTCTTTTTTAAAAATCTGACAAATGTTATTTCAACGCACTTTACTTTCCAAAATGTCTGACAGATAAAAGTAAGTCACACGTAGCAGCAACCATCTATATTTTCTCCAAACTGTTTGTCACTTAGAAATATAATAAATCTTGACCCAAAGCGTTGTTGTTGTTGAATGCACACAATGAGTAGGTTTACTCTTTTGTGCGTCCTAAAAATGACGTTAAGTGCTGATGAAGGTGGACCGGGGTCTTCCAGGCGGTTGTGCTATGCTTGGCTTCATCTGCGTGTCGTTCACTACTAGGGGGATCACCTCGAATCTCACCTTGTTAGCCAGACTGTTGTCCTCGACAACAGCCCGTTTCGAGGACGACCAAGGAGATACTAACATTGTCTGATCAATGTGTTTTACCTGACCAGACGTTAGCCTCATCGTCCCTGACCCAAAGCGTAAAACAGCCAATTTTTCTTCGTTAGGCATCGAATATCGAATCTCTGTGTCAATAAGAAAGTGTGTACAACTGTCCCAATGTTTCTCACATAATTCTTGGAAAAAGCCATCTTAAAATGCATTTGATTTGATGAAGTTGACAGCTATTTTTACAATAGAAAAAGAATCCTGCTAACCTTCTCTGGATGTCCCCTGACACATCAAAGGGTGGCGGTGCAAGAAATTCAACAACATCATTTTAAAAATTAGCAATAAATCCTATATACATGTCTACCATAAACATACCACAATCAGTTGGACAAGTTGTTATATTTTCTCGAGGAATACTTTTATCCTGGAAATAATTTATAATTTCTTCAAAAATGGTCTCACTGTTGGTGTCTGTTTTACGCTTTTAAAGAAATAACATCTTCTGACAAAGTTAATCATCAAAACCTAACATTTGCCATCATAATTACTTCATTATCACGCACAGTGGATTAATCTATTTGTACGTCGCTTTTCTGTATATGAAGTTTTGAAACTCCCGTGTGTTTTGATTTATTACAATCGAAATGACAACAGACAATGCAGGCAAAGTCAATGCTTCGTCTATGTTGTTGTTGTTATTGTTGTTGTTATTGTTGTTGTTATTGTTATTGTTGAATGCCCACAATGAATAGGACCACTCTTTTATGTGCTATAAAAGGGACGTTAAATGGTAGGTTGTCGTAGCTTTCCTCACATTCCGAGCGTGCTGATGAAGGTGGTTGGAGTCCTCCAGGCGGGTGTGCTATGATTGGCTTCATCTGCGTGTCCCTCACCACTACGAGAATCACGTCGATCCCTCACCTCGTTAGCCAGGCTGTCGTAAAAACTGCATTTTTCCAGGAAGGGCTGTGTGGAAGCCGAGGTGAGAGTCTTGGCCAAAATATCTTTCCTTCTCTTCGTCTATGTTGTGGGGCTTCCTTGCTTAAACAATTAATTTGGAAACCTTATAGGAGACAAATAAGCATGTATCCACTTTAGTAACTATTTGACTAAACTTAACTTAACATCTTTATACTGGTTTAGAAGACCCTGGCAGAGTCTATATTGTTCCAATTGTTTCCTTCAGTTGATTATCTTATAAACCTGTATTAAATCACCTCAATTCTTCTCTTTTCTGACATTACCGGGTCTTCCCTCATAACTAAAATTCTGGAATCCCACTTCTTCTTCTTCTTCTTCTGAATTCGTTCTCAATCTCCCGCTACCAAGCCCTGGACAGGACTTTGCAAGTGGCAAAATGTAGTCCAGAAACCGCAATGCGTTATGTCGCTAGTTTACATCTTGACTGCGATATTTGCATCTGTCGGTCCGACACATCCGTCTTCGGTCTCTGGAGTCCGACTATCAGTTGTGTCGCTCTTCTGTGTATTCTGTACAGAAAGGTTATATCCCCTCTGCGATAAAGGCTCCCTCCACATGTGAACACAGAAAACATGTTTAACTGTTGCCCTTGAACTTACCGGCAGTTCTTACAAATGAATCTATCGATTTATATTTCTTATCTTCGTGCCTATTTCCAGGTGTTTCGGACACTTACACGACCGCCTGCTTTCATGTGAAAGTCTAGTCATATATTGAACACACAGACAATGAGGTAATTAAGGAAAACCATGAGCCAAAATATTCAAAGGAATATTGATGACAACATTTTTGTTCGTGGCCACAGCAGCCACGAGTAATCTGCTGATTTCTTTGGCTTTTTTAAATGGACAGTAAATGATTTTTTTAAGTTTTAAAATGTAGTTATGTTCATGTGTACTTGTAGATAGAATATTGGTACATTTAGTTGTGTTCATGTGTACTTGTAGATAGAATATTGGTACATTTAGTTGTATTCTTGTGTACGTGTCGTGATTAGGTGGTGTGAGTTCGACTCCGGACTCCGCCGTCTTTTTCACGGGTGCTTGATGCGGAGTCGCCTGCATCTCGTAGTCGCCTCCTAGTCGTCTTGTCCTTGACTTCCCACTGGGGTCGGGCAGCACGAGACGAGAGAGAGATGATAAAAAGTAGCGCAGTTAATCCTTACTAAAAATACCGCTAGCAAAATTAATTATGCCATCATCGTCTACGATGGACGGCAGCTTTGCCTTGTGTACGTGTAGATATAATATTGGCAAATATAGCAGACATAGCATAAATGAAGTTCATCTTTAATCACAGAAAATAAACATGATTGTTGCAAAATGTGTGATGAATATAACATTACATTCAGCTTTAAGCTCTAGACCGCAGCACATGTGAAGCTACAGCCAGTGTTTACACGTTTCTATGTAGACGATCTTTTAAGTAAAATTAAACATCAGTTGGTTGGACAGGATCTTCCGTACAACCCATTGTAAGATGTCATCGCCCCGTCATATAGAGCTGGACATCAAGCAATAGAATAGATGATAGATTGGACACGCGCTGAAGTCTGCATCGAGCCTTACGCAGCAGGCATCTATTTGAGAACATCAGCTTTAGAAAATGATGAAACCGACTAACACATCTACAAAATATGGTATCCCATTTAAGTACACTATTTATAAAGTTGAAATAAAATCGCGCTGATAGTAAGCATTGAAACTAGTTCTCTCAAAACTGTTAAAAGAGAGACGAGTGCTGGCCTCACGAGACAGTTATGAGACTAAAACTGTACGGAGATAAACACAGTTTTACAAGAAACAGTGCCCTTTGTATAAGAAAGCGGGACCTTGGTCTGAGAATGAACGGAGAAGAAAAAAAAAGACAACTTTTAATTTTACGTTTGTTTGTAAATTATTGTGCAACTGGAACTAAGTTGTAAAAGCGCAATATAATAAAAGATGTATTGTATTTTTAGACTTAGTTTAGAAAGTTTCCTTCCTTTGAAAATCGATGAAGATATAGATCTCTCTTTTCTTATCATTAACTTTCCCTCTCTCTGATCCTGAATGGCTTTCTATTCTTTGAGTGATGTTTATAAGTTTAGATCTAGGACCTACCACAGTGCAAACGATATCGCTGATGTAAATACAAAAAAATACATTCAATGATAATGGACTTGTTATGTTAGTTTTAGTGAAACTGGGAGTGTTATCTATGATAGAGTTACAAGTTTCCACTTTTTTGTATTAAATCTGTGTTCATATACAAACAAGCTGATGACAAAAACACTATTTAGGTCAAAATGCCCTCAAAGATTTTACCATCAATTTCTTATTTTAAATACTAGAACAATGTTGTGTATATGAAGAGTGTACAGATTCTCCAAACACAAAATATATTCAGAATCTGAAGTATTATAATCATTGCTCCGTTGATCACTTTCATTTCCATATCTAATCTATGTATAAATAAGCTATGATGCTTATTTTGTCGATAATCTTTCCATCAGATTGGTCGAAACCATTTTGAAGGCAGAAACATATGTTTACATTAACCAGCTGCCTCAAATCAAACATTCTCACATGCAAAATAACAAAAACACAACAACAAAAAACATTTCGCAGCAAATGTAAACAAAAGTAACACGTAACTTATAAATACTGGATTAGAATAAACATTAGCGATTTTTATTTGAACTGATGATATGGACTTGTTGCTACCACCAGCAATGCCGTACATTGTTTGCTATTGGGTATCGTAAACACACACACACACACAAACACATACACCTACACCTGCAAACATTCACAAACACGCACATACATACACAAATACACAAACTCTTACTCACATATACACACATACAAACACACACACATACTAGACACAAATACACCCACAAACGCACACAAACATACACACACATACACACACATACACACACACACACACTCAAGCCTAGATCTTCATAGTAAGAGAATGTCCCCGTTTTGTTTTGTTCGATTAAGAAGAATCATAAGTTTCATTAAATGAATATTACCATATATCTTTCAAATAGTGTTCAAGTTACTTTTCGTGGGTGACTCGCTCAGAAAAAATCGCTGCTATACAGATGTTGTTCTTTATTGTGGCCCTTAAGAAAATGGCCGTGGCCACCCACTGGAAGGCGTTTGGCCCAAGTTGAGAAACGCTGCACTAAGGCACGTGCTAAAGTACATGTTCCAGGTGTCGAGAATGAGGTCAGATCTGTTAATAATATTCCGTACAGGAATGGAAGAATAGGGGGACAACTCATCATTCGGGGTATCGGAGGAGTAAAGATGGCGTACAGCACATCTTCGGTGACGACTTGCCTTACATGCCAGTGTAACAGATTAATTAGGTGTTGAAAGATGTATTTAGGATTGCATGTTCTGGATAATTAAGCTAGATTCATAACATTGACAGACATGAATACACAAAGTCTTGGCACGGGCTGGCTAGTTCACCAAAGAAAATATCCACTGACTATTTTCTCTGCATGTATTAATAAAAGGGCGGAACGATATATATATATATATATATATATATATATATATATATATATATATATATATATATATATATATATACATATATATATATATATATATATATATATATATATATATATATAGAGAGAGAGAGAGAGAGAAAGAGAGAGAGAGAGATGGAGAAATGAGAGGTAAAAGATAAATTATTATATCGCAGACTCACAAGAAAAGACAATTTAATTTCAACAATTTGTCTACCAGCCCTTGTGTTCACACCAGTGCTCTCCCTTCAGCGCCATTAAATCATGGCTCTAACACATATTTCTTTGTCCGGGCCTATTTTTGTCAGCGAAAATAAACTCATTTCCTCTCAAATATTCCATAATAATTTCTTCGTCGCTGAGGGAATACATAACAAATATCTATTTTGTGAGAACAACCGGATAAACCTCGTCCAGCGTCTGGAGGTTGACAAATTGAACTCATGGACAAGTAAGTCTGTTCAGGTGGTTTGTACGAAACATCAATCATTATACACCGGCTAACAATAATGTTTGTGATCGCTAGGTTATCCATCAGGAATACGCATTAATTGGTCTCTAGATTTACAGAAAGTTATTTAAATGTGATGGCTATTGAAGGTTACTTGCAAGCTGACTCAAGCAAATGAATAGCAGACGTAGTCTAGGCTAGACTTTGATGTACATCATTTGTCAGGTGTACACTCAACTGGCATGCACATACATCCACTGGAGTCGTTGTGGTCGAGAGGTAACGCACTCAAACCGACGAACGAAAATTGTGGATGGTCGAATCCCACAAGTTTCAAGCGACCCTTTGACTCAAGGTAGGTTGGAACCAGAGAGCTCAGTCGGATGTCTTAGAGTTTCTCCAGTATCCTAGAACAGGTCTCCAGTATCCTAGAACAGGTCTCCAGTATCCTAGAACAGGTCTCCAGTATCCTAGAACAGGTCTCCAGTATCATAGAACAGGTCTCCAGTATCCTAGAACAGGTCTCCAGTATCCTAGAACAGACTGACGGAGATACTAAGGATGGATATGCCTGCCTGTATGGTTTTTGTATTGTCCTGTTGTTACCCTCTTTTGAAAATTGATATAAATATGGCTATGTCCCAGTCCTCGTGGAGCCAGACTGACGGAGAACCTTCAACAACAAGTTATAGTATAGCTTCCAGGTATGTTACTATTCCTGATGTTTGGACTATCATGTCCAGTTGCTTTGCTAACCTCTAGTTTCTTCACCTGCTCCATTGTGATGTATTCCCCGCCATTGATTTCCATCTATCCATTATCTCAATCAAAGTGCTTAGCAAATCACCTTATCTGGCTTCACAAATTCAGTGGATACTATTTTTCCTTCCCATTGGTCTTTATGATACTGTTGAATAGCTTCTGGATTTCCCCAGCATTCTTTTCCGGCATTTCTCCAAAGTCTTCGCATAACTTATTTGTTTATGTTAACACTTTTCTTGATTTGCTTTGTGAGTTTTACATATTCTTAGTATTTCTCTATTTTCCCATGTGCCCAAGTATTATTTTCATACCTGTGTCACATCATCATTTTGAATTCTTCCTTCTCCAAGTGTGTCCTCTTTATATCCCCAT
This sequence comes from Ariolimax columbianus, assembly GCA_036924085.1. Taxonomy (NCBI): domain Eukaryota; kingdom Metazoa; phylum Mollusca; class Gastropoda; order Stylommatophora; family Arionidae; genus Ariolimax; species Ariolimax columbianus. Next base: position 136,589,082 of record JAVGWX010000003.1, read on the forward strand.
GACTCTGACATCACCACATGATTCTGCTGCAACGGTTTGGGGAATAGTCTCGAGCTATTCTTCCAGTCATTTCCTGTGAAGCCGAACAGCGACATTAACAGTAGCGTACAGAACCAACGTCTTCAGGAAGTCGACAGCTTCACCTATCTTGACACTACCCGAGATAGAAGAACTAATATCGACTCCAAGGTCAACAGCCGGATTGCAAAGGCAAGTCCTGGTTGAGGAAGATTGCAAGGGAACGTCTGGAACCAACAAGGCATCTGTACCCCCCCCCCCCCCCCCCCCTCCCTTTTCCAATTGACTCCTGGACAAAAATTTTTTTGGGTTTTTTTTGCTTACATATTTGCCTCACTAGTTTCTACTGGCGGAGGCGCGCCATTTTCCACCCCAGACCGTAGTCAATTGGGCGATATCAGGACGCATAAACCAGTGCTTGGATGAATGTGTGCGTCTGTATGTACCTATGCTAGGTTTGTGCGCCCTTAGAAGCTAGCCCAACCAAAGTGCAATGGAAGGGCCTCACCACGAGGGCGCGTGTGAAAGTTGTGCAAGAGTGTGACTGTAGGACAGAGTCAAATGAAACAGAGTGAGGTAAGAAGAGAGAGAAGAGTTGCCCCCAGGGTAGAAGACCTGGGGACAAAAATTCAGCTCATTCGCCCTTAATTTGGCATTATCGTTAGAAGGAGTTCCTCTGTAAGAAGCATATTACCCTAAATTTTCCCCCTCCCTTTTTTCTAAGTTTATGTGAGAGCTAGGATTTCCAATTTTGAGTTCTACATTATCTCATGTGCACGTTCTCATTTCCGTTGACACATCTAATATTCCATGTTCCCAAAATCGTAGTTCGTAATTCCCGCCAGTTCGTCATTGTTAATGTCTGTCAGATTTTCTCCCCTTTGTTGATGTGTAATCAGATGGGTAGACAGGCACACATGTGATTTGTCTCGCGTGTTTTCGCATGATGGAAGAACTGCCTCATTTGGCCTCCATGAAGGGCACGATTTCTCATCCACGGCTGTTTATTTGTGTTTACAGCTGATTTTCAAATATAGAGGCCATTCAGCTAACCACTACCCAGCTGACTTGCCTGGTAGGAGGGGTCCGACTCTTCCACCAGAACATATTGATACCACCAACATGAAGATAATGATGATATAATCCCTTTTGGTGTGAGCGGGCAGCTCTTGATAGCCCAATGCCTTCCGGACAAAAAGACACGTCGTCCTTAATTGTTGTAGTGATGTTTAGGGCGTGTTGTGTGTGGTAAGGTGTGGCGGAAGCAGCAGGTTCCGCAGATCGTCCAATCCTGGGCACAAATTCAGGAGGTGCTCGACGGCTGGAGGCACCTCATGATGCAGGCCCTCTGGTCCCACTCTGGTACCACCTCACGTGAGATCAAGGGTCTCTGTAAAACTTGCGGGATTCGATCATTCACCGTTTTTGTTCACCACTTTGGGAGGCGAGTGCCTGACCTCTCGACCACTGCGACCCCTGACCTCTCGACCACTGCGAACCATACAAGACTTAGAAGTCTGTAGACAACCAGTGTTACTTTCAAGTCGTGTAGTTTTGTTACAAAGTGACCAGCGGACGATTAGGATGTTCATGTCCCAGGAAATCAGCCGGCACAGTCATGTTGGCGCTGTATGGGTCTGTGTTGATGGATCTGAGGCTGTCATTGGCCAGCTCTTTCCTAAACAGAGGACCAGTACTGATCAATGACGATGGTTTCACTAGTTCCGTCCAACTGCATACCAGTCCGCCTGCCTCCATCCTCTGTTGTTTACCTAGACATTCGCTGCCCCTTGGGATGTGTATTAATGCGAATTCTGGAACCTGATTTCCCTCGTGATATCTGCACCAGACGGGTTGTGAAGAAAAAATATAAAATACCCAATACCGACGTCTACAAACGCATACGACGTTCAGCATATTCAGTGACAGGCTATGGTGGTAGTTTTCCAGTAGATGATATCTCCACCATGGCCGGTCCTAAGCCCGGAGGAGAAAGGGGGAAGGTTGAGCGTAGGGTCAGCTACCTCACCTCGTCAAAAAAAGCAATTGACACATAAAACAACAACAAAAGCAAACCAAAAGCCGTCTTTAAAGGGAAAGGTACCATCAGCAGGGCCTATTACTCGGTTCAGACAAACCCGAAAGAAAGCTGGACTGCCGACTACCTGTCTTTCGACAAGGAAGCCTTCCAGACTCGGCACTTGGAATGTTAGAACGATATGGGAGGTGGGGAAGACAGCGCAGATTGCAAAAGAGAGGGAGAAATATGGCATTAATATCCTTCGGCTGAATGAGAGTAGATGGACTCAGGAAAGGTATTATTGGCAACAGGGAAGACTGTGATATACACAGGACATGAGGAAGAGAACGACACACAGAGGGAGTGGCCCTAATGCTCTCTGTGGAAGCCATATTGCGCTCATAGAGTGGAGAGCAGCCGGATCACGACTGTTGATGGCTACATTTCGAACAAAGAATAAGACGGTTAAGCTTAGGATACTCCAACAAATGAAATAGAAGAAACAGTTAAAGAGGTTTTCTATAGCAGATTACAGCAACTATTGGAGGAGACAGCGAGTAGTGGCATTATCATACTAATGGGAGATTTCAACGCAAAAATAGAACATGACAATGTGCGATATGAGGAGATCATAAGGAGGGAGGGACTAGGAGTAGGACATGACAAGGCGGGATATGAGGAGATCATAGGGAGGGAGTGACTAGGAGTCCTAAACGAAAACAGAGAGCGGTTTGCAGATTTTTGTTAAGGAAGCAAATTGGTCATAGGAGGAAGTATGTTTGCACACACAGGCATTCATAAGGCAACATGGGTTTCCCCGGACCAGAAAACGTAGTATCAGATAGAGCACATCTGCGTAATTTCCAAATTTAGACGATCATTATTAGATGCCAGGATCTACAGGGGGGGGGGGGGGGGGGGGGTGTGGTCTCAGACCACTTTTTAGTGATTGCGAAGGTACAGCTGAAGTTAAGGATAAACAGAACGATGCAAGTCAGCAGGCCACGGTACTGCCAACAATGCATGAAAGAAGATGATAAGAAAAACGAGTTCCGTATAACACTCAGGAATAAATATCAAGCACTGCAGCAGCTAGATGAAGGGACCAGCATTGAGGATAAATTGGAACAAGTACAAAGTACATGGAAAACTGCATGCGAGGAAGTACTAGGAATGAAGAAACGGCAGCATAAAGAATGGATAACAGCAGAAACAATCACTAAAATCGAAACGAGGTGAAATAAAAAAATGACCTAACTAAATAGTATAACGCGAGCCGCAAAACGCACAGCACAGAAAGAGTATGTAGAGACCAACAAAGAGTTTTTAAAAAAGCATCAAGGCGGACAAAAGACCTTACATTGATGGTCTGGCTGAGGAAGCGGAAGAGGAAAATTTGAAAGGTGTTTATGAGGTTACCAAGAAAGTATCAACAACAAGGTAGACCAATCGAAAATAAACTTGGGGAAAAGAATAACTAACCTTGAAGAAAAGATGGGTAGAATACTTTAAAGAGCTTTTGAACAAGCCAGCACAAGACAACCCACCAGACATCTCATCAGGAGGACCTGCCAATAAACTGCAATAATTCAGTAAAGAAGAGATTATAGAAGGGCAATAGAATTGCTAAGGAACGGAAAAGCAGCAGGACCTGATAGGATACACCGGGAAGTCATAAAATGTTGAAACATCTACTAACATGCTCCACAACTTGATAGGCGCCTGGGAGCAAGAACGCTTACCAAAAGATTTAAGAGAGGGTTACCTGGCGAAATTGCCTAAGAAGGGAGATTTACCGGAATGCAAAAACCATAGAGGAATAATGTTATTATCAGTGCCTGGAAAGGTGTTAATAAGAGTAAAACTATAAAAGTTCAAAAGGCAGTAGATAACAAGATAAGGGATGAGCAGGCGGGCTTAAGACATAATAGATCATGCATTGATCAGATGGACACATTGCGAAAGGCCAAGGGTTGGTTGATGGCCTATGCACTCCTTGCTGATAGAAGACGAAAGGACAAGGGTTGGTTGATGGTCTATGTACCTCTGGATGATAGAAGGCGAAAGGACAAGGGTTGGTTGATGGTCTATGTACCTCTGGATGATAGAAGGCGAAAGAGAAAGAGACAGATGAAATCTGCCAATTAGAGGGATGCAGAGGACGAGCAAAAAGGGGGTGTGGTGGTCGTTGTGTGTTAATGTTGCTTTTACATGGTACCGCTGTGTACAGTGTAACAGTGTGTGTCCCTCAACTGTTCCAACATATGGCTTAAGTGTGTACAGTGTAACAGTGTGTGTCCCTCAACTGTTCCAACATATGGCTTAAGTGTGTACAGTGTAACAGCGTGTGTCCCTCAACTGTTCCAACATATGGCTTAAGTGTGTACAGTGTAACAGTGTGTGTCCCTCAACTGTTCCAACATATGGCTTAAGTGTGTACAGTGTAACAGTGTGTGTCCCTCAACTGTTCCAACATATGGCTTAAGTGTGTACAGTATAACAGTGTGTGTCCCTCAACTGTTCCAACATATGGCTTAAGTGTGTACAGTGTAACAGTGTGTGTCCCTCAACTGTTCCAACATATGGCTTAAGTGTGTACAGTGTAACAGTGTGTGTCCCTCAACTGTTCCAACATATGGCTTAAGTGTGTACAGTGTAACAGTGTGTGTCCCTCAACTGTTCCAACATATGGCTTAAGTGTGTACATGTGTGCTGTGTAGTGTTGTGGGTGTGGACAGTGAAAGAAGAAGTTGGTCGGATGAGGGGGGGGGGGGTGGTGGTAGGAAGGATTGATACCCTTAAAGTGACAGATGAGAATAACCTTTTGAGATCATTCATGAAGGGGTGTGGGGGGGGGGGGTCCATCCGTCATGAGAGGGTCCATCCGTCATGAGAGGGGTCCATCCGTCATGAGAGGGTCCATCCGTCATGAGAGGGTCCATCCGTCATGAGAGGGTCCATCCGTCATGAGAGGGTCCATCCGCCAGTCGTGGACAAGATTCTAAAATAGAGACCATGCACTGTTAGAGAGTTCATTCACTGAGGTCTCCACTTTTTTTGCAGTGAGATGACCAGTTAACTTCTTCGGTAACACGCCTTACCTAACTGTAAGACGAGCATCCATTTACACTTCGGTAGGCTATGGGCGTGTCGCTACCAGAAAGCTATTCCACTACCTTTGTAGCGAGTAGCAGCCGGTTTTTCCTAATACAGATTGGGAGTGAACAATATTAGAAAGATGGAAAAGGAAATGAAAAGGATAGGAAAAGGATAAGAAAAGGCAAGGTTTAAATAGACCTTACATGTAAGGTGCGTGCGTAAGCAATGCCAAGTAACATTAAAAAATTATAATTCAATGTTAGGTATGATAAGGAGAAATATTAAACATAGGAGCTAGGAAATGATAATCAAACTGTATAAAGTATTAGACCTATATTGGAGTACTGTGTACAGGTGTGAAATCCCTGTGGTAGAGAGGATGTAAACATCCTGGAAATGATACAAAGAATAGACACAAAACTGATAGCCGGATTCCAGAATTACAGTTATAAGGAAAGACTCATAAAAACCGGCCTGCAGTGTCTAGAAAAGAGAAGAATTTGAGGTGACTTAATGCAGGTTTATACGTTTATCTATGGAAAGTATAAAATAGACTATAAAACTTTTCAAAATACAACCACCTACAAAAAACAAGATTGCACAGCCTCAAATTATTTAAACAAAGGTCCAGATTAGATATTAGGAAATATCTTTTTTAGCCAGAGAGTGGTGAATGCATTGCCATTGGAAATAGAAGAAGAAGAGTCAATTAATGCATTCAGGTATAAATTGGATGTGCATGGTTTAGTCGCTCCGATTGAAAACCATGGAAACCATAACAAAGAATCGATACTGTGTTAACAATATCGACACAACTGTTAGTTTCCAATTCAAGCGTAGTTCTCTCATCTAAACAAATAAAATAAACAGATTTACAAGATAAAGATCTTTCCCAACAACCTACTTTACCTTTCCCCAAAAAGTCGGCCTGGTCCAATCGGCGAAAAAAATATATAAATCGTTCAAAAGCCATTTGTAATCGAATTACGATACTTTCACCGGCAAAAATCGTGTGTAGATAGACGTGACGAATCCAGCAGTATAAAAATGGCTACTGGTAGGGTCTCCGTACTTGGAGAAAAACAATTTTCAAAATTATTTTTCTGGGGGGACAGCGTGACGAGCTGGGCGTCTCAGACATCCTGGAGCGTGCTAAAGGTTCACCCATTCTGAAATTCTATGACCACACGGTCTTCCGTACCAAAATAATTGTGTGTCTAGCTATCACTTGGTTGGGTGCAGTTTTGTTGTTATTTATGGACCCAAAAAAGGACCTTGATGCTGGTTTGTGAGTTTTGTGGGCAATTAATGAATTTGCACAAACCTCGCTGTTACTGTTCCATTTTATGGCAGCATTATTGGCAATTCCTAGCTCTGATTTACAGAAAACAATGCTAGTCATCTCTTTACTCAATACATGAAGAGAATAATCTCCCTATAGGACAGACGTGTGCCCTCTAACCATGTGCCAGAACGAACAGGAATGTCCTGCTGACATGTGCGACCATCTCTAACGATCTTGGTGAACTGTGAGAGACATAATAAGTCATGACACGTTGTTTAGTACACAGTCCGACGGTGCGTATTATTCGTCTTTCCTGCGAAAACTGCACACAAAAAGTTATTTTCTTGCGGTGCAAGAAATCCATCTTCCACGTACGGAGTTATATCTGAGAATGACATTTGGACATACGTATACCACGCGACTTAAAAATATGGTGCTTCGTGTGGCTACATTCTACAAAATTTGACCTATTATAATCCTTGGGTGAATTAACACACAAGTACCCATGTGGCGATAAACTCGGTAGATTACTCTAGCTTGGTCAGAGTTTCTGTGTCACCCGTGCCTTGCACGTGTTGATCGGTAGTCGCCGCTTGTGGATTCAGTGAGAAAATACGTCGACTGACGATGTAGCGGACCCACACTACAATTAGCCCATCTGTTAGGTAGCAAGTGGTTGTGACAATTCACGAACGCTACAGTGTGCACATATGTAGGTGTGTAGATATGTACGTTGAATATATATATATATATATATATATATATATATATATATATATATATATATATATATATATATATATATGGACATTTTAAGTTACACTTATGTATGTATATATAGGTTTATATATGTATATCCCTTCTGCGGGCATCCTCACCACTATATATTTACACTTAATATAATTATACTACTACTACATCAACCTTATTTATCTATAATTATTTAATCAATTATCTACCTTTCTATTGTTCTGTTGTTGTTTTTTAAAATTAAATTGTGATTTCTATTCCTGAGCCTATCACACATTCAACACATAATTAACTGCGAGAGCTAGAGGACACATGTGAAACGAAGGATCTACAAAGTGACACACAAATCAGTAAATCGCTGACAAGTTGGAGAACATGGCTGCGATAGAAAAATATATGAGAGCAGGCAAAACCTGATACACCAAGACCAGACGGAAGGAAGTCAACACAAATGGGCCTCACAACAGAAGGAAGACCCTTTTCAATTAATTTATATTGTACTCTTAATCCTTATGTATCAAGTATATTGTTTGTCATATTTCCCAATCATTCCATTTCATTCATTCTCGCTGTACACCTCACTACACTGCTATCTTCACAATTGTGCATAAAATGTATGATAGGGTTTTATTTTATTTTTTTAATTTAAAAAAAAAATACAAAAAAAGGGGGACATATATATTTAAATCAGGAAATAAATAAAGAGAGCCGAAGCAAGTATGAAGGAAAATAAATATACTCATTCCCAAAATGGTCCCAGGAAAACAATTGTGCATATATGTGCAAATACCAACGACGGACAACGAGGATCATCAAAAGCGAGGAACAACGGGAGGAGCATCACAGAAGTCCCAGGATAGGTACAAACAGATACACACACGCATCCAAGCACTGGTTTATGCGCCCAAATTGACTGCGGTCTGGGGCGGAATAGGCGCGCCTCCGCCAGTAGCAACTAGTGAGGCAAACACATAACGAAAGGATAATTAAAAGCGAGGAACAGCGGGAGGAACATCACGGAAACACCAGGTTAAGTACAAACAGATATACACACGAATCCAAGCACTGATTTATGCGTCTTAATATCGCCCAAATTGACTACGGTCTGGGGTGGAATAGGCGCGCCTCCGCCAGTAGAAACTAGTGAGGCAAACACATAAAATAAAAAAAATATTTTAAAAAATCGGTCAAGGAAATGTAAAATAAGCTGGTTGTATACAAACTCTGCAGAATCTTATAAACCAGTATAAGACGTTAAGTTAAGTTCTACAGAGCCTGTTAACAAAATCTGACCTGCGTTTTTAATCATGTTTTTTAGTTTGTAAAAGACGTTTTCTAGTTTACGCTCTAGCTTAGATATTGCGCCATGCTCTAGTTTTAATAGAACGTTCTAGAAGTTCTGCACTAAATAGGAGATGTGACAACCTTTCTGCCGTAAAATATCAGCGTTATCCTCTGTCCCATGCCACCTGGAATAGGTTTTACAGGCTGCGCAGTAAACGTAAATAAGCATGGTACGACTTCGTCTTGGCACGTTTTGCGTAAAAGTAACCTTGCCAGGTACGCCAGAGTTAGGTTTGGCCAATACATTTCTGACACCTACGTACTGTAATACATCTGCTATGCAAGCAGTATTAAATGTGAAAGGTAAAGGCACTCTAGCAGCAGTGGTTATACTTAAAGATGAAGTGTTTGAGACTTGATTGTACGAGGTATCAGCTTGTTTGAGATTTGGGAGATATCCACTTCTTTTACCGCATAGCCATCTACCCATGTGCGTCGGTAAACATATAATAGCAACACCATTTATATGGTCAAATAGAATGACAAGCATAGAGATTTGGCAAACTCCACGACAACCGTAAACACAAGAGAAGATTCAGAGGACAAAGTCAGGATAGGCAAGGTAGAATCGTAGGTGGAAATCTCACAATATTATCAAATATGTACTGACGTGGAATCCACAGGGAAGGAGAAGAGTAGGGAAGCCAAACAAAACGTGACGAAGATCAGTTGCATGGAAAACCAAAGTAAATGACCAGGGATGTGGACGACCATTCAATCTACGTGAGCTCTTTTTGCCGGTTGAATCGATTTGAAAGTGACAGTGAGTTACGGACGTATAACTTTTTATTTCTGTTCTGTGTGACATAATATGTTTCATGTGTTGTCATATAATGTCATTTAATGGTGATATAATGTCCTTATATAGTAATAGTTGTGTACGATTCCTGTATAATGACAAACATATCCCTAAATAGTAACAGAACGTGCCTATATGATGATAGAATGCCCCTATAAAGTGATATAGTTTCCTTATATAGTGCTAGAATTTCCCTATATAGTGATATAATTCTTTATATCGTGATATAATTTCCTATATAGTGATATAATTTCCCTTTACAGTGATAGTATTAACCTATATAGGGATAGAATTTCCCTATATATTGCTAGCATTTCCCTATATAGTGATATAATTAACCTATATAGTGAAAGAATTTCTCTATATAGAGATATAATGTCCTTTTACAGTTATAGAATTCCGGTATTTTGGGATAAAATACAATGTCCATATATAGTGATAGAATGTCACTTTACAGTGATAAAATCCCCCTAAGTTGGGATATAATAGAATGTCCCTATAAAGTGATAGACTGGCCCTATATAGTGTTACTTTGTCCCTATATAGTGTTACTTTGTCCCTATATAGTCTTACTTTGTCCCTATATAGTGATATGGTTTCAAGGCTTCATTCGTTCTCAATCTCTCGCTACCAAGCGCTGAAAAGAGATTTGCAAGTAGCAGAATGTAGTCCAGAGAACGGAATGCGCTGTGTCATAGTTTACAGCTTGACTGCAATATTTGCACCTTTCAGTCCAACACATCCGACCAGCATAGTGAAATAATGTCCTAATATCATGATTGCCCATTTATGGTGATAGAATGTCCCTATGTAGTGACATAATGTCCTTATTTGGTGATATAATATTATCATATGGAAAGAATTATTGTAATTGTTGTGTATATGAAGTACATTATTCCCCATGTGATGCTGGACCTTCCCCTGAAGTGGAAGGAACAGACTCAGTACATATAAATGCAAGTTGTAAAAGACGATTAAAAAAGAGTTGTGCATGAAACGAAATTGCTCCTGATACCATCACTGCCATTATCATCCGGTTGATCAGTCCGGAGACTGGTTGTAAGGTTGTCTGAGTATGTCTCTTCATTAAACCTCCTTTTTCTCTGGTTGATCAGTCCGGAGACTGGTTGTAAGGTTATTTGAGTATGTCTCTTCATTAAAACCTTTTTCTCTGGTTGATCAGTCCGAAGACTGGTTGTAAGGTTGTTTGAGTATGTCTCTTCATTAAACCTTTTTCTCTGGTTGATCAGTTCGAAGACTGGTTGTAAGGTTGTCTGAGTATGTCTTTTCATTAAACCTTTTTCTCTGGTTGATCAGTCCGGAGACTGGTTGTAAGGTTGTCTGAGTGTGTCTCTTCATTAAACCTTTTTCTCTGGTTGATCAGTCCGGAGACTGGTTGTAAGGTTGTTTGAGTATGTCTCTTCATTAAACCTTTTTCTCTGGTTGATCAGTCCGGAGACTGGTTGTAAGGTTGTTTGAGTATGTCTCTTCATTAAACCTTTTTCTCTGGTTGATCAGTCCGGAGACTGGTTGTAAGGTTGTCTGAGTATGTCTCTTCATTAACCTTTTTCTCTGGTTGATCAGTCCGGAGACTAGTTGTAAGGTTGTCTGAGTATGTCTCTTCATTAAACCCTATTCTCTGCAGTTCTCTTCATTTCAGCATGTTCGTACTTTAATGCCTCTCCACGCTTGAGATGGAAAGGTGAGTCTTGATCGTCCCGGTCCTCTCTTCCTTTGAATCTTTCCCTCTAGTATCTTCTGTAGAAGACTTTCATGTTTCATATTGTGACCCAGCCAGCTCAACCGACGTTTTTGTTTCATAATGCAATATTTGTCTTTCAGTGAGTACATTGTCATTAGATCTTCTCTCCGCCAAATCACTCTTTCAATTCTACGGTAGCACCACATTGTAAACGCTTCCAAGCTTTTTTCATCCTTCTTTCTGAGTCCATGTCACAGCCCAGTACATTTGGCCATATATTAGTGGCGATTACTCTGTTCATCATTTCTGTCCCGACATTCTTTTATGTTAACAATTTATCTTTTTCTCTGAAGATCTTCTTTTTTCCTTGCAGTACTTGTCTTAATTCTTGTCTCATTGCGGACATCGTCTGCTATGATTTGGCCCAAATATGTAAACTTCTGTACTTGTTCGATTATTTCTCCATTGATGACATTTGTATATGACAATAGCACCACTGTCCCACGAACAGCATTTTGTAAGAAAGGGGCGACTGTGAGACATGGCACAACACCAGCCATGCTTAGGTGATTTTTTAAGAGCAGCATAGATGGCGCCTACCAGGCTGCGGCCTACTTTGCTCTAGTGTTTGTCTATTACAATGGACTCTCACATCGGTTAACCACCCTCTGTGGCACTTTTCCTAACGCAGCGGAATAATAATGTGCTCGATACTAGCCCACTAAGCACGAAATCCTTCTCCCGGCTACATCCAGTTCATACCAGAGCTGGGACCTGCACAGGGGCATCTGCCCCAGTAGAAGTACAGGTCGACTAAGGCTAAGATATATAAATATATATATATATATATATATATATATATATATATATATATATATATATATTGACAACAAAACTCTCAATTTGTCATACAGCTTGAAAATCGTTAACGTTGTCCTAGATAGACGAGTGAGAATAAAGATAAATAAAGAATAGAGTTAAGACGGTTAGACTGTAACATCAAGCAATGACGTCGACAACCAATATATTAAGTAAGGCGGTAAGATTAGCCAGAGAACGGCCGATGTGGATCACCTGATGTCACTTTGGTCTGAGTATTCGTTTTCTACTGTCTCAGATTGATAACAACTGTATATATGTTATATACTGCCCAGCTTTCCTTTATCTTTGCCGTGATAGGAAAGTATCACAATTGTCTCGATATAAAATAAACCGACATTAAAATGTCCTGATGAAATCAATCAACATCCAACGTCGACCATGTGTTACCGAGACCAAATGAAGAACAAGGAATAGCTATACTGTCACCTGTTAGAAATAACATAGGATGATTAGACGTGGAAGTAAAACACCACATTATCTTGTAGAAACTATAAGTCAAACGAAATATTAAAGAATATGCCAAAAACGGATGTGACAGAAAGGCGAAAATATCACAGTCAAACTGTAAACTAGCGACACAACGCAATTCGTTCTAAGGACTACATCCTTCTACTTGCAAAGTCCTGTTTAGGGCTTGGTAGTCGGAGAGTGAGAACGTTCATGGCTTGGTAGTGGGAGATTGATAACGTTCAGGGCTTGGTAGTGGGAGATTGGGAACGTTCAGGGCTTGGTAGTGGGAGATTGGGAACGTTCAGGGCTTGGTAGTGGGAGATTGGGAACGATCAGGGCTTGGTAGTGGGAGATTGGAAACGTTCAGGGCTTGGTAGTGGGAGATTGGGAACGTTCAGGGCTTGGTAGTGGGAGATTGGGAACGTTCAGGGCTTGGTAGTGGGAGATTGAGAACAAACGAAGAAGAAGGCGAAGAAGAAGAATATAAGAATACATCTACAAGATAGAATCATCTACACCTCATGGTAGAAGTATCTAAACCTCACGGTAGAAATATACAACCCATGGTAGAAGTATCTACAACCCATGGGAGAAGTACATTCATCTCATGGTAGAAGTATCTACATCTCATGGTAGAAATATCTACACCTAATGGTAAAAAAGGGCGACTAAAGCAAGTGCAACATTGAAGGAACAGAACCACTGTAAGATTCCAAGCAAGCAATGAAAGGCGATGAAATAAAGTTTTGTTATGGGGATATCCACCTCAGCACGTACGACTACCGATACAATTGTACGAACATGGGCTTCCTGTAAGCGATGGGGGGGGGGGGGGGGGGGGGGGGGGTCTGTTCGTCTGTGACGAGTACACAATTTAGCTTGAAGAGTAAATAAAATCCGTTTTTAATTGCTAATTACGTTTTTAATCGTTACAACATAACGACTCTCGTACGATTATTAATGATATTGCGTTTCGAATAGATTGTGCATAAGATTGTTTATGATGGTGAATCTAAATAGACCTCTACTGCCACAATTTAAACTAACTAAAGCCATCGATAAATGGTACTACAGTACTAAAACTACCAACACGCATGCCTCTGACAGTAATGCATTTTTCTTAAGAAGAAATAGACAAATACTGTGTAATTAAAATAATATATGTTGGTTTAGTTGGCATTGTTATGTAGAAATAAAAGTGAATTAGTGCCTATTTTAAATTTGTTAACATAAATTGCATGACTCTAGTCCGACCATGCTGACTGGTGAAATTTTTGACTAACTGGTAAGCGACCCTGAAATTTGTTATGCCCTGTATATATATATATATATATCGTCTGAAACTGAAAAGACTGGATGTGGACTTTGTAGCACTCCAAGAAACTTTGTTAGCGGACTCGGAGACAATGGGTGAGACAGACTACTTATTCTACTGGCAAGAAAAAGACGCCAACGAAAAGAGAGAGTAAGGTGTGGGCTTTGCAGTTAAAAAGTCTCTATTACATATGGTTGAACCAGGTGATAATGGTTTAGAACGCCTGCTTACGCTTCATCTCCATACCACATTAGGTCCCGCAAGCTTGTCAGTGTATATGAACCTACATTGTGCTCCACACCTAAAGTCAAAGATGAGTTCTATGTTGATTTATCAGAGATCATTAAAAGCATCTATAGCTTGTTCTAGGGAGCCGCGAAGAAGAGTCCATAGCTCAATGTTTGCAGACGATCTGGCTATGTGGACCTCTGAAAAGAATCTCACCATAGCAAGAAATCGGATGCAGACGGCCCTAACATCGCTGGAAGAGTGGGCGAACTTATGGCTGGTTAAAATAAACGAGGAGAAAACCACATGCACAATATTCTCGCTTTCATTAAAACCCCAAAATACCAAATTAAGTCTAAATGGCAAATTCCTGCAGCCAAACGACAACCCAACCTATCTGGGAGTCACATTTGATCGGCGCATGACATGGAAAAGTCAGATTGAGAGAAACCGAATGAGAGCCAGGGAAAGAATGTCAATCATGAGGAAACTTGCTAGCACAAGCTGGGGAGCAGACGAAGGTATACTAAAGAAACTGTACACTGGAAGAGTGAGACCAGTTCTCGAGTATGGCATTGCGGCATGGACAACAGCAGCAAAGGCGAACTTCGCTAAAGTTAGCAAACTTCAAAACCAAGCCATGAGAGTTATAACAGGAGGCATGAAGTCAACGCCAATTGTAGAACTTGAAAAGATTACAAAACTGCAATCCATGACCGATAGAAGAGACTGCAGAGCCCAGCTGCAGTCAGAGAAACTCCGAAGACTGACTGACCATCCAATGCACCAGAGACTAAACAATTTGGGAAATGGGAAACTAAAGCGGAGAAACTTTGCAGAAATTGCCAAAGCAAAGATGCACGAAGATCCCATAAACGCACTAACAACACCAAAACCCATCACTACTGTACGAAAACCTACCTGGAGGCAGGATATATTTCCAGAGGTAATAGAAAATATACCAGGTATTGGAAACAAAAACTGCCAGACTGAAAAAGAAAGGAGAGATACTACCCTAAGCTTCATAACGAAAAGCTACCCAAGCATGGACTGGACCCATGCATACACCGACGGTTCTGTAACAAACGCTACACAGAACGGAGGGGCAGGAGCATTCCTGAACCTACCAAATGGCAGAAAAATAACACTGTCATTCGTTACTGGTAAGTACACAAGCAATTTCAGAGCGGAGGCAGAGACACTGAGGGCGGCAGTGGAAGAAATGGTGACACACAGTGAAAATGAAAGCCATATAGTCCTGCTTACAGATGCTCTCGCCGTAGTCACAGCGCTAAAAAGCCAGAAAAATACTGAGCTTAATGACTTAAGAGCAGCACTCTGCAAACTGTGCCAGCAGTCTGCACCAAAAAGAGTAGTGGTACAGTGGGTCCCATCACACTGCAACATCCAAGGCAACGAGGAGGCAGACAAACTGGCAAAAGAAGGTGCAAGACTACCCCAAACAGATACTAGTATGACGTACGAAGAGTCAAAACGGCTTATCAAAGCCAGATACATGACCAAATGGGAAACCGAACATACTGGTTACACCAAAAACGATGCCTATTACCAGTTGAACCGAAGAGAGCAGGTCGTTGTCTTCAGACTTCGCACTGGCCACAATAGACTGAGGTACCACCTGTTCAACAAATTGAAGATAGGGTGTACTGACGAATGCCCGTGCGGTACTGGTAAAATGACCGCTGAACATCTGCTGCAGAACTGCCCGACATTCGAGGATCGGAGAGAGCAGATGTGGCCATCACCAGTGGAACTGCAAGACAAGCTCTATGGCAGTGGCGACAGCCTCAGGATGACCGCCGCTTTTTTCGAAAAAATAATGGTTACTGTCTGACTGCGTACGAAGAAGAAGAAAAAGAAGAAGAAGAAGATCATTGGCTGAAAAGATACACTTTTTGCAATTGTTGTATGATGTTATGTGAGTGCTTGAAAGAGGTTACAATATCTCAAGATATGAGAGATGCACAGATTGTAACATACAAAAACAAAGGTGATAGAAGTGACTGTAATAGCTATCGAGGTGTCTCTCTACGTAGTATTGTATGTAAAGTCTTCGCCAGATATCTCACTAAGACTACAGAAATTGGCTGAGCGTGTTTATCCAGAGTCACAGTGTGGATTCAGGTCTGGAAGATCAACGACCGACATGATTTTTCTCTCTGACACTTCAGGAAAAGTCACGTGAGCAGAACCAGCCCTTTATGTTGCCTTCATTGACTTGTCAAAGGCATTTGAATTGGTTAATAGAGATGGCGTCTTCAAAAATCTTCTCTAAAATAGGCTGCGTAAACAAATTGCTGCGACTAATAATGCCGTTCCATGAGAACATGACAGGAACAGTCCAATTTGATGGTAGCATATCACAACCATTTAGAATTCTAAGGGGTGTTAAGCAGTTCTGTGTTCCGGCTCAGACACTATTCTGAATCTTCTTTGCTCTGTTACTGAAACAGGCATTTGGTAACCCAATTGAAGGAATCTGCCTTCACACTAGGTCGGATGGTAGGCTGTTTAACATTGCAAGGCTCAAGTCCAAAACGAAGATAAGGGAGGTCACCACCAGGGACTTCCTTTTCGCTGATGATGCTGCAATTGTCACCCACAGTCAGCAGGAACTTGATTGATAGATCGCTTCTTCCAGGCTTGCAAAGATTTTGGGCTCACAATAAGCTTCAACAAAACATTTATGTTTTGGAACAGGAAGTAGATGTCACGCCAAATCTTAGTATCGATAATTATGAACTGGCAGCTGTGCATCAATTCATATACCTGGGATTCCTAATCAATGACAAGCTCTCTCTAGACCCAGAAATAAACAGTCGCATTGGCAAAGCTGCTGCTACATTTGCTCGCCTCGCACCGCGTGTTTGAAAAAAAAAGAAACTGACAATAAAAACCAAGGCCATGGTATACAATGCATGTGTTGTAAGCACACTTCTATATGGCAGTCAGACATGGACAACTTATGTCAAACAAGAGCACAAGCTTAACACCTTCCACCAACGGAGCCTGAGAACCATTCTTAAAATTACATGGAGGAACAGAGTGACAAATGCAGAGGTGTACTCTCGCACTGGTCTTCCAAGCATGTACACTCTACTTAGACAGCGAAGACTACGTTGACCTGGTCAAGTTCGTCGCATGGAAAATGATGTCGTATTCCCAAAGATATCCTCTATGGACAGTTGGCGAATGGCACGAGAACAGTTGGCCAACCACCGTTGAGGTTCACAGATGTGTGCAAGCGTGATATGAACGCCCTGGACATGAATCTGACATCCTGGGAAGACGAAGCTGCAGGCCGATCCAGGCGGAGATGTACCCAGAATGACCATCTCACGCTTGGTAAAGAGAAGATCTTCCAACACAGAGAAGTGAAAAGACAACGCCGCAAGGAGAAAGACAACAAAAGCTAAGTAGATTTTGTTGTTGTTGTTATTATTTGTTTCCCCACTCCAAGTCATATCATCCTATAGCCAGTCATGATCGAAAAGGATTACTACTATATATTTATGTGTGTGTGAGTGTGTGTGCGTATGTGTGTTGTGTGTGTGAGTGTGTGTGTGTGTGTTGTGAGTATGTGTGTCTATGTGTGTGAGAGAGAGTGTGTGTGTGTGTTGTGTGTGTGTATGTGAGTGTATGTGTGTTTCTGTGTGTGTTGTGTGCGTGAGTGTGTGTGTGTGTGAGTGTGTGTGTGTGTGTGTGACACACACCAGAATGTCCACCACCAGAATGAGAGCACGTCGTAAGTGACAAACCCCAGTAGATCTAACCCCATTAAGTAGAATACTCTACACACTGCTCTTCAACATGGGAGCTAGCGCCCATTAATGGACAATTTTAGCTTTGAGGTGGAGTGTAGCAAAATAGTTATATTTTGTATTAAAATTATGTCATTATTATTTTTATGGCAATGCAGAGGTTACACAACCTGAGGAAACTGTTACAGAAAACCAGCAAACCAACAAAAGTGACAATTATGATAACCTGTGTTTTTCCGTGACAACATACGGCTGTGAAACATGGACAGTTATCCGAACCTCAAGGTAGAGAATCGAGTCGTTCCAGTTGAAATGTTATTCAAAGATTCTCTGAATACCATGCACAGAAAAAAAGAAGAATCGGGCAACAGTTGCGCATAGAGAACTGATTCACAAATTCCATCATAAACAACAAATGTAAATACTTTGGCCACATCAAAAGACACAACGAGCTTGAGAGAACGCTAATGGAAGGTATGGTGCCAGGGAAACGAGGCAGAGACAGACCTAGAAGGGGATGGCACCAAGATGTCAAGGAATGCTTGGACATGACTCTGGAGGAGGCTGACGATTTGGGAAGAGCGAGATTCTTTGAAACGGGTTGTGATGGGAGCGACTTTCTGCAAAGGACATGACACATGTTGATGATGTATGAAAAACGTTTTAAAATTACAGATTTGGTGGACAATCGCGAAACGTTAGTCAATTTACATTTTAGTGGACGGTAATAATTGACCGCCACAAAAGTTATAAAAGTGGGCGGTGGGGATAATTGACCCTCACGAAAGTTATAAATTTGGCGGTAAGGATAATTGACCCCCACAAAAGTTATAACAAGTTGGGGCCAGGTAGGAAAAGGTTGAGGAGCCCTGGTCTACAACACCCCACTGTACATACATGCCAACGATCTAGTGAACGCCGAGAAGCCTTCTTTGAGAAAAACTCAATCCAAATTATAGATACTGATGATAACCATTTATGAGATACGGGAATCCAGGGAAGAATAACTTGTTTTTATATGGACGGAAACGAGAAGCCAACCTTGTTTTGGCTCAATTTTCGTTTCTTAGCGGCTCTGTTAATCAGTGGTTGGGCGGACTGTATCCCTATATGACGAAGGGCTTGTTATGGCTTCACAAAAGTTGAGACATGGTTGCCTCTTATTTTTTATGACTCCTACGCTCTGGTGTAACCAAAAAGGAGCCTGTTTTAGATTGAAAGAAGCGTCCCTTTGGCAAGAGAAGGTTACACCCGTAACGAACAATATGTACAACCTTATGTTGTCATCAAGGTCGTTTCTATGGTAACGTCAACACGTGGAACCAGTTAACAGCAGAAGTACGCCCCCGTCTGAGCAGATACACGTTCATTGATTGCTTTCAAAGATAAGGAATTTGCCAAAACTGTGGATATTTCTAGACCTTGAACTCACAACGTGATGGCTTTTCCACGCATCGCGTACTGTGAAAGTCATGTGCAGATTACTGTGTGCACTAGGAAGAGTGAGAGAGAGAGAGAGTGAGAGAGAGTACGAAAAGTACATGCGAGCCTTGAGGTGCTGGCGTGACCTCAGAAGCCGTACTGAAGATCGGTTCTGTTCAATTATTGATACGACATGCCGACAAAGAATATTCTTGCTTTGAAGTTTCGAAGTTGATGTGAAAACTATATTAATCGCCTCATTAAATTTTCATTACATATTTATTTTTCCTAATTCAATAACAACATCATTAAGGCATGTTTGTTCATTATCACGATTGTACACCCCAATGTAAAGTTAAGCTTTTGAAACTATTGCACTTAATTATGGTTTCACGTTGTTCTATTCTGTGCCAGCGCGAACGTGACACAAAAATCAGCGCGACTAAGAACGTAAAGCTGGCAGCAAATAATTCGGTTTGTACACAGACCAGTTAAAGTCAAGTTCACTTGTTTGTTCAGAGGAGAATTGTTAGTTGGAGCATTTATTTGTTTCTCAGGCCTAAAGAAACTTAAGTGCGATCTCTGGTAACGCCCACTTCAATTTTCTTCTTTTTCCTCAACTCCATCTCGACGCTACCGAAGCATAAGGATGGCTTCTATAAAAAAAAGCCTGCGTCAAAGCAGTTACAGCAGTGGTTTCTGTTGCAAAATGTTTTACATTATGAGGTTGCTAGCCCCATGCACAACTCTATATAGTAGCCTTTTGGGGGAAAAAAGGAGAGGTGCAACAGCCATATTCTTTCCTTGCTGCATCCAAACGCGGAACATGACCGTCTACCCAGTTGTAAATAGGTAATTAACTTACTGATTTGGACGCAAGACAGCAGGAATTGGAACAGGTTAAAAGACGTTAACAAAATCTGATATCTTTATCACTTCATCTCTGACGGCATTGTTTGGTAATATATGTTGTGTAGGTTTACCTTACTTGTAGCGAAGATGTGCTGATATCTGTCATGTGTAATCCCATCTGTTATATAATGGTACATTAGTCAGTATTTCTACACCTCACGGTAGAAGGGGAGCGACTAAGTAAGTACATTAGTCAGTGTGTGTGTGTGTGTGTGTGTGTGTGTGTGTGTGTTTGTTTGCGCGAGCGCGAATGTCCCTTGGACCAGAGAAAAGCCCACAGGACAATGAAACTCATCAAGAAGAGAAAAGCCCATAGGACAATGAAACTCATCAAGAAGAGAAGAGCCCACATGACAATGAAACTCATCAAGAAGAGAAGAGCCCACATGACAATGAAACTCATCAAGAAGAGAAGAGCCCACAGGACAATGAAACTCATCAAGAAGAGAAGAGCCCACATGACAATGAAACTCATCAAGAAGAGAAGAGCCCACATGACAATGAAACTCATCAAGAAGAGAAGAGCCCACAGGACAATGAAACTCATCAAGAAGAGAAGAGCCCACATGACAATGAAACTCATCAAGAAGAGAAGAGCCCACATGACAATGAAACTCAGCAAGAAGAGAAGAGCCCACAGGACAATGACACTCATCAAGAAGAGAAGAGCCCACAGGACAATGCAACTCAGCAAGAAGAGAAGAGCCCACAGGACAATGAAACTCATCAAGAAGAGACGAGCCCACAGGACAATGAAACTCATCAAGAAGAGAAGAGCCCACAGGACAATGAAACTCATCAAGAAGAGAACAGCCCACAGGACAATAAAACTCATCAAGAAGAGAAGAGCCCACAGGACAATAAAACTCTTTAAGAAGAGAAGAGCCCACAGGACAATAAAACTCATCAAGAAGAGAAGAGCCCACAGGACAAATAAAACTCATCAAGAAGAGAAGAGCCCACGGGACAAATAAAACTCATCAAGAAGAGAAGAGCCCACAGGACAATAAAACTCATCAAGAAGAGACGAGCCCACAGGACAATAAAACTCATCAAGAAAAAAAGAGCCCACAGCACAATAAAATTCATCAATAAGAGAAGAGCCGACAGGACAATAAAACTCATCAAGAAGAGAAGAGCCCACAGGACAATAAAACTCATCAAGAAAAGAAGAGCCCACAGCACAATAAAACTCATCAATAAGAGAAGAACCGACAGGACAATAAAACTCATCAAGAAGAGAAGAGCCCACAGGACAATAAAACTCATCAAGAAGAGAAGAGCCCACAGCACAATAAAACTCATCAAGAAGAGAAGAGCCCACAGGACAATAAAACTCATCAATAAGAGAAGAGCCTACAGGACAATAAAACTCATCAAGAAGAGAAGAGCCGACAGGACAATAAAACTCATCAAGAAGGGAAGAGCCCAAAGGACAATAACACTCATCAAGAAGAGAAGAGCCCAACGGACAATAAAACTCATCAAGAAGAGAAGAGCCCAAAGGACAATAAAACTCATCAAAAAGAGAAGAGCCCAAAGGACAATAAAACTCATCAATAAGAGAAGAGCCTACAGGACAATAAAACTCATCAAGAAGAGAAGAGCCGACAGGACAATAAAACTCATCAAGAAAAGAGCCCAAAGGACAATAAAACTCATCAAGAAGAGAAGAGCCCAAAGGACAATAACACTCATCAAGAAGAGAAGAGCCCACAGGACAATAAAACTCATCAATAAGAGAAGAGCCTACAGGACAATAAAACTCATCAAGAAGAGAAGAGCCGACAGGACAATAAAACTCATCAAGAAGAGAAGAGCCCACAGGACAATAAAACTCATCAAGAAGGGAAGAGCCCACAGGACAATAAAACTCATCAAGAAAAGAGCCCAAAGGACAATAAAACTCATCAAGAAGAGAAGAGCCCAAAGGACAATAAAACTCATCAAGAAGAGAAGAGCCCAACGGACAATAAAACTCATCAAGAAGAGAAGAGCCCAAAGGACAATAAAACTCATCAAAAAGAGAAGAGCCCAAAGGACAATAAAACTCATTTAAGAAACATTGAAGAGAAATGTATATGTAGTGACTGCCGTCTGGGATGAGGTGTTCAAGATTTCACCATTAAAAAGTTTCAGCACTTTTTACCAGTTTCCTTTATCGCTATCTTGCCTTCCTAAATGAAAGCCATGTACACATGTAGAGATGGGCATACGTGAGCGTCTCGAAACCGATATTTTCACCCTGGTCTTGATAATAAAGCGCTATTGCCAATCTCTAACTCAGACACTCACGCTTAGATAAATAGATGAATAATGTAATGTTTTACGGTAGGTCCTCTGTATAATGTGCACATCTGGAATTGAGCAGACTGGAGTATAATTTTCGCTGCATACAAACAGGGTATTTGTGGCCAGTGATAACAGGGAATTTGTGGCCAGTGATGAGTCGACGTAACCATGTTTACTCCATGCACAGGGGGCGCGGCGTCCTACCCTTCTCCAGCCACAAGGCGGCTCCGAGAGGCGAGAGATCTTGCCCCGAGTACGATCGCTACAGATTTTCTCACTAGCGTTCCAAGCATCAAACAAACATGCGTGCCATCGCGCGTGTCTTTCTCAAGGTCTACAGCCCCGTTTTCTTCGTGTGTCATCTCGGTTAAGGTGTTGCTGTTATTGTTAGAATGCCAACAATGAGTAGGTCTACTCTTTTGTGCGCCCTGAAAAGGACGTAAAGTGACGGGTTACAGTAGCTTTCTTCACATCCCGAGCATGCTGGTTAAAGTGGAGCTGGGCACTCCAGGCGGTTGTGCTATGCTTGGCTTCATCTGCGTGTCGCTCACTACCACAGTAATCAAGTCGATCCCTCACCTCCTTAGCCAGGCTGCCATGAAAACAGCCCGTTTCTAGGGAGGACTACGAGGAAGCCAATGTGAGGTTCTTGGCCAGTATATTTTATCTCACCCTGACTAACATGTCAAATCAGTATGTTTTGCCTAGCCAGACGTTAGTCTTCCTCCCCTTATTAGAAGCTAATTGAACTGAGGTCTTCATTTTTTGTCTGAATACATTGGACCTGTTTACATGTTGAGATGTACTGAAAGGGGGTGGGCCTGGGACCTCCTGGCTGTCGTGCAATGTGAGGCTTCTTAGTAATCTCAGTATGTGAATCACTATGTCGATTCCACCTCGTTGCCAAGAATCTTGTAACATCTTTTTATCCAGGATCACGGTGTGGGAATGACCTGGGGGTCTTAGTCAGTATTTGTCACCAGACCTTGACATTAGCACTCACTCCCAACACAAAGAGGAAGAAACATTCATTTAATGTCACGATGTTAACTGGTCTGTATAATCTTTCTCTGCAGCCACATGTAGCTTTCTTTGTCTAGCCAATCAACTTGTTGTTGCAGTCCGTTTTAACTATAAGGTCACTTCAGCCACTGGTCACTGTGACAGCCTTAGGGGGCCTGCCTGAATCAAATTGACGCTATACACACGTTAACAAAATTAGTTGAATTACTATACCGTTATGTTTGGTTGGTTAATTTGTTATTGAACCAGCGGCCGTTGGTCCAATGCCACATAATGATATCTGCAACTGCTTGTAAGCTGTTGTTTAGTTCCGTACAAAGTGATCCATCTGTCTGGCCTGGGAAGACGAAACTCAAAAAGATGATGTTCAATAGTTTCCTAAGGATGTGACACATCCGACACTCTGGAATATGTTCTAGCTGGATTCTGTTCATGTGGATGTTTAAGTTGTATGTGTTGAGTGCGAAGTCGGAAAATGGTGCTTTGGTCTCTCCTTTTCATGAGGTTGATGTTCTCTTTGGGATTTGGGATACGATATGTTGGTAGATTTCACACCCAGTATTTCCCATTGCCCATCTATTTAGCCAGGCCTACTTGTTCGCATTGTTCAGTAGTTGTTTGACTGTCTGTAGGGTTGTTGGTGTGTATTGTTATTCTTGACTTGCTCCCTTCTTAGCAAGTCTGTTTGCTTTGTCATTGCCAGGTATATTTGAGTGACCAGGGATCCATTGTATAACTATTCTGACTTCATGGGATGTGAGAAGTTGATTAGCATAAAGGGATATTTGGGTACGTTCACGCCTACGGATAATGAGTTTGTATAGATTACGATGCTTTGGGGTTATGATGGGAAAGCATCAAATACAGTCCTCAAGTGGTACAGAGCTACTTCCAATGTTGTTATTTCTGACTCATAATTTGAACAAATCTCCCCACAGACATCAAACAGCTCATCAGATGTTATGTCTGGATACTCCATATAGACCCCATATCCTGCTTTAATGGTGGCCTTAAAAGCAGATCCATGAGTTTAGACATGTATCCATTCTTCTGGGTAGCTGTCAATCGTTCATTGTGATGCTCTCATAAGACTGACTGGATCAGCACTTCTTGCTGTATTAACTGTTAGTTTTGTTTGAATTTCTAGCATTTAAAAACAAGTATGTGGTGGTAAATTTCTTGTGAATCTCTGTGTTTCTTGTCTTTTGTTTGCGACGTGATATCTGTCTTTAATCTCACTGACGTGGTGGAGGATTGACTGCTTTTGTTGCCATTTTTCTAGGAGCCTTCTTTTGGGGTGGTCTTTGGTCATTCTTTTACTTCTCTCATAAACTTCCATAGCACCTACATCTCTTCGCATCTCAAGGGATTCAACATTCACATGAATTTCACACACCGCAGTGGGTGTTGACCTCACAGCTACACTAAAAAGGTGCCGGGCATTGTTCTGCACTCTGTCCAGGGACTCTACATTAGTCTGAGAGCATATTGTCAGGAGTGCACTGTTATATTCTAAAGCAGAGTATACATATACAAGATACAAGCCTCTCGGTGTCCTTGTCTGATCCCCATGCTGAACCAGCGAGCTTCTTCAATAACTAGCCATCTCAACGCTTCCTTTTTAACAGTTTGGACATGTTTCTTGAGGCTGAGCTTAGAGTGACTCTAAGGTATATAGGCTTATGGGGAGGTTTCTGTTGAGGTTTATGTTACGGTTTATATTTGGGTTTATGCTAAGGTTTTTAGTGAGGTTTTTGTTGAGGTTATTGTTGGGGTTTATGCTGAGGTTTATGTTGAGGTTTCTGTTGGTTTCAACGGGATATCGTTGCCAGTCTCATGATCAATCGTCCTCTATGGCATGCCAGGCAGGTCAACTGTGTTACTATTCTTTGCTCCTCTTTCGGACCCCGGTAACACTGATGTAGTATATTGAGAAGGGCTAGCGTAAAACTGAAGACCCGTCAACTGGTGACGATGAGGATGATGGTGAATGCCCATAATGATTTAGTCTGCTCTTGTGCGCGCACAAAAAATGGGCATTAAGTGGCGGGTTGCAGTAGCTTTTCCACATCCCGAGTTTGCTGATGAAGGTGGAGCGGGGTCCGCCAGGCTGTTCTGCTATACTTGGATTCCCAGACGTGTCGCGTTCACTACTACGGGCATCACGTATATACCCCCTCCCACCTTTCCCCACCCCTTTTCCAAAGTTAAGCCAGGCTGCCATGAAAACAGTCCGTGGAGGTGATGTAGGGGTCTTGGCCAGTACATTTGACCTGGACCTGAACTATTGAAATGCCTGCAACCTGATGTGATACCAAACGCACGTGGCGCTGTCTGGTGTCTCTGAACAGAGGAGCTTTATTATCAGCAACAGTGGAAAGGTTAAGGTTGTTCTAGGGTAGACGATGTTGTAAGGGACGAGGTGATATGTTGTTGTTGTTGTTGTTGTTGCTGCTGAATGGCCGCAATGAGTAGGATTACTCTTTTGTACGCCCTGCAAAGAACGTTAAGTGACGGGTTGTTGTAGCTTTCCTCACATCCCAAGCGTACTGATGAAGGTGGACTGTGGTCCCACAGGCGGTTGTGCTATGCTTGGCGTCATCTGTGTGTCGCTCACTACTACGGGTATCACGTCGATCGGTCACCTCGTTAACTAGGCTGTCATGAAAAGAGCCCGTTTCTAGGAAGGGCTGCAGGGAAGTCAAAGTGAGGGTCTTGGCCAGTATATTTTCCCTGACCCTGACTGTTTATATGTCTGATTGTGGTACAGATTTCCTTGTACGTAAAGTCGGGTTTTTTTCTGAAGCAGGGCGACAAATTTCATTTCTCAATGTCTATCGTCCCCTAGTAGTAAATCATGTTCATATTATGCAGTTAGTTGGACTGGAACGTATCGTTACAGAGAAGTAAACTCCGCGCTAGGTGCGTGCTGACCAGACTTTCAGAATTCCTATTTCTGACAGCCCCAAGTGTAACCATTTCACATTCTACCAACCCAACTCTTCTTTATTTCCGATCCAACGGTCTTTATTTCCGACCCAACGGTCTCTATTTCCGACCCAACTGTCTTTAATTACGGACCAACTGTCTTTAGTTCCGACCCAACTGCCTTTATTTCCGGGCCAAAAGTCTTTATTTCTGATCCAAAAATCTTTATTTGCGACCAAACTGTCTCTGTTCCAATCCAACTGTCTTTATTGCCGATCCAACTGTGTTTATTTCTAACCCAACTGCGACGTTTATATTTATTATAGAATAAATGAATTGGTCTGCCTGTATTAATGGAGATTTTTGAAACTAGAAACACATGGATCCTAGAAGACGTGGCAAATGAACTGCAAGGTCAACAAATTAAAAAGTACTCTGGAAACACAGGTCATAAAACAGAACACGCAGAAAGTATTAGTCATTGGAAGACTTAAACTCAGGTCAACCAAGTGTTAACGTTGCCTTTCTGTATGAAAGAGGTGCACTTGGGAAATCTACCAAGTAACCATTCATTTTAATTAATAGACCAGAGATTTGGAACAAGTCGGCCCGCTAGCATATGCGGCACGCAAAGACGCTTACTCTGGTGGTGGTTAACGGATTAAAACGTTTTAGAAAGGAAGGTATTATACCAAGGGAGATAAATCTAAATGAGTCTCACCAAGATGATACCTAGCCGGTCGTGGTTTAGATTTGTTCTCGTGTTTTAGTCTATTATGGACGTGGCCAGGCCGCGAATTTTACTGGAAGTCACACTAGTTGACAACTTATACTTGTGTCCACGGAAACGTGTTGTGGTTTGCCATTTGGATTAGTTAGTTCGTTCATTGTGTGGTGTTTCCCCTTCGATTATCCTGGCATGGTCTTCGACTATTTGTAATAGTATTCGGTTACTCTGTGTCGTATTTTCACGATCCAGTGCACCCGGCTGAACTTCCCGAGATTAGCCTCCTTGGTCCTGTTTGCTGATAGTGCCAGTTTTGGCGTGGCTGGGAAATGTACACACGGGCCAATGACAATGGACTAACACATCGCCTTGGAGAGATTGAGCTCTGTCCGGTTAGCAACATGTCCGTGACACATTGCTCACACGGTGATGTTGTCAAAAGTAAGAGACTCGCCTCTCAAATTGATGAAAGGAAATGGTTGGCGATCGAAACCCGCAAGTTTCAAATTACTCCAGGTCTCAAGGGTGGTTTGACCAGTTACTGCATCCTGAGTTACCTTTAGTCGTTTTGACGTATGTCTTGTCACTGATACAAGGTAGATCGAAACGAGACAGTGAGGTTAATGACCAGCGCAGTTCTTCCTCACAATGATCCAAGTACAGAGTAACTTACATCATCAAGACAATCCGTCTCACGATGTCTCATCATCGCCTTCGATGGGCAACTATCTAAAAATCTAAATTGCACCGACATGCGGCCCGTGTGATCTTCATATTGTCATTAAGCAGCCCATATCCCATTAAACGTGTCTTTATACCAACCCTCCCCCACCCCAAAATCCTTTTTACATTTTCGAAACCGCACATATTTCCCTTAGATCTAACCAGATATATGAATGTGTATATATATTGTTACTAACTTCCCTATAGCGAGCACATACAATAAGGAAGTGCTTTGTTTTTTTTAATGTCGGTGATTAACAAACTACGAAAAACATATGTAACGTCAAACGAAGAAGTGTGATAAATAAGAACTCTTGGAAAACCCCAAGTTTTTTTAAAATAGAGTAAATCCCGAAACAAGGGCAAATAACTGATACAGGAAACGTTCTTTGCGCGCAAGCAGAGATGGGGGTGTTGGCAGGTTTCCTAAACACGTTTGTTTCTTCCCGAGAGACCATGTCGTTACCTGTACAGAACGGGCTCATACCTACTGAATGCGTTCTTTTTCTTGTCTATGTGGCTCCTTGCTAAGCATAGGACCACCACTATAGAAGACCTCTTCACAGCAATCTTGTGCTAGACCACTGCGTGTGTTCTTGCAGTCACTTGTTCTTTAGCAATCTCTTTTACCAGACGATTTTGATAGTCTGCTTAATTCAACCAATTTAGTAGTCCTTTGGAGGAGATGTGTGCCATGTCTTTCTTCCCCAGTAAGCAGTCTCGTCTTACACGTGAATAAAATGCTCTCATAACTCGTTATTTTCTAAGGATTAAAAAGTGTGCTTCTGAGTGCTTATAGCGTCCGTGTTCTTACAGTTGTTTCCCTACAGATTTTTGTCTTTATTGGATTTATTCACATAACTGTATGTTACGGTCTGGGCATATGACAATTTGTCGGTATTACGTTATGTTCATATGCCGATATGTCAGTATTAAGGTATGTTTATATGCCGATAGGTCTGTATTACGGTATGTTCGTATGCCGATATGTCTGTATTACGGTATGTTTAAATGCCGAGTTGTCTGTATGACGGTATGTTCCTATGCCGAGTTGTCTGTATTACGGTATGTTCATATGCCGAGTTGTCTGTAGAACAGAACGGTTTCGTAACGATATCTCTGTGTTGCAGTAGGCTAGTAAAAATATTTTTTATTTTGCGAATAACGAAATATTTCAATTGCAGTAAGAAACGCAAAAAGAGGTGTACGTTTTACATACTGATCAGACAATGTTAGTCAGGGTCAGGCAAAACATGCTGATCAGACATGTTAGTCAGGGTCAGGCAAAACATACTGATCAGACATGTTAGTCAGGGTCAGACAAAACATACTGATCAGACATGTTAGTCAGGGTCAGGCAAAACATACTGATCAGACATGTTAGTCAGGGTCAGGCAAAACATACTGATCAGACATGTTAGTCAGGGTCAGGCAAAACATACTGATCAGACATGTTAGTCAGGATCAGGCAAAACATACTGATCAGACATGTTAGTCAGGGTCAGGCAAAACATACTGATCAGACATGTTAGTCAGGGTCAGGCAAAACATACTGATCAGACATGTTAGTCAGGGTAAGGCAAAACATACTGATCAGACATGTCAATCAGGTTCAGGCAAAATATACTGGCCGAGACCCTCGACCTCGACTTCCCCGTTGTCCATGTTGGAATCGGGCAGTTTTCAGGATATCCGTGTTATTTAGGTAAGGAATTGACGTGATCCCCGTGGTAGTAAGCGACACGCAGATGAAGTCAAACAAAACACACAACTTTTCATTGCGCACAAAAAAGTAAACCTTCTCATTGTGGGCATTCAACAACGGCAACTATTCGAATAATAAATTGTTGGCGTGATCGTATTTCTGCATGCACAAATATGTGTCATGGCTGCTTCAATGTGTGCCTGTACTGTGACATTGTTGTTGTTTGCTGTTTTCTATTTTGTTTGAACTACTCGTGTTGATGATGTTTATCTGATCGCGGCATGCACTGACTCTTCTTGTACTCCAAGTAATCTCTCATTCAGACTACTCGAGGCCCTTGTTTCAGTAATCTTAGGTAGCCCTAACTTAAAAGCATCAGATTACGAGAACCAAGACCTCTTTGTTTTTTATTTGTATCTATTCAATGAAAGTAGAACATTACTGATATGTTAAGGACTAATAAAACAAGATTGGATAATTTATAACCTTCAATATATTTTCTAAAACTATGGAATTAATGAAGAACTTCACACAGAACATCCATATAGCCTTGTTTCACCATTATACTGTATACAGTCAGAACATCTATAGCCGCGTTTCAACATTACACAGTATACAATCAGAACATATATAGCCATATTTCAACATTGGTAAAAAATCAGAACATATA
The DNA here is from genome assembly GCA_036924085.1 of Ariolimax columbianus. NCBI lineage: Eukaryota > Metazoa > Mollusca > Gastropoda > Stylommatophora > Arionidae > Ariolimax > Ariolimax columbianus. The sequence goes on from JAVGWX010000003.1 coordinate 136,619,158, forward strand.
CAAGGTCATATGTCTTTACCCTGGCCATGAAGGAGTAGGAGGAGAATGTTGAAATTTGGCACAGTGCTTATCTTTGTCAATGTAGCCACCACCTAAATTTATACATTTCTGCCATCTCTTTTCATGACCTTGAAAATACCTTTAGAATAAAGTAACATAATTTTCAAACTAAACCAGTTATCACAGCCAGTATGACATCTTCGTCACTCAAAATGATTTCCTTTCAGCTTTTTTTTTTAAGTTTTGGTAAAAGAAAAAAAAGTCGGATGGAGCTAAATCCGGAGAACATGGTGGATGTGGAAGAATTTCAATATTCAAATCCTTGCCTGTTTGCAGCACAAGCCATGCTTTATGGGAGGGCCGTTGCCTTGAAGCAAAGGCAGAATTTGAGTTCGCGCTATCCCTCGTTTTCTGGCCACAGTCTTTCTTAGTTTGGTAAGGAGATCTGCATAATATAGCCAACAGTGTTACTTTGAGACAGGTAATATTGCAATATGACACCTTTAACGTCTCAAAAATAACTTTTCTTGCAGATTTCTGTACTCTTGGCTTGACTTGTGTTGATGATCTCGGTGTTTTCAATCTGCATGCTGGAAATTTTTGATTCTGGGACATAATGGTGAACACAAGTCTCATCTACTGTCACCATGGTTGGCAACATGTTTTTCGACCGACACATTTTGAGAAACTGGCCACAGCAATCAACCCTCGTTTGTTTCTGTTCACATGTCAGCAGACGCGGGACCTAGCGGACACACACTTTTCTCATGTTCAGTCTATTGCGTAAAACTCTAAAAACTGTACTTTCATTCAGTTTTGCTGACATAATTTTTTTTTTTGCAATTGTCATTTTCCCATCCTGGTCAATGATTTCCTTCACTCTTGCAGCATTTTCATCTCTCCACTCTGAGGATGGTCTTCCTGATCCTGGAAGATCAGTAGCATGGGAACGGCCACACTTAAACTGCTTAAACCAGTTTTTTTACAGAAGCATACGAAGGACAGAATTCCTCACACTGGTTCCATGTCACTGTGTCTTTCTGCATGTACTTTTTATTGCAAGATCAAGAATTTTATTACAGTTCTGGCCCCTCATTTCTCCATTATTCTGACAAACCGTTAGAGTAGAAGATCCGGTCAATAAGGTGTGTTGCGCCATGCACGATACTGGGTTACCCGTCGAGGAGGGAAAGTCATAATTCTCACGTCCAGTACAAATTGAATGAGCTACAAATGTGTCAAATTTAAACTTTCTCCTCCTACTTCTTCATAGTAAAGGTAAAGACTTACGACAAACCCCTTATATAGCCACGTTTCAACATTACATGGTATACAGTCAGATCAGATATAGCCACGTTTCAACATTACATGGTATACAGTCAGATCAGATATAGCCACGTTTCAACATTACACGGTATACAATCAGAATATTCATAGCCATGTTTAAAAATTACACGGTATACTGTATGAGTGGTCTCGAGTCGAGACGTCCGTCTCCTGTGCTGGAGGTCGCGGTTCATATCACGGTGGAGACCAGGATTTTTTTCACGTGGACTTTCCCCGGATCTTTGAGCAGCAGAGATCGGACGCTCGTACGCAGTATCGTGCAGGTTAAAAATCCCTCGGCTGTTTGGAATCAAAAGAAGTAGACTTAACGGCCGCAGCCCGTGCAAAATTCAAATTGATGTTTAAAATCTATCCAAACTATTACGGGATCCTCGCCGGTGCTATAGAGTTCGTGCATTGTGCTGAGATTCTCCAAAAATATGCAGAGGAACAGAGGACGTGGGATAAATCGTGTGTAGTGATGTTGATTCTTCAACTAAATTAACTAAACTGAATACAAAGTATTAACAGCCATAGCCATGTTTCAACATTACACGGTATACAGTCAGAACAGCTTCTGTCTAGATGTCTAGATTTTATTTATGTGGATTCAAACTTGTTAACTACGTCATTAGAATTGCTCAGTCGCAATTTATAATTGTATCTGCAGAGACCGCTCAGATCAGACAACCAATCTTGTGACGTCATTGATTGTAGATCATTCTTAACCATTTTTAGTATAGACAAGGATGATTTGTTAGTACAGTTAGCAACCGTTAAACACAAGGACAGTCTTAAAACTGTTTCCATATTTGGAAAAGCTGTCTGAATTTTCCCCTGAGATATTATTTGATGCATATCTTCCATCAATCAATAACAGTTCACAGCGAATCACAGGTCCTCAACCAACAACCTCCAAGGTGTATGTAATATAGGCCACGACAGTCCAGCATCCATCATGTTAGAGTCCAGTTCAATTCTCTAAGTACTTGTTGGTCTTCAGCTAATCCTATTAACCCGTGTGTTTCGGAACAGCGTCTGTCTTGGAGTGTCGGCCGGCTCTTTTCGCAAAGTTTTACAGCGTCTTACCGTAATGTCGCGTTCTGTATCTGGCTTGATTTTTCTTGATCTTTCCAGTAGATCGACGCTGGTCGTTGATGACCTTATGGTACCAACTCAAACCATGACGCTGGTTGTTGGTGACCTTATGGCACCACCTCAAACCATGACGCTGGTTATAAGTGACCTTATGGTACCACCTCAAACTATGACGCTGATCGTTGGTGACCTTATGGTACCACCTCGAACCATGACGCTGGTTGTTGGTGACCTTATGGTACCACCTCAAACCATGACGCTGGTTATAAGTGACCTTATGGTACCACCTAAAACCATGACGCTAGTTATAAGTGACCTTATGGTACCACCTCAAACCATGACACTGGTCGTTGGTGACCTTATGGTACACCTCAAACCATGACGCTGGTCGTTGGTGACCTTATGGTACACCTCAAACCATGCATTCTGCGCATGTATCTGTATATGAATGTTTGTACCTGCTTTGGTAGCAACAGCCTTGTCCTCAAAGCGTCAGAGTCATAAAGCAGCACCAACTTTAAATTCGAGTTGACAATTATAATCTACGTTCGTGTGACTTGATTTATTTGAAGTTGTTCATAATATTTTCAATGTAATAATAACGTCTTTCGCGGTCTGTATCATTAACCAGATGTATCTGAGTGACTGAAAATGTCTTTTTCAGGGTGAGCATGCTTGAGTTTCTGTTGACAAGGTCGAAAATCCTTTCAATACTCATGCATCAACATCTAAACATGGTAGTAAACATGTTCATTGGTTGCTTGAAGGTTGGTCCCCCGCGTTACACAGCTGCTGTTCTACCGGTGTTGGTTTCAAGAACATTCATGACTGGAATAAATGAATTAATCGTAAAGTTTTTCTCTTGCTGCAAGGTCGTCTAAGGCTTCAGGTGCCGTCCCATCATTTTGTAAATGTACTTTCTGCTCTATTATGAGTTTTGCGTGTTGTACTCTACATCCGGTAGAGTCATTTATGCTTGCCGTTTAATGTTATCAAAATTAGTCAGTGTTTGGTACAAGCTGTAGTATTAGGCTGCCAATGTTTGCACACGTGCTCAGTGAAACTTTTGAACATTGAAGAGTCTTGCTAACTTTGGAGAGTCTCGCTAACTTTGGAGAGTCTCGCTAACTTTGGAGAGCCTTGCTAACTTTGGAGAGCCTTGCTAATTTTGGAGAGCCTTGCTAACTTTGAAGAGCCTTGCTAATTTTGGAGAGCCTTGCTAACTTTGAAGAGCCTTGCTAACTTTGGAGAGCCTTGCTAACTTTGAAGAGCCTTGCTAACTTTGGAGAGCCTTGCTAACTTTGTAGAGGCTTTCTAACTTTGGAGAGCCTTGCTAACTTTATGAAATTAGTCTAGCAAATGTGTCCCACAAGAAGGAAGCATGAAACTGAATTGAAATTCTTCCATTTTTATCAAAAGTTTACTGGCCTGCCGCCTAGTAAATTCTGTTTTAGTTTCATCACATCAAGTACAACTTAAGGCTACAACAGTGTTAGGATAACTTTCGGTAATAGTTGCAAGTAATAATACATTAGCAAATAAAATAAGTGTTGGCAAGAGACCGAGGCCAGTAAGTCCGCTTACCCCAGCAGTTGCCGAACTGTGTGAAAATTATGATATCATTTCCCACCAATAGATATATATCCATTACGAAAGTTGGAATCTCTTATCTTCAGACTAGGCGACGAGTATCCTAACAACACGGCCATACACTCGCCCCAAGTATTTTGTTGTTGCTTAGATGTTTGCCTCACTAGTTTCTACTGGCAAAGGCGCGCCATTTTCCACCCCAGACCATAGTCCATTGGGCGATATCAGGACGCATAAACCAGTGCTTGGATGAATGTGTGCGTCTGTATGTACCTATGCTAGGTTTGTGCGCCCTCAGAAGCTAGCCAAACCAAAGTGCAATGGAAGGGTCTCACCATGAAGGCGCGTGTGAAAGTTGTGCAAGAGTCTGACTGTAGGACAGAGTCAAATGAAACAAGAATGTGACTGTAGGACAGAGTCAAATGAAACAAGAGTCTGACTGTAGGACAGAGTCAAATGAAACAAGAGTCTGACTGTAGGACAGAGTCAAATGAAACAAGAATGGGACTGTAGGACAGAGTCAAATGAAACAAGAATGTGACTGTAGGATAGAGTCAAATGAAACAAGAGTGTGACTGTAGGACAGAGTCAAATGAAACAAGAGTCTGACTGTAGGACAGAGTCAAATGAAACAAGAATGTGACTGTAGGACAGAGTCAAATGAAACAGAGTGAGGTAAGAAGGGGGAGAGTTGCCCCCCCCCCCCAACCCCCCCCCCCCCCCCCCCCCGGGTGAGCCTGTGTCCGCCCCTAGTATTTTTTTTTTTTGCTTAGATGTTTGCCTCACTAGTTTCTACTGGCGGAGGCGCGCCATTTTCCACCCCAGACCGTAGTCAATTGGGCGATATCAGGACGCTTAAACCAGTGCTTGGATGCATGTGTGCATCTGTATGTACCTATGCTAGGTTTGTGCGCCCTCAGAAGCTAGCCCAACCAAAGTGCAATGGAAGGGCTTTACTACGAGGGTACGTGTGAAAGTTGTGCAAGGGTGTGACTGTAGGATAGAGTCAAATGAAACAGAGTGAGGTGAGAAGAGAGAGAAGAGTGGCCCCCAGGGTGAGCATGCATGCCCCTAGTATTCACTTCCTAGTTTAAAATTAAGATTTATGAACATAACGGTATATACGGGTAAAACAAATCAGAATAAGGACATATAGATATGTACCTAACAATGACATAAGCCAGAACAAAATCGCAGAATCATCAGGTCTGAGCACCCTTCTTCCTATCATCGTTCTATGCGTTTCTTGACTGGATTTAAGATGGTGGACACTAAAACACTTGAGGACACTTGTACATCTTTCATTACAATATGAACGCTTACCTAACGGCAAAGAATTCATATTTCGTCCCTCGTAGCGAAATACTCAAGTTTACCCAAATGTAAATGAGTAACTGGCTTTCTGTTAGGGAAGAAAGTTAACGAGGTACAAAACTTGTCACCCCTACCTCATAAAAAGCAAAGACTTGATACAATGACAGAGTAAGAGTATGTACAACTAGCGGGCTACTGAAACCATCAGTACCCACACCTTTTGCCAGTTGTTGGAGAGACTGAGCACTTAATAGTGTGTCTGGTGTTCAGTGACGTAGATTATTAACCGAACAGAACAGAACCAACTGACGAAAGACAATGTGTTTCATCTGTACAGAAGTGTTTTCTGTGGCTACTACAGGCGACCTGCTTCATTCGCAAGATCTGAAATCCCGTCCGTGAACAAACATTTCCTTTCTCTCAGCTTACTGTGGTTTAATGTCAAACTTCTCCCTGACCGCCCACCGGAGTTCTGTTTGCCACATCGGCTATAGACCAGAGTTCTACGTGATGCGTCAGCTGGACAGCCTGTCTAGAGACCGGGGTTTCTCTACCGTTGTTCAGCGGAAGTCTATAGATCCGTCAAACCAACGAGGTGGGGGTAGTTGGTGCGTGTTTCATGACAGATCGTCATTGAATATAATAAAAAAAGTCTAAAATAATTAAATCCCAATGCAGGGGCAGTCTTACAAATTCTCTACATGGAATTCAGTAATGAGCATGTTCAAAGATAGTGTAATCCGGTTTATCAGTACATAATTAATATTCTATGTTTTCACTTCATACAGTCTTAGTCTAGGACCTTTAGTAGCTGAACTATTCAACATTACCAACGAACATTTTAATTGTACATGTAATTGGCAGTGGTACCAGATAAATTTCGATAATTGTTATTTTTACGGGATAATTATGAAAGTTGTTACTTTGTAAAACCCTCTTCCTGCATTCCACGCTTCCTTCACATACCCTTTGAACTCCTTCTCTGCACCCAACACGCTGTTCACTTCCCCTTTAAGACTTCAATTTATCCACCCTTTTCTCCAGTCCATCTCTTCCCACTCCCCCCTAACCGAGCAACCCCTACCATCTCTTCTCCGCTCAACCTTCACATCCCCTCAGCCAATCTCTCCTTCACTTTTCAGCACACCCATTTCTTCTATTCCCTATCAATCGTCTACCTCGACCATAACCCAGGAAATGATCCAATACTTCGCCCATAACCCAGCGAATGATCCGATACCACGCCCATAACCCAGCGAATGATCCAATACCTCGCCCATAACCCAGTCAATGATCCAATACTTCGCCCATAACCCAGCCAATGATCCAATACCTCGCCCATAACCCAGTCAATAAACCAATACTTCGCCCATAACCCATCCAATGATCCAATGCCTCGTCCATAACCCAGAGAATGATCCAATACTTCGCCCATAACCCAGCCAATGATCCAATACCTCGCCCATACCCCAGTCCTAAAAGATAAGTATGCACAATTTGGTTCAGATCACTAGAACGGTTTATAATTGTATAAACAAAGCGGTAATGAAAAATTATTCATAGAACCGTCTTCATTGCACCCGATATGGAACATAATTACAGAATGTGAGAGAAAAATATTAGAAAGATAGCAAAGGAAAAGGACCTAGTGGTTATAATGGATCATACAGGTAAGGTGAGTGAGCAAGTCCAGATAGCAGTGAAAAAGGCAAATTCAATGTTAGGCAAGAAAACAATTTTAATATTAAACATAGGAGCATGGAAGTGATAGACATTCTGTATAACGCATTAGTTAGACCTCGATTGGAGTACTGTGTACAGGTATGGAGTCCTTATCGTGGAGGAGAAATAAACATACTGAAACAGATAACAATAAGAGCAACAAAACTGTTAGTGGGATTCCAGAATTATAGTTATGAGGAAAGACTCAGAAAAATCGGACCACAGTGTCTAGAAAAGAGAAGATTTGAGGTGACTTAATACATGTTTATAAGATATCTATGGAAAGGATAAATTAGACCAAAGGCATTTTTTTCTTCAAAATACAACCGCCTATAAAAACAAAGGACAACCACCACAGCTTAATTTAACAAAGGTCAGGGTTAGAGATCAGGAAATATTTGTTTAGGCAGAGAGTGGTGAATGCTGGGAATGCATTGCCACAAGAAGTAGTGGAGAAAAGAGTCAATTAATGTATTCAAGAATACTAGATATATTTTGATCAAGTGAATGTAAAAAAATTGGTTGTATACAAACCATGCAGGGTCTCCTAAAACATTATAAAGATGTTAAGTTAAATTATATTATGTGCTCCGTCCTTTTCAGTTCTAAAGTTGCAGACGACTGAGCACAAACTCCGTACTTCTAAGGATGGCTCCAAAATTTTGCCATGCCCAGGTACTAATTTACAACTATGTTGACTGGAAGAAGCGACCCATAACCGGCCTGTCGAACCATGACCTAATTTAGATATTACTATAGTAGACCATGATCAAACAGAGCAGGACGTTATTCGAACCTAGTACTTCGGGATTGTAACCCAAGTGCCCAACCCCTCGGCCACAGAATCTCCTAAGTATATTAAAAACAAACAAGAAGATTATATAGCTATTCTGGGTTACTGACAGAGCGGTTCCTCAGAGGAGGTTACGATGCTGGGGATCCCAACTTCACTTCCATTTTCTTGTCTTGGGGCCCGGTGGGCCAGTGTGTGATAAGTTTCCCATCTGTAGCATCGTGGATGTAGTTTCTGAGTTGGGAGGGAGTCTGGCCAGCGCCTAATATATATACATAATAGTTTTAGCTGATTATAATAACATCTACGCTATAACCGGGACGGTCCGTCGGCGGAAGATATAGTTCGCGTGCAGCCGTTCTGTGGACGGACGTTAAGTTAATCTAATTTGAAAGGCGTCTTCGGGGTTTACACAAACTAATTGAGAATGGCTGTTATATATAGTCTAATATATAGTGGCGGAGCTCTCTTCCAAAAACAGCATATGATCTCCATAGCAGATTCTGCTGTCAGAGATGAAGTGGTTGATCCCCCATTTGTACCAGCATTATTGTTTTTAAGGAGTTGGCACCAGTTCCCTTCCTCGCTACTTGTCCCGTTAGTCAGGTATCTATTGACAGCTGTGAAGACTGAAACGTGTTTGATTGAACCCGTTACTATTATCTTGATAATCAAGCGCTCTAACCACACAATGATACTGCCGTGCACCATTTGTTAGGCTGAGAAATACAAACAGATTATCTTACCTTATGTTCAGACAAGTTTCCTTTTTACGAGCTCATAATGAATCCCACTACCATATCATGGCCGTTCCATCGTTGAATCCTGGGAAGAATATGCGAAGCTAGGCCACGTTCTTTAGTGTAAAGCTGTCGTGGAGGTAAGTAGCACAAAGGATCTAAGTTCTGGAAGCGTATACGCTCTGTTAAAGCACCTGGCTTCAACAAATGCCAGCATTGACGCTGTTTTCGCGAACGTAAACTTTACAAAGGCACTAGTGTGTTCTCAAGGACGGGAATGGGAAATAACAAACCCGAGCTTGTGTGCGCGTGGTTCCAGGGTCAGTGAGGGGGCCTGGAGGCTGGGAATATAGAAGGCCTAAGTTGACTGTTTGAGTCTCACCAGTTTCAGTAGGGGGTCGAGGGTGAGGGCAAAACTGGGCTAAGTGACTCACGGGGGAAACATTGCATCATAATTTATGTTATCAAGGTTAGAAGAGGGAGACAAAGACAATGTGAATGGATAGTAAGACAAAGTCTTAATGTGAATTGATAGTAAGACAAAGTCTTAATGTGAATGGATAGTAAGACAAAGTCTTAATGTGAATTGATAGTAATACAAAGACTTACTGTGACTGAATATATTCAGTAGAGATGAAAACAAATGGATTTGTCAGATTCCATGAAAACAACTTATTTACTGAATACATAAATCGCATTAAGACACTATTTCTGGAGCCTTCTGTTAAAGACCTAGAAAGTCACTCCACACTAACATGACTTGGTATGTATGAATGCCGAACTGATTAAGGCATACGGTGGATAGTTATCTATACTTTAGGACTACACTGAAAGTCGCCTTAGAGAATGAAAAGGAGGAATAACAAAATGAAAAAGCCGAAGGCAAGGTAACGAAATGACCAGTTTGTTCAGTTTCATTATGAAGATACCTATGTTAAATTATTGGAACTATCAAAACACCATTTGATGTATAAGAGCAGCCTGGAGGATCTAGTTGTAGAGGTTGACGACTTGGACATCGGGTCACAGTGTATTTAGCGAGATGTCACAGTCAAAATGTAATGATGACATAAATAGTCTACACAGAAGAGAACAAAGTCTCATCTTTCAGTTTCGAGCAGAACACACTAACTAGAGTAAATAGCTATTTAGACCGCATAACTCTTAGCACCTGTCTTTATGCAGACTCTATTGAACTCTATTGAAACAAATAGACACTCACTCATTGAGTGAAAATCTCTTGCAATCATTAGTAATTATCGCCGACATGTATAACACACGTGCTTACATAGTAATATCAAGAACATTTGCACAATGATTTCACCTACTTTATTACATCTATTTTGTATTTCAGTGTAGCTTTTGCAGTCTGCTGAGATTATGTTACGCACGTGCGCGACATTTTTCACCTGTTTTACTCGTTTTTTTGTGAATATTGTTGTTTCTATTTCTTTTCTTGTAGTAGTCCTAACTTCGGTTTTATCTATGTTGCTTTTCATACTATGATCCTTAGACAGACCTCATGAAGATTGTTAACATGTTCCTGCCGTTGTTGTTTATCTTTCTGAGGTTGTTATTAGTGCTTGGTCATCAGCGAAATGAAGTTAATTTAAGTAATCACTGAAGTTGTTTCCCTCACTAACGTTGACTTTTTAAAATACATATTGCATCTATATACGAGCGGTGTTCACGTCAAACCGGGATAATTAGGTCTAGTTCTTCCTGAATAGGTTATAGCGTGTTGGAACTACTATCACTAGTTAGGGGCACTTGTGTCATATTACTTCTAGGTGGCCCACTTACCATGGTCAAGTCACATGACAGATAAATTAGTGCTTGCATGAAACAACGTGTTGTGATGAAGTTTCTTGAGACAGAAGGCGTGAATCCTGCGAAAATTTACAGAAAACAGCAATAAAACACGACGATGAGACGCTCAGCCGCAGTAAGACGTTTGAATGGAGCAAACGTTTTAAAGAAGGTGGCATTCAACCCACCACAGTCATTCCTGTAAATATCCAGTTTGTAGAACACCTTATCTTGGAAAATCGACGCATAACCTGTAGCGAAATTGCACAAGAGGCACGTCGTCTTTCTCTGGGAACGGTAAACACTATTATTCATGAACTTTTGTATTTTGGAAGGTCATTGCCAGTTGTGTGTCAAGACAGCTTTCCGATTTTGATCGGCAGAGAAGAGTTCAAGCCTGCTCAACTTCATACAGCTCACAGCACTATGTGCCGTCTGCAGCAACTTGGAAACATAACAACAACTGATCAACAGTATATTTATACCAACTTTGTGCTATCAATGTCGAACTTCAACGTTTCAAATGAAAAGCTTAAGAAACATAATCCGCATCATCAGGAAAGAACAACATAAAGAATGAGAACATTATACATATGGTTGGAACTGGCCCTTGTGCTGAATGTATATCAAGACAAAATGCGATTGTCCAGTCATCTCGTGAGATGTAATCTGGTCAACTACCACTACACGCTTATATTCCACAAGAAGAGAAGAATTCGAGGGGACTTTATACAGGTTTATAAGACAATAAAAGCAACGGATAAATTAGACTTTATCAAGTTTTTAAAAATACAACCACCTACAAGAATTAGAGGGCAAAGCTACAAATTAACTTAAGAAAGGTCCAAATTAGATATCGGGAAATATGTTTTTAGTCAGAGAGTGGTGAATGCTTGGCATGCATTGCCACAGGAAGTAGTTGAGGCAGGGGCAATTAATGCATTTAAGAATATATTGGATGAGCATTGCTTTTAGAGCAAGGAAATGTAAATGAAAATGATTGTATACAGACTCTGCAATCTTTTAAACCAGTATAAAGACGTGAAGTTAAGACGTTAAGTTAAGATATGGCTACAGTGCACAAGGAAGGCCGCGTAGCGAATGGATAGAAGACATGACATAATTCCTAGAACAACATGGGCTTAGAACAACCAACACAGTACAGTTGGTTCAAGAACGACAGCTGAAACTTCCCGTGCTCCTTAGTGTCGCAAATAACAGAAAAAGTCAAGAAAGTAGAAATGTATGTAGGTAAATAAGTAAGTTGGTCCATTAGGTAAATAGGTAAGTAAATATGAAAGATTCGATGTAACGGCTTCAGTACTGAGACATTCGATATAAGAGTGAACACTAAAGTCGATCAATGGCCGCCTTACAAATGAGAACACTGTATTCAATGAAACGACAATCCTCATAATGCATAGTTTTACAACGAGCTGTCTATTGTGTAGTTACTGAGAGGACGAGGCAGGAACGTGTATAACTATCGAGCTATTGGAATCATTAGCATCAACACTTTTCGCCATTTGCTGGAACAAAATTAGCAGAACTAAGCATCTGTAACTGCTACATTCTCATCAGAACTCAACAATAATACAAGTAAAATAGTGTTGTATTGAAACAACAGCAAGAAGTATTTTACATTATTGGAACAACAACAATAACATAACAAACTGTTGGAACAACAACAATAACATAACAAACTGTTGGAACTACAACAATAACATAACAAACTGTTGGAACTACAACAATAACATAACAAACTGTTGGAACAACAACAATAACATAACAAACTGTTGGAACAACAACAATAACATAACAAACTGTTGGAACTACAACAATAACATAACAAACTGTTGGAACTACAACAATAACATAACAAACTGTTGGAACTACAACAATAACATAACAAACTGTTGGAACAACAACAATAACATAACAAACTGTTGGAACAACAACAATAACATAACAAACTGTTGGAACTACAACAATAACATAACAAACTGTTGGAACAACAACAATAACATAACAAACTGTTGGAACTACAACAATAACATAACAAACTGTTGGAACAACAACAATAGCATAACAAACTGTTGGAACTACAACAATAACATAACAAACTGTTGGAACAACAACAATAACATAACAAACTGTTGGAACAACAACAATAACATAACAAACTGTTGGAACTACAACAATAACATAACAAACTGTTGGAACAACAACAATAACATAACAAACTGTTGGAACTACAACAATAACATAACAAACTGTTGGAACTACAACAATAACATAACAAACTGTTGGAACAACAACAATAACATAACAAACTGTTTTAACAACAACAGGATCATAGTACATAGATTGGCATCATGTCAGTCTCAAAAGACAATGGACTTCACGCTAGAGAGTCAGTTGTTGCCCTTGCAAACGCCGCACACGTTTGGAGTCTGCATCTTGGTTTCTCCTGCCTGCAGATCAGCAAACAAAGCCTGCCTCCTTCCGGGCCTGTCTTTAGCAAGTTCCTCTCAGTTGCACGGGCTCACATTCAACGCTGTCAGGTCACACTTGCAAAAATCTTTGTAGTGGAGGTATGGTCTACCTTTGTTACTGTTGCCCCGTAGTCAGCTCGCTGTATAGGATAACTTTTGGAGTTCTTCGGTCCTCCATTATGTACACGTGACCATGTCACCGCAAGTGGCGCTGGTGGAGGATCGTAACTAAACTGGCAATCTTTGCACGGTCCAACGCGTTGTTGTTTGTCACTTTGTCACTCCATGAAATTCTAAGTATGCGCATCAAGCATCGCGTATGAAAAGCCTTGAGGCATATTTTCCCGTGAAGTATACATGGTTCCGTTAGCTTGCATAGAGCAAAGTAATAAGCAGACAGGATGTGTACACAGCAACCTCTGTGGAGATGGCCAGCATGTTGTTATTTCACACTCTCTGTGAGAGTCTAGCATGGTAATTATTTCTGAGGCTATTCCTAATCTCTTTCGCAGCTCTACGTCCGGAGACATATTGTCAGTGACGGTAGATCCAGCTCTGCGTCCAGAGACAAATTGTGAGTGATGGTAGATCCAGCTCTACGTCCAGTGATAGATTGTCAGTGATGATAAATCCAGCTCTGAGTCCAGTAATAGATTGTCAGTGATGATAGATCCAGCTCTACGTCCAGAGACATATTGTCAGTGATGGTAGATCCAGCTCTACGTCCGGAGACATATTGTGAGTGATGGTAGATCCAGCTCTGCGTACAGTGACAGATTGTCAGTGATGATAAATCCAGCTCTGAGTCCAGTAATAGATTGTCAGTGATGATAGATCCAGCTCTACGTCCAGAGACATATTGTGAGTGATGGTAGATCCAGCTCTGCGTCCAGTGACAGATTGTCAGTGATGGTAGATCCAGCTCTGCGTCCAGTGACAGATTGTCAGTGATGATAGATCCAGCTCTGCGCCCAGTGACAGATTGTCAGTGATGATAGATCCGAGGTAGTTTAAATGATTTACTACCTCCAGTTTTATATCACTTAGGACAAACCCTGGAGTATCTGCATCACAAGCCATCACTTTCGTCTGGTCTAGGCTGATGGCTAGTCCAAATAGATCACATGATTTTGTTAATTTAATTAATGAGGATCTGTAACTGGATTTCTGTGTGGGCGGCCACCGCTGCATTGTTTGCGAAGAGCATTTCCCGAATGACAGTCTCCCTTCTCTTACTTTTAACTCGCAGTCTGATCAGATTGTATAAACTCCCACCTGACCTAGAATGCAGGAAAACCCCTTCTGAAGCAGTCCCGAAGGTCTGTTACAGCACGACTGCAAAGAAAATTCAGAATAGAGTCGGGGCCAGGACACAACCTTGTTTAGCTCAGCTGTAATTTCAAAGGCCTCAGATTCCGGACTGACGTCATGCAGCAATGTACCTGTCATGCCCAAGTGAAAAGACCTAATTATGCTTAGTAGTTTAGGTGGGCAGCCAACTTTGGGCAACACTTTGAAGAGACTCTTTCTCTGTTTACCCGGTCAAATGCCTAGGTGAGGTCGATGGAGACAAGAAAACGTGGTTTGTGTTGTTCAACACTTTGAAGAGACTCTTTCTCTATTTACCCGGTCAAATGCCTAGGTGAGGTCGATGGAGACAAGAAAAAGTGGTTTGTGTTGTTCAACACTTTGAAGAGACTCTTTCTCTGTTTACCCGGTCAAATGCCTAGGTGAGGTCGATGGAGACAACAAAAACGTGGTTTGTGTTGTTCAACACTTTGAAGAGACTCTTTCTCTGTTTACCCGGTCAAATGCCTAGATGAGGTCGATGGAGACAAGAAAACGTGGTTTGTGTTGTTCAACACTTTGAAGAGACTCTTTCTCTGTTTACCCGGTCAAATGCCTAGGTGAGGTCGATGGAGACAAGAAAACGTGGTTTGTGTTGTTCAACACTTTGAAGAGACTCTTTCTCTGTTTACCCGGTCAAATGCCTAGGTGAGGTCGATGGAGACAAGAAAACGTGGTTTGTGTTGTTGAACACTTTGAAGAGACTCTTTCTCTGTTTATCCGGTCAAATGCCTAGGTGAGGTCGATGGAGACAAGAAAACGTGGTTTGTGTTGTTCAACACTTTGAAGAGACTCTTTCTCTGTTTACCCGGTCAAATGCCTAGGTGAGGTCGATGGAGACAAGAAAACGTCGTTTGTGTTGTTCAACACTTTGAAGAGACTCTTTCTCTGTTTACCCGGTCAAATGCCTAGGTGAGGTCGATGGAGACAAGAAAACGTGGTTTGTGTTGTTGAACACTTTGAAGAGACTCTTTCTCTGTTTATCCGGTCAAATGCCTAGGTGAGGTCGATGGAGACAAGAAAACGTGGTTTGTGTTGTTCAACACTTTGAAGAGACTCTTTCTCTGTTTACCCGGTCAAATGCCTAGGTGAGGTCGATGGAGACATGAAAACGTGGTTTGTGTTGTTCAACAGTTTGAAGAGACTCTTTCTCTGTTTGCCCGGTCAAATGCCTAGGTGAGGTCGATGGAGACAAGAAAACGTGGTTTGTGTTGTTCAACACTTTGAAGAGACTCTTTCTCTGTTTACCCGGTCAAATGCCTAGGTGAGGTCGATGGAGACAAGAAAACGTGGTTTGTGTTGTTCAACACTTTGAAGAGACTCTTTCTCTGTTTACCCGGTCAAATGCCTAGGTGAGGTCGATGGAGACAAGAAAACGTGGTTTGTGTTGTTCAATACTTTGAAGAGACTCTTTCTCTGTTTACCCGGTCAAATGCCTAGGTGAGGTCGATGGAGACAAGAAAACGTGGTTTGTGTTGTTCAACACTTTGAAGAGACTCTTTCTCTGTTTACCCGGTCAAATGCCTAGGTGAGGTCGATGGAGACAAGAAAACGTGGTTTGTGTTGTTCAACACTTTGAAGAGACTCTTTCTCTGTTTACCCGGTCAAATGCCTAGGTGAGGTCGATGGAGACAAGAAAACGTGGTTTGTGTTGTTCAACACTTTGAAGAGACTCTTTCTCTGTTTACCCGGTCAAATGCCTAGGTGAGGTCGATGGAGACAAGAAAACGTGGTTTGTGTTGTTCAACACTTTGAAGAGACTCTTTCTCTGTTTACCCGGTCAAATGCCTAGGTGAGGTCGATGGAGACAAGAAAACGTGGTTTGTGTTGTTCAACACTTTGAAGAGACTCTTTCTCTGTTTACCCGGTCAAATGCCTAGGTGAGGTCGATGGAGACAAGAAAACGTGGTTTGTGTTGTTCAACACTTTGAAGAGACTCTTTCTCTGTTTACACGGTCAAATGCCTAGGTGAGGTCGATGGAGACAAGAAAACGTGGTTTGTGTTGTTCAACACTTTGAAGAGACTCTTTCTCTGTTTACCCGGTCAAATGCCTAGGTGAGGTCGATGGAGACAAGAAAACGTGGTTTGTGTTGTTCAACACTTTGAAGAGACTCTTTCTCTGTTTACCCGGTCAAATGCCTAGGTGAGGTCGATGGAGACAAGAAAACGTGGTTTGTGTTGTTCTTTGTATTTCTCTTGCAGTTGTCTCAGAGAAACATTACAATATTAAATTACTGTAACAACAACAGGTAGCAATGTACAATATTGTAACAACAGGTAGCATTGTACACTAGTGTAACAACAGGTTGCATAGTACATTATTGTAACAACAGGTGGCACAGTACAATATTGAAACAACAAGTGGCATAGTACATTATTGTAACAACAGGTGGCATAGTACATTATTGTAACAACAGGTGGCATAGTACATTATTGTAACAACAGGTGGCAAAGTGCATTATTGGAACAACTACATAGGAATGTTAAATTATCAAGGCAATACTAAATCATCGTCATATCTACCTTTTGCTGTCTACTGAAACAGACTTGGCGCCTATATTCCTGCCCAAAATGCAATGAAGTCGATTTGAATTAACATAACATGAAAGGACATAGTAGGGTGATAGTGATATACAGTAATTTCTGTAAATAAATACACATTTATATTATCAGACAGGGTCTAGGGATATCAGCATTTATTGTTTCAGCGAAAAGCTCAAGGACTTTGAAGGAAATACTGCAATACATTAATACGACACTTAAAACACAAGTAGCCGGTTCATAGCGACCTTGACCGTGGGTTTCCACGCTTTAGCCAATCCATTGTCAGGTTTACAAGACATCTGTATTCATGCCCTCCAGGTCTGGTGTCAGAACTGAATGAACAAGCTATATATCAGTGCCACGTCTGGTGGGTGATGATAATCCAGACTAAGGTATAGACCCTCTCGCGCTTTACATCTTTACCACATGAACCATCGCAGCCGCTGATTGTCTACCACGACGGTCACTACTGACTGGTTGTTTGTTCGCCTAAACTTGTTGCATTCACATAACGACCCCACAAGCGTGAAATAGCCAATAAATATAGACAGCAGTCAGACCACGCCCCGTGACTACATGGGTATAAGACCAACTTGTCTGGCTAATAGGCGGATCACATTTGCATTTGACTTGTGTTGTATGAGTAAAAGATGGGCTACATTTGTATCTGATCAGTGTTGTCTGACTAACAGACGAGCCACATTTGTATCTGGTCAGTGTTTTTATGATTAACAGACGGGCCACGTTTGTATCTGACTAGTGTTGTCTGACTAACACATGGGCCATATTTGTATCTGAATAGTGTTGCTGTTTAAAAAACAGGACATATTTGTTAAATATGGACCATTTTGAGCATCTTTCCTGTTTTCACCGCCATTCCTCCACCCCACCCCATTTAAATAGATATCCTGATTTCGTGGTCTCCAACTCTTCTTCATGTATATCTCCCATTTTCAAAGCTTATTTCAGTACGTCTTCTGTTTCCAAACTGACATTTAAGTGACTCCCACATTCCGATCCCAAGTTTAGTATATCTTCTGTTTACTGGCGCTCTGAATGCCCAAGTCGGCATCTGAGATCTAGACAGCCATCTCCATTCATATCTATTTTATCTATTCCATTGTTTTCTTCCAAGCTCTCAGATGGGCGTTGCGAAATAAGGCATGAAAACAATGATGATGTGCTCAGATATGAGCAGGTAAATAGGAACTAGGCTAAAAAAGGATTAACAAATATAAGAACTGGTTCAGATTGAGGTTAGATAAAAGGCTCAAATTGGGGATAGGAATCATGGTCGAAGTCAGTTATACGATGGAAAAGGTTCAACTAGAAAAACAAAAAAAATATGGACAGGATCAGGTTAGATAAAGGATGTTGTGATTAGAAAATATGGAAGAAGACACATTGGAGTTTTAAAAAAGGCTCAAGATGTGATTAGAAATGATATGAAGGAGCTCATACAGTGGTTGGAAAATATTCTCAAATCAAGGTGAGAAAACAGAAACAAGGATCAAGTGGGTGTTGGGAAACCCGAGACAGACTTTACCAAGTTTAGCAAACGTCCAGAAACAAATCTTATATTTGACATATTCGTACATTCATGAGTTGGACATCCGACATCTCAGTTTACTGGAGACATTTAGAGGTTGATGTAGACGTTGTGATACAGTGATTGAGTGAGACTGATCGTTTAACGAATGAAGAGGTCACAATACAAGGTGTGCGCTAATGAATTGTCTACACGTTCAGTTACACGCTTCAATGGTTGGTCACTGCTGTGATGTTTAATCTTAATACATACATACATACACCCCCCCCCCCCCACACACACGCACACGCACACACACACACACACACACACATACGAACATTTATGGCGACTCGTATACACATAGAGATAAACGCATACACATACACACACATACATACACATACACACATACACACACATACACACACACACATACATGTATATACAAGAATAAATCAATGAATTGTTATTTTAAGACGAGGCTAGACGGTGCAGGAAGCGACTATCCATGGAAATAATTAGTACAAGAGAGAACTCAACAATTGAGCCTAGTTGAAGTTTAGAAATGTATTTAAACTATAACGTTTCAGGTATCCTGTAAGTACAATTAATTGATTATCCATCTCTACTAGATGTAGACCATAAGATGAGCAGGACACGATGATAGTGACCCTGATCTCTTCTTCAGAAATGTCGGTAAAATGTTGACTTTAGCGAGCACGGGGATTAAGGCTGGTCTCCACAATATATTTCATATTGCGAATGGTAGAGTAGAGAATTATGATACTTGCACGTGAATTCATTATCCTGAATATTGCTTTAGGTAAGGCACAGAGCATGTCATGACGACGTTAATCGGTCATGCCCGTTGCTGCAATACAAGGTGTCCAGATGGTGCTTGAGAAGACTGTTGAGTCAGCTTCTAACCAACAGATCACGCACGATTCTATCAGATCTGTAAGTTACCAATGGCAGATTTGGACCAGTGTTGAGTCAGCTTCTAACCAACAGATCACGCACGATTCTATCAGATCTGTAAGTTACCAATGGCAGATTTGGACCAGTGTTGAGTCAGCTTCTAACCAACAGATCACGCACGATTCTATTAGATCTGTAAGTTACAATAGCATATCGCGTGAAAGAATCGGAAAGCAAGTTGTGGTGATGACGGACTAAGAGTCTAAATAGCAGAGTGCTGCCATGTTCGCGTCTCACGGGAAAAATTCATGGGTTTGATCCCTGTTATCAATACGCTCCAGTCAACACAGCTGTAAACGAGTTACTGGTTTATTGTTACTGAGGGGAAGTTAACGAGGAAGAGAATATAAAGATATAAAACAAAAAACAACTCAAGCCTAGATTGTAACACTTGCTCCTCGACAGCAGTGTATGCAATGGGTCTGCGCTTTTTATTTCTCAATGCAAGAGTTTGACAGTTGCATACATTTCTGGATTGTAATTATGATAACTGACTACGAGTGGCTAAGTCGTATCCTTGGTTATCTGACGCGTACAAGCTCATACTACGAGAGCAGCTGTTTACAAGGAAAGAACATTTCCTTCAGCTACCTGGAAGCTACAGCTGATAGCAACAAGTAAATTGGATCGTTGGCTGTGTATAGGATGTGATGCTGAGTGCAGTTATCATGGTATTGCACTGACTGAAGTTTGGCTAAAAGACAAACCATAAAATTAGAGGGAAATATGATAAATCAGGAACTTGCTGATATTCGTCTCTCGCTCCCTCTTCTAGATTTACAAATTGCATATTTGTTCATTTCTACGCACGTGCAAGGTAGGGTTTGAGGGAAAAGTTCACTCTCTGGTCTGGGGGAAGAGCTCACGAGCTCGACAATGCGGTGCTCTTTGCGCGTGTGCGCCCTTTATCTCAGACCAAGGGAGAAAAACTATAAAACTTCTGAAACCTCGTACAACTTTTCATTAATTGCTTTTTTTGGACTCACATAATGATGTTCTATATATTTATTGATGTGGGATTTTGTGTTTATATTTGTGACTGACATTTCTTGAATGTCTCATTTCATTGTAGTACATGGCAACGCTTGTACCACATTAGACAAATTGTTTGGACTTCAGCATTAAGACACTTGGTCGCTGTACGATATTTACTTATTTAGATTGTAAGATTATTTCATTTTCTTGTTACCTGACATTTCTGAACTATACGCCAGCATTTTAGCGATGAATAGAATGAAAAGTGTCGCAACCGGGAAGCGAACGCTAGCGAAATTGTCACTACGGACGCTCAGTACAAATGTCTTGTCTTATCTTGTCTTATCTCGTCTCGTCTTATCTCGTCTTGTCTTATCTTGTCTTATCTCGTCTCGTCTTATCTTGTCTTGTCTTGTTTTGTCTTGTACTGTCCTGTCCTGTCTTATCTCGTCTTGTCTTATCATATCTTACCATGTCTTGTCTTGTCTCGTCTCGTCTCATCTTGTCTTGTCTAATCTTGTCTTATCTTGTCCTGTCCTGTCCTGTCCTGTCTTGTCTTATCTTGTCCTGACCTGTCTTGTCCTGTCTTGTCTTAACTTCTCCTGTACTGTCTTGTCTTATCTTATCTTGTCCTGTCCTGTCTTATCTTATCTTGTCATGTCCTGTCCTGTCTTGCCTTGTCTTATCTTGTCTAATCTTATCTTGTCCTGTCCTGTCTTATCTTATCTTGTCATGTCCTGTCCTGTCTTGCCTTGTCTTATCTTGTCTAATCTTATCTTGTCCTGTCCTGTCTTGTCTAATCTTATCTTGTCCTGTCCTGTCTTGTCCTGTCTTGTCTTGTCTTATCTTGTCCTGTCTTGTCTTATCTTATTTTGTCCTGTCTTGTCTTATCTTGTCCTGTCCTGTCTTGTCTTATCTTATCTTGTTCTGTCCTGTCTTGTCTTATCTTGCCTTATCTTGTCCTGTCTTGTCTTATCCTGTCTTGCCTTATCTTGTCCTGTCTTGTCTTATCTTGTCTTGTCCGGTCCTGTCTTGTCTTATCTTATCTTATCTTGTCCTGTCTTGTCTTATCTTGTCTTGTCTTATCTTGTCTTATCTTGTCTTATCTTATCTTGTCCTGTCCTGTCCTGTCTTGTCTTATCTTGTCTTATCTTATCTTGTCCTGTCTTGTCTTATCTTATCTTGTCCTGTCTTGTCTTATCTTGTCTTGTCCGGTCCTGTCTTGTCTTATCTTATCTTATCTTGTCCTGTCTTGTCTTATCTTGTCTTGTCTTATCTTGTCCTGTCTTGTCTTATCTTGTCTTGTCCTGTCTTGTCTTATCTTATCTTGTCCTGTCCTGTCTTGTCTTGTCTTATCTTGTCTTATCTTATCTTGTCCTGTCTTGTCTTATCTTATCTTGTCCGGTCCTGTCTTATCTTGTCTTATCTTATCTT
This sequence comes from Ariolimax columbianus, assembly GCA_036924085.1. NCBI lineage: Eukaryota > Metazoa > Mollusca > Gastropoda > Stylommatophora > Arionidae > Ariolimax > Ariolimax columbianus. The sequence goes on from JAVGWX010000003.1 coordinate 136,640,855, forward strand.
GTCCTGTCTTGTCTTATCTTGTCTTGTCTTATCTTGTCCTGTCTTGTCTTATCTTATCTTGTCCTGTCCTGTCTTGTCTTGTCTTATCTTGTCTTATCTTATCTTGTCCTGTCTTGTCTTATCTTGTCTTGTCCGGTCCTGTCTTGTCTTATCTTGTCTTGTCTTATTTTGTCCTGTCTTGTCTTGTCTTATCTTGTCTTATCTTATCTTGTCCTGTCCTGTCCTGTCTTGTCTTATCTTATCTTATCTTGTCCTGTCTTGTCTTATCTTGTCTTGTCTTATTTTGTCCTGTCTTGTCTTGTCTTATCTTGTCTTATCTTATCTTGTCCTGTCCTGTCCTGTCTTGTCTTATCTTATCTTATCTTGTCCTGTCTTGTCTTATCCTGTCTTGTCTTATCTTGTCTTATCTTATCTTGTCCTGTCTTGTCCTGTCTTGTCCTGTCTTGTCTTATCTTATCTTATCTTGTCCTGTCTTGTCTTATCTTGTCCTGTCCTGTCTTGTCTTATCTTATCTTGTTCTGTCCTGTCTTGTCTTATCTTGCCTTATCTTGTCCTGTCTTGTCTTATCTTGTCTTGTCTTATCTTATCTTGTCCTGTCTTGTCTTATCTTGTCTTGTCCTGTCCTGTCTTGTCTTATCTTATCTTGTTCTGTCCTGTCTTGTCTTATCTTGCCTTATCTTGTCCTGTCTTGTCTTATCTTGTCTTGTCTTATCTTATCTTGTCCTGTCTTGTCTTATCTTGTCTTGTCCGGTCCTGTCTTGTCTTATCTTATCTTATCTTGTCCTGTCTTGTCTTATCTTGTCTTGTCCGGTCCTGTCTTGTCTTATCTTATCTTGTCCTGTCCTATCCTGTCTTGTCTTGTCTTATCTTATCTTGTCCTGTCCTATCCTGTCTTGTCTTGTCTTATCTACTTGTGGCGTGATGTACCCTGGTTTTCTGTCCAGGGTCAGACGCGTCTCTAGAGCAGTTGCCATCCTATAGTTAGTTAGTTTTCTTTCCACTTTTGCCGTTTAGCGTCGTGAGAGCTTAAGTCGTCTATCCTGCGCCAAGTGCGTTGCGTTGGTCAATGTGAGCCCTTGTTGTTGCACAATCACTCTAATGGCATCTACCCTCCTACCCCGCGGCCGCCCCCGTTGCCCTGTACCCAGATCTACCAGCATTGTAAGCCATCAGTGGAAGATGATGAGGGTGCATTCTCATGAGATGACCAAACCAACTTATTTTCTGCCTGGAAATGTATTCGACACAAGAGGAAGTGCCGACTATACTTCGAATGTCGTCTTTCCGCATTATGTCTCTTCTGGTAACACCGATGACTTTCCTCAAACACTTCATTTCACAAGTCGAAATTCGGCTCTCGCGCGCCCTTGACAGAGGCCATGTTTGGCACTGGTAGCACAGAGCCGGCATAAATATACTGTTTATCAGCTGTTGCTTTGATGCCAAACTAATGCTCGGGTGTCTAAGCAATGGGGACAGCTGATATGTCACCGCGGATGCTTTCTGACACCTAGTCTCAATTTCCCTGTCGATCCTACCGGCTGCCATCCCATAACGATTATAATCTACGCAACGTCTCTTATCCATGTAGTTCTCGGTCTGCTACGGTTGCGAAAACGCGATCGAAGTGCGTTATAGGTCTAGTTCGTCAGGTTACAGTCTCATTAGGTGGTCAAACCATTTGATACTCTCCTCATCAATACCCCAACCCCGAGTGGCCCGTCGGTGTCTTTGTTTATGACAAAGACAAGAATAGCACCACTGCCCCACAGAGAGCATGTCGCAAGAGGCGACTAACCGTGTGACATGGGATAACACCCGCCATGGTTAGGTGGTTTGTTTAGAACAGCATACATGGCGTCTAACAGGCTGCGGGTATACTTTGCTCTAGTGTTTGAGTTTATTACAATGAATTTGCACAACGGTCAACCACCCTCCACATCACTTGTCCACACGCAGTGGAGTAATAAGCTGCTCGAGTCTAGACCGCTAAGCAAGAAATCCTCCTCCAGACTACATCCAGATCGTACCAGAGCTCGGACCTACACAGGGCATCCACCACTGTAGGAGTACAGGTCGACTAAGTGGGACCTGCACAGGGCTCCCGCCACTGTAGGAGTACAGGTCGACTAAGTGGGACCTACACAGGGCATCCGCCACTGTAGGAGTACAGGTCGATTAAGTGGGACATGCACAGGGCATCCGCCCTGTAGGAGTACAGGTCGACCAAGTGGGTCCTGCACAGGGCACCCGCCACTGTAGGAGTACAGATCGACTAAGTGGGACCTGTACCTGGCACCCGCCCTGTAGGAGTACAGGTTGACTAAGTGGGACCTGTACATGGCACCGGCCCTGTAGGAGTACAGGTCGACTAAGTGGGACCTGCACATGGCACACGCCCCTGTAGGAGTACAGGTCGACTAAGTGGGTCCTGCACATGGCACACGCCCTTGTAGGAGTACAGGTCGACTAAGTGGGACCTGCACAGGGCACACGCCCCTGTAGAAGTACAGATCGACTAAGATCTAAGAACTCAACAATATTTGCAGTGCAGGGTCTTTCTTCAACGATGTTTCGCACATTTTCGTCTTGCATTCTTTCTCTCCTAGTGACACTGACAGTTTTACTGGAGACACTCACATGTCGTAATCTTTTCTATAGATTTTGTTAGTCCACGTTTTGCACTAGTAAGAGCTATGGCATAAATATATTGTTGATCACCAGTCTTTTTGTGAACATGTTTATGTTAAGATGTTTCAATAATGTTGACCGCTGGTATGTATTTGCATTTGATTTTTGACACCTGATCTCAATTTCTCTATCTAAACCTCCATTCTGTGTGAAAACACTACCCGAGTACTTGGATTCCCGCACGTACCCACTCTTACATACAAATCAAAGTACAATTGTCCAAGACCGATTTGAACTGACGCGAAGAAAGCAAACACATTGATTGATTTTTGTTTGATACTTTTTAATTTTCTTTTTCGTTTTGTTTCTCGTGCACAAAAGTCTACATGTGAACTGAAATTGACCAACTAAAATAAATGTATAGACATCATGTTCGCTACGGTCACCGCCACCAGTGTTCACTGTCTATTTGTTATCGGATGAGCTACATGTCCTGGGGGAGGCACCTACCTCCTACCAGGCGCGTCAGCAGGGTTGCGGATTGCTGAAAGGCTGGAGGTTAGCTGCGAATAAATAAGCAGCCGTGGACAAAAACGGGTCGGCAGGCATTGAGGCTGTAAGGAGGCAGCCCCTCCACCATGAAATGACACAACAGGCTAATCACCTGTTTGTCTTAAAAAAACGATTACAAGTCAACAACCTCTACACCTCACGGTAGAAGAGGAGCGACTAAGTAAGTAAGTATGAGCTACATGTTTCATAGTTCTCTAAGGTCACCGCCACCAGTGTTCACTGTCTATTTGTTATCGGGTGAACTACATGTTTCATAGTTCTCTAAGGTCACCGCCACCAGTGTTCACTGTCTATTTGTTATCGGGTGAACTACATGTTTCATAGTTCTCTAAGGTCACCGCCACCAGTGTTCACTGTCTATTTGTTATCGGGTGAACTACATGTTTCATAGTTCTCTAAGGTCACCGCCAACAGTGTTCACTGTATATTTGTTATCGGGTGAACTACATGTTTCATAGTTCTCTAAGGTCACAGCCACCAGTGTTCACTGTCTATTTGTTATCGGGTGAACTACATGTTTCCTAGTTCTCTAAGGTCACCGCCACCAGTGTTCACTGTCTATTTGTTATCGGGTAAGCTACATGTTTCATAGATTCACTTTCGGAGCAGCTCAATGTCACCCGGTATTGGTTCTGTCGCTGCACCTATACTACAGAATATTAGTTCTGACGGCCACTAAATATCAGAAAATGTGATACATGAAATATTAGTAAATAAAGATATGGATTATGATGGCATACTGAAGAAGATCAATGCCCCCTTTTTGCATGTAAACACTGCAATCAATGAACCGGCAAAGCACAGACTTCAGAATCGCGAAATCAATCATGGGTCGAGTCAGAAGAGGCATGGGAGAGAAAGGAACAAAGTATGTACAGTTAGAGAATTAACTGAACCATCCTTTCCAAACTCATTGTCCTTTTCTGAAGGCCGATACAGTAGTGACGAAGGTCATCCTGAATCCCCCTGAAAATCAGATGTCAATGGTCAAAAGCTGAAACTGACCTTGCAAACTGCAAAAGATTTGTCAAATTTCTCATAAGCGACTCGTCAATAAATCAAACAGCCTGACAACTTAATTAGTTTGAAGTTATCATCTGTGTGCGATAGAAATGTGCTCTAGCGATGTGTGATAGAGATGTGCTCTAGAGATGTGTGATAGAGACGTGTGACAGAGACGTGTGATAGAAATGTGTGATAGAAATGTGTGATACAGATGTGTGATAGAGATGTGCGATAGAGATGTGTGATAGAGATGTGTGATGCAGATGTGTGATTGAGATGTGCACTAGAAATGTGTGATAGAAATATGTGATACATATGTGTGATACAGATGTGTAATAGAAATGTGTGATACATATGTTATAGAGATGTGTGATAGAGATGTGTAATAGAGATGTGCTCTAGAGGGATGCTCTAGAGATGTGTGATAATGTGTGATAGAGATGTGTGATAGAGATGTGTGATAGAGACGTGTGATAGAGATATGTGATAGAGATGTGTGATAGAGATGTGTGATAGAAATGTGTGATAGAGATGTGTGATAGAGATGTGTGATAGAGATGTGTGATAGATATGTGTGATAGATATGTGTGATAGAGTTGTGTGATAGAGATGTGTGATATAAATGTGTGATAGAAATGTGTGATACAGATGTGTGATAGAGATGTGCGATAGAGTTGTGTGATAGAGATGTGTGATGCAGATGTGTGATTGAGATGTGCAATAGAAACGTGCGATAGAAATATGTGATACATATGTGTGATACAGATGTGTAATAGAAATGTGTGATACATATGTTATAGAGATGTGTGATAGAGATGTGTGATAGAGATGTGCTCTAGAGGGATGCTCTAGAGATGTGTGATAATGTGTGATAGAGATGTGTGATAGAGATGTGTGATAGAGACGTGTGATAGAGATATGTGATAGAGATGTGTGATAGAGATGTGTGATAGAAATGTGTGATAGAGATTTGTGATAGAGATGTGTGATAGAGATGTGTGATGCAGATGTGTGATTTAGATGTGCACTAGAAATGTGTGATAGAAATATGTGATACATATGTGTGATACAGATGTGTAATAGAAATGTGTGATACATATGTTATAGAGATGTGTGATAGAGATGTGTGATAGATATGTGTGATAGATATGTGTGATAGAGATGTGTGATAGAAATGTGTGATATAAATGTGTGATACAGATGTGTGATAGAGATGTGTGATAGAGATGTGTGATAGAGATGTGCTCTAGAGGGATGCTCTAGAGATATGTGATAGAGATGTGTGATAGAGATGTGTGATAGAGACGTGTGATAGAGATGTGTGATAGAGATGTGTGATAGAGATGTGTGATAGAGACGTGTGATAGAGATGTGTGATAGAGATGTGTGATAGAGATGTGTGATAGAGACGTGTGATAGAGATGTGTGATAGAGATGTGTGATAGAGATGTGTGATAGAGATGTGTGATAGAGATGTGTGATAGAGATGTGTGGTAGAGATGTGTGGTAGAGATGTGTGATAGAGATGTGTGATAGAGATGTGTGATAGAGATGTGTGATAGAAATGTGTGATAGAGATGTGTGATAGAAATGTGTGATAGAGATGTGTGATGCAGATGTGTGATTGAGATGTGCACTAGAAATGTGTGATAGAAATATGTGATACATATGTGTGATGCAGATGTGTAATAGAAATGTGTGATACATATGTTATAGAGATGTGTGATAGAGATGTGTGATAGAGATGTGCTCTAGAGGGATGCTCTAGAGATGTGTGATAGAGATGTGTGATAGAGATGTGTGATAGAGACGTGTGATAGAGATATGTGATAGAGATGTGTGATAGAGATGTGTGATAGAGATGTGTGATAGAGATGTGTGATAGAGATGTGTGATAGAGATGTGTGATAGAGATGTGTGATAGAGATGTGTGATAGAGATGTGTGGTAGAGATGTGTGATAGAGATGTGTGATAGAGATGTGTGATAGAGATGTGTGATAGAAATGTGTGATAGAGATGTGTGATAGAGATGTGTGATAGATATGTGTGATAGAGATGTGTGATAGAGATGTGTGATAGAGATGTGTGATAGAGATGTGTGATAGAGATGTGTGATAGAGATGTGTGATAGAGATGTGTGATAGAGATGTGTGATAGAGATGTGTGATAGAGATGTGTGATAGAGATGTGTGATAGAGATGTGTGATAGAGATGTGTGATAGAGATGTGTGATAGAGATGTGTGATAGAGATGTGTGATAGAGATGTGGTGTTCACTGTTTGTATAGAAAGGATAACATCCCAACCAAAATTATGAAACAAACGAGGTTATACCTCTCCTCGTCGTCTAGCGACACACATAACTGAAGACAGACAGACAGACGGACAGACAGACAGATATACAGACAGACAGACAGACAGACAGACGGACGGACGGACAGATTAGATAGATATATAGGTAGATAGACAGACAGACAGACAGACAGACAGACAGATTAGATAGATATATAGGTAGATAGATAGACAGACAGACAGACAGACAGACAGACATACAGACAGACAGACAGACGGACAGACAGATTAGATAGATATATAGGTAGATAGATAGACAGACAGACAGACAGACATACAGACAGACAGATAGACAGACAGACGGACAGACAGATTAGATAGATATATAGGTAGATAGACAGACAGACAGACAGACAGACAGACAGACAGACAGACAGACAGACAGACAGACAGACAGACAGACAGACAGACAGACAGACAGACAGACAGACAGACAGACAGACAGACAGACAGACAGACAGACAGACAGACAGACAGACAGACAGACAGACAGACAGACAGACAGACAGACAGACAGACAGACAGACAGACAGACAGACAGACAGACAGACAGACAGACAGACAGACAGACAGACAGACAGACAGACAGACAGACAGACAGACAGACAGACAGACAGACAGACAGACAGACAGACAGACAGACAGACAGACAGACAGACAGACAGACAGATAGATAGATAGATAGATAGATAGATAGATAGATAGATAGATAGATAGATAGATAGATAGATAGATAGATAGATAGATAGATAGATAGATAGATAGATAGATAGATAGATAGATAGATAGATAGATAGATAGATAGATAGATAGATAGATAGATAGATAGATAGATAGATAGATAAATAGATAGATATAGATAGATAGATAGATAGATAGATAGATAGATAGATAGATAGATAGATAGATAGATAGATAGATAGATAGATAGATAGATAGATAGATAGATAGATAGATAGATAGATAGATAGATAGATAGATAGATAGATAGATAGATATCAGACGCGCAGAGAAATTAAAAGTGCTCACCTATGCTAAACTCAAGAGAGCTGCAGCGGACGGGATCAAAATTAGACACTGATCGACCAGATGATGTTGAATAACGGCAGACAAGAAAATCAGAGAACAGAAAAAATTCGTATGCAGGTAGGAAATATACAGTCTTTCAATAAGTTAGAAAATTCAGATATCGGGTGAACTTGCTTACAGACGACGGCAGAATAGACATGAAGAGAGAAACAAAAACTCAACAGCAAATGCTGTGGCGGATCAGATATCGATGTCACTAAGCAAATCATACGATTCTAATGGAGACAAAATGTACACGATCAACAGGATATGTATATTCCCACTCTGCTATTAGTACAGACATTGGCCTTGACCAAGACACAAGAATGAAAGATCAAAACGTGTGAATCAAGATGCCTTTAAAAAAATGGTTGTGACCAATAGAAAAGACAGACTGAGAAATTAAGAAACCTTCCAGAAAGTGATAGGAACGTCATGTAGAGAATTAAGAGGTTTTGCCACATGATAAGAATTTATATAAATCAAATAGTGCGCCAGCCTCCAACAGCAGACATCAGAGCTTGGGAAGCAGATTATGTCCAAGAAAAATATGGTTTGGCGATGTGAGAAAACACCACAGCGACCTGGGTTGAATATATCCAAGACAAGAAAGATGGCACACACCAGATAATGTCATTTATCTGCACATTCTGAAGAAATAAGTGGGCACATTTGATTAGTTGATATGATTTGTTGAGTGCTCACTTTGTTACTGCCTAGATCAGCAGAATGTTCACTCTGTCGATCCACATAGATCCAGTGAATGCTCACTCTGTCGATCCACATAGATCCAGTGAATGCTCACTCTGTTGAACCACATAGATCCAGTGAATGCTCACTCTGTTGATCCACATAGATCCAATGAATGCTCATTATGTTGCTCCATTTACATCCACTGAATGCTCACTCGTTTGCCGTATCTACTTATATACACTAAATGTTCTCTCTGCCGCAGAATCTACGTACACTAAATGTATCGCCCAAAATAACAATGTGTGAACATGCAGTGTACGTAGATCCTGTTGTTGTTGTTGCTTAGATGTTTGCCTCACTATCCACTGCCCGCATTGTTGTTTTGTTTCGTGTCATCTTTGGAAAACATTGCCATTTTCTTGTATTCTCTTATTCCTAACCTTTGAACTGACCCCCACCTGTTTCTCCAGATAATTAATAACGGTTGACGGTGTTTAGGAACCTGAACTGGATCTGTTCAGTTACCTTCCCAGAACTAATATTGGACACTACATCGGTTGCTTGAGACTAACCAGTATTAAATGGTTCGTTGTTATGGTTACAAGGAGAAGAAACGTCTTGGTTGTCTAACGTCCAGGTTTGGAGCATACATCAGACATGTTTTAGTGTGTTACTTACTGTGTTATGCTGATGCTTCTTGTTCTGTTTTGTTGTTGTTGTTGTTGACAAATCCGTTAGAAGTAGTTGAATCATTCAAGAAGGTGGACACGGAACAGGCAACAATCTTCTCAATTGAATAGCCGAGCTATGGCTGTATTGTGTTTGCTTTCGAAGTTTTCTTCCTGTATTGTGGTATTGATTAGCTGAGGTCAGGTAAAGAACAACTGGACATGGAGTGTCTGGGTAGCAAGGCCAACTTCAAGATCAGATGCAACAAACTAAATAAGACAACCCTCCCATCACACGTCCACGCCACGCAAATGAAAACAGGCCGTATTAAAGTAGCCTGGCCAGCAGAAGTCGAGATTAACCCTGTGAAACCCATATCGCTGAGCCTGCCAAGAAACCTTATATTGCCCTACAGTGAGAAGGGCACAAGTCAACCTACTTCAGCACATCTTAGAATGTAGAACGTGTCACTGTAACCTCCGCCATAGAACATGCGTGAAGAGTAATTTACTCAATACGAATAGGTTAAACAGGAACAAAAACATGAATTATACTTTGCATCGGGCCAGAGAAGAGAGTCGCAAAATACAGTTAGAGGGGAGTGTGGAAACTAACAGTGTGTCCTGGATAGTGTTTGAGTTACGTCCAGCAAGGATTAATAGCTAGATGGGATGTTGCCATATTGGTGAGGGAATGAATAAACACTTGTAACTTTCTGTAACATATGGGAGAAGGTCTCCATGCCAACATGTCTCTAGACAATCGTTTCGTGAACATCAAATATTTCGAGTCAAGACATTAGTACCATTTCTGCCAAGGTGTGTGTGCTTATACGTTTGTTTGTGTCTGTATATGTGTGTGTGCATGCGTGCGTACGTGTATATCTTTATTTCGGTGTGTATTTGCGTATGTTTGAGTGTGCCTGTGTATGTCTGTGTATGAGTGCATATATATATATATATATATATATTGCGGCCATGTGTGTGTATGTTTGTTTCGGTGTATGTCTGTGTGTTTGTGTGTGTGTAAGAGTTACTGACAAATATGTATTGGACAGAGTATACTTAACACTTCGCATTGCGCGAGATCAATATAGAAGTGATTTTTTTATGGGGGGGGGGGGGGGGTGTAAGAAGGGAGATGGACATGAACCAATCCATTTACACGTGAGGTAAGCAACGCAATCACTAAACTGGTAGCAGTTTGCGACCAGAACATCAATTCATAACATTTGTAACTTGTTTTTAAAGTCTGACTCTACAGAGTCATGCATGTGCTGGACATAGCATTGCCCATTCCAATCCTGGACTCAGGCTATGTATGGCCTTAGATGTCTTGAAGTGAAAGCGATCGTAATGCAGTTGAATGGTTTCAAGAATGAGAAGACATGATCGACAAATAACACTGATGCTATTCAGGAGTCGCTCATGCAGTGTTTCTCAATCTTCAAAACGTGGACGGCGGGTGCTAGTGGTTAAGTGACACGGCTCACAACCAAAAGGTGCTAGGTTCGATCACCCTCACAGCACAGGTTTTACCCCGGGGAAGCAAACCTTTAGAAAATGTAGGAGGAAGCAGACCCTTACATAACATCCACGCTGAAGTCGGATGCATTGGTCCGAGAGGAGAAAAATAAAACTCATGGTGCAACGCACACCGCCTTGGGAATTAGAGAAATGAGGCGAAGGGAAAAAAAACACACAAAAAACAAAAAAAATCTTCAAAACAACATGCCAGTACTTTTAAGTACAATATTCAAACAACATTTTCTTTCTTCGAATGAACCAAATAAACTTAATAGTGGCCTTAAACATCAAAGTACTAGAAAGATATCGTTTCTTTTGCACTACAGTCATGATGATCACAGTCTACCTTCAAAAGTACGCCTAGACCTATTCGAATAGTCAATGTAACACGCTACCAAAAAAAAAACGTCAAAGTTGATCAACTCAGTCCGAGCAGCCCCAAACAAAATCAATTAGAAAAGTCGTATTTTTATGTTAACAGTTTCTATCCCTGAAAACTATAAGAGTTGGGAGACTTGGGCATGGGTGGGCTACATGTAAACATTGTAAGCCAAAAATCTTTAACAACCTAGAGAAGTCAACTAGAAGAAACGTACAGCTCGAACATGTAAGATAGGAGAAAGTCCACTGTCAAGATGGATAATAACGCTATGCACAAAATTCCGCAAGGATTCTGCTTCCCTGACTTTGCCTGTTTTCGTTTAGGAAAACCGCCAGATTTGGTAGCTGGAATGTTCCAGCAACATGCCGACAGGGGAAAGCTGTACAGGTGGTATTGGAGATGAGTAGTTAGTTACACAAAACGTATTATGAGACTGTCTGAAAAAGGTGGATTGGCGTTGAGAGGATAAAACGTAGAACAAGTGAATTGCTGCTGTCTTAGAAGAATACTGATGAAGGCGTACACAATAGTAAAGGTTGCTTATTTTAGAGGATGTGTTTATTTATATTAGAGAGTTGCTAACATTATAGAATGTGTATATTTATTTCAAATGACACATCCCTCGCGTTAAAGAATTTGTATATTTATTTCACATGGCGTCTTACTCACATTAGAGAATGTGTATATTAATATCAAAGGATACCTTTACTCACGTTAGAATATGTGTATATTTATGTAAAACAGTACCATACTCAGGTTAAAGAATTTGTATATTTATATAAGAGGGCGTCTTACTCACATTAGAGAATGTGTATATTTATATCAACAGTACCTTACTCACGTTAGAAAATGTGTATATTTATTTCAGAGTGTCTTAGTCACTAGAGAATTTTCATATTTATAATATAGGGTCGCATTCTCATATTAGAGAATGCGTTTATTTATATCAGAGATGTTCCTAATCATATTAGAGAATTATTAGTGTATACATTTTCCTCTATATCCTTATGGAATATATTTTTCCACAAATAAAATTGACCAAAGAGCTAGTTATATATTGTTCGGTGTGAATTTTCAGAATGAACGGCAAGTCAACACATACGTTAATACCATAATGCAATAAAAAGGAAACAACAAACACTTACCTGTAGGATAGAAGCGTTTCCAATAATCAGCTTTGTCTAGGAATGCAATCATCAGCGTTAACGACCAGGTGTATCCCAGTTCTAGTTTATAGAATTATAATAATCAAATGGACTTTCCAACTCCATAAACGTTGACCTGTGATTAATTCACATACATCAATATATTTATACTACGCCACTGAATAATGAAAAATAACTAAAAGTAATTAATTTAATAGACTATACATTTATAAATCTCGCAATTTATCATAATAATACAAATTTTAAAACAAAACTCTGCCACTGTGATAGAATCTCGCTCGCCGCAATACTTATAAATATCACAAACAGAATAGCGACCACAAAAACTCAGCGCTGTTAGTTTCACCAACTTATTCATAACCACAATTATGTACACATGTTAACATGGTCTCTGAAAGCCATCAGGAAACTAAACATCGCGCTTGCCATCAGTGCGGAAAACTTGCCTCCCTAGTTTATCACAAGGCCTGGTTGGACACAGAATCCTGGCGGATCCAGCCAGCTAGGGTTATTGATGCTAGAGCTATTACGAGGTGGATCAATGCTTATTCGCTCTCTATCGCTAACTACTCACGCATAATCAGTGACCGTGACGCACGCGCGTCAGGTGAGGATACGAGTACTGGCGTATGGGACGGGAAATGCTGAAGCTTGGCGTAAGATGTCGGAAGGGAGGGAGAGGTTAAGGCAGGTACGAGATTTATGGTAGAAGATATACATCGTAATTCGCCTGTAATTACAGATCTCAGTAACCAGGATAAATGTGCCTCATTTTATATTGCAAGAAAAGACGGAAAATTATATGATAAAAGGAAAAAAATATCCTAAAAAGAAAGTGATATGATTATAAGAGGTGATTAGCTGATAAATACAATTATATAATCAAAGAGAGAGAGAGAGAGAGAGAGAGAGAGAGAGAGATAGAGAGACAGAGAGATTGAGCGGATAATTAAAGAGAGGCAATGTGCTCAAGAAACTGGGTGGGGCTGGATAAATAATGTGAAGGTAAATGATAAAGGAGTTGGCTGATTGCATGTATGTATGTAATGTATGTGTGTGCGTGTAGGTGTGTGTGTGGGTGTATGTGTGGGTGTGCGTGAGTGGGTGTGTGTGTGTGTGTGTGTGTGAGAGAGAGAGTTTGAATCTATCTGAGGATGAATGTGTGTAGGATACGCATATGAAAAACCCTATGGAAGAAGCTGACATTCGGAGACAATGAAAATAATGAACATATAATCCTATAAATAAATATATATATATATATATATATATATATATATGTCACTGTTTTCAGTCTTAAATGTTTAGCATGTTTATGCAAATGAGAACCAAAAAGAAGATAAATATTTTTTCAAGAAACGATTTACGAATATAACTGAAAATATAACTACAAATAATTTAAAAATAGATTATAAATATACAACTCAATAACTGACAGGAAACTGAAAGTAAAAAAGAAGCGGCACTGAAGACAATCAAATGGAGAATTTGGAAGAGAAATCTAATGATCATCAGTTAATCGTTAGAACGTACGCGGGTAGCCCACAATACCAATATGTGGGAGTTATTAGTTGCAGCCTAATTGTGAATGAGTTGATGGCAGTCAATATTCACATAAATCTATTAACACTATTAGATTGAGGCATGGGGGTCAAGATGCTGAGCAGCGGATGAGCTGCAGTGGTCAGCAACCCATAGCTGACTGCTAGCGTCAGGGCCAGCGAACCAAAGCTGCCAAGACCCTTCTACACCTCCACGCGGTGATCCTGGATAATAGGTTGCAGCAGGGCAGACTGGCTAAGGAGAAGGGATCGAAGAGGGAATGCTAACCCGGTACTCAAAAAATGCTTGCTGAAGTCGGATGTGTTGGACCGAAGGGTGCAAATATCGCAGTCAAGCTGTAAACGACGACACAACGCATTCCGTTCTCTGGACTACATTCTGCTACTTAAGCCCTTTCAGGGTTTGGTAGCGGGAGATTGCCACATCGTAGGGATGATCTAAGGAAGGGAAGGGAAGCTCTATAGCAGCGCACAGGTGGTGGGATGAGCAGGATAGGGGGGGGGGGAGGGGTGTACGTGAATCACCACCAACATCTAGCAAGGCTGTACCGCTGAGGAAAGTAATTCCATTACAAAATGTCATACTGAAGTCGGATGCACCAGACTATTAGGCACTAAACATCGTTCAACAAACATACAAAAATACAACAATACAATCTGGTAGCAGGCAAATATGCAGAAAATGCACAACTGAAGACGATATTCTTAATTGTTAATCTTTCAGGCAAGTTACATAATATTATGTCTAATCTTGTCACCTGTTTGTCTGTTCGCCTGCACACTTCATTGCAAGTAAATTAAAAGAGGACCCCTACATCCCCCCTCCTCCCAGACCCCCTCCCACCCCCACCCCCGCCAGTACATCTCCCCCCCCCTACCCGCCAATGGGTAGAAGAAAAGAAGAACAGAAGGTGTTTCTTTCAAATCCAGACCAGTCCACGCTCAGATGACCAGTCCACGCTCAGATGACCAGTCCACGCTCAGATGACCAGTCCACGCTCAGATGACCAGTCCACGCTCAGATGACCAGTCCACGCTCAGATGACCAGTCCACGCTCAGATGACCAGTCCACGCTCAGATGACCAGTCCACGCTCAGATGGCTTTTGGGCTACTTGAAGGTGTGATGAGTTACGTAACCACAACCATCGAGAGTCCTTTACTTTCATCATCATCATCCTGTAGCCTGTCCTTCACAAAACGTCGCTCCCTTCACAGTCTGTCTGAAAGAAACTCGTTCCCTAGTCAAAACTCAAGTCTCCGCCACAGTCATACCCAAGCATTCCTGGATAACTTGGTACCATTGTCTTCTTGATCTACCCCTGCCTTTTTTGCCTGGCTCCATACCTGCCATCCCCGTTCTCTCAAGACCGTTGTGTCTCTTGATGTGACCAAAGTATTTACATTTTCTAGTCAAAATGGAATTGATAAATCAGTTCTCTTCTATTTTCCACTCTTTTCGAATGTCTACGTTTGTCATTTTCTCTGTCCAGGGTTTCCTGGGGATCGTTCTGCAACATTTTCACTCAAATGATTCGATTATTTGTCTAGAAGTTTTGGTAATCGTCCATGATTCGCAGGGATGTATCTTCTCACCTTATCTTTTACTCTAAATGGACAATATAAGCGGCTATGAATAGCTGAAGTCAATATACGGAGAAGAGTCAACAAAGCAGTCGCTAGCCCGCACTATAGACATACATATACGAACGAATATGTTCGCGTACGCCAGCTAGAGTAGATTGTGGCTACAAGTCAGAAAAGTTCTATTACAAGACAGTCTCCTTTGCCCACGTGACATACGAAAGTGTTGTCTTTTCGTTACTTATTTCGTCTGTTATGTTTGGTTTGGTATATAATATCGACTACTTTGCGCTCCGGGCAGACATGTTAGTGCTCATTCTTCTCATTAAATGGGCGATGTAAATAAATGGCGAATGGTATGTGTAGTGATCGTTTCTGTAGCTCGCTGGTTGCACGTGCTGGTTGGTTGCATGTGCTGGCTGGTTGCATGTGCTCTCTGGTTGCATGTGCTGGTTGGTTGCATGTGCTCGCTGGTTGCATGTGCTGGCTGGTTGCATGTGCTCTCTGGTTGCATGTGCTGGTTGGTTGCATGTGCTCGCTGGTTGCATGTGCTGGCTGGTTGCATGTGCTCGCTGGTTGCATGTGCTGGTTGGTTGCATGTGCTCGCTGGTTGCATGTGCTGGCTGGTTGCATGTGCTCGCTGGTTGCATATGCGCGTGATCCGTAGTCAAGGGCGCCATTTTCTGCTCAACTCACGTTTGATGTGAAAACTTTCATTATCAAATAAGACCACATTGACATTCATAAAATGCCAGACCTACTCGCCAGCGAACAACAGTTTCTCCGATAAAGATGTAGAGCAATGGTAATTTTTGACTTAATGATTGCAGCTTGTTTAAATAAAAGCAACGGCTCTCTCTCTCTCTCTTTCTTTCCCCCTCCCTCCCACTCTCCCAAACAAAATGTTAACTGCCGATTGAATTAATTTGTTGTCGGCTTACAGTAACATTTTTCCACAGTAGATTTACAAATTTTAGTGTTTACATATCCATCCGAATTGTTCAATAGTTACCCCAGATGTTCCGCTGTTTTAATATAATCTCACTTCACAGAAACAGACAAAACTGTGGCTAAGATATTGTAGCATTATGATTTCCAACATCCGTTCAATAAATCGATCAAATAAAATTAAGAGCTATCACACGTTTGGCTATCTACGATAACTAGCTGTGGTATCAAATAGATCACAAGACGACTGTACGTGCTACGGTATTATCTTCTTCTTCGTTCATCTACTTAGATTTCAATGACTTTAGCAAAGGCAGGAGTCAGTTCGGGCTAAAGAGCAAGAGGAGACCACTGCGTTTTACGATACAACCCCACCCAGGCTACTTTTGACGGTAGCCAAGGCAAGCCTATGACTTAACCTGGCATAATTATTTTGACTGCCTTAGAAATACGAGGTTGCAATAGAAGCTGCCTGATTATATTTTTCTGGGCTTTTTCTGGAGTTTCACCTATAAGACTAAAGCTATTCTGACCTTCTCTTGAGTTTCACCTATAAGATTGAATCTATTCTGACCTTCTCTTGAGTTCCACCTATAAGACTAAAGCTATTCTGACCTTCTCTGGAGTTTCACCTATAAGACTAAAGCTATTCTGGCCTTCTCTTGAGTTCCACCTATAAGATTGAATCTATTCTGACCTTCTCTTCATTTTTACATAAAAGACTACAGCTGTCCCGACCTTCTCTTGACCTCCGACTGTGATACTCAAGATGCACACATTTCTCTTGATCTCTGCACATGACAGTAAAGCATATTAAATCAATGACCATCTCCTAGAAAAAATTACTAAAATCATTGTGACCAACTGCTGAATGAAGATACATTTTGTTTCCAGATGCACTACGAGGACATGATGTGAGGACCTGCGCAGCATCTTTACTAGTAATCGTAGTGTCTGGTTGAACTGTTTCCTCTGATTGGTTGGTTGTTGATGCCATTTGATCCAATGCCGTATAGTAATATATGCACGTGTTTGCGAGCTGCTGTTTAGTTCCGTGCAGACGGTTCCTTGGAGGAAGAATTAACACCGGCAAACATAGGACATTCAAAAAGATGGTGATCAACAGTTTCATTTGATGTGTGCACAACCGGTACTTTGGAGTATGTTATGGTTGGATTCTGTTCAAGTGGCTGTTAAATTGTGTGTGTTGAGTACGAAGTCGGAAAATAGTGCTTTGATCTCTAATTTTCAAGAGGTTGGTGTTGTCTTTGCTCTTTTAATCGGCCATATGCTTGTAGATTTGTCTCCCAGTATTGCCCATTGTCCCTCCATACAGCGAAAGCCTTTTTGTTCGCAGTCTTCAGAAGCTGTTAGATTGTCTGTAGTGTTGTTTGTTTGTGTTGCTGTTCTTGACTTTATCCTTTTTTAGCCAGTCTGACTGCCTTGTCATTGCCAGGTGTATTTGAGTGATCAGGGATTCATCGCATAACTATTCTGATTTCATGGAATGTGATAAGTTGGTTGGCATCTAGGGATGGTTGGGTAAGTTCAGGCTTACAAAGACCAGCATATTCTACAGCTTAAAGAGCAGATAATGAGTCTGTAAAGATTACGATGCTTCGGGTTTTTGATGAGAAAGCATCAAATACGGTCCTCAAGTGGTACAGAGCTACTTTCAATGTTGTTATTTCTGCGTCATAATTTGAACATATCTCCAACAAGCATCAAACAGCTCATCAGATGTTCTGTCTGGATACTCTAATATAGACTCCATATCCCGTTTTAACGTTGGCCTTAAAGGCTGACCCATCAGTATAGACATGTTTCCATTCTTCTTAGCAGGTGTCAATCGTTCTCTGTGATGCTCTTATAAGACTTACTAGTTCAGAACTTCTTCTTGTAGTATTTCTGTCATTTTTAGACAAGCTTGTGATAATAAATATCTTGTTACTCTCTTTGCTTTTTTCCTTTGTCTGGAAGATGCTATCTGTCTTGCATCTCGCTAACATGGTGGAAGATTTGTTTTATTCTCAGCCTTTGTCATTTTTCCACAAGATGCCTATTGAGGTGGTCTTTTGTTATTTGTTTGCTCCTTTCATGAGCTTTCATAGCTGCTATGCCTCTTTACATCTCAAAGGGTTCCAGATTCAGGTGAATATCACATGCAGCAGTGGGTGTTGACCTCATTGATCTAAACCTCGTACATTGCTGCACATGTAAAGGTATTTCATCCATTCGCAGGTAATATCGACCAGCGTACAAGACACGCCGCCTCTGTGACCTTTACCTTTAAGTCTGCTGGACTATCTCTCTTTTCCGTCAATGTGTCCATGATATACCTCCACTGTGACCTTTGACCTTCAAGTTTACCTTTACTATCACCTTTTGCTATCAACACTTCTACAATAGACTTCTACGGTGACCTTTAATCTTCCAGCGAGCTATTCTTACCTCGATTTCTCCTCTATCAACATTTCTAACCAATTTCTATTGTATTCTTCTATTGTAATCTTCCCAAGTCTGATTTATATTCTAATTCTCTGCTTTGCCCAGCTTTATTTCCTTCCTGTTCTGTGAATTTTACAAACTAACAAAGTCGGTTGCTGAGGACACTTTCCAAACTTCAATCCACTGCGTCTATGTGCAGATGAGGGAACGACATTTGCTTTACTAGGTCCACTGTCCAAGTTACCAGTTGCTGCACTAGGTCCACTGTCCATATTACCAGTTGCTGCACTAGGACCACCGTCAATATTACCAGTTGCTGCACTAGGACCATTGTCAATATTACCAGTTGCTGCACTAGGACCACTGTCCATGTGACCAGTTGCTGCACTAGGACTACTGTCCATGTTACCAGTTGATGCACTAGGACTACTGTCCAAGTTACCAGTTACTGCACTAGGACCACTGTCCATGTGACCAGTTGCTGCACTAGGACTACTGTCCATATTACCAGTTGCTGCACTAGGACTTCTGTCCATGTTACCAGTTGCTGCACTAGGACTACTGTCCATGTTACCAGTTCATGCACTAGGACTACTGTCCATATTACCAGTTGATGCACTAGGACCACTGTCCATGTTACCAGTTGCTGCACTAGGTCTACTGTCCGTGTTACCAGTTGCTGCACTAGGACCACTGTCCATGTTACCAGTTGATGCACTAGGTCCACTGTCCATGTTACCAGTTGCTGCACTAGGACCACTGCCCATGTTACCAGTTGCTGCACTAGGTCCACTGTCCATGTTACCAGTTGCTGCACTAGGACCACTGTCCATGTTACCAGTTGATGCACTAGGTCCACTGTCCATGTTACCAGTTGCTGCACTAGGACCACTGTCCATGTTACCAGTTGCTGCACTTGGACCACTGTCCATGTTACCAGTTGCTGCACTAGGTCCACTGTCCATGTTACCAGTTGCTGCACTAGGTCCACTGTCCATGTTACCAGTTGATGCACTAGATCCACTGTCCATGTGACCAGTTGCTGCACTAGGTCCACTGTCCACGTTACCAGTTGATGCACTAGGTCCACTGTCCATGTTACCAGTTGCTGCACTAGGTCCACTGTCCATATTACCAGTCGCTGCACTAGGACCACTGTCCAAGTTACCAGTTGCTGCTTACGTGGTTGTTTGATGGAGAAGATCAAGTTGATGTTTCAAACTACAGCTTTGCCTACATTAACAGTTATAGAACAACTGCTATCTCGTGTCTACACTGGTCCAAGAACATTTTGAATGCATCTTTCATTTCTCATATGTATATTTGTCTGGCTATATATAAATATATATAGCGAAAGATAATAACATATGGAAAAACATTTGAAATATTCTTTTGTGACATGGGAGTTTTTCCCTTAAATGAAATATGGTGTGATATGTGTGAAATATATGGTGTGATAGGCGTGAAATATATGGTGTGATAGGTGTGAAATATATGGTGTGATAGGCGTGAAATATATGGTGTGATAGGCGTCAAATATATGGTGTGATAGGCGTCAAATATATGGTGTGATAGGCGTCAAATATATGGTGTGATAGGCGTCAAATATATGGTGTGGTAGGCGTCAAATATATGTTGAGTGTTGAGGTGAGGGAAGGGAAGGTGTGGGTGGGAGAGAGAGGGGGGGGGTGGAGGCGATAAATATAAATTATTTTGAATGACATGAGGATTTATAATAACTAAACTTCTCTGATATATAGAAATGTTAAGCCGCTAAGATTTTACATTGTGCTGCAATTTAGTTCCGGAAAGACTACAAACATAGACACACTAACATACACTTATGAAGGTTTGCAAGCACACTTAACTTAACTTAACTTAACTTAACGTCTTTATACTGGTTTTGAAGACCCTGCAGAGTCTGTATACAACCAGTTACATTTACATAACCTTGCTCTAAAAGCTATGTGCATCCAGTTTATTCTTAAATGCATTAACTGTCCCTGCCTCCACTACCTCCCCTGCCAAAGCATTCCAAGCAGACACCACTCTCTGACTAAAAAAATATTTCCTAATATCTAATCTGCACCTCTCTTTAGTCAGCTTGTAGCTATGCCCTCTCGTTATTGTAGGTGGCTGTATTTTAAAAAAACTTGTTAT
The DNA here is from genome assembly GCA_036924085.1 of Ariolimax columbianus. Taxonomy (NCBI): domain Eukaryota; kingdom Metazoa; phylum Mollusca; class Gastropoda; order Stylommatophora; family Arionidae; genus Ariolimax; species Ariolimax columbianus. The sequence continues at coordinate 136,661,621 of JAVGWX010000003.1, forward strand.
AGTCTAATTTATCCATTCCTCTGATCATCTTATAAACCTGTATTAAGTCACCACGAATTCTTCTCTTTTCTAGACACTAGGCCGGTTTTTCTGAGTCTTTCCTCCAAACTGTAATTCACGTACACATACAGACTCATTCTCACAACTGCTAGATAATTTGTGGTTGTAAAATGTAAGTCAACAAGATGGAGATTCATACACGACTTGAAGTCAGATCTATCTTATCTGAAGCGTAGAGGTCTGCTCCTGTACTCGCAAAAACGGATCTTGTACTGGGGAAAAAAAGCGGGTGGCGAGAGGTCGTCATATTTCACCAAAAAAAGTTGTGCTTTTTTTTTTTATGACACATCTTCAAACAAGAAAAAAATGGAGGTAAGAGGTATGGAAACTTCCTCCCTTCCGCAAGCTCCTTCCCTTGATAACAGGTATTTCATGTCCACCAACTGGTTCTTGTACACCTTTGCAATGTTTTACATTTGGTAACTCACGTGAGGCGTTCTCGTGCGATTCAGGCTCTGATGAGCATTTGCTGAAATACCCACATTTGTTTTCTTAGTTTCAATATTTATTTTCTTCATTTTACTTATTATCTGCACTTCTGCGCTCACCTTGACAAATGCAATTCTTAACTTCATATTTGTATTTTTCCTATGCTTTATTTACTTTTACACTTTTTGTACATTTCTAATTTCTTACCTTTTTTTTTAAATTTAAAAGCAAAATCTGAAAGCAAACCTACCTCTCTACCTAACATGATCAACATTATTTCAATAATTCGCAGTTCTTGCTCCCTGTGGAGCATAGGCAGCATCAGTTGGTCTCTGCCGATTTCTATTAGTCAACGTTTTATTTACTTCAACCGTGCTTCGGTTGCTGTGTCTACTAGTTTTGGCCTTCAGTTTCTTTCTGTTCTTAAGACAGACGTTTTTTATTACTTGCTGCAACTTCTCAAAGTCTGAAACAATTTGTGTCACATGGCTATGTACGCACGCTAGCTGAAATGTGTCTACATACATCTCCAGTTTATAGAGGAGCAAATATGAAATGTGTGTACATACATCTCCAATTTATAGAGGAGCAAATATCCCCCAGTGTTGTGTACATACATCACCAGTTCCTATAGGAGCAAACATTCCCCCCGCCTCCCCAGTGTTGTGTAAATATGTCACCAGTTTCTATAGCAGCAAACACCCCCACAGTTTTGTGTACATACATCACCAGTTCCTAGAGCAAACATCCCCCCAATTTTGTGTACATATATCACCAGTTCCTAGAGGAGCAAACATCACCCGTACAATTAGCAAACATCCCCACAGTTTTGTGTACATATATCACCCGTACCATTAGCAAACATCCCCACAGTTTTGTGTACATACATCACCCGTACCATTAACAAACATCCCCACAGTTCTGTGTAAATACATCACCCATACCATTAGCAAACATCCCCACAGACCTGGCTTCGCATCTGAGTGGTCCTGGGTTCCTTCCCCAGTTGAGGCGGTAATGTTTTTTTCAGACCGCAATGGCTCCCGGGTCGACCCAGCCTTAAAAGGGTACCAGTTCAGTCCGGGAAGTAAAACCGGCGAGGGAGAGGAGATGGCTACCGCCCTCATATAGCCGAGCCTTTGAAATGTGAGATCGCTAACACCTCACACCCCTACGGCAGAAATGCTATGGGATACTTTACTTTACTTTACCATTAGCAAACATCCCCACAGTTCTGTGTACATACATCACTCTTACCATCAGCAAACATCCCCACAAATTCAACAAGATCCCTTCCCACCCACCCAAACACAACTTAAACAGCTCAAGCACAAAGAGCCACCTTATTTTCTCAGATTATTGTATTTGTGTCTACGTTTGTGTAAACCTTCCACTGAATATTCTCACGCGTGTTCTCTCTTCTTAACCTTGTCAGAATAGTGTCCTTCTATCTGGCTGTCGATCATTCAAGCATGTCGTTTGAGCCCTAGAGGTGATTGCGTTAGGCTGCTTGGTTGAACTGTCGCACTTTTTGAGCAAAAGATATTCCCAATAATTATTGACCTTGAGTGCGCCCTTAATATCTGAGAGGCCTGATCGTATTTGCCAAATATGATCTGCGCAGGATCGAGGCAATTTGTTCATCTTGGTAATGGCAAGCGCGAGCAGGGAGTGGACAATCTTTTAAATGTAATTATCCTATGACATGGCCAGTGAGTATATATGCAATTTATAAGAACTTAACGAACTGATCATAATTTATTGAAGCTCTCTAGAAGTGCTACACAGCAAATAATAATGTTGCATATTCAGTCCTCTACAGTTTGTATACGTGTTGACAAATCAATATGTCAACCCCAGCAAAAAACGTCAAGAGATTGAACATGAGATTGTAAAGAGGAACAGGCCGCAACATCGAGAAGAAGATAAGCAATATAATCGTATGAGAGCCGGGTTTGAACCCATGAGGGAAGGTGTCAATGAACACAAGGATAAGAACAATACACATGTGGCAGCAAAGTCAAAACAATCAGAGTCGTATGGCGTAAACAAGACGTTGGTGTCATATAGATAGCGTCTGAGAAAAGCTTTGCAGTCAATGAATAGGTTCAAACGCGCGTGAGAAAAGACAAGAGTAAATATATTGACAAGTTGCTGTGAGAAGCAGTAAAAGTAAAAAGTTAAGATCCGGTTAAGACGCCAGTGTTAGGAACATGGTGTCAGGACCATATGTTTCTCGGTCAGCCGCAAATTAGGCGTGATGTCATCAACATCACGCCGACTTTCGACTTTACTATCTGGTACCCAATTTTTTTAGGCTAGGTCAACCGCTGGAAACGTTTTTGCACTGGGAAATATCCCACACCAACTGTGGGACTGAACCGCGATCGCTCGGCTAATAAGTTAGTGAATTAATCCCTGCGCTATCTCCCTTCACCGTGATAAGATACAAGATAACATGTATTGACGAGTTGGTAAAAGAAGCGGCAAACCTGCCACATAAGAAAATATGAAAGACAAGTACATCTACACGAAGATACTGACAGAAAAATGTAAGCATGTAAATGGCTTTATTAAAGATAAGTTATGAAATTTTGTAGCATGAAAGAGCAAATGAAGAGATAAGAAGAATATGTTTATGAAGTTTAAAATACACCAGTTCTACAAGATCCCTCAGATATTCAATCGGCGGGAATGGAATTGCAAATTATTTGCGCTGAAACGACTAAATAAGAAATGACGGAAGCTGTTTTACTTCTGAAATATGGTAAAACCACTGGTTCAGGTGGTGTCTTAGCAGATGCAATCAACACTTCAATTGAGATATTGTACAAATTACTTGGTAAAATTTGGGTCAGAGAAGATGTACATCAGAATAGAAAGTAGGCTACGTGGTCAAGTTATCGAAGAATAATAATCTGAAGGAGTGCACACATTATAGGAGCAGAATGTTGTTTGAGTTGGACCTGTGAAGATATTGAGCAGGGTTATGTTTGAGAGATTGAAAGACGTAACATATAAACAGTGGAGGGTGTAACAGATGGACCTTGGCTCAAGTAACTTAAGTATAGATCCGATGGCTACACTTCCTATAATTTTTGAATAGCATAGATCCGATGGCTACACTTCCTATAATTGTTGAATAGCATAGATCCGATGGCTACACTTCCTATAATGGTTGAATAGCATAGATCCGATGGCTACACTTCCTATAATTGTTGAATAGCATAGATCCGATGGCTACACTTCCTATAATAGTTGAATAGCATAGATCCGATGGCTACACTTCCTATAATTGTTGAATAACATAGATCCGATGGCTACACTTCCTATAATTGTTGAATAACATTGATCCGATGGGTACACTTCCTATAATAGTTGAATAGCATAGATCCGATGGCTACACTTCCTATAATTGTTGAATAACATAGATCCGATGGCTACACTTCCTATAATTGTTGAATAACATAGATCCGATGGGTACACTTCCTATAATAGTTGAATAGCATAGATCCGATGGCTACACTTCCTATAATTGTTGAATAACATAGATCCGATGGCTACACTTCCTATAATTGTTGAATAACATAGATCCGATGGCTACACTTCCTATAATTGTTGAATAACGTGTAGAATGAAACTCATCACTCCATATACAAAAAAGAGCGACAAAGCTGATAGTGGGATTCCAGAATTACAGTTATGAGGAAAGAAAAACCGGCTTACAGTGTCTAGAAAAGAGAAGAATTCGAGGTGACTTAATACAGGTTTATAAGATTATCAATTGAACGGATAAATTAGACTATAACAAGTTTTTCAAAATACAACTACCCACAAAAAACAAGAGGGCATAGCTAGAAATTAACTAACGAGAGGTCCAGATTAGATATTAGGAAATATTTTTTTAGTCTGAGAGTGATGAATGCTTGGAAGGAATTGCCACAGAAGGTAGTGGAGGCAGGGCAATTAATGCATTTAAGAATACATTGGATGCGCATAGCTTTTAGAGCAAGGTAATGTAAATGAAACTGGTTGTATACATACTATGGGGAGTATTCTAAACCAGTATAAAGACGTTAAGTTAAATTAAGTTAAGTTATATAAGATAAGTTGACCTTGAGCCGGCATTTAAAGTTTAGACAGTGAAGCACTCTGGGATTTTCTCAGACACTATCAAGTGCCTCTGGTTCACTAATATAATTAAGGAAACGTACAACTATGCAAACCGTAGAATTATAGATGCCATATTGCTTTCAGAGATCAAAACTGGGGTGAGACAGAATTATCTCTTATCGTCCTCCCCTTTGCTGTTGACTATTGACTGAGTTATGAAGAGTGCGACTTCTACATATGAACATCAAATCCAATAACTTTTGACAAAAAGTCTGAATGATCTCAACTTTGTTGATATCCTGGCTCTTCTGTCTCACAACTGTAACCAAATGGAAAATTAAATAAAGGATTTCCTGATCGGTCACTGAAAATATAGGGCACTCAGATAAAAAACAGAATATGATAATAAAAGCCCTTACTGACAATCATACTGTACTGGGAGACACGGTACTGCAAGAGGCAGATTCATTCATATATCTTGACAGCAATATTTATATATATATATATATTTATATAGCACCACCAAGATAAGACCAAACACCGGCCACAACATTGGACCACTTCGCCTTGAGTCCATCTCGGTCACGAAATATTCTCATACTGGTATCACAGCTAATCAGTTCTCCCCCAGTATGAGCATAGAGTCACCCCTACAGTTGCCATCTTTGCTGGAAGCCTGTGTCAATGCATGTTTGTATGTGACACGTATATTTGCACAATGTGATTACCAAACGCAGTGGCCCTGTTCTTGATTCCCCAAAATAGGGCAGTGGGATATTGTCAATGATGCAGCAGTGAGTGAATTTGGAGCAGCCAGCAACTCATAGTTTGATGCTTCCATCAGGGCTAGAGACCCATTACTGGCCTAAACCCTATTCTGCCACCAAGTGGTGGCCCTGAAAACAGACTGCATCCTCGCAGCCTGACTAAGAGAATAGGGATCGAAGAGGGAAGGCAAACTCGGTCCCAAAAATGCTGTGCTGAAATCGAATGTGTCTGGCCGAACGGCGCAGATATTGCAGCCCTGCTGTAATCTACGTTACTGTGTAACAAACGTTAATTTCGGGACGATCGCTGAAGGAAGAAGAGGAAGAAGAAGAAGAAAAAGAAGAAGAAGAAGAAGAAGAAGAAGACGAAACAATAGGGGCAGGAGGATGAGAAATAGGAGGACCCATAGATTCCCAATCGAAACACATATTTTGAAGAAAAAAACATTCAAGTTCTATCCTCATATTTTATATTTCGTTCTTTTGACAAATCAGATACTCAAAACATCTCTCACCACAAAGTTTGCGTATCGCATTATTTAATTTAACTAAAAGCCTATGTCTCATCTTTTATAAGTGGATCGGGTATTGTGGAAGATGACAACTGATGCATTTCCTAGTCCTGCCTTCATAATCCTGACATCTTACGTTTCTGGCTTGAAAAACGGCGCACGTCTTCCAATTATCCATGACTGATGTTTGTTGTTCGGTAAACTGTCATGTTTTTGTGATTATACACCCATTCAACAAGTCTGTAAGTTTGGTTATATCATGGCGTGTGTTCCAGGAAACTTTAGTCGACATCCAGGCGTAAACTAAAAAAAGGTGCTAAAAGTAGATGGCACTTGTTGTATGCTCTCAGCGTTATTCATTCGATGGTCTTCCTTCGTGCAGAATGTTCTTCGTAAAGGTAACGAATCAAATGCACATGCTAACATGACATACTGGAAATATGGTGCTAGGCCTATATTTGTCTTTGGCAAACGGCTCCTTAATGATAATGTGGTCAGCATAGGCTTACTTCCCAGAATTGCTTTGGTATCCAATTATTTAGGTTGGGTCAACCCCGGTACCGTTTGCAATCGAAAATATCCCACACCAACTGGGAATTGAATTAGTGGGCAGCGAGTGTACTAACCACTGCGCTGTGGCGAATTTCGTTGGTGCCTCGGTGGGTTTGTTCTTCAATATGCTTACTGAATAATGTCAATGTGAAACATAGTACGACCCCCAAATACCTGGTTTCTTAGTTGGATCGCACACACTGTGCCACGCGATACAGAGCCAGGAAACAAAAAGGAAGATGCATGCGAGAAATACTATTATCCGATAATTGACTGGCACTATATGAGAAGCACAGACAGATTTCCTCCGAGCATCAGCTTTCGCCGTGTGCTTCTCCGTAGTTGAGTATGCCGCGTCAGTTTGGAAAAACTCTGCACAAGTCAAACTGATTAATGCAGCAATAAATGAGACTGCGCGGATAGTTACAGGATGTTTACGGCCGGAACCAACTGAAAAAATGCACCTCACAATACGGGTTAAACCACATGAGACACGAAGAAGCGTTGCAGCAGAAATAGAAAGAGAGAAAGAGATAAACGACTCAAGGCACCCTATGTTTGGATACCACATGCAGTGTACAAGACTGAGATTTGGACGAAGCTTCTTACAGTCAGGCCCCGGAAAATGGAACATCGAAAACTGGAATGAATTAACGCATACTGCCTGTATCGAGATGCAGGATGAGCCCGAATCTGGACACCACTTGCCCTACGCAAATTGGAAATCACTAAATAGACTCCGAACTGTTGTATCATGGTGCTAGATGAACTTAAGGAGATGGGGATGTAGGGATGATGAGACACGCGGCTGTGCAGCAGCATAAGACTTAGACCACCTGATGATCCGCCAAGACCTTCTGGAGACATGTAATATGGGTGACATGTTGAGCAGGAATAACAAGGTAATCCACGAGGCGTAACATTGGTCAATCTGTCACACCGGACACTAACGCTAAACCTTGACACCTTCCATTAGTTCTGTCTGGGTCAATCTGTGACACCGGACACTAACGCTGAACCTTGACACCTTCAATTTGTTCTGTCTGGGTCAATCTGTGACACCGACCACTAACGCTAAACCTTGACACCTGCAATTTGTTCTGTCTGGGTCAATCTGTGACACCGACGACTAACGCTAAACCTTGACACCTTCAATTTGTTCTGTCTGGGTCAATCTGTGACACCGACCACTAACGCTAAACCTTGACACCTTCAATTTGTTCTGTCTGGGTCAATCTGTGACACCAACTACTAACGCTAAACCTTGACACCTTCAATTTGTTCTGTCTGGGTCAATCTGTCACACCGACCACTAACGCTAAACCTTGACACCTTCAATTTGTTCTGTCTTGGTCAATCTGTGACACCGACTACTAACGCTAAACCTTAACACCTTCAATTTGTTCTATCTGGGTCAATCTGTGACACCGACTACTAACGCTAAACCTTGACACCTTCAATTTGTTCTGTCTGGGTCAATCTGTGACACCGACTACTAACGCTAAACCTTGACACCTTCAATTTGTTCTGTCTTGGTCAATCTGTTACACCGACCACTAACGCTAACATTGACACCTTCTTCTTCTACGTTCTCAATCTCCCACTACCAAACCCTAAAAGAGTAAGTAGCAGAATGTAGTCCAGAGAACGGAACGCGTTGTGTCGTAATTTACAGCTTGGCTGCGATATTTGCACCTTTCGGTCCAACACTCCGACTTCAGCAAGCATTTTTTGAGTACTGGGTTAACATTCCCTCTTTGATCCCTTCTCCTTAGCCAGTCTGCCCTGCTGCAGCCTGTTATCCAGGATCACCGCGTGGAGGTGTAGAATGGTCTTGGCAGCTATGATTCGCTGGCCCTGACGCTAGCAGTCAGCGAGGGGTTGCTGACCACTGCAGCTCACGCGCTGCTCAGCATGTTGATCCCATTGACACCTTCAATTAGCTTGGTCTCGGTCAATCTGTGACACCGACCACTAACGCTAACCTTAAAACGGTTTTATTCTGAGCAAAACCTCCGGACTGATTGAGCCCACCGATTACAAATAAACCATCGCCAACAATCACCTCTTTGTTATATGCCAGTGCTAGATAAAGAGTATTAATGGGAGGTGTGGCGCAAGCTATAGCGTGAGCTTTCAAAAGGAAACCCACACACTGATGTAGAAGTTGTCTACCTTGTATCAGTAATCTATGTTTTTGTTTTGGGGAATAAAAACAGACAAACAGCTCACAGAGCTTTCATTACCACCGGGTGTCCCTATATGATGTTAGTCCCTTCCTTTACCACCGGGTGTCCCCACGAGATGTTAGTCCCTTTCATCACAACTGGGTGTCCCCATATGATGTTAGTTCCTTCCATCACAACTGGGTGTCCCCAGATGATGTTAGTCCCTTCCATCACAACCGGTCGTATGGTCCGACGAAGGATCCCTTCCGTTGGGGGATGTAGGAATCTTATGGTTCTATGAAGGATCCCTTCCGTTGGCAGATGTAGGAATCTTATGGTTCTATGAAGGATTCCTTCCGTTGGGGAATGTAGGAATCTTATGGTTCTATGAAGGATCCCTTCCGTTGGGGGATGTAGGAATCTTTTGGTCCCTGAAGGATCCCTTCCGTTGGGGGATGTAGGAATCGTCTGGTCTCATGAAGGAACCCTTCCTTTGGGGGATGTAGGAATCGTATGGTCCCATGAAGGATCCCTTCCGTTGAGGGATGTAGGAATCGTATGGTCCCATGAAGGAACCCTTCCGTTGGGGGATGTAGGAATCGTATGATCCTATCAAGGATCCCTTCCGTTGGGGTATGTGGTTTTTTACACTTAGTTGTTTGGGTATCATGTTGTTTTTTCCTAAATGAGTGTTTTGTGGGTGCTTTTGTGTGTTTGTTTATAGATGAATTGCCTGCTCCGTTCCCTCGCTGTAAGTCATGTTTTCATTTACATTTGGGTAGACTAGAACTTGGTGTAATTTGATCCCTCTAATGTGTGTGGCAAGGCTCTAAGGCTCTGACCATTCTGCCACTCGGTACTCCATTCTAACAAGCAGGGAACGTGTGTTTGTTTCTCCCATTCCTTACTCACGTACAGAGACGGTTACAGCCTTCGCGCTTCTGGTCCAGACAGCTCTGGTTGGCTCTCACCAAACACGTGACTACATAGAGCCCCCACACATGAAATACGTTAGCTGAGCCTAACTCCAGGATACTTACCCACGGCCAGTCCTCGGCGCTTATCTGGATTTATCTCACCAGAAGCGTTTCCACTGATGGGGCAGATAAGGGAAAGTCTGGCAGCTGATAAACGAACGTATAACACTGGACAAAAATAAAACAAATATATATCTCTGTTATATATATACATATATATGTGTGTGTGTGTGTATACATGCATACACACAGAGACACACACATACCCACACATCGCTTTTACAGCCGCGTATTTCATGCCAGATGTTTTAGTTTTATTAGCAGAATCAGAGGCCGACTTGGACAAAAGTACGGGCGCAAACTGTGTCTGTATTTTATTGTACAAATAATCAAGCTTTTCGATTTTTTTTTTGTTCTTTGGAGTGCCGGAAATAATTTGAATATGGTTTGATTTTCAGTCTGGTTAATAAAATTGTTTATTTTGTTTTTTGAATTTTCAGGATCAGCTGATGTGCTTTTCTGTCTTTCGAGTGTCTTTATTCAGTTTGCGCATGTTTTGACTTTTTGTGGTCCATAATTTAATTGTGTATATTTGTCTTTCTATTGCGTGAAACACAAATCTATCCTGCACACTGTGCGCCGATTCAGTCCTATTAATTCCACAAGCAGACCACACCAATAGGAACAAACGCAGTAACGTTAATATGTTTATTTGTAATCTCTCCAATTGTGTTTTGTTCTTCCACTGACAATATTCACTCTTAACGGTGGCTCTAACCACATACATTTTGTTTGGCTTTTAAGTAGAGATGCGCTGAATATTCCATTCGTTTTCAACTCGGTGTCGTGTATCAGTCGCTATCTTGAAAACTGAAACGCCACAGTTCAAGTTCAAGGACAGATTAGCAGAAAAATAGGGGCATGAGATCATCGAGACGCCAAGCGGGTGTCCTGCCATCCTCGCTGTCCCGCATATACAGTAGTAGTAGTAGTGGTAATAGTAGTAATAGTAGTAGTAGTAGCACCTTTCAGTCATGAATGACTATAGTATGTTGTGACCTTGAAGTTATAACTTTCATCATGATTTTCTTTTATTTCTCTCTGCGAATTTGTCGATTCACGTCTCCGTGTTTCGAAAGCTTCTTTTCACCCAGTTTGAAGTGGCTCTTCAGGGTAGATCTCCTCTTAGATCAGTCAGCAGCTTTGTCTTCAAATGATGCCAAACTCATGTCCAGGGCCTTCATGTCACGCCATAGAAGACCATAGAGGACATCTTTTACATGCGACCATCTTTTTATGCGGTCAACGTGAACAGGCATCGTAGTCGTATATATAAACATCGTTGTCCAGTTCTTCACTGTTGTCTTCGACACATTTTTGTCATCATATCCTGCCTGCATGTGCGATGAATGTCGACTGGTCGACATCTGTCAGATGTTAGACACCGAATCACCGCTCTCTGGTGAACTCTGGACGTATTCCGTATCACACTCGCCATGTTTTCAACGGTCTGTTGAGGAAACTATGAGTCGGAGAAAATGAAATTTGGCAAACTTGACGGTTGGTAAGTGCTGTTTAAACCATAAAAGACATCATCAGGCGCATGCGTTGTTATTATTTAAGTTCTTCTAATGCACATGTGTTTTCTTTATAATTCGTTCCTATAATCTACATGCGTTATTTTTATTCAGGTTCCTCTAATCTACATGTGATGTTTATATCTTTCCAGTTCTTCTAATCTACAATTGTGTGGGTTTAAAAAAAAAAAAATACAAATCTAGAAGTGTCTTTTTATAATCGTCACTGTGCCTCTAATCTACAACTATGTATGTTCGTCTTTAACGTACATCTAATCTACAGATGTAGTTGTGTTTGTTTTTTTTTTGCGAGTGCCTCGTATCCGTGTAACAAAACGCTTAGGACTGGTTCGCTGTGATACACGGCAATACAAACGAAACCCCTACTCTGCAGAATGAAAGAAGATACTGGTATTATCAACATTCAGTCAGCGAAACTTCCGACATAATGAGGCCAAAACGTGAAGCACTCGTACAAGATATTCAATTTCGATATACTGTATATAATGTGATGTTATCTTTCCGTCCGCTATAGAGTCATGTATGTATATTATCAAAGGTAAAAAAGAAAAGTGTCTCTGGCTTTCTAAGATGTGATTCCACCCAGTTCTCCGCTATGCCCAATTCTTGATGGATGTCTATGTTCTTCCTTGTTCTCGGTCAATGATATTCTGAGGATACTTCTATAACATCTTGACCTGATGGACTCGATTCCCTTCCTTGAGGTATGGGTAACTGTCCATTTCTCACAGCCGTATTCTGCCACGTGAAAAAAAAAGGTTCCTAAAATTTCAATTTTGCTTTGTTGGTATTCTAACATAGTTTCCTCAGGTTTTGTAGCCTCGTTGCCAATCTGCTCCTAATTTCCTTTGAGCAGTAGCCATGTTTGTAAATTCTGGAGTACAGATATTCAAAGTTCGTTGATCCGTCCTATTCCCACACCTAATAACGTAAATGTATGTTGCCTTCTTGTTTTGTTGGTGGCCATTATCTTTGTTTTGTTTATGTTTAAGAACATGGGTTTTTTTAATCTTCGCCACATCTGTTTGCGGCTGCAATTAACTGCTCTAACCCCTCTGCCCTGTCTGATAGTATCACTGTGTCGTCTGCATATCTTAGCTCTGTGATCTTGTGTCCGCTGATTGTAAAAGGATCGAAACTTCGATATTCTCATCCTCTCTAAAGTTCCTGATTATGCATTCTGCATAAATAGGAAATAGACATGGGGAGAGGATACATCCCAGCCAGATATGCGGAGAGGATACATGCCAGCCAGATATGGGGAGAGGATACATCCCAGCCAGATATGGGGAGAGGATACATGCCAGCCAGATATGGGGAGAGGATACATCCCAGCCAGATATGGGGAGAGGATACATGCCAGCCAGATATGGGGAGAGGATACATCCCAGCCAGATATGGGGAGAGGATACACCTATGCCAGATATAGGGAGAGGATACATACCAGCCAGATATGGGAAGTGTATACATCCCAACCAGATATGGGGAGGGAAAGGATACATCCCAGCCAGATATGGGAAAAGGATACATCCCAGCCAGATATGGAGAGAGGATACATCCCAGCCACATATGGGGAGAGGATACATCCCAGCCATATATTTGGAGAGGATACATCCCAGCAATATAAAGGGAGAGGATACATACCAGCCAGATATGGGGAGAGGATACCTTCCCGCCAGATATGGGGAGGGAGAGGATACATTCCAGCCAGATATGAGGAGAGGATACATCCCAGCCAGATATGGGGAGGGAGAAGATACATCCCAGCAAGATATGGAGAGGAATAACATCTCAGCCAGATATGGGGAGGGAGAGGATACATCCCAGCCAGATATGAGGAGAGGATACATCCCAGCCAGATATGGGGAGGGAGAAGATACATCCCAGCCAGATATGGAGAGAGGATATACCCCGGCCAGATATAGGGAGAGGATACATCCCAGCCAGATATGGGGAGGGAGTGGATACATCCCAGCCAGATATGGGGAGAGGATACATGCCAGCCAGATATGGGGAGAGGATATATCCCGGCCAGATATAGGGAGATGATACATCCCAGTCAGATATGGGGAGAGGATACATCCCAGCCAGATATGGGGAGAGGATACATCCCAGCCAGATATGGGGAGGGAGAGGATACATCCCTGTCTTAATCCTATGTGCACTTCGAACCAATCCGATGTTTCATCAGATATCCCAACAGCAGCTTATTGTTCTTTATATAATGATTCGATCAGATGGATTGAAAAGTTCATATATATCATGATTTTCACGAATTTCTTATGTACTCAATCGAAGGCCTTGGTTTAATCGATGAAGCATGCATACACATCTACGTTATACTCTCTACATTTTTCAAAGATGTTCCTCATATTAAATATGTGATCTCTGGTTCCTGTCTTTTCTTAAGCTTGCTTGCACTTCATGAATTTCGCATTGAAATTGTCTTCCTATCCTCCTCAATATAATCAACAGGCGGATCATGCTGGCATGGCTTATTAGTGTTATAGTGCCGTCATTTGTGCACAGCTTTAAGTTGCCGTTCTTTGTGAGAGGAATATAGATTGATCTCTTCCATGCTTTTGGCCACTCTGCACTGTGCCAGATCCTCTTGTATAGTACATGATAAATGGGAATACTAAGCTACGCTGCTTCCTGTATTAGTTCCGCTGGTATGTCCTCACACCCTGGTGACTTTCCTTTCTTTAAGCTTTTGATTGGCAAGCATACTTCGCCCAATGTGATTTCAAGTTCTCTCTCTTCGTTGGAGATTATTGTAAGTGGTTGATATGAGGTGTCTTGGTAACAATTACACAGTCTAACTATAATTGTGCTTGAACTGGCTGCACTATTATTGTATATTTTGGTAATAACTAGCTGTAACAAGTTATTTTCTTTTTCTCCCCCCAATAGAAACGATAACCAGAATCACAACAATCATTCGTGGCACTAGTTGACAACCGCCAGATGACTTCAGTAGTAATGTACATTTGTTGGCTTGGGAATACAAGTATAACAACGTATCATAGATCTAGAAATCAGGAGCATCAATAGTTATTGATTAAAGTTGCTCTGTAATATCACAGACAGTTTTATTGTTGCTATTCTCTACAGTTTAGTCATGTAACAGTGATGTTCATTCTCTACAGTTTAGTCATGTAACAGTGATGTTCATTCTCTACAGTTTAGTCATGTAACAGTGATGTTCATTCTCTACAGTTTAGTCATGTAACAGTAATGTTCTTTCTCTACAGTTTAGTTATGTAACAGTAATGTTCAATCTCTACAGTTTAGTCATGTAACAGTGATGTTCAATCTCTACAGTTTAGTCATGTAACAGTGGACTTCCTTCTCTACAGTTTAGTCATGTAACAGTGATGTTCAATCTCTACAGTTTAGTCATGTAACAGTGATGATCATTCTCTACAGTTTAGTCATGTAACAATGATGTTCGTTTTCTATTAGCCGACTTGTATTTGAAATTGCGGAGTAGATTTATGTGTTTCTGGTTAGTTTATCTGGTAACAATTAAGTTGATAGAAACAGGCTGTTAATAAGTTATATTCTAATGTTTCCAGTACATCCAGCTAAAGTAACATAGAAAGTTACCAGTTAACAGTTTCTATAACTTACCAAAATAATATAACATGTCATTTTATTAATTGGCACCACTGCTTAGATACCTTAGCATTAGGTTGGTAACAAAACAGATAAACAGTGTGTTTATGTCGACTGTGTTACCGGTGTCAAACATGAACTCTGTCCAGGGCGCGTGAGAGCAGTTTTTCAACGTGGGTAATTAAGTGTTTGAGGATGGTCATCAGTGTTACCAGGAAAGACAGAATGCGAACCGACGACATTCGTTGTATGGTCGGCATTACGGCTTGTGTAGAATACATTTTCAGGTAGAAAACATGTTGGTTCAGCCATCTCATGAGAATGCACCTTCATCAACTTTCGTTGATGGCTTACTGCAATAGAAGATCTGGCTACATGGCAATTGATGGAGACGATGCAGGTGGATAGGTGACGTTAAATTGTTTGTTCAGCGACACGGGCTCACATTGACCGACGCAACGTACGTGACGCAGGACAGACGACTTAAGCTCCATACGCCGTTAACGCTTAAGAGAATAAGTTACAAGAAAACTAACTTATTCTTCTTCTTCTTCTTCGTTCGTTCTCAATTTCCAACTACCAAACGCTGAAAGAGTTTTAGTAGCAGAATGTAGTCCAGAGAACGGAATGCGTTGTGTCGTAGTTTACAGCTTGACTGCGATATTTGCACCTTTCGGTCCAACACATCTGACTTCAGCAAGCATTTTTTGAGTACCAGGTTAGCATTCCTTCTTCGATCCCTTCTCCTTAGCCAGTCTGCCCTGCTGCAGCATGTTATCCAGGATCACCACGCGGAGGTGTAGAAGGGTCTTGGCAGCTATGGTTCGCTGGCCCTGACGCTAGCAGTCAGCTATGGGTCGCTGACCACTGCCGCTCGTGTGCTGCTCAGTATCTGGATCCCACAAGAAAACTAACTAACAATTGTTCATAGTTGCAATACATTGGGTTCAAATCGATAAGTGCAATAATGGCATCTTTCTTGAAAAGGGATGGGTGGTGAGGGTGACTGGAGAGGGTGAGTGGGGAGGGGGAGTGGGGAGGGTGAGTGGGGAGGGTGAGTGGGGAGGGTGAGTGGGGAGGGTGAGTGGGGAGGGTGAGTGAGGAGGGTGAGTGGGGAGGGTGAGTGGGGAGGGTGAGTGGGGAGGGTGAGTGGGGAGGGTGAGTGGGGAGGGTGAGTGGGGAGGGTGAGTAGATGCAGTGCTTGCCTAATCCCATAATACACGTCTCCCTTTGAATTCAGATTATCAATTACTGTACTCGTTTTTCTGTTGTCTGGTATGTACCCGTATGTGGGGTTGTTGTCGTGGCTAATTTGAGAGTTATTAGGAAAAATCTTGGAAAACGCCAAACTTCTTGCTACAACTATAACAACGACATATATGTTTCCAAATACTCACCAAAAAAAAACACAAAACAAACGAAATGAAAGATAATTTATAAGCACTGGAATGATGTATGATGTTTTTGAGAGAGCCGCCAACTAACGCCCTGTTCACTTATCAGCTAATGATTTAGATCAAGGTAAGGCTAACTTCTCGTACTCACGAAATATGACGATATGAGTCACGTGACATTTCGCATTCACCTGCAAACAATATATATATATATAAATATAAATATATATATATATATATATATATATATATATTTATAAATATATATATATATATATATATTGATTGCAGGTGAATACGTAATGTCACGTGACTCATATATATATATATATATATATATATATATATATATATATATATATATATAGAGAGAGAGAGAGAGAGAGAGAGAGAGAGAGAAAGAGAGAGAGGGAGAGAGTTTGTATGTAAAAATATTATACTGCCTATTTTCATATTTTTCGGCTTTCAATACTTTTCAAATGTTTTTGAATCCGTCTTTGCCTCCCAAAGAATGTATATTATAGTTTCAGAACACAACTAATTTAAGCAATATTGCAGGACCAAATAAGCTACGAGTGGCGTTCAGATCAAACCCTGATTGGTTGTTCTAGTTCTACCTGAATGGGTTTTAGCGTGTTGGAACTGCTATAATTACTTAGGGTCACTTGTTCTATTAATGCTAGGTGGCGCACTTACTATTGGCCAGTCACGTGACAGATAAAAATATAACAGAAATAAAAATGACGGACAACACTGTTATTGCTTGTACGTAACAGCGTGTTGTGATGAGTTTTCTTGTAAAAGAAGGCGTGAAACCTGTGGAAATCTGAAGAAGACTGCAATCACAATACGGTGATGAGACACTCAGACGCCAATCACAATACGGTGATGAGACACTCAGACGCCAATCACAATACGGTGATGAGACACTCAGATGCCAATCACAATACGGTGATGAGACACTCAGACGCCAATCACAATACGGTGATGAGACATTCAGACGCCAATCACAATACGGTGATGAGACACTCAGACGCCAATCACAATACGGTGATGAGACACTCAGACGCCAATCACAATACGGTGATGAGACACTCAGACGCAGTAAGACATTTGAATGGTGTAAACGTTTTAGAGATGACTATACATCCACGAGTGATAATCCCGGCCGTAGTGGCTCTCAATCCACAGCAATTATTCCTGTGAATATCCAGATTAAGGAAGGCCTTATCCTAGAAAAACGGTGGATAACCTGTCGTGGCAGGTCTTTCTCTGGGCAGGGTGAACACTATTACTCATGAACATTTGCATTTTCGGAAGATTAGTGTTCGTTGGGTGCCTAGACTGCTTTCCGCTTTTGACTGACAGAGAAGAGTTCAGGCCTGCACTGAACTGAATATCCAGTCGATTTCATTCTCATCAGACACAGGCAGAGAAGAAACATATTCTAGGGTTATTCCTAACATCTTTATGGATACTGAACATCGACCAGTTGTGCTCACACAAGTACTTCCACACAGAACGAGCCCAAAGACGGCCAAACCAGTTTTGGTAACAGACCTTCATAAGTTAGGGCAGGAAGCGTTTTGGAATAATGTATGTCGAGACGTTACAAATGTCTTTATGGCACTTACAGAAGAACCTAGGGACATAAATAGTGAATGTCGAGATGTTACAAATGTCTTTATGACACTAACAGAAGAACCTAGGAACATAAATAGTGAATGTCGAGATGTTACAAATGTCTTTATGACACTAACAGAAGAACCTAGGAACATAAATAGTGAATGTCGAGATGTTACAAATGTCTTTATGGCACTAACAGAAGAACCTAGGGACATAAATAGTGAATGTCGAGATGTTACAAATGTCTTTATGACACTAACAGAAGAACCTAGGGACATAAATAGTGAATGGGCTATGTTTAAAGCAACTTTGACTACTAAGCTTCATAAGTACACATATACTGTGGAACAAAGATCTTACGTCAAGGAAAAGATCAGAAGCGAACAGCTTGGTGGAGTGATGTGGTAAGGGCGGCTATACTGCCTAAAAAGAAAGCTTGCAAGGGTTGATTGACGTCCGAGAAGCAAGATGACTACATCGTCTACCAGGCAGCAAGACGAAACGCTAAAATGGTAATAAAACCGCCAGAGAAGAATCTTGGAAACATTATAGCGAGCAACTCACTTCCATGCCAAAATCGCCCTGAGACTTTTTCAAAAGTGTCAAGGCGATGCGACTTAGAGACGAGCGCTTCAATCCTACTGCAGCCATCAAAGACAAGTATGGCTGTCCTATATTTAATGAGCTCAGCAGAAGGGATCGGTGGAAGGAATACTTTCAAGAACTTTTCAACCCTACTACCTCCACGGGGGATTCAGTTTTTCAACCAAGATCATACCGACCCGACATAATGATTCAAGAAACGGAGAGAGTTATAAAGAATAGTTTCAATAAGTAAATAGACAAGGACGGCATAATAACGGAGGTGATTCATGCATGTGGGAAACATGGTTACTATGGCTACATAGACTCTTCACAAAGGCGTGGACAGACAGACCCATACCAGATGAATGGCCGCAAACTATAATCGTTCCAATTTGGAAGAAAGCGGGCGACAAAAGAAACTGTAACACGCACAGAGGCATATCGCTACTTAGCCAAACTGGTAAAATGTATGCCAAAATCCTGGAATAAAGAATAAGGCCTATTGTGGAACCTCAACTATCCAGAGCTCGATTTGGATTCCGCCGCGGTATGAGTTGCACGGATGCCTTGTTCACCTTAAGGCAAATAAGCGAAAGATCAATAGAATGCAACGAAAATCTATGTGTTGTTTTCATTGATCAGGAAAAGCGTTTGATATGGTAGACATGATTAAACTTTGGAAGATACTAGAAGATTATGGAGTACAAGGCCAGCTTCTTGATAATCTCAGTGCACTGTATCGTTCGAGTACAGACGTCGTCAGAACGACTAATGGTGTCAAAGATGCTTTTGAAATCACTTCCGGTGTGAGACAAGGATGTGTAATTTCTCCTCTGTTCTTTAACATCTACATGATCAAAATCGCATCAGAGACTGGTCAAATTGAGACATCTGAAGCAGAACATAACTCAATATACGAATTACTCTTTCCAGATGATCAATGCTTGCTGTACGACGATGAAAACCACATGAACTGGCCTGCGACTTGGAATTCTGGTATTCAAACAGGCATGTTAATGTATGTTGCCAGGTAACCGAATGCTTCGGCTATACGTAGTAGGTATTTTACAACTGCTTGCGGCTTACTAGGCTGGGGCAAGAATAAAATGATTTGGGTAGATTTTTAACTACAATTTTTGTCCGGGCAGCGGTCATTAAGCCTACTATTTTCGATTTCTAACTGCCAAGGTATTGTTAACGTGCTCGACACTGAACACGGGAATTCGATCTCACTACCCAGAGATCAGGGGTCCGATCTCACTACCCAGAGATCAGGGGTCCTTCTTTCTTCTTCTTCATCGTACGCTGTTTACAGCGATATTTACGTTGCACTGTTTTATTTTCTTAAGCCTGTGGCTCAGTGCATCAGATTTCAACAGGCGTTTCTGTAGGGATGCCCTCCTTAACCTTTGGCTGTCCCCAGCCTATCTGGAAGGCAGCAGTTGGTTTTGTTCAGAGTTGTCTCTCTTAGGGAAGTTGTCTTGCAGGACTAACGAGTCTTCCCCACTCGTGTCTATAGGGTTTGGCAATGATATGATATGATGGACTATGTACTAGTTTGTACTATCCCAGAAGAGAGGCAGTACAGTGTGACTGTGTCTCAGGATCGTCACGTCCTGCCAGAAACGTAGCATATGCATGTGAGTGAGGTATCTCTTTGCTCCCTTTATTTTCTCGGCTCATCTGCAGTTATGGAACGCCTAGCATTCCCCGCCACCTGGGACGTTGTCACAATAGGGCAGAGGTGCAATGTCCGCTGGACTGCATCTCTTCTGCGTCCATTGGGATGGCTGATAGCATACAGAGGTAAAGAGTGAGGCAGGAGTGCATTTGGCTAGGTGCATTTCTGCGGCTCGACCGGGCCGGGCTGAGACGCGAGCCCCAGGTCCCAACCATATCGTGGCCTCCCATCACAGCGGTGCTGAGATTTAGGGCGGGATTCTGGCTTAGAGGCGTTCGGCCGTAGTCCCTCAGGTGGTAGCTTCGCACCATTGGCTTATCAGCCAAGCACGTGGACCAAATGTCAGCGACCTGCGATTCCTCTCGAAGGGGTGCATTTAACCAGGGGACAAGCCTGGTAATGGTACGGAGATGTTGTTCGCCTGGTGTGCGGACATATCTCATGATCAAGGGTTGCGTCTCAACAGTTCGCAGTGAGGTGGCTGCTCTACTGCTTACGACACCCCGACCGAGAACTAAGTCTTCTACTAGTGGTTTCACACCTCACCACCGGATGGGGTGAATATCGGGCAGCTTCCCGCCCGCTTTGATCGGCGGACGGCAGAAACCTCTCTCTGTGGCTCGACTGGGTCGGGCTGGGACACGAGCCCCAGGTCCCAACCCTATCGTAGCCTCCCATCGCAGTGGTGCTGAGATTTAGGACGGGATTCCGGCTTAGAGGCGTTCGGCCGTAATCCCTCCTATGGTAGCCTCGCGCCGTTGGCTTATCAGCCTAGCACGTGGACCAAATGTCTGCGATTTGCGATTCCTGATCAGGGTTCCGATCTCACTACCCAGAGATCAGGGGTCTGATGTCACTACCCAGAGATCAGGGGTCCGATCTCACTACACAGAGAACAGGGGTCCGATCTCACTACACAAAGATCAGGGGTCCGATCTCACTACCCAGAGATCAGGGGTCCGATCTCACTACCCAAAAATCAGGGGAATTTTTACCACAAAATCCAGGTGAAAAAATCACGGTCTCCATCGTGATTCGAGCCCCATTCCTCCGGCACTCGAGGTGGACGCATTACCTCGACACGACTGAGCCCCCTGCTTGCGACTACCTGTGCTAAACACAATTTACGAATTAGAGAGAACAAAATATAAACTATGATGATCAGTACCTGGGCCACTAAAGATAAGTGCAAATTATATTGTTCTTCAACAGGACCACGAGTGATGTCAGAAATCATCAGCGGTGACTTATCAGCTGTCCCCACTGCTTAGCCACACGAGCATTAGTTTGGCAACAGAGCAACAGCTGATAAACAGTATATTTATGTCAACTCTGTGCTACCAGTGCCAAACATGGCCTCTGTCCATGGCGCGTGAGAGCAGTATTTCGACTTTGAAATGAAGTGCTTGAGGAAGGTTATCGGTGTTACCAGGAGAGACAGAATTCGGAAAGACGACATTCGAAGTATGGTCGGCATTACGTCTTGTGTCGAATACATTTCCAGGCTGAAAATAAGTTGGTTTGGTCATCTCATGAGAATGCACCCTCATTAACGTCCCCAGCGCTGGCCGATTGGGCTACAGGGCAAAGGGGTGGCCGCGAATAAGGTGGATAGATGACATTAGAGTGATTGTGCAGTGACAAGGGCTCACATTGACCGACGCAATGCACTTGGCGCAGGATACATGACTTAAGCTCCCCACGGTGCTCAACGGTACAAGTGGAAAGAAAACGGACGAACTGAATTGAAGGAACGTATGGACATGGAAAGACATGATATTTTTGGATCGCTTCATTACATGTGACGAAACCTTGGCGCATCCTTATATGTGACGAAACCTTGGCGCATCATTACATGTGACGAAACCTTGGCGCATCATTACATGTGACGAAACCTTGGCGCATCCTTATTCTCCTGAATCGAAACAGCATCCATGCAGTGGAAGCAGACGCATTCACCGCCACCCAAAACAATATAAACAATTGCGTCTGCAGGTAAAGTGACGTCGAGTGTTTTCTGGGGCAAACTTGGCACCATGTTGATTTTCTAGCCCGTGGTGTCACTATCAACAGTGAACAGAACATAGGCATTTTGAGTGATGGGTATAAATGTCTGTCGAAAAAAAACGTCCTGGTTTGATGACATAGGGCGCTCTGCTCCTGCAAGATAACTCTCAATCTCATATGGCTCACCGCGCTACGCTCAAACTCATATGGCTCACCGCGCTACGCTCAATCTCATATGGCTCACAGCGCTACGCTCAAACTCATATGGCTCACGGCACTACGCTCAAACTCATATGGCTCACAGCGCTACGCTCAAACTCATATGGCTCACCGCGCTACGCTCAATCTGATATGGCTCACAGCGCTACGCTCAAACTCATATGGCTCACCGCGCTATTTTCAATTGGCAGCAATCCCGAGAGTAGGTATTTCAGTAGGTAAGTCAGCATTTCAGCACTGATGACGAAGTGAAACAGGCTGTCCTGGATTGATTCAGACACACTGACAAATCTTTCTACCATGAAGCTTTTCAAGCATTACTTAAACGCTGAGACAGTGTATAAACGTTGCAGGAGATTATATAAAAAAATAAAGAGCATTTTGACTACTTTAATGTTTTTAATGTGTAGCGTGCGGCCGAATGGTTTTGAAGCCTTGTAAACAAACATAGCCAGCACACGACGTGACGACAGCAGTGGCAAAGCGGCCTGTAGTCTTCAGCCTTTAAAACCCCTCGACTACCCCAGCAATGACAAAAAATGTCGTATGACAGTTTTTATTGGTTTTTTTTTAAATAAAAAAATATTTTTTACATTACAAAAAAACGCGCCTAGTGTGAACATACATTTCTTTCTCGTGATCCACAAAAATAATTTAATTCATAAAAATGATGAATGGATAATAATATTACTACAAAATTTTTATTTTTCTAAAATTGATTAAACAGATTTTTAATAAAGATTTAACTTGTAGGTAAAAATCTAGACCATCTGCCATTTTCTTCACAAATATCCCTATGATCAAGTCATAAAAATTCCACCTGGATTCCGGAGTAATAAGCAGTCGTTTTTCTATCCCAAATAAGGAGGACAGTCCAGTTAGTCTGCTATTATTCATTCTGCTACGTTTAGATTCTTTATTCTTTCTTAAGCTGAAAAATTGCACCTGGAGCTTACTGTTGTGCTTGGCAACGAAAGAATTTATTCATTCAATTCAGACTTCAAATCGGTAGATGTATAATGAAATATATTTGGTTCAGCCGACAAGTGATACGTGCTACATCGATTTAACATTTAACATCACAGACCAACCAGAACCTCAAAATACCTGCACTGTCCCCATCATAAGCAGAAATACATTGGCCCATCGTTGCTTAATGGTACTAAGGTTATAGATGAAATCAATCAGTAGGATTTTCAAATCTAATGGATCTCCAACACAGGACTTCCACAAACGCATTAAGTTACTCAATAAACCCGTTGACATTGCTAACAACTCCTAAATTCAAAACTTGCACGCCAATTAAGAACAGATAATGAAAACTACTAGACATGCAGCCATGCGAAGACAACTTAATGTCAGAAGAGTACTGGACAAGATTGCACTATGCTAACTAAATCTTTTTTTTTAAATGTGCTAAAGATGACTATGAACAGTATTAAACGCAGTGGCTAATCAAAACGGCCGAAACCAGGAGTAGCTTCATAATGTGCCATAAAACAATGCAATGAAAAGGAGGTAAAGCAGTAATACGAGACAGCATCATCAAAACAGACATAGGAAACATCGAAACAGAAAGCGGGCAGTACTACACTTCCTTTTTTTTCATTTCAGTCGAAATTATCAAAAAGGAACACATGGATACCCAATTGAACCTGGCAAACCTGGCAAACCTGGCAATCCTGGCAAACCTGGCAATCCTGGAAAACCTGGCAAACCTGGCAAAATCCACCAATCCATCAAGCCGCTAAAACCAGGCCCAACCCAAGGGTCAGATGTGATAACTACAAACGTCTTTAAAGCAGGGGTAGAAACTCTAGCATTTCAATCGTCATAGCTGTTTAATAAATGCCTCCATTTAGTACAAATTCTCGAACAACGGAAATCCCCACATACTGTACTTAACTATCGCACAATCTTCCTGCTATCGATAGTGTACAAGCGACAGTCTAGAGCAGCGGGAATACCTGTCACAGTCTAGCACGGCGGGAATACCAAGGACAGTCTGGAGCAGCGGGAATACCAGGGACAGTCTAGAGCAGCGGGAATACCAGGGACAGTCTAGAGCAGCGGGAATACCAGGGACAGTCTAGAGTAGCGGGAATACCAGGGACAGTCTAGCGTGGCGGGAATACCAAGGACAGTCTGGAGCAGCGGGAATACCAGGGACAGTCTAGAGCAGCGGGAATACCAGGGACAGTCTAGAGCAGCGGGAATACCAGGGACAGTCTAGAGTAGCGGGAATACCAGGGACAGTCTAGCGTGGCGGGAATACCAAGGACAGTCTGGAGCAGCGGGAATACCAGGGACAGTCTAGAGCAGCGGGAATACCTGTCACAGTCTAGCGTGGCGGGAATACCAAGGACAGTCTGGAGCAGCGGGAATACCAGGGACAGTCTAGAGCAGCGGGAATACCAGGGACAGTCTAGAGCAGCGGGAATACCAGGGACAGTCTAGAGTAGCGGGAATACCAGGGACAGTCTAGCGTGGCGGGAATACCAAGGACAGTCTGGAGCAGCGGGAATACCAGGGACAGTCTAGAGCAGCGGGAATACCAGGGACAGTCTAGAGTAGCGGGAATACCAGGGACAGTCTAGAGCAGCGGAAATACCTGTCACAGTCTAGCGTGGCGGGAATACCAAGGACAGCCTGGAGCAGCGGGAATACCAGGGACAGTCTAGAGCAGCGGGAATACCTGTCACAGTCTAGAGTAGCGGGAATACCAGGGACAGTCTAGAGTAGCGGGAATACCAGGGACAGTCTAGAGCATCGGGAATACCAGGGACAGTCTAGAGCATCGGAAATACCAGGGACAGTCTAGAGTAGCGGGAATACCAGGGACAGTCTAGAGCATCGGGAATACCAGGGACAGTCTAGAGCATCGGGAATACCAGGGACAGTCTAGAGCATCGGGAATACCAGGGACAGTCAAGAGAAGCGGGAATACCAGGGACAGTCTAGAGAAGCGTGAATACAAGGAACAGTCTAGAGCTTCGGAATACCAGGGACAGTCTAGGGTATCAGGAATTCCAGGGACAGTCTAGAGCATCGGGAATACCAGGGACAGTCTAGAGTATCGGAATACCAGGGACAGTCTAGAGCATCGGAATACCAGGGACAGTCTAGAGCATCGGCATACCAGGGACAGTCTAG
Source organism: Ariolimax columbianus (assembly GCA_036924085.1). Taxonomy (NCBI): domain Eukaryota; kingdom Metazoa; phylum Mollusca; class Gastropoda; order Stylommatophora; family Arionidae; genus Ariolimax; species Ariolimax columbianus. The sequence continues at coordinate 136,687,080 of JAVGWX010000003.1, forward strand.
AGCAGCGAGAATACCAAAGACAGTCTAGAGCAGTGGGAATACCAGAGACAGAAATGGACTATGTTTGCGAGTCGTGTCATAGAACTTTCCGCGCTCGCATTGGCTTGATAAGTCACAAGCGCAATCCTATACTCAAGATTACAGTAGGACATGGGATGATGCTGGTGGTCATCATCGATGACGATGGACGAATTATTATTTACTATTATTATTATCATTATTATTTAGATCTAGTAGTTTCGAAGACTCCATGTTTGTAGCGCTGATTTTGCATCTGTCAGAAATACTACAGCTTGTTAACCAAGATGAGTGCTCAACAGTTTCTCATTTGTCACCTTGACTGACTGGATATCCGCATCATAAGTATGACATAATTTCCCGGTGGGTACTCTTGACCGTATTGCTAATGTTATTTGGGTATTCTAAGTCCACTCCAGCTCCTCCATTCATTACTGCATTCTGTGCTGGCCCATCTTTGCTCACTGGGACCCAGATAACTTGTGTGTATTCTTCATCCAGGTAACAGAGTAATTTCCCAACGTTGACTGCGCCCCTTGACGTCTGCGACATAGACGGCTATCTTTGAGTCCAAACGATAACACCCACCACTTGTTAACACCTCCCAAAAAAGTATGGCTGTTCGTCTATACTTTCCCACGCTCAAAATACAACTGTGGAACTCTGACTTAGTTCGACCCAGTATTTAGATTCTATTTATCTAGTATAGACCGATCTAGACAAAGTGGCAACCAATACTGTTAATTGGCAGAGTGGCTCAGGGACATAGAATACAACTAAAAAGGTTAGAGATCAATCCTAGCTCGATCAAGGGAACTAATCCACGAAGAACCACTTTGAAGAGCTAGCTCTCCGGCTTTTATCCAAAAATAATATTTAACAAGTAAATATCAAACTTAGGTCTTAGGTACCCGCTTTTATTTATATTAAGACACGGTTTGTTGTTGGGCGGTTGGGGGGGGGGGGGGGGGTTGGACTGCAGGAGTGTATTTTAAAAAAAATATATATTTCTTTGTACTGCCCGTAATATGTAATACGGTATATCGACATTGTTTGATGTGATACACATAGATGCAGTTCCTGTACGAGAAATGGATGACGCAACAAGAGGAGCTGGTCAGATTTTATTCGCAAGTGGGCAGCCATGACTGAATGAAAAAGTAACGCGCGAAATGGATGAACAATGGTGGCGACTGTCGATTTGTGACATTCTGAGACGTGATGTCTCTACGGTCACCTAGTTAACGGGACAGGCGAAATCTCAGGTATGACTTACTTTTTCCACATAGTTTCGCAACTCTGCATTTACAATTTGAAAAGTATATTATCAAAGAGACCGTTCTATGACGGGTCCTGAACAGGCATTCTAGGAACCCTCAAAATGTGACAGGTCCTACCTGATGATGCTGTGCACATAATTTCAGCTCTCTGGGGTATGTGGAAGACGGGTTACAATAGGTGAAACAGATTTACACGCAAACGGACAACGATCGTGTCAAGTTGAATAAAAGTTTGTATAAATAGGTCAAAGTGGTAGCATAGAAGGTAACTGCTGTCAGGGATAGAGTGTTAACTTCATTATAACAGGTCTCTGCTTTGTCGTGTCTGGTGGTAGCAGTTACTTGTAACGTTGGCGTGACTTCAATTAAATAATTCAGGTACTGGTTACAACAGGGTAGACTAAAGCGTGCCAGAACCGAGAAGGGAATTACATTCACTTACACACACTCACACACGCGCGCACACTCTATTGCACACACACACACACACACACACTCATTTGCACGCACACACTCACTTGCACTCACACACATACACACACTCGCATACAAAAACTGACGCAAACATGGTTTTGCCAATCCTCTTTCATCCAATTTGCCTGAATAGCGTGACCTTTAATTATAAATGATCTTCAGCAGCACACCTAATCTGGCACTACCGGACCCAGCACTCTTCTTCCATCTCCATTTCAGCTCGTTTTGTTCAAGCCTGCAGCTCTCGCGACAATCTGATCATCTAGGACATTTCCCATCTAGATAAATCAATAAGGGTGTATACTGACAACAATCAATCGATTACATGGTGTTTAGGCTTGTGTGTAGGCGTTGTTTACCCGCCACTGTGTCTGTGTCCAGGTGGGTTCTGTTCGCTTGTCTCTCACCTGTCTTTTAGTGTTTACTCTATGTGTTATGTATGTATGTATGTATGTATGTATGTATGTATGTATGTATGTATGTATGTATGTATGTATGAATGTGTGTATGTATGTATGTATGTATGTATGTATGTATGTATGTATGTATGTATGTGTGCGTGCGTGCGTGTGTATGTATGTATGTATGTATGTATATTTGTATGTATGTATGTATGTATGTGTGCGTGCGTGCGTGTGTATGTATGTATGTATGTATGTATGTATGTATATTTGTATGTATGTATGTATGTATGTATGTATGTATGTATGTATGTGTGTGTATGTATGTATGCCTGCATGTATGTATGTATGTATCTATGTATACATGCCTGTATGTATGCCAGCGTCCACCGCTACCTGCCCGATCATCTCCCATATATCCACATTGCTGGTCATATACCATTTCAGCCATCTGTTGTGCGCAGGTACCATTCACGACACGGTTCACCGAGATTGTTATCTTTTAGTTTTTGTTCTGTGGCCGTCCACGTTTCAGAGCCGTACAATAAAACCGATTTTATATTTCAGTTGAAGAAATGTATGTTTTTAAAAATCAAATCAAATTTATTTTTTTTTAAATTTCCGTACGGTTCAAAATAGGGAGCCGCGTAACGCAGTTGTTAGCGAGCTGGCTTCGCATCTGAGTGGTATGGGTTCATTCCCCAGCTGAGGTGAAAATGTTTGTTCAGACCTCAACGGCTCCCTGGTCGACCCAGCCTTAAATAGGTACCGGTTCAGTCCGGGAAGTAAAAGCGGCGAGGGAGAGGAGATGGCCATTGCCCTCATATAGCCGAGCCTTTGAAATGTGATATAGCTAGCAGCTCTATAAATGCTATAGGTTACTTTACTTTACAAGGACCACTCGCCATTTTTGAATCTGTTTTCTGGTATCTGGACCAGTGTCTTACGTTTCGTCTATATAGCAAGAAAAATATGAATGAACTTACATCTTGAAGGAAGATATCAAACATCATGATCTGATCATGAGTACTTGCATCGATTCTATAAAGCTGTTTTTTTATGCCATGTACCTGCAGACCATAAGTTCGGAACTGCTCATCGAGCATACTTATTTAACTGTTTACCTGACGGTGGGCCAAGTCACCTGACGGTGGGTATGTGACAGAAGAGCCAAGTCCCCTGACGGGGGGTATGTGACAGAAGAGCCAAGTCACATGACGGTGGGTATGGGATAGAAGAGCCAAGTCACCTGAGGGTTGGTATGGGACAGAAGAGCCAAGTCACCTGACGGTGGGTATGGCACAGAAGAGCCAAGTCACCTGACGGTGGGTATGTGACAGAAGAGCCAAGTCAACTGACGGTGGGTATGGCACAGAAGAGCCAAGTCACCTGACGGTGGGTATGTGACAGAAGAGCCAAGTCACCTGACGGTGGGTATTTGACAGAGGAGCCAAGTCACCTGGCGGTTTGTATGGGACAGAAGAGCCAAGTCACCTGACGGTGGGTATGTGACAGAAGAGCCAAGTCACCTGACGGTGGGTGTGGCACAGAAGAGCCAAGTCACCTGACGGTGGGTATGTGACAGAAGAGCCAAGTCACCTGAGGGGTGGGTATTTGACAGAAGAGCCAAGTCACCTGACGGTTGGTATTGGATAGAAGAGCCAAGTCACCTGACTGTGGGTATGGGACAGAAGAGCCAAGTCATCTGACGGTGGGTATGGTACAGAAGAGCCAAGTCACCTGACGGTGGGTATGGGACAGAAGAGCCAAGTCACCTGACAGTGGGTATGTAACAGAAGAGCCAAGTCACCTGACGGTGGGTAATGGACAGAAGAGCCAAGTCACCTGACTGTGGGTATGGGACAGAAGATCCAAGTCACCTGACTGTGGGTATGGGACAAAAAAACCATGTCACATGACGGTGGGTATGAGACAGAAGAGCAAAGTCACCTGACTGTGGGTATGAGACAGAAAAGCCAAGTCACCTGACTGTGGATATGCGATAGAAGAGCCAAGTCACCTGACGGTGGGTATGGGACAGAAAAGACATGACAATGGCGGTGGGTATGATACAGAAGAGCCAAGCCACCTGACCGTGGGTTTGTTTATGTTTCGAATAATCGACGTCACTGCACTCCGGGCATCCCCATAGGTGCTCAGTCTCTCTCAGCAAATGCGTAGCGTATGGAGGTTGATGGTCCATGTAGCTCGCTGATTGTACGCTCTCCTGCTCCGTCCTGTCACGCGCCATACTCCGCTCGAACCTCGTTTAATGTCGGAACTTTACAGTCTGTGGATTGCTGCTTCTGTTGCGGTGTCCTCGTCTATCAGGCGGTCATTGATTGAATTAAAAATGGCACTTCTATCAATCACTAATGTGCCCATGATTGAGGCTTGTAAAGCCATGATGTCAGCTCTGTTGTCATTGCCATGAACCCTAGCATGAGCAGGACAGTAGATCCATGTCAACCCCTGGAGGTTTGAGATTTCAACAGCAGCTATCCACTCGTACCTAAGCCATCCCTTCTGTACTTTCTGTAGTACGGCTTGCGCGTCTGTCACGATGACTGCCCTTGTTATAGAAGTCTCAGATATCCAATTCAGTGCTGATGTCACTGCTTCCGTCTCCATTCTAATACTGGAGGTTGTTGGCATGTATGCCCTACTGCGCTCAGCATCGACCTGTCCTCTTACTCTAACCAAGAAAACCCAAGCCTAATGTCCAACTGCGCAGGACTGATACGTCAGTGTATATGACGGCATCACTCTCCTGCGTGTTCTCAGTTATCAGCAGATTCATCTCGTGCTCTTCTCTCCCGCTGCTCCGTTCTCTGCATTCCTTGCCTAAGGTTGTGATGTCATCCAAATATTTCGACCTGTCACACCTGTCGATGGTGCAACCATCAAAAGTGATGCCCGGGAGTTCAGCTTTTACTTTGGAATTATTCAGAGAGCACCACATCATGCAGGCCTTGTTCGAATTGATCTTAGAGCTTGAGTCGCTGCACCACTGTGAGATTCCTTGCAAGGTTTCCTGGATGTCTTATACCAACTCTTGCCTGTCTGAGCCAGTCCTGTACGTTAGGATGTCATCGGCAAATGTCAACGTTCGCCCTATCCCTGTGGGTTGAATATTGGCCACTTTTACTGAGTAGAAATTGAACAGCACCGTCGAGAGCGGAGACCCTTGAGGCAGTCCTAGACATATTCGGCTCAGTTCTGATGTCCACGATCCCACGCGTAGCGCAACTGTTCTTTCCATCAGGGCAGCTGATATCCAACTAACCAGCCACGGGTTTAAAACACACTGGTGCAGACAGGTAATTAAGGTCCCAAAATCGACACGGTTGTATGCGTCATCCAGGTAGAGTACCACCGCAACTGTTTCATGCTTTGACTGAAAACCCTCGTACACATCATACCAAAAGTTCCAGCGTTTGCCCAGGTCTCCTATGCTGTTCAATAGTTGCCCAGCGTATCGGGTAGGATGTGCCCCCGTTCAAGGTAGGCCATTATTTTCCTGCCCACTATCTTCTCGAGCAATTTGCCATATACATTTTGTATGGTGATTATTCGATAGCTGCTGAGAAGCGTGGAGTCCTTACCAGGTTTAGGCAGTGGACATAGATAGCTATTAAGCCAGTCCTCAGGCACAAATGCCTTCTCTATAGTGTGGTTGAACTACTTCACCATATTTCTTATCTCTCTCTCATCCAACTGCTTGATGTGGCAATACTGTACTCTATCCGAACCTGTGGCAAAGTTTTTGCTGGTACGTACGCTATTTGCGACCTTCGCCGCGGTGATAAGGTCTACATTAGCCTCTTCCCTGATGGCTTCGTTTAAGATGCCTTTCCAAATTTCCTCCCGTGCTTCTCTGTCGTCTTTATCAGTCTGAGCAACATATGGACTGAAACAAATCATACCTTTTTCTTCGTCTGTCTTCAGGAGACTTCCTGTGGTGTCTTGAATGTTGTGAATAAGCTGGATTGATGTTTTCTTTCGATGCATGTGCCAGAACTTCTGGAGGGTATTACCATTACCCACTTCTGTGATGAGCTCCTCCCATTGCTCCCTTTTGGACTCCCTAGCAAACGCTTTAAAGGAATTGGTAGCTTTACGTTTTACCTCCTTCTCATTCAACGCGTCGACATTATCACCAGCTCTCTTTCTGGCTTTACTTACGCCAATCCCTTGTTGCCGCCTCCTTTTCTCTCCAGGTCGTATCAATAGCTTGATTCCACCAGGGTGGTTGGACAAAACGGGATCTAGTTGTCCTGCGTTCGATCGTCTGGCGCACTTGTTCACTACATTATCTTGTTTGTACGTGTATCTGAACACCTGTTTGGTTTTCCGGTGTCTGGTGTGTTTTCCTATGGATATAAGTACAACAAACGGCAGGTGGTCGCTCTCGTGTGCCCTTAATACGTCCCAAAGTGTGGATAGAGCAACATCACTCGATATGTGCCAGGTCGATGACCCCCATCCGTATCTCTGGGTCGAGATGCTGGTGTAGTTGAATGTCCGTCATTCACGGCAGTAAGGTTTGTGTGGACTAATAACTGGTTCAAGGCGGCAGAGGTATTTCCCCACTCCTTTGACCTAGCATTAAAGTCACCTGCAATAAGGTTTTTTTCGCTCTGCGACTGACGTCCGACAGAAACTCTCACTTTATGTCTTCCAAGAGGTGATCTACGTGAGTGTATACGTTATAGATTCTTCATGATTGGTGGTTGATTGTCACTACAATCCGTTGTTGCTCTGTAGCAGATCCCACTGTTTGCCCTAGGGTTATTCTAACTTAGAACATTCTCACTCTCATCCACGTCATTCCTGACCACACTCAGCAAATGACATAGCACACAGCAGGTGGCATATTAATTATTTAATACTCATACCAGAAAAATGAGTAGAGAAATTACAAACACAATACAATACATATCATCTTAACTAAATACTCATATATTATATATATGTTAATATAAATATTAAACTAAAGCGGAAATTTTAAGTATTAACTATTGATGGAATTTCCAAACTATCAAAAACCCAGTTCTATTGCCGTACACACATCACACACACATCTAGATCTCACCTAGTCGATCTACACACTCGCTTTACTCGGCAGGACATGCCTCGTTCACAAGGTGTCCTGCGTACAACACACGTTCAGATTATCTATTAATGCAAAACTCCCACACACCTATTTGAGCGGCTGCCCCGACTCAAAGGCGTATGTTCTATCTCCGACATTCGTACAACAGTCTATCAATCGCTTATCTACTAAGACGGTGAGCTAAACATACTCCTATCTACACTCACTCGTCCCCTCTCCATGCCAGTCTGCTTGAGCTAAACTTTGTATAGTGTTATATACACTCAAGTAGTATCAGAGCTGACCAATGGATCTCAGGGGGGGGGTGGCTCTATTCAGTCGTTATTGGAACGAATTACTCTGAACACCTGTCACTCATCTATCGCAGCAAGCTCCGCTGCCCTCCCGTCTGTCACTCACCCCCCACTGTTCAAATCGGAACGCCAGTGGTTAGTTCCTACCTGTACATTCTTTCCCCAACTCCGATTTCCTTTGTTGAGACGGTGAGTGACCTTGGCGTAGTGACCAGACAGAGAGTGACCTTGGCACGCATTCAGGTACCTTTGTTCTCATCACATCACCCCTGCCCTAAACTCTCATGCTCGGGATGGAACTGTTACAGCTCGACATTCTCAATTTTATAGGTGCTAGTATATATCCATGTATGGAGAAGTTCTCGCTTCACACACATCGCCAGTCCCCGCTTTTTGGGCCGCATGGATTACTGTAGCACCTGTATCCTGAGTACCTGATCGCCACATTCTCCTTCAAGCAGGTCTCCTGGATCATGAAGATGTCGAAATCGTATACAAAACTTTGGAGAATCACTTCACTTTGGGTATCCAGTAGGCTATACGTAAATTTGTTAACCCAAGTCTATCCGACTGTCTTCGACATTACCTCTGCCCGGTTGTTTTCTGTCACTCTCTCCTCTTGTCTAACCTTCCTCTCCTTCTGCGTCCACCTGCTTTCACGTCATTTGCTGGAGACATCGACGTCAGAGCACGATCTCCGTATCTCCTGCGATGAATCTGATGTATGGTTTGTCATCAGAGTTTTCCTTCTCCTAGAAGAGTTGCCTGCGGGGCTAACGAATCTCCTCTACTCGGTTTGTGATCGGTTGTCTCCGCCATTTTTATTGCGGTATCACATTATTGTACGGGTAACAGTGAAATCCGACCAATCCTGTCTTCAAATTCACGGTCAGCTATGTAGCGAAATCACGGCACGATCGATGACGATCCGTGAAATCTTGCTGACCGATCACTTGGTACACACTGGATCTATTGTATCGTTACGTCTTGCATCACAAAATATTGGTATTAACTACCGCCGTCGGAGAAGAAATCGGAGAAATTTACTCCTTGTCGCGATACAGGTAACGCTTAACCTAGACCACGTGTGTCCTTCTAGTAGGTTTATAACAGAAAAGCCAAGTCACATGACAGTAGATTTAGGTCAGAAGAGCCAAGTCACATGACAGTATGTTTAGGTCAGAAGAACCAAGTCACGTGACAGTAAGTTTAGGACAGACGAGCCAAATCACATGACAGTAGGTTTAAGACAGACGAGCCAAGTCACTTGACAGTAGGTATAGGGCAGAAGAGCCAAGTCACATGACAGTAGGTCGACTGGTCGACATCCTTCAGCTGTTAGAAACCGAATCACCGCTCGCTGATCAAATCTGGACGGATTCCGTATCACACCCGCCATGTTTTCAACGTTCTGCTGTAGAAACTATGAGTCGGAGGATAATGACATTTTCCAAACTTGACGATTGGTATGTACTGTTTACATCAAAAGTGACGTCACCATGCGCATCGTACATATGTTCACTTGTTACAGTTTGGTCCGGTTTCATTTGAACACGCCTCGTATATATATATATATATATATATATATATATATATATATATATATATATATATATATATATATATATATATATATATATGTATATACATGCATGTGTGTGTGATATGTGTGTGTAGGGAAATTGGTATAGTTATCTTCTATGTGAGTATGTATGCATGTGTAGGAATGTATATGTGCACATGCACCTGTTATATTTGTTTCACATGTCCACGTTTAACCAGATTTACTGATAACATATCGGCCTGTGCCCTTCAACCCTCCCACTGATAACATATCGACCTGTGCCCTTCAACCCTCCCACTGAAAACATATCGACCTGTGTCCATAACATGCCTCACTTATAACATATCAACCTGTGCCCATAACATGACTCACTTATAACATATCGACCTGTGCCAATAACACGCCTCACTTATAACATATCGGCCTGTGTCCATAACACGCCTCACTTATAACATATCGGCCTGTGCCCTTCAACCCTCCCACTTATAACATATCGGCAGGTGTCCACAACACGCCTAACTTATAACATATCAGCCTGTGTCCATAACCAGACCCAGGTAAAACATATCGGCATGTGTCCATAACCAGACCCAGGTAAAATATATCAGCCTGTGTCTATAAACAGACCCAGGTAAAATATATCGGCCTGTGTCCATAACCAGACCCACATATCGGATTAATTAAGCCCATAACCAGATCCACCTATAGTATATCGGCCAGTGCCCACAGACAGACCCACTTATAACATATCGGGTTAAGCCCATAACCGGACCCACTTATAGTATATCGGCCAGTGCCAACAGACAGACCCACTTATAACATATCGGCCAGTGCCCCCCGCTTCCCCCCCCCCCCCCGAGCCCCTCTGTCATGTGATCCTCTTCGCCATTGATAACAATGACGCGCATCGACTGCTGTTCGTTCTTCCTACTGCATCATCATCTTGTGTAACAACCTGTATACTCACCTGCTCGTGTTTACCTATTTGTTCTGACAATGAATTTAATGGAGTTTCCAGAATCTGTAACCTTCTTCGGGAAAGTGGAACAACTATTCTCCACACCTGTTACAGCTCTTCTAGAATGCATTTTAATATTTGTAAATGCGAGTTTTACTTCCTGGTAGAATGGCATAACTCCAAGAGATATCTATAATACGGCAGCACGTCTTTGGGGATAATAGATAATCAGTTTCAACGGTTTTACCTGGGCAAGCTGCTGCTATATTTCCAGTACATTGGTGTGAATCTGTGTTGGAAACTGTAGTTTGTTTGATACCTCGGCTTCTTATGATGACGTCATACGATTCCGACACGGCCAGAAGGGGTACACGTGTCATCACATGAATGTGTCAGCTGATACCGTAGGTTAATTCCAGCCAGAAGACGGCAATAAAAACGCAAAAGAGAATCAGCACCTGCCAACCAAGAACACTGCACTCACACTCCCTATCGGTAGAAGCTAGACTAACCCAATCAGCGAACGAAGAAGAAGAAGACTAACCCAATCAGCGAACGAAGAAGAAGAAGACTAACCCAATCAGCGAACGAAGAAGAAGAAGACTAAACCAATCAGCGAACGAAGAAGAAGAAGACTAACCCAATCAGCGAACGAAGAAGAAGAAGACTAAACCAATCAGCGAACGAAGAAGAAGAAGACTAACCCAATCAGCGAACGAAGAAAAAGAAGACTAACCCAATCAGCGAACGAAGAAGAAGAACACTAATCCAATCAGCGAACGAAGAAGAAAAAGACTAAACCAATCAGCGTACGAAGAAGAAGAAGACTAAACCAATCAGCGAACGAAGAAGAAGAAGACTAATCCAATCAGCGAACGAAGAAGAAGACTAAACCAATCAGCTAACGAAGAAGAAGAAGACTAACCCAATCAGCGAACTAAGAAGAAGAAGACTAATCCAATCAGCGTACGAAGAAGAAGAAGACTAACCCAATCAGCGAACGAAGAAGAAGAAGACTAACCCAATCAGCGAACGAAGAAGAAGAAGACTAACCCAATCAGCGAACGAAGAAGAAGAAGACTAATCCAATCAGCGAACGAAGAAGAAGAAGACTAACCCAATCAGCGAACGAAGAAGAAGAAGACTAACCCAATCAGCGAACGAAGAAGAAGAAGACTAACCCAATCAGCGAACGAAGAAGAAGAAGACTAACCCAATCAGCGAACGAAGAAGAAGAAGACTAACCCAATCAGCGAACGAAGAAGAAGAAGACTAACCCAATCAGCGAACGAAGAAGAAGAAGACTAACCCAATCAGCGAACGAAGAAGAAGACTAACCCAAATCAGCGAACGAAGAAGAAGAAGACTAAACCAATCAGCGAACGAAGAAGAAGAAGACTAATCCAATCAGCGTACGAGGAAGAAGAAGACTAATCCAATTAGCGTACGAGGAAGAAGAAGACTAATCCAATCAGCGAACGAAGAAGAAGAAGACTAATCCAATCAGCGAACGAAGAAGAAGAAGACTAACCCAATCAGCGAACGAAGAAGAAGAAGACTAACCCAATCAGCGAACGAAGAAGAAGAAGACTAACCCAATCAGCGAACGAAGAAGAAGAAGACTAACCCAATCAGCGAACGAAGAAGAAGAAGACTAACCCAATCAGCGAACGAAGAAGAAGAAGACTAAACCAATCAGCGAACGAAGAAGAAGAAGACTAATCCAATCAGCGTACGAGGAAGAAGAAGACTAATCCAATCAGCGCACAAAGAAGAAGAAGACTAATCCAATCAGCGCACGAAGAGGAAGAAGACTAATCCAATGAGGAACTCAGCCCGAGCTAGTGGGTGTGTTCCCCAAAGATTGCGTCGGACAGTGAACCCCGGAATGTGACTAGTTCTGCACACACTACTGTGCCATTGTTAGAGGCATATCAAGTACCAACGGGAATAAATGAACAATAAAAAATGGAAAGGTCAGTCCCATGACAACAATTACCATCTGGGATGACAAAAACTCTTCATAGACTTAGCCGCAGCTTATGTGAGGTGGGTGGCTAGTTCACTTCCTGGCTGTTTATACCTTCCACAACTTATACGTCAGGTACCCATTTACAGCTGGGTCGACGGGAGGAGCGGTCGTTCCAGGAACGAACCACATCCGAATTTGTTTCGAACATGTGATTTCGAACCATGGCTCGGTATAATCCCAGTCTTAGCAAGTCAGCTGACTGTCGACTGGGCTCCACAAACGAAAAATACACACATCATCAAAAAGTTGCCGAAAAATATAACCCAGACATGCTCTGGATTGGAACCCACAGGAAAAGGGTCAAGTACTGACGTCAAAAAATACCTGGCGAAAAACAACGAAAGAGGAAGTTAAAATTGCATCTTGTTTCTTCTGAACTAGGGACAGGAAGATGTAATGAGACAACGGATGTCCGAACATCTATAGAAGTAACACCATGTAGTGGTATATAGAGCCCCAGACTTCTATGTGCGCGAATGGGTACCACAAAAAATGGGACAGCAGCTGTTGCCAGTGACCCGAGTTTCGTGGATGAACCTCCAAGAGTTGTTCTAAATACGAACACGACAGATTCATATTTCCAGGAAATAGGGATTCTCTTATTGTTTCACTTGTTGTGTAACCGCAGACCTGCAACCATAGATGAATCCTTACAGAAAACTTTCTTTATAGATCGTTGGTTGTACTTGTAGTTGTTGCTTTTATAAGATTGCTTTTGCATTATGTGGTTACAAGCCCCATACACAACGTTCCTTGTGTTCGCTGTTTATGACTGTTTTTCTGATCTTTCATTGCCATTATGGAACCCCAGGATTCACAAGGGCAACCAGTTTTGATTAGTAAATAATAAATATAGACCGCCATTTTGTGTACGTTCTCCGAGATGTAAGATATCCCTGTTCGGGAAAGGTGGAGAAAGGGGGGGGGGGGGGCTAGAGAGTTCAGAGGTGGCTCCGTTAGGTGTAGATTTATGAGTCCACCGTTTCCTGCTATCTAATCAGCTCGTGCACAACTTGTGTCGCTCAGTGCCGCGCGTGCTATCTATTTATTTCACAAAATATCTGAACAGGTGTTTGATAATATGAGGTTGTATATTCGTTCGACACCTGAACTTCAGACAGAGGTTTGTGTTATGTTCATTGAAACTATAGATGTCGGCACTAGAGTTTTTGTTTTGTTTGTGTTATGTTCATTGAAACTATAGATGTCGGTACTAGAGTTATTGTTTTGTTTGTGTTATGTTCATTGAAACTATAGATATCGGTACTAGAGTTATTGTTTTGGATTCTACATTTGTAACTACCATTGCCAGTATTGAAGGGACAAAGTAAATCCAATCAGTACTAATATGTATCTAATATGAAGCAACGTTAACGGTTTGATCAAGCTTAGTGCATCACATATATCGGGAGTTCTCAATATGTTAGCGGTCATGGATCTTAGCGCATATTGGGCGCCATACAGGTATGTCTGATATATCTCTTTTCGGTTAAGATCTGAACGGAAAACACTTGAAACTAAATGCCGTCAATCAATCAAGTCCGTCGCTCCTCCTCTCGGTGGATAGGCCATTGACAACATCCCGCCAGCATTCAGGGTCCTGGGCTGCTCGTTGTGTGTCTCTCCAGGTGTAATCGTTTAAATCTAATTCCTTCTCACATTCTGTTCTCCAGGTATTTGTAGGTCTAATTCTCTCTCTTTCATTGAGGATTCCATGTAAGAGCATGTCTGGCTATGCTGAATTGTTTGATGTACAGTATGTCCTTTCCTGCGATTATGCAAAACCCTTCAGTCATCTTTGCACGCAGCCACAATCTCGTCTAACAAAATGCTCAACTGAAAGCACTGGTTAAACGAAAAGAGACAAGGTCTTCATCAACTGTGACGGACAAACAACATGTCATTCCCAGCCTCATTCTCTTCGCTTAATTTGTTTTTTTCAATGGCTGTTGTTGGCTCCTTCCACATAGGCCTTCATTCCTTACCATGCCCTTTCCCATTAGGCCTATTATCCATTGTAGACATCTGTTAACGAAGGACTGGAGTCTTTGTTGTACGGTCTTGCTCCTTCTCTGTGTCTCCGCTCCCCTAAACATCTCTGATTTGACACTGACGTTGAATATGGTAACTTTGGTGTGAATCTTGATATGTCTGGATCTCCATATGTTGCTTACTGTTATGAATGTAATTCTTCTGCGTCTGTACCTCCTGATATGTCAATTACGCTTTCGAAATAGGTATATATATATATATATATATATATATATATAAAGTAAAGTAACACATAGCATTATTGCCGTAGGGCTGTGAGGTATTAGCAATCTCACATTTAAAAGAATCGGCTATATGGGGGCGGTAGCCGCTTTTACTTCCCATACTGAACCAGTACCCATTTAAGGCTGGGTCGACCCGGGAGACGTTGCGATCTGAAAAAAATATTTCCACTTCACCTGGGGAATGAAACCAGGAGACTTAGAAGCGAAGCTCGCTAACCACTGCGCTACACCGCTCCCAATGTATATCTACTTCTTCCACCGGCTCGCCTTCCAGCGTGATTGGCTCTTGTTCTTTGTTAACGGTGTTCAGTTTCCGGACCTCGGTTTTCTTCATTCAGTCCCAAATTTTCTTATTGTTCTTTCATTGTAACAAGTTTCTCTTGCATTTAGTTATGTAGGCAAAAGTACTAAATCATCTGTATAATCAAGGTCCTCCAATTGTGACGATAGTGTTCTCTGAATACCAGTTCAGTTACCCATCTTCATAATCGAAACTATAGCCAAAAGGAACAGGGCGGCCAAAAGCAGACATCCTTGTCTCACCCCTGTTTGTGCCCTTGCGCTGTCAGTCAATGCTCTTTCATGTATCATTCTACTAACTGGGATCAAGATGCTGAGCAGGGCATGAGCTGCAGTGGTCAGCGACTCGTAGCTGACTGCTAGCGTCAGGGCCAGCGAACCAAAGCTGCCAAGACCCTTCTACACCTCCACGTGGTGATCCTAGATAACAGGTTGCAGCAGGGCAGACTGGCTAAGGAGAAGGGATCGAAGAGGAAAGGCTAACCCGGTACTCAAAAAATGCTTGCTGAAGTCGGATGTGTTGGACCAAAAGGTGCAAATATCGAGGCCAAGCTGTAAACTACGACACAACGCATTCCGTTCTCTGGACTACATTCTGCTACTTAAGCCCTTTCAGGGTTTGGTAGTGGGAGATTGGGAATGAACGAAGCCAAACCAAGCCATTCTACTACCTTTATCTTTGTACATATTCTGTTTGAGGATTATGTATTTCTTTTCATAGAGTACTTTGATCTTCACCGTCAAAGGCCTTTTTTTATAGTCTAAACTAATTGCAGTGTCGCTCCAGATTCCAATGTGATTCTTTTAATTGTTCTTCTAGAAAATATTTCCGTTATGAGTTGTTTCTGAATTTGACGATACAATAGCAAATGAAAGAAATGACAGATTCATTTATTGGGAAAACTAACTGTGTTTATGTTGTACTAAAAGTAGCATAGTTCAATTTCATGATCTATTTCTGTGGCAGCTGGTTGGAGGCAGGGCTCCAGATGACAATTAGCAATCGTTTTAAATATATTTTAATCTGGGATGCATCACTACCGAGTTACATTGAATGAAGTGATTCCCATTTGGAGGTACCCTAAAGGAAAGATCACATCCAATGATACGTGGTTAGTTCAAGCTTCGTTCTATGAATCTCTCTTCAAAGTCAATCTGGAGTTAACTCTTTCCGGACATATAGCTACTATATTGGCTCTTTAACGAAACTCTACAAGACATTTAGCCACTATAGTAGAAAGACATAGATAACAAGTTTCTTTGTTTCGCAGAACGAAGATTCAAGTTTTTATGTACCTGATACTTTACTGCTAAGATTAGAATAGTTCTCTTAACGAAACTTTACCAAAAATGACGTGTTAGGTGTTGCGAGCGCGTTGTTTATGTAAAATAAAGTGTGTTCCCAGCTTCTACTTCGATACATTGTTCATTTTGTTATTGATTCTCTGAGCACTGAGAAAAATATACATAAGTTTCATATTTATGGACATAAATGCATCAAATAAACTGGGTTTTTAAGGACTTGATTCTTGTGTATAAATTTGCCAGTAAAATAGATATGATCACTATAAACTATGGACAAAATTAGGAGAATTACAATATTTTGACGTTTACATTTTTTGCTTCTTAATTTTTGTTTTGTTTTTACAACCTATTTATTCTGCCAAAAAGTCAAATACCAACAATTTACTGATATGTTCATTTTCTGTAACCATTTCCCTTTCAAGTGATAAATAATATTAACGCTTATACTACCCGAGTTGATTCAGGTGGCTCACGTTCAGTACCTAATTTTATACAAGCCACTTAGAGGGGTTTGTTTTGTAAAATCTCTATTAACAAATGCAAACAAACAATTTTTTAGGCTTAGTCCAATCCAATAATTTTAATGATACTTCCTGAGGATAAACTATTCAATTTTAGAGCCATTTGCGTTGTTCAAATGTAAGAAATTAGTTGATCAATTGATTTGCTCCATCAAAAATGATTTGATAACAATGGCTTCCTGTGATCATAACCAAAGATTATTGCAGAACAAGCATCGCAGCTTATATATTCATTAAAAATGATACAACTTGCAAATGTTGTGAATATATCGATATTGGCATTGAGGAATAGTGTTGAGAGCTTCCGACCTGTACAAATATATTAATATATATTACGGTCAATTCAAACTTTATTTTTCAAATAAATTTAGTTTTAAATATATTTACAATACATGTTAACTACTTTTTATCTATTCTTCTTTATGTTCAGGCTAATTGAATCTATTAGAAAGCTCATTCAATTTTGTACATTACATATATTAACAAAAAATTATGTTTACAATTAGAAAATTATGATACAATATGTTATGGTGCCGTAATCTCAACATAGATAGCTTTCCTTACCGACTTTTTTTTCCATTACTCACTTCAAAGATACAAATGGACACCAAATCTTTATTTCCTGACAGAAAATGATACAATTTATATTTGTTTTGTATAATTGTCTATAAATGTAAATGTATATCAGGGGGAACTAATGGTAGGAGCTTTAGGCACGAACAAAGCTTGACATATTATATGAAATTCAAACTTTAAAAACAAATTAATAAATAAAAATATGCATTTACAATAAATGCAGACTACTATTTATCTATTTTTGTTTATGTAAAGACACAGTGATTATGTTTGAAAGCCCATTAAATTCTTAACTTAAATTAACGTCTTTATACTGGTTTAGAAGACTTTGCAGAGTCTGTATACAACCAATTTCATTTACATCACCTTGCTCTAAAAGCTGTGCGCATCCCGTGGCAATGCATTTCAAGCATTCGCCATTCTCTGGCTATTCTGCACATTTGTACATGAGATATATTAACGTAATGTTTAAAATAAGAAAATTACGATAAAATATGTTGTGGAACCTTAATATTAAAATATAATTGTGAAAAATATCGTGTAAACACGTGGTTTTAATGTCGGTATACTAAGCGTTAATATGTTTATTTTTATTACGGTGTGAAGTAGTTACATTTAAAAGGCATGCAGTGATTTTTTTTAAAAACAACTGTAAACCAATTTGGTCCAAACTTAAAAATAATCAGGTTCTGAAACAGTTAAGATATGGCAGCGATACATTGATGAGGGAATTCTGCACACAGTCATTGCTATTTTATTTGAAAATGAACTAAATTCTGAAATTGAAGTAGGCCATACAAAGAGTTATAATTTCATCTGAACAGCTTTGATGCGATTAAACTCTTGATCGGATGAAAAGCACAAAGTCTATGATAACTGTCTTGACATTTTCAAAACCGAAAGAAGTGGCCTTTAAATTGTCCTGATGAATGTTGCCATGGTAGCAGATAAATCAATGGTATTTATTTGTTGTTTCTTTTTTTTTTTTTAAAGTGCTACAATTTCCGTCTTTGTTACAGTCATAGCCGGGGCTTTATCCGTCACAGTCCATAGCTGGGGGCTCCATCCGTCGCAAAATAAAGCTGGGAGTTACATCCATCGCAAATCACAGTTGGGACTCCATCCGTCGACCATTATAGTTAGGCCTTCATCCGCCACCAATCGTAACTGAGTCTCCATCCGTCACCAGTCATAGCTAGGACCATCCATCACTAGTCATAGCTAGGACTCCATCCGTCGACCATAATGGTTGGAGTTTCATCCGTCGACAATCATAGTTCGGGTTTCATCCGTCGACAATCATAGCTGAGGCTCCATCTATCAACAACTCAGCGAGGTTTCCAAACTGAGATTATATCTAGCAATGTATGTCCATTAACGAAAGAACTGATGCAGCTGAGGCACAATCTGTGGTGAACGACGCAGTGATGACGAGAGACAAATTTGCGTTGAAAAGGGCAGTCATGGACAATCTACAGAATGACGAGAGACAAAGTTGCGTTGATAAAGGCAGTCATGGACAGTCTACAGAATGACGAGAGACAAAGTTGCGTTGATAAGGGCAGTCATGGACAGTCTACAGAATGACGAGAGACAAAGTTGCGTTGATAAGGGCAGTCATGGACAGTCTACAGAATGACGAGAGACAAAGTTGCGTTGATAAGGGCAGTCATGGACAGTCTACAGAATGATGAAGAGACAGAGTTGAGTTGATAAGGGCAGTCATGGACAGTCTACAGAATGACGAGAGACAAAGTTGCGTTGATAAGGGCAGTCATGGGCAGTCTACAGAATGACGAGAGACAAAGTTGCGTTGATAAGGGTAGTCATGGACAGTCTACAGAATGATGAAGAGACAGAGTTGAGTTGATAAGGGCAGTCATGGACAGTCTACAGAATGATGAAGAGACAAGGTTGAGTTGATAAGGGCAGTCATGGACAGTCTACTGAATGATGAAGACACAAAGTTGCGTTAATACGGGCAGTCATGGACAGTCTACAGAATGATGAAGAGACAGGGTTGCGTTGATAAGGGCAGTCATGGACAGTCTACAGAATGATGAAAAGACAAAAAGTCGCGGAAATGCAAATTTGTAGAGGATGATAGATTTGGGAGTGACTATTGGAGAGGGAAGAAAGTGTGTTTTGTCTGAAAAAAGAAGAATACGAAATCAACACTGGGACTGAGTGTGTTTACGTTTGACTGGCTGCTTGGAACGAGAACACTTTTTAGTACACATATTTCCTGTGTGCTGATGTTGGTTCATAGAATCAAGAATGTTCCTTTCAAGCGACATCAGCCAAAAGTTCCTCAACAACTTAAAATTCGTCGCTGATCCCACAAATGAAAATAGCCAACTGAGCCGTGCCGGTTAAGTCTATGCGTTCATCCAAAACCAAAGAGTAGAATTTGAAGACCAGCAACTATGTTCCCAATGTATCTTCAATATTCTACGAGCAGTTCCTGTACTCTCAATGTAACAGTCACTCGAGACAAGCCTATCTATTTTTAATTTTCAACTTTTTTTTGGCCGCACTGCTCAACTGCTGTTAAAACGCCACTTCTTTGCAAATTCTTCATAAGAAAATAGTTCGTAATTGATAACGATTTATTTTAGCGATGATATAAATAGCTTGGAGATAACTCTAGGCAAGCTCTTTTACTTCCTTCAGAACTGATTGTAGCGATATTTTTTATCTGTTTGAGAAAGCTGAGTTTGTACGTAATTGACCGAGAGACTCATGTTTTGTATTACAATATAGTTTGTTTCAAACTGTATTTCTTGACAGCATCTATTTGATTCATGGCATATTAAACAAACATATTTTTCACCAGTTCCACAGAAAAGTATAAATAGATCAATTATTCGTTGACATTGTGACCAACTTCGCTGTAAACACGTTGTGTTTTTTTATTTTGCAAGCCATTTCAAATTTATTTCCTAAAATTAAATTTACAAAGCTTTACTTTTCAAAACACTCGAATAACTCAAACGCAAACAAATAATATATGCGAGTGATACAGTTTTATTGGCAAAAAGTGAGCAATACGACAAGGAGCTTGCGACAACAATCTACACAATAAGTCAAGAGCTTAGATTAGACATAAACATAAAGAAAACATAGACTATGATAATTGGGAAAAGTGACAAGAAACCATGTGTGTAGATAAAAATAACAGATCAACTACTGGAACAGGCACAGAGTTTCTCCTATCTAGGTCATAAGGCAGCTGTAAATGTAAAAATCAGAAAGAGAAAAGTTAAGCCAAGATGGTATTCGACAACATGCGACACATACTGACATCCAAACAGATAAATCAGAATTTCAAAATGAGAATTGTTAGGTGTTATGAATAACCTACACTACTTTATGGCGCAGAAACATGGGCAATGAATAACTTGTTGGAAAAGAGTATTGAGCCCTTGGGTAAATATATATATATATATATATATATATATATATATATATATATATATATATATATATATATATATATATATATATATATATACGCGAGGAACAGTTATTATGGAACAACTATTTTATTAATTTCATTTTTACAAGCGTGTGAAAAATGCAATTTATTGTTTTATTTTTCGACATAGTCCCCGTGCTTGGCAACATACTTTGTCCACCTGTCCCCAAGTTTATGGACGCCCTCTAGAAAAAAATATTTGATGTGACCTTTAACCAATTTTGCACATTCTCAATTGCCTCGTTGTCAGCTGCATTGTGACCCATCTGTTATAGACTTTCCTATTACTGAGGTCATCATGGACAATTTTGCGTCATGACATGTTGAAATCAAAGACAATTTCATCAATAGTGACTCGCCTGTTGCAACGGACTAGCTGGTCGATCTGCTTTTTTAATGTGTCAGTTGTCACGCTTGGTGGTCTCCCACGCCGCTGTTCATCAATGATGTTTTGTCTTCCATTTTGAAATATTTCTGCCCATAAATACACACTTCACTGACTTAAACAGCTGTCTCCATACTGAGCATCAATGCTTCTGTAGATTTAAGAAGATTACCCTCTGAAAACAAAAAACGAATAACGCCTCGTTCTTCTTCCACGGTGCAGTTCGACAGTGAGCCGGCCATATTATTCGTTATGTTTCCAATACGCATCATGCTCATTCGTCACAATCCTACATAAGGTTTTGCTAAAGAGCCATTTTGTATCCCAAAATAAGATTGTCTGTTGCACATACTAGTCCATGCACTTTTTGATGAAATTGCTATTACTTAATTAATTTTCTTAGTTATATATCCTTAAATAAATCGCCAATTATTATACTAAGTCAATGTAGAGTGCTTGTCTCCTTGCGGCAATTTAGCCGAGTTAAGTCCCTAATTCCACAGATTCTATTCTACCCAGCTGTAAATGGGCACCTGCCTTGCGAGAAGGAAGACAAGACGAAGATGAAGGGATTTGGCTGGTCATCCTTAGAGAAAATTGTGTCCTGGTACAATGACCTATTTTTCGGACTATTCCTGATGAAGGTGTCTGTATTAAGACTACCTATAGAAGTAGTAAGGTCTTGGCTGCTCTGGCCCCCATGCCCTGACGATAGCAGACAGCTTATGGTCGCTGATGGCTGCAGCTCGTGCACTGCTTAGCATCTTGATCCCACATCCAATATTAGACTCGAAAGCGCAGTAAGAGCTTCCTTGTGAGAGATAACTCTAATATTAAACAACCATGAGTGCTTCGGTAAATTATTAATAATTTATTCAAGCTGCATTTAAAAAATAACCAACGAGCATAATAACGGGTCGTATTTCTGAGCTGAAGGGCAAACTCAAGGACATATGGACTAAAACCCCCGGTGTCCTTTCCGGGCGTTTGTCATGAAAAGGACGGTGTGTTGAGCAAGGCTGTGATTGCTGCACCGTTAGCCCCGACACCTGGACATTTTTAGTACCGGGTTTGTCTTTCCACTGCGATCTTCTGACCAGATTACACTGGTGACTAGTGCAGTATTTTTCCAGAGCTTGCACGTGGAAGCGCAATAGCGTTTTGATCAGCTACGGTTAGCTGATCCTGATGCAAGCAGCCAGCTAGGGTTTTATGATCCTGATGCAAGCAGTCAGCTTTGGTTCGCTGATCCTGGTGCGAACAGTCAGCTTTGGTTCACTAATCCTATGCAAACAGTCAGCTTTGGTTCGCTGATCCTGATGCAAACAGTCAGCTTTGGTTCACTGATCCTGATGCAAACAGTCAGCTTTGGTTCACTGATCCTGATGCAAACAGTCAGCTTTGGTTCACTGATCTTGATGCAAACAGTCAGCTTTGGTTCACTGATCCTGATGCAAACAGTCAGCTTTGGTTCGCTGATCCTGATGCAAACAGTCAGCTTTGGTTCACTGATCCTGATGCAAACAGTCAGCTTTGGTTCACTGATCCTGATGCAAACAGTCAGCTTTGGTTCACTGATCCTGATGCAAACAGTCAGCTTTGGTTCACTGATCTTGATGCAAACAGTCAGCTTTGGTTCACTGATCCTGATGCAAACAGTCAGCTTTGGTTCACTGATCTTGATGCAAACAGTCAGCTTTGGTTCACTGATCCTGATGCAAACAGTCAGCTTTGGTTCACTGATCCTGATGCAAACAGTCAGCTTTGGTTCGCTGATCCTGATGCAAACAGTCAGCTTTGGTTCACTGATCCTGGTGCGAACAGTCAGCTTTGGTTCACTAATCCTATGCAAACAGTCAGCTTTGGTTCGCTGATCCTGATGCAAACAGTCAGCTTTGGTTCACTGATCCTGATGCAAATAGTCAGCTTTGGTTCACTGATCCTGATGCAAACAGTCAGCTTTGGTTCACTGATCCTGATGCAAACAGTCAGCTTTGGTTCACTGATCTTGATGCAAACAGTCAGTTATGAATCATTGGCTCCAGTCAGCTCATTCCCAGATACATCTTAGTCCTAAAATAAGTATTCAAAAAATCCTGCCAGAAACGGTGTCTTGTCTGATGCCGCCATGTCCAGAGATGTTCTTAGTGAACCACTGTTGGTCTAGTAACTATTTAAACACCAACTTTTATAGAAATAGCATCTGACATGACCTTATTTATTCCCGTCTATGGGGTCTACAATGGACATTTATAGGACTGTGAAATAAAAGTGTATGATATATAGAATGTAACATAAATGTATGGAATATAAATCAATTTATTTTTAAATATAAATATGACCATACAATAACGTTGCGAGATATATTCACGCAGGAATTACCACTGTAGAGATACTTAACGGTTATTCAAGGGCAATAACCACACATAATTGACACGATAACCACTGCACTACATAGTAGCTGCTCTTCTACAAAGTAATGAACAGATCTTAACTGCTGTTGTGGTCTAAAAATTAAACAGCATTTGCAGCCAGTCTCATGTCAAACACTCCCTAAACCCTCACCCCCGCCTCTTCCACCTTTCCCTTACCTCCACCGATAGCTTAATTTCATTCATCTGTATTCTTGACTGGGAGAACTACATTCCCTTATTCTTCTGGGACGTAACCTGGTTATTAACTATTTTCTGTCAACTTTAATTTCATCTGTTAAATCCCCTGTTCCTTCTTATCCAATGAAAAAAGGATTTGTTTACCACTTTCACGCTTTTTGTAGATCTGTAAACAAATGCAAACTATAACATGTAATGCGGTAGAAGCAGTGAAGACAATGATAAGGGGTCTATCTGGTGTCTATCTGGGATATCTTAAATGAAGACAGTAATAGTCTCTAAAGCAGACATAGAGGCCTCGAAGTTTCGGGAACGTGTGGACCTGCTGTCTTGGCCATGTTGGGGTTTGTGGGAATGGGAGTGCTGACACTTTGCCATGCTGGGGTTTGTGGGAATGAAGGAGCTGGCGTCTTAGTTATGCTGGGATTTGTGGAAATACAGGAGCTGACGTCTGGGCCATGATGGGGTTTGTGGGAATGAAGGAGCTGACATGCAGGTCTTGCGGTACCCGTAGTGTCAACATTGGTAATGGATATTGGTGACATTTTGAAGTTGATCAATCACGTCTTTTGGATGAAGACATTAAAATCGATGAGCCAATTCACAGATCGTGGAGTTTGGAAATAATACATGGCCCCAGCAGAGAGGGACAACTGGGAGGACTGAGCAGGAGTGTGTACATCCAACGAGCTACAGGGACTATGAGTATTCACATTACTTGCTTTTTGCTCATAGAGATACTAATGACTTATTCTCTTATTCGTTTGCCAGCAGTAGAGAAGTCAGTTCCTAGGAGCAAGATCAAGAAACGTGTATGGAAATGACTGAAAAACACCTTGGACGTACTTCTGTAAAGTGGTAAAGGCAACAGACTTCACAGTACACAATACAGATACTGGGAACAAGATGTTTCAGTGTTGCTGCTTGCTCATGTTTGATCCAACATCGTTTGGGTTCTAGCCTAATTCTCTCTCTTGTTTTTTTTTAATTCTCTGTTTAGAGAATCTCACGGTTGTGTGGTTAAGTATACTCTGTCAGAAGATCAGATGGTTGTGTGGTTAAGTACACTCTGTTAGAAGATCAGGTGTCCGTGTGGTTAAGTACACTCTGTCAGAAGATCAGGGGATCGGGTGGTTAAGTACACTCTGTCAGAAGATCAGGTGTCCATGTGGTTTAGTACACTCTGTTAGAAGATCAGGTGGTCGTGTGGTTAAGTACACTCTGTCAGAAGATCAGGTGTCCATGTGGTTTAGTACACCCTTTTGGAAAATTAGATGACCGTGTGGCTTGGTCCATACAATCAGAGAAGCGGGTCGTCGTCTGGTTTGGATCGAACTCGGCAAAGGTCCTTATTTCAGTTCAGTCAAACTTTGTTGCTGTTGTTTAATGACTGCAGCACGTAAGTTTACTCTTTTGTGCGCCCTGAAAACGGCGTTAAGTGGCGGGCTATAATAGCTTTCCTCGCATTCCGAGCGTTCTGATGAAAGTAAACCTGGGTCTTCCAGAAGGTCGTGTTATTACTGACTTCATCTGCGTGACGTTCATTACTACGGGGATCACGTCGACTCACATCTCGTCAACCAAACTGCCTCGAAAAGGCATGTTTTCTGGGATGGCTACATGGAAAATAGTGGTCTTGGTCAGTATATTGTACCTGACATGATTCGACATTCTCGTCAGTATGCTGGGCCTAACTTACCTAGTGTCTCAGCTGTTCAAGGTAGGCTTTCTTCTATTATAATAGAAGCCCCTCAGCGCAGCAGAAACATACTCTACGAGTAGGCACACACACATCCAAACACTGTCCAATATGTCTACATTACAAACAGATACACACACGCATCAAACACTGTCCAAGATGTCCACATTACAAACAGATACATACACGTATCCATATACTGGCCAATACGTCCTGATATCGCCCAAAGGTTAGAAGCGTGTCTTCGCCATTAGAATCCAGAAAGGCAAACCTTTATTGTTGTTGTTGAATGGCCACAATAAGTAGGTTACTCTTTTGTGTTCCCTAAAAAGGACGGTAAGTGGCGGGATTTTGTAGCTTTCCTCATATTCCGAACGTGTTCATGAAGGTGGACCGGTGTCCTCCAGGCGGTAGTGCTATGCTTTGCTGCATCTGCGTGTCGCTCACTACTACGGAGATTATGTTGAACCTCACCTTGTTAGCCAGACAGATGCTCTTGACAACAGCCCGTTTCCAGGACGACCAACGAGGAAGTCAGGTGAGGGTTTCGACCAGTGTATTTATCCTGTACTGGCTAACATTGTCTGATCAGCGAATTTTGCCTGACCAGATGTTAGCCTCATCGTCCCAGGCAAACCTTCAACCTAACCAACAAAAAAAAACAAATCAAGCTCTTAAACGAAGATTTGTGTTGTTATCTGTTTTGGGTGAAACCTAGTCTGCATTGAATGAGACATCCAGCCTTCATTGTACGGTACTTTCAATCACACTAAAAGCATTGAATGAGACATCCAGCATTCATTGTACGGTACTTTCAATCACACTAAAAGCATTGAATGAGACATCCAGCCTTCATTGTACGGTACTTTCAATCACACTAAAAGCATTGAATGAGACATCCAGCCTTCATTGTACGGTACTTTCAATCACACTAAAAGCATTGAATGAGACATCCAGCCTTCATTGTACGGTACTTTCAATCACACTAAAAGCATTGAATGAGACATCCAGCCTTCATTGTACGGTACTTTCAATCACACTAAAAGCATTGAATGAGACATCCAGCCTTCATTGTACGGTACTTTCAATCACACTAAAAGCATTGAATGAGACATCCAGCCTTCATTGTACGGTACTTTCAATCACACTAAAAGCATTGAATGAGACATCCAGCCTTCATTGTACGGTACTTTCAATCACACTAAAACCATTGAATGAGACATCCAGCCTTCATTGTACGGTACTTTCAATCACACTAAAAGCATTGAATGAGACATCCAGCCTTCATTGTACGGTACTTTCAATCACACTAAAAGCATTGAATGAGACATCCAGCCTTCATTGTACGGTACTTTCAATCACACTAAAAGCATTGAATGAGACATCCAGCCTTCATTGTACGGTACTTTCAATCACACTAAAAGCATTGAATGAGACATCCAGCCTTCATTGTACGGTACTTTCAATCACACTAAAAGCATTGAATGAGACATCCAGCCTTCATTGTACGGTACTTTCAATCACACTAAAAGCATTGAATGAGACATCCAGCCTTCATTGTACGGTACTTTCAATCACACTAAAAGCATTGAATGAGACATCCAGCCTTCATTGTACGGTACTTTCAATCACACTAAAAGCATTGAATGAGACATCCAGCCTTCATTGTACGGTACTTTCAATCACACTAAAAGCATTGAATGAGACATCCAGCCTTCATTGTACGGTACTTTCAATCACACTAAAAGCATTGAATGAGACATCCAGCCTTCATTGTACGGTACTTTCAATCACACTAAAAGCATTGAATGAGACATCCAGCCTTCATTGTACGGTACTTTCAATCACACTAAAAGCATTGAATGAGACATCCAGCCTTCATTGTACGGTACTTTCAATCACACTAAAAGCATTGAATGAGACATCCAGCCTTCATTGTACGGTACTTTCAATCACACTAAAAGCATTGAATGAGACATCCAGCCTTCATTGTACGGTACTTTCAATCACACTAAAAGCATTGAATGAGACATCCAGCCTTCATTGTACGGTACTTTCAATCACACTAAAAGCATTGAATGAGACATCCAGCCTTCATTGTACGGTACTTTCAATCACACTAAAAGCATTGAATGAGACATCCAGCCTTCATTGTACGGTACTTTCAATCACACTAAAAGCATTGAATGAGACATCCAGCCTTCATTGTACGGTACTTTCAATCACACTAAAAGCATTGAATGAGACATCCAGCCTTCATTGTACGGTACTTTCAATCACACTAAAAGCATTGAATGAGACATCCAGCCTTCATTGTACGGTACTTTCAATCACACTAAAAGCATTGAATGAGACATCCAGCCTTCATTGTACGGTACTTTCAATCACACTAAAAGCATTGAATGAGACATCCAGCCTTCATTGTACGGTACTTTCAATCACACTAAAAGCATTGAATGAGACATCCAGCCTTCATTGTACGGTACTTTCAATCACACTAAAAGCACCAATAATTATAATAATGAGCCTTTGATAAAGTATTAGATGGAGGTGTTACAAACGGTCAAGATATTTACAAAACCATGACCTGACGATTGTTTCCTTTCCCAACAACACACAAGCATCAGGTTCCCTGCCTTTTCCTCATCTGAGTTTTAAACAATCCTCTTCAAACGTAACACCGCGTTGATCTATGAAACACACGAAGCAAACAGACAGAAACAAAACCAGCATTTTTTTAAAGATGTTTTCATTTGCTTTGTCTTGGCAACGCAAACACGAGATATAGATCCTCTTGGCTTGTTGATCGACTGCTGCTGTATCTGTGTATCTGTGATTGCTTTGTGGTCAATCGTGACAAGTCAGAGACGAATACTTTCATCGGGTTCTTTGTGCTGACAATTCAAACACTGAAATAAAATATGCATTCGTGATACACGTGAGTTAATCTCCCAGTACAAAGATCAGATCAGCATTGCCATCTCCAACATCCAGGTCAAGATACGTTAACTGTAATGGTGCTCCCATTGCAAACACTGCCATCGAGAATGAAGTGTTAACGGTGGAGTTACTAGTTTTTTTCCCAGTCGCATTGTCTTCTCTAACAGCTTGGTAGACTGGAGCGTATCGAAACGTCTATTTGCAGGTAGTCTAACACCTCTGCCACTCAGATGTTCCGTACAGCTCCAGTTGGTGTTGTACTGTTCCAGGTTTATATTCCTATCACCTTCAGTTCTATATTCACACATCGCCTTCAGTTACACATGCACACAACACCTTCAGTTCTATATTCACACATCACCTTCAGTTACACATGCACACATCACCATTTGGCCTCCTCTTTTTCGGTATTTTATTTTCTGATCTTTCTTCCTTGTTTTAATTTCACTCACAATCTTGTTTTCTCTCTTTTCCTCACTCTATTTCTCTCTCTCCACTTCTCTCACTTTCCATCTTTTGCTCTCTTCTCTCTCTCTCTCTCTCTCTCTCTCTCTCTCTCTCTCTCTCTTTCTCTTCTGTTTGCAGAATAAATTCACTATTTTTGCCCCTACGAATTCCTTCAACGTTTATAATCTCCTATTTGTTCCACATCGGTTTTACTATCCATCCATATATATCTCTGTTTCTTGCTCCCACACCCTACTCTCTCTCTCTCTCTCTCTCTCTCTGTCTCTCTCTCATTCTCTCCAGACCCGTATTACATGAACATCCACGTACCATCCCTTGTAGTAAACTATCTTCAATTGTTTTCATTCTATAAATCATCTACATTTCCTTCTCTCAACCGGCCTGCCTGTGTCCAGAAGCTTTCCTACCCCCTCCACCTATGTGTTATTGCCCTTGTTGCTAGACGCAGCTTGTTCAACCCTATACTGCTACTAAGTATCGTCTACCTGCCCTTTTCTCCCTCCAGTCGGAGTATAGGGTCACACCTACAGTTTCCTTCCTGTAGGAAAAATGAACCAAAGTCATCTGCTTGTTTCGCAGTGGTTATTTCTGTAGCAATTTAATTTACACGATAAGATTGCTATCCCCATAAACAACTCTCTGTAGTCATCTTTTGCGACATGCATGTACAGTGCCCCACTTTTCGTCACCAGAAAGTGGCCCCACATACACTTGCAGACCTTCTAGTAGTACAGGGACGTAGTAACCATTTAACTACAGCGAACATTCAAATGGCCCCTTGAGCAGCAATCACTGAGCCATATAAATGGGAACTCAGCTCCGAGCTAATCCCAGACTTGCCTTCATCATTATCTTACTTGTTCGCTCTCAAATATTCACATCAACTTCATTTAAAAGTTGAGTCATCCGACCCAGACATATTCACATCGACTTCCCTTAAAAGTTTAGTAATCTGACCCAGACATATTCACATCGACTTCCCTTAAAAGTTTAGTAATCCGATCCAGGCTTATTCACATCGACTTCCCTTAAAAGTTTAGTAATCCGACCCAGACATATTCACATCGACTTCCCTCAAAATTTTAGTAATCCGCATGGTCATCTCCCGCCACAATGCAGCGTTTCTCTCATTTATGGTCAGTGAAACGAAACCTTCCGTGGAGGCGGCATATTTGGAGACTATGTTCTATTATTTGTCTGGCCTTCCTACAAGGGAAATGTTTCTCCAATTTCTTATTTGCTAAACATATAATGTCTGAGTCTGATGTAAAAGGAAGTGTCTGAATCTGATGTAAACAGATGGTGTCTGATGTAAACAGATAGTGTCTGATGTAAACAGATGGTGTCTAATGTAATCAGAAGACGTCTGATGTAAACAGATAGTGTCTGATGTAAACAGATGGTGTCTGATGTAATCAGAGGATGTCTGATGTAATCAGAAGGTGTCTGAGTCTGATGTAAATGGATGATGTCTGATTCCACATTGGCCTGTCCCTAGTCTCAATAATGTCACTGGTCTTCTATTGGTAAAGGGTAGTGTGTTTCTGTTCCCAGAACAGCAAGTGAGTCAAATATCACTGGTGGTTGTACGTATAATGTACTATAGAACAGATGTGAGTAAAACATGGACACAAAGTACTTGCTGTTGTACATACGAGTATAATGTACTATAGAACAGGTCTGGGCCCAACAGTGAACGTAATGTACTGATCTGTGTGATCTGTCCCAAATAGTTATTGAGTTTAGATATACTTTTGTCTACACCCTCATGTTAAACAGTATATTCTCACGGTGCTGTGTTGCTTGCACATTTTTCATAGTGAACGTGCATGGGTGCTGTCACAATGTGATTCTGTTGTAATGTCTTGCTGTCATAGTCTGTTCAATTAACAATATACTTGTATTGTTGTGACATTGTGGTGTAAGTCACATTGTGTTGTATGTGACAATGTATTGTTGTCACATTGTGTTTATGTCATAATTTGTTGCTGTCACGATTTGTTGCAGTTGCAGTGTGCTATTGTCACAATATGATGCTGTCACAGTATATTGCTGTAACAATGTGCTATTGTCACAAAATATTACTGTCCCTATGAGTTACTGTTACAATATGTTATTGTCACAATTTATAATAATTTGTTGTTTCCCACATCAACCTTAAAAAGTGAGGATAGTTTTTGTAAGCTGATGCTCAGAAATGATTAAATCTTACAACTAAACAGACCCTGCTGGAATATATCATGCAGGTGCTGTGAGTAAGCAGACCAGCCACTTAAGCTGAGCTGTTCTCAATCACCAGAATTATTAAGGTGCTGAACACTACAAGACTTGTCTGCTAAGCTCATTTTGTTCTGAATGTAGACGGTTCTGTAGCTCAGTATGGGTTTAGGATATATATGTGTGTGTCTGTGTGTGTGTGTGTATATATATATATATATATATATATATATATATATATTTATATATATATATATATATATATATACATCCGTGCGTTTCCATTATATATATATATATATATATATATATATATATATATATATATATATATATATATATATATATATGTCATCATCATGTAGCATGTCCTTTGTAGAACGTCGCTCCCATCACAGTCTGTCTGAAAGAAACTCGTTCCCTTGCCAAAACTCCAGCTTCAGCAACTGTCATACTCAGGCATTCCTGGATATCTTGGTGCCATCGTCTTCTTGGTCTACCCCTTCCTCTTCTGCCTGGCACCATACCTTCCATCACCGTTCTCTCAAGACCGTTGTGTCTCTTGATGTGACCAAAGTATTTGCATTTTCTAGCCAAAATGGAATTGATAAACCAGTTCTCCTCTATGCTCAACATTTGCCGAATGTCTATATTTGTTCTTTTCTCTGTCCAGGGTATTCTGAGGATCTTTCTGTAACATTTTGACTCGAAGGATTCGATTCCTTGTCTAGAAGTTTTGGTAATCGTCCATGCTTCACAGCCATAAGCTGCCACGGGAAAAACACAGGCTCTCAAGACTTTTACTTTTATTGTTTTGTTGGTGCCCTGCCATAATTTCTTCAGGCTGTTCAGTCTCTGCATTGCCATAGCTAGTCTTCTTCTGATTTCTTATTAATATATATATATATATATATATATATAATGGAAACGCACGGATGTATATAAATATATATATATATATGTCTGTGTGTGTATTGTGTATTTGTGTGTGAAAGAGAGGGAGAGAGAGAGAGAGAGAGAGAGTGAGAGATAGAGAGAGTAAGAGGTGAGTGCAATTGAGAGGAACGACCATTTCCAATATTTGAGGAGAAACATCTGAACGCATCCGTTGCACAGGTACCATTTTGCTGAGGCCATATAGAGATGGGGACTGCTAACCTGGAGCTGCCGAGCGTTTTACGTTATACATATATATTCTGGATGCTTCAAATATTCCATTCTGTTCTGTGTCCAGTAGTGCATTTCTGAATTGTGTGTTGTTGTATTTGTTGTTTCGAATGCCCATAATGAGTTGGTTAACTCTTTTGTGCGCTCTGAAAAGGGTATTAAGTGACGGGTTGCAGTAGCTTTCCTCACATTTCGATCGTGCTGATGAAGGTGAACCGGGATCCTCCATGCGGTTGTGCTGTTCTTGGCCTTATCTGCGTGTCGCTCACTACTACGGAAATCACATCGAACCTTACCTTGTTAGCGTAACTGTTGTCCTCGACAACAGCCCGTTTCCAGGACGACCCACGAGGAGGTCACGTGAGCATCTTGGCCAGTAAATTTCTCCTGGCCCTGGTTAGCATTCTATGATCAGTGTGTTCTGCCTGACCAGACATTAGCCTCATCGTTCCCTGAATTGTGTGAATAGTACCCTTCAAGCGAATAAAATACATGTCAAAGATCGCGTGCTAATTTTAGACCTAAAAAAATACATAACATTTGGTACAAATTCCTGAAAGTCAGACGTGAAAAACAAAGACGAAGCCAGAGAGACAGAATAGTTTTTCTTACAAATTCTCTGAGAAGCGAAGAGCAATCACGGTCTGAAACGTACTGAACCAGCTAGTCCTTGTGTATTCTCCTTAAAAAGGCAAGTGGGATCAAAATGCTGAGCAGCGGATCAGCTGCAGTGGTCAGCGACCCATAGCTGACTGCTAGCGTCAGGCCCAGCGAACCAAAGCTGCCAAGACCCTTGTACACCTCCACGCGGTGATCCTGGATAACAGGCTGCAGCAGGGCAGACTGGCTAAGGAGAAGGGATCGAAGAGGGAATGCTAACCCGGTACTCAAAAAATGCTTGCTGAAGTCGGATGTGTTGGACCGAAAGGTGCAAATATCGCTGTCAAGCTGTAAAGTATGACACAACGCATTCCGTTCTCTGATCGACATTCTGCTACTTAAGCTCTTTCAGGGTTTGGTACTGGGAGATTGAGAACGAACGAAGTCAAGCCAAGCCAAAAAAGCATGTATCACAGCAGTCAGGCCAACGTTATGGGATCGACAATGCGATCCCCGTAGTTATAAGTTTACTTAGGAACTTACACAGCCAAGAGGACCCTCCGTCCACTTTCGTAAGTACACCTCGGGATGGAAGAAGAGTCACTGTAACCCACTACAACATAAAGGCCGTCAAGATTGGACTCAAATAAGGACAAGAAGCTTCGAACAAACAGCTCCCAAAGTTTTAGTCAACCATAATAGCCCTTAGGAACCGTAAAAACAATGGATTGAACAGTCGTTCCGAGGCATTTATCAATCTACCCACTAATCAATGAAAATCGTCTCAGCGTTCTGTACATCATATGTGTTCTGTGCAGCCCAGGTCTTCTTTGCAGCATAAGTCTTCTGTGCAGCATATGTCTTCATAGGTCTTCTGTGCAGCATAGGTCTTCATAGGTCTTCTGTGCAGCATAGGTCTTCATAGGTCTTCTGTGCAGCATAGGTCTTCTGTGCAGCATAGGTCTTCATAGGTCTTCTGTGCAGCATAGGTCTTCTGTGCAGCATAGGTCTTCATAGGTCTTCTGTGCAGCATAGGTCTTCATAGGTCTTCTGTGCAGCATAGGTCTTCATAGGTCTTCTGTGCAGCATAGGTCTTCATAGGTCTTCTGTGCAGCATAGGTCTTCATAGGTCTTCTGTGCAGCATATACCTTCATATGTATTCTGTTCTACCAATGTATTATGTTCAGCAAATGTCTTCTGTTCACCATTTACCTTCATAGATCTTCTGTGCAGCATGTCTTCATAGATCTTTTCTACAGCATATGTCTTCTGTACAGCATATGTCTTTTGTACAGCATATGTCTTCTGTACAGCATATCTCTTCTGTGCAGCATA
The DNA here is from genome assembly GCA_036924085.1 of Ariolimax columbianus. Lineage (NCBI taxonomy): Eukaryota > Metazoa > Mollusca > Gastropoda > Stylommatophora > Arionidae > Ariolimax > Ariolimax columbianus. Next base: position 136,721,096 of record JAVGWX010000003.1, read on the forward strand.
TGTCTTCTGTGCAGCATATTGTTTTTGTTTTGTTTTTTTTGTTTTGTTGCGTTCGCCTTATTTTTCTAATCCCCAAGGCAGTGTGCTTTGCACTGTTTTTATTTTGCGCCTGTCGGCCCAGTGCATCCGACTTCAGCATGCATTTTACGTAAGGGTCTGCTTCCTCCTGCATTTTCTAAGGGTTTGCGGGGTAACGGCCGGTGCTGTGATAGGAATCGAACCCAGCACCTTTGTGTTGTGAGCCGTGCCACTTAACCACTAGGCCACGCCGTCCCCCTGTGCAACATATGTCTTCACAGGTCTTTTGAGTAGCAATGGCCTTCAAAAAATCCACGAAGTTAACAAATGTTGACCTCCCCGTATCTATGAAAGTTGTTGTAGCTTACGGTTTCTACACAATGAGACTTGCCCTTCGCAAGTCCACCCATCCTTAGTTGCCTCTTCCAACATGCTTGGAAGGTTACAGTTTTACTATTCTTTGATCCTATGTCGGGGCGCCGTTTAGTGAGCAGGTGGTCTACGATCACCAGGATGTGCACAATCATCAAACAGGTGGTTCTTCATTAATTATAATGTGGTCTATAATTAATCACCTGGTGGTCTATGATCAACAACCATATATCCCCCACAATTGTCCAACAGGTGATCTGATCCATATGTTCATTGTTAATCTGCCATGCTTGAACGTGAAATTATTTTGACAGAATATTATCTTGTTGTTGTTTCAATATGAAGCATTATGTATGTAATAGAACGTTCTAGAGCTAATATCAGGTATTTGATACATGAATTTGATTTAGATCAATAATTCTGAGTGTCACTAGACAGAGATTTTCCCAGATACACGATCTGTGCTGAAAGTTCTCGAGAGTGGATAATTCACATCTGGCAGCGTAAGGCATTTGGAGTTGCGTAGTACTTATCCTATAAAAGATATCTCCTGATCACTTGGACCAAAATAAAATATGTGGTAGAGACTATGTTTAGTTGAGTAGTTTACTTATCTAAAGAGTTACAACATGTATCTACACAACAATATACTTCACACAGTAAATAATACAGTAAACACTAATCTTTACCGTAAGACAAAAACATTATCGTTTAATAATTGTTAAAACAAAACAATATTAACAAAAAGAACAGTACTTCTAAACTAAATAATCATTATATATGTATACTACAATCGAAGGTTTTAAGCACTAGCTTTAATGTTTCCCCCAAACTACATAACCCAGATTCTTGGCGCTGCACTCCCTTATCTTCACACTCAGCATACAATCACAAACTCGTCCTCACGATTGGATTACGTACTCAGTCGTTCTGTACATTCACGTATAATCAGATCACTTGCAATCAGGTGATCTGTACATTCACATATAATTTCAATTTTATCGGATCACGTACTTAATTGTGATCCCGTACTAAGTCCATCTGTGCGTTCACAAATAATCAGAACAATTTCTATCAGGCGATCTGTGCATTCACATACAATCGTATGATCAGGTGATCTGTGCATACGTATGTAATTAGATCACGTAAATTATAATCGGATCACGTACTCAATTGTGATCACGTACTCAGTCGATATGTGCATTTACATGCAATCGGTTCACAAAGTATCCTACACATACGACACACATTCAGATCTCTTGCTGTTCACAGGGTGTTCAATATAAAACACCTATAGAGCGTCTGGGCAAAGCTCGAGGTGTATGCTCGTCCAGCAAACCTACACACTCACAGACTCCTGGCAGCCTCTCATTCATTATCCTAGCCAGACTGTCAGTTCATCCTTGCAGAGTATTTTATAGTCTCAAGCAGCAACATAGATGTCCAGTTGTATTCTGTTGGTTGTCTGATTTAGCAATCACTCTAATTTGAAACTACCTTCAAATAAGTGTTATTAGAATACTATCATAGACTCCCTGTCACTCTAGATATCGTAGCCGGTCGTGGTGGCATCTGACTATCCCCAACCCTCCTCTACGCCAATTCAGAACGCCAGACTGGTCAGCCCCGAACACTCACGCTTGTATCAGACAAAGTCTTCCACCTAAACCTACCGTTTCCTTTTTTCGACCTAATGTCGAAACGGTGATTGACCTTGGTACGCATTCAGGCAACCTTTGTTCTTAAAGTCGCCAGCCCAATCTCCCCTGCCCTAAATGCTCATGCCCCAGTTGGAAATGTCACACACACACACTTTAGAAATACATTAAGCGAGGTAGTTGCCAGATAGCGAACCACATATCGGTGACTACCATCCCGCTGCCGAGTACTTAGAAACTAGAAGGCAGATCATCAATACTAGATATAATCGCAACAAAATGCATTAGATTCCTTGCATACTGTAAGATACATGGAAATGAGATAGATAGCCTAGTCAAAGCGGCAGGAAGATCACTCCAAACTGAAGGCAGGGCTACATTTTAAGAAAACAAAACAATTCTAAAAATTAACTTCAAAGACAAATGGTACAGTAAAAAGTAAGTAAAGTATCCCATAGCATTACTGCCGTAGGGGTGTGAGGTGTTAGCGATCTCACATTTCAAAGGCTCGGCTATATGAGGGCGGTAGCCATCTCCTCTCCCTCGCCGCTTTTACTTCCCGGACTGAACCGGTACCCATTTAAGGCTGGGTCGACCCGGGAGCCATTGCGGTCTGAAAAAAACATTACCGCCTCAACTGGGGAATGAACCCAGGACCACTCAGATGCGAAGCCAGCGCGCTGACCACTGCGCTACGCGGCTCCCTAAAGGTACAGAGAACACTCATAATCTGAAAGCAGACAATCAGAATCAGATGGTTCCGCCGACAAAGGAGCATAGGACTTCAAGAAATGCACGTCAATCCTTCCTGTCCTAGACCATCCGTTCCAGAACTAATCACACGTTTTCTGTATCCCTTATTTTTTTGTTCTAACCCCTTCCTACGCGTGGGTCTCAATCTGCCTCTATATCTCTTGCCTCGGAGATTCCAGAACAGAGCATGTATCGTGGTGATAACAACAGGTTTCCAAAATGTGTGACCTTTCCAACCTAGTCGCCTCCTACACACGTCACGTTCCTCTGATCTGTCTGCTCAACTACAGCAGCTCGACACATTCGTGACCTTGTCAGTCAACCATCATCTCTTGTGCGCATGGGCGTATTTATGAAAGTGTAATGTTTTCGTTGATAGTTGTTGTTTGTCATGTTTCAGAGCCATGCAACAGAACTAGCTTAACAGTGGAACAGAGTCATGCAACAGAACTAGCTTTATATTGGAACAGAGCCATGCAACAGAACTGACTTTACATTGGAACAGAGCCATGCAACAGAACTGACTTTACATTGAAACAGAGCCATGCAACACAACTGACTTTACATTGGAACAGAGCCATGCAACAGAACTGACTTTACATTGGAACAGAGTCATGCAACACAACGGACTTTACATTGGAACAGAGCCATGCAACAGAACTGACTTTACATTAGACCTGATTCATGCAAAAGAACTGGCTTCACCTTGGAATTGAAGATTCTCCACTTTGTGGTGAACTATGTGTACATTTCCATCAGTTGTCTCGAGCAACGCCAACTTCTCTCACATTCTCTATCTGTTATTGGATGCCTTTATCTGAGCCGTCTATGTTGTGTATGTTGCTACCAGGATAAATGAAAGATGCAATCGGATATAGCTGAAGTATATTTCTCTTTGCAAGACGATATAAAGTTACAATATTCGCATTGCAAACCAGCGAACGCAAACTGAAATATCATCTGTTCAACAAGATACAAATTGGGTACACAGATATGTACGCATGTTAGAAAAACAAAACAAAAACTGTGGCACATGTTCTCCAGGTCTACCGGCTTCACGAGAGGAGTGGAGGGGCAACACGAACCTCCACTGACCAAATCAAGGGATAAACTGTAGAGCAGTGAGAGAAGTCTTGGACGGACCGCCATGTTTATGAAGAGAATAGATGCGATTATTGAGAGCGAAAGACGAAGAAATAAATTTTTAAAAAGATGTACAGTTTTCCATATTAGGTTGACGCATGTTCACTGAAGGCCATGGGTACTTTATGGTGTCGAGGGTTGCATCAGCTGTCTAGACAGAGAGTAGGCAGCCAGTTACAACTGAAAGTCCACATTTCAGCATTCGTGTTAGTTCTCGCATTTTGTCTATTGTGTTGGTTTATATGGTGTCTTGTTGTTTTGCTATACTTTATAGGAACTGCTCAATTATTAGAAGCACGATCAGTTTAAGATATTTGTCTTATTTTTGTAAAAATGTAACATTTTGAAACAGCGTACGTTTTTGTTAATTACTTTTCTAATTGTAGGAAATGTTGATAGCCTCGAGGTAGTCTTCTAAGCTTGTCATGTTGATAGCCTCGAGGTAGTCTTCTAAGCTTGTCATGTTGATAGCCTCGAGGTAGTCTTCTAAGCTTGTCATGTTGATAGCCTCGAGGTAGTCTTCTAAGCTTGTCATGTTGATAGCCTCGAGGTAGTCTTCTAAGCTTGTCATGTTGATAGCCTCGAGGTAGTCTTCTAAGCTTGTCATGTTGATAGCCTCGAGGTATTGATCTATTGTTCTAAAGTTGTTCTATTGTTAGGCGCTAGATATTGATCTATTGATCTAAACGTGTTCTGTTGGTAGTCTCGAGATATTGATCTATTGATCTAAACTTGTTCTGTTGGTAGCCTCGAGATATTGATGTATTGATCTAAACTAGTCAGGTTGGTAGCCTCGAGATATTGATGTATTGATCTAAACTAGTCATGTTGGTAGCCTCGAGATATTGATGTATTGCTCTAAAGCTGTTATGTTGTTAGGCGCCAGATACTGATCTATTGATCTAGACGTGTTCTGTTGGTAGCCTCGAGATATTGATCTATTGATCTAAACTTGCTATGTTAGTAGCCTCTAGGTATTTATCTAAACGTGTTATGTTGGTAGCCTCGTGGTATTGACCTATTGATTTAAACGTGTTCTGTTAAATGTTCACTTCATGCTCATATTCGAATCCGGCTGAACAGTTAATGGCCGCAATTAGTATTCTGCTAAATAGTAAAAAGCCATAATCGGCGCGTCTCTAATATATATATTCTTACAAAACCGGGTAGGAGATGTTCTCATGGTATCAGCAGGTAGTAAAAACTTAGAAAATCGCACACAAATCAGAATTACATCACATAAAAGAAAAAGCCGCGCAGTGTTTACCGAGCTGGCTTCACATCTGAGAGGTCCTGGGTTCATTCTCCAGTAGAGGCAGACATATTTTTTTCAGACCGCAAGGGCTCCCGGGTGGACCCAGCCATAAATGGGTACCGGTTCAGTCTTTGAAATGTGAGATCGCTAACACCTCACCCCCTACGACAGTAATGTTATGGGTTACTTTACTTTGCTTTTTAGAAGAAATAAATACGTTAACACAATCCGGGATTAAACGCAAAACTGAAAGAACACAAGAGAAATTAGAAGACATGTTCGGAAGGATAACAAGCAACATATATTGTACATTTGCAGAAGGATGGAATGGGAAACAAACATGAACAAAAACTAGTAAAAGTTGATTAAGGTTGAGCTTAATCAAAATTTAAAAATGGGTATGGTCAGATACCGCACCGAGACGAGAACACAAACAAAACCTACGTTACGACCAATAGGCCTTCATCAGGGACAACAACACTGAACTAACAAATCAACATATAAGAAAAAATGGTCAACTCATCTGTTTCAGGTAAGAGACGCTTTCTGTCTAAGCGACCGGTTGTGCCAAGTACTCGATAGAAACTGAAATAGGAGCGGTCAAACAAAAAGTGGCGGAATATGCCTGATAAGCCAAGCGTGGCCAAATAGTGGTCCAGATAGGAGAACAATGAGAAGGCAATATAAGCCGGGAGGGCGTGACATTGATATACGAGAGGGGGGAAGAGAACTGATGGAAGAATGGGGGAGGCGGGGGGGGGGGGAGGAAGACAAATAGATGGGGCCCAGTGTGAGGGTTTAAGAAAAAGTATGGAAGATATGGGAAGGATGGAAGAGCTGCAATGAAAATTGAAGAAGAAACGCAACGCTTTCAAAGAAATCAGAACAACTAGCAAGTTGAATTCGTCGTAACATGTAATAAACGAGGAAGTTGGTAATACAATGACAGAGAGCAAGGATATACTTGAGGGATGGAAGAACTATATTACAGAGAAATGTTCGAGATCAGCGAAAGAAGCCCCAACACAACGCTTAAGAACCAGGACAAAGAGCCAGAACCTACGATATATCAGGTTCTATTGGCATTCCAAAGCTTGAAGTAAGGGAAAACACAGGGATGAGATGATAAACCTACTGAATTTATACAGACGAGAGGGATCAAGATGCTTAGCAGCGCATGAGCTGCAGTGGTCGGCGACTCGTATCTGACTGCTAGCGTCAGGGCCAGCGAACCACGTGGTGATCATGGATAACAGGCTGCAGCAGGGCGGACTGGCTAAGGAGAAGGGATCGAAGAGGGAATGCTAACCCGGTACTAATAAAATGCTTGCTGAAGTCGAATGTGTTGGACCGAAAGGTGCAAATATCGCAGTCAAGCTGTAAACTACGACACAACGCATTCCGTTCTCTGGACTTCATTCTGCTACTTAAGCCCTTTCAGTGTTTGGTAGTGGGAGATTGAGAATGAACGGAGCCAAGCCATACAGACGAGAGACGAGGCCGGCATCAACATTTACCACACACCATGCAAAAAGATCTACCAGCACAATATAGTCAAGAGCATGGGAAGGATCTGTAAATATCCCCCTCTTCAAGAAAGATCATCTGAAGCGATACGCTAACTAGTGTATCATCGTTTTAATAAATCATCCTAGCAGAATCCTCATTAGGATCAGCATGAAGAAGTTAGACAATAAACTCAACTAGGAAGCATGTGAGGCACATGCAAGAATTAGACATGACAGTGTCGCCGACGACGGATGTGTCGGACGGAAAGGTGCAAATATCGCAGCCAAGCTGTAAACTAGAGACACAGCGCATTCCGTTCTCCGGACTACATCCTGCTACTTGCGAAGACCTGTACAGGGCTTGGTAGCGGGAGATTGAGAGCGAACGCAGAAGAAAAAGACATGGCAGAGATGGGACGGATCACAAATATGAGAAATATAATCGAAAAGCCCAGGGACTACAATTTCGATTTACATACTTGCTTTATAGATTTACATACTTGCTTTATAGATTTACATACTTGCTTTATAGATTTACACCAAAACTATTGAGTGTGTGCAAAACAAAATATTATTGAGATTCAAGCAAGACATAGGGCTCCAAAAACAGCTGATTTAACTGATTAAAAACACTATTAAGAAAATGAAGGAACGGCCAAAATATCTGGAGTGACATCGGACTGTTTTGTGAGGTGCAAAAGGGAGTAAGGCAAGGATGCATATTATTAACTTATACTTTCAGCATTTATGCTCAATACAGCATGAGAAACCTCAAAAATGACAGAGTAGGAAAAGTCCCAACCGTTCACAATAGGCGGACATAGAATACTTGAATTAAGATTTGCAGATCGTACAATTGTTCTCTCAATAGCGGCTGTGGGCCTGGAACAGATGATCCTGTTGATTAGACTGGAAGAGAGGAAAAACATTTATATCTTAACGTAAGCAAGACGAAAATAGTGAGCAATGACAAGATCAAAACTAGACATAATGTAGAGAATAATAGAGAAGCATACATTTACGAACGTCACAAGTTCTGAATATCTAAACAGGAGACACGCCACAGGATGATGACGATCTTTATATATATACATATACATATATACACACATATACATATACATATATATATATCATCTTGTAGCATGTCCTGTGTAGAACGTCGCTCCCATAACAGTCTGTCTGAAAGAAACTCGTTCCCTTGCCAAAACTCCAGCCTCCGCCACAGTCATACCCAGGCATTCCTGGATATCTTGGTGCCATCGTCTTCTTGGTCTACCCCTTCCTCTTTTGCCTGGCACCATACCTTCGATAACCGTTATCTGAAGACCGTTGTTTCTCTTGATGTGACCAAAGTATTTGCATTTTCTAGCCAAAATGGAATTGATAAACCAGTTCTCCTCTATGCTCAACCCTTGCTGAATGTCTAAATTTGTTTTTCTCTCTGTCCAGGGTAGTTTGATGATCTTTCTGTAACATTTTGACTCGAAGGATTAGATTCTTTGTCTGGAAGTTTTGGTAATTGTCCATAATTCACAGCCATTTGCTGCCACAGGAAAAACACAGGCTCTCAAGACTTTTACTTTTATCATTTTGTTGTTGCTCTGCCATAATTTCTTCAGGCTGTTCAGTCTCTGCATTGCCGTAGCTAGTCTTCTTCTGATTTCTTTAGAGCAGTCACCATTTATGTCAATTCTGGAGCCCAGATATTCAAAATGTGTGACCTGATCTATTTCCTCACCACCCACTGTAAATTTATGCTGACATTGTGTTTTGTCGGTGGCCATTATCTTTGTTTTTGTTTATGTTTATGAACAGGTTTTGATCTTTACTATGTCCATTAACGGCTGAAAGTAGCTGCTCTAGCCCTTCTGCACTTCTTATTTATATACATACATACACACATACACACATACACACACTCATATATTGACTGAGTGGTCAGCTGAGTGGTCAGCCATGGTCTTTGTGTATGACAAGAATAGCACTACAGCCTCACAGAAAGCATGCCGTAAGAGACGACCAACTGTGTCCCATGGCATAACATCGGGAATGGTTTTGTGGTTTGTTTAGAGCGACACAGATGGCGTCTAACAAGCTGCGGGTTTACTTTGCTCTAGTGTTTGAGTCTATTAAGACGGACTCGCACATCGGTTAACCCTTATACGCGACACGTGTTCCAACGCAGCGGAGTAATAAACTGACAAGCCTAACACGCTAAGCAGGAAAGCTGTCCCTGTAGAAGTACAGGTCGACTAAGACTAAGATATATTTACAGATCGGATGTGCCCTTTGTAAAACTGTCTAAGAGTTTCGTGTCTGTTCCCCAGTGTCTGCTTGCAAGTAGGATGCCTTTACTCCATATTGTGCTTGTTCTTGTTAAAGGTTATTTTACTATCTACCGGACTCATAAATATGTTGAGTTTTCTTCGCGATCAATTTAATTCAGGTTGATGTTTAGATGTGTTATCTTCTGGCATATTGCCAAAGGTGAAGGTTGTGTATGATAAGTGTGAAGGTTGTGTATAATAAGGGTGAAGGTTGTGTATGATAAGTGTGAAGGTTGTGTATGCTAAGGGTGAAGGTTGTGTATGCTAAGGGTGAAGGTTGTGTATGCTAGGGGTGAAGGTTGTTTATGTAGTCTTCATTTGTTTTTAACTTCAACTTCCAGAAAATGTAATAGTTGAGAATTGATATTGCTTCCACACATATAAGTTGATGTTGCTTGTTGTTGTTGTTGCTGCTGCTGCTGCTGCTGCAGTTGTTGTTTGTGTAAATATCAGTTACTGATGTTGCTGAAGCTACTCGCGCCGAGTTCTTTACTCTTGATTTTTGTTGTTGTTGTTGTTGTTGATTATGTTTTTGTTGTCGAAACTACTCGCCTTGAGTTCTTCACTTCTGATAAATATTCTTTTTTTTACAGGTTCGCAGTGGTTCTTCTTATATTCTGCAGGTTACGGAAAGAAGGTGAAACTGATTCTTTTTCCCTGTAGTGCAATACACGATTTCTCAGCAGATCACTGAAATGGTGTTCACAGTATCGTTCTACAATTCTTTGACCTGGCTACTGTATGACATCCTGTTTCTAGATGAGGGACGAGGTCATTATTTTTGGCACCGTCCGGATGTTCAGTAGAAGAAGACTGGTGTATACTCAATGTTTTTCGATACTAATGTCAGCTATTCCTTCTCAGCATCTGTCAATTATCAACTGTTAAACTCATCTCCAGCAACTTACAGGGCCTTTTCAATTTCAGAGCACCAATACAACAGTACGTGAGATCTTACTGACCTCTAAATCACACAATGTAATCAATAGTTTCTGACATGAAAGTCACTCTGTACCATAAAGTCAGGACAAGTGAAACACAGAACCAGACTCGAAGGATTCTTCTTCTTCTTCTTCGTTCGTTCTCAATCTCCCACTACCAAACTCTGAAAGGGCTTAAGTAGCAGAATCTAGTCCAGAGAACGGAATGCGTTGTGTCGTAGTTTACAGCTTGGCTGCTATATTTGAAACCTTTCGGTCCAAAACATCCGACTTCAGCAAGCATTTTTTTAGTACCGGGTTTGCATTCCCTCTTCGATCCCTTCTCCTTAGCCAGTCTGCCCTGCTGCAGCCTGTTATCTAGGATCACCGTGTGGAGGTTTAGATGGGTCTTGGCAGCTATGGTTCGCTGGCCCTGACGCTAGCAGTCAGCTATGGGTCGCTGACCGCTGCAGCATCTTGATCCCGCTAGGCGAATCGACATCAGTTCTAGCGAACATCAAACGGCAAGCATTCTAGACCACAAACACAACAAGAAAACCTTCAAAGACCCGAAGTCACGCTAGAAAATCAAGCCTCTTGGAGGAAGACATCAGTCCTCACGAAGACCAACAATTATTCGCACAGCTTTTCCAAATGTAAAAACAATGCTAGGAAATCCACACGCCCCCAGGACTCAACACCATACCGCATATTTCATTCTGGGCTTCAGATCAGCGAAAGGGATCACGACCCTGAGCAGCGCATGTGCTGCAGTGGTCAGCGACCCATAGCTGACTGCTAGCGTCAGGGCCAGCGAACCAGAGCTGCCAAGACCCTTCTACACCTCCACGCGGTGATCCTGGATAACAGGCTGCAGCAGGGCAGACTGGCTAAGGAGAAGGGATTGAAGAGGGAATGCTAACCCGGTACTAAAAAAATGATTGCTGAAGTCGGATGTGTTGGACCAAAAGGTGCAAATATCGCAGCCAAGCTGTAAACTACGACACAATGCATTCCGTTCTCTGGACTACATTCTGCTACTTAAGCCCTTTCAGGGTTTGGTAGCGGGAGATTGAGAACGAACGAAGAAGAAGATCAGCGAAAGAGCTGACATCCTGTTTTCACAAACACAAATTTCAGGTACACTAGATGTTAGTAGGAGTGACATTATGAAATTTATCAATGACCGCATGTTAGATGATGACACCGCAATATATGAATCTGAAATTCACAGATTGCACATCTTTGAAATCGAACAAAGTTCAAGCGAACTGAGACGCAAGAGAGGAGTAGTAGAAGTGTGTACAACCAACGAGCTACATAAACCATCAGTCTCTACACTCTTATTTTTCTGAGAAGTACTGAGTTCATATGGGTATGCCAAGAGTGCAATGAAGTCGATTCTTATGAACAAGACAACGAAGTACTCCAAAAAGCAGGTCTCAACATAATCAAATAAAACCATAATACAACTTAACAGATTGCCAATAACAATGGTTGACAGGGTTGTGGCTTGGTCACAGACGGGCAAACTATCATAGAAGGCAAACAAGCATTCCATCTGACTTATCTGTTCTAACATTAATCCTATCAGGAATGTCTTGAGTCGATCGCAGCTAATCGGGATCGTGTTCTAAATCCCTCCAAATCTTACCAAGAAAATGAAAATTGATTTTGAAATATTGAAAATGAATATCGAATATTTAAACTAGGCTAGCCAACTAGCTCCACAACGGATCCATCAATTGCTAATGATAGCCATGAATCTCAAGCCGTTTAAAGGAACGACCCCAGTGTTTGGAGCTTCTGCACACGAAGTTGCCTTATGTAGGCCTGGTACTTGCACCGGAGAGCGTCATTAAGAACATATTTAGTACTTCTAATGCTTCGAGCACGTGTTTTCTAGGTCCATTATTAGCCTGCTCCCAACACTTGCTCCCGGCTCGGATTCCAAATTGAAGAGAGAAAAATCAACATTGTTCATAGTAGCTCTCCCTCCCCCCCGCCCCTCCCCCCCTATTCCACCTTCTTCTCCACCTCACTGAGCTAGTGCTCCCAGATCGGTCTCGTCACAAACCAATGGGAACTGGTCATGTTCACAGTGCACTTAAATGTTGCAAAACTCAGAGTTCGTGAATAAATGTGTAAATGGTCGATATGTGTTTCCATGGTTTTTTTCTTCCGTTTTTTTTTTAAATTTACACGAAATAATTTTGGCATGAAATGGAGTTGTTGGATACATTTAGCAAAGAATTGGTTGAGAGAGTGTCGGAAATTGAGCGGCGGGGCTGTTAAATAAAGTATAAAGTGTATGGACCATATATTTATGGTTTTTTAAAGCACATGAAGGGGGGGGGGAGTGGGGGGATGCGGGAGGGATTGGTGGGGGGCGGGGCAGACACAAAAAGGAACTTTCAGACTCACAGATCTACGAGAAAACCTTGAGATATACAGACACAAGGGTTTGCTTAAATACCGAAGACACATGGGGCACCTTTTAGACACATGGAGGGCACTTTCAGACACATGGCGCAACTTTCAAACACATGGGGCAACTTTCAGACACATGGGGCAACTTTTAGACACATGGAGGGAACTTTCAGACACATGGGGCAACTTTCAGACACATGGGGCAATTTTCAGACACATGGGGTACTTTCAGACACATGGAGGCACTTTCAGGCACATGGGGGCACTTTCAGACACATGGGGGCACTTTCAGACACCTGGTGGCCCTTTCAGACACATGGGCGCACTTTCAAATACATGGGGGCACTTTCAAAAACATGGGGCGCTTTCAGACACATGGGGGCACTTTCAGACACATGGGGGCACTTTCAGACACATGGGGGCACTTTCAGACCCATGAAGCCACTTTCAGACACATGGGGCAACTTTTAGACCCATGGGGCAACTTTCAGACACATGGAGCAACTTTCAGACACATGGGGTCACTGTTGGACACATGGGGCCACTTTCAGACACACAGAAAACACATAGGGCCACTTTAAGACACATGGAAAAACTTTTCGACACACAGAAAACATATGGGGGAACTTTCAGGAACACAGAATAGAAAACACATGGGGGAACTTTCAGGAACACAGAACAGAAAACACATAGGGTAACTTTCAGGCACACAGAAAACACATAAGGGAACTTTCAGGCACACAGAAAACACATAAGGGAACTTTCAGGCACACAGAAAACACATGGGGGAACTTTCAGGCACACAGAAAACACATGGGGGAACTTTCAGGAACACAGAACAGGAAACACATAGGGGAACTTTCAGGCACACAGAAAACACATAAGGGAACTTTCAGAAACACAGAAGAGGAAACACATAGGGGAACTTTCAGACACACATAAAACACATGGGGGAACTTTCAGGAACACAGAACAGGAAACACATAGGGGAACTTTCAGGCACACAGAAAACACATAAGGGAACTTTCAGAAACACAGAAGAGGAAAAACATAGGGGAACTTTCAGGCACACAGAAAACACATGGGGGAACTTTCAGAAACACAGAAAACACATAGGGGAACTTTCAGACACATGGAAAAACTTTTCGACACACAGAAAACACATGGGGGAACTTTCAGGCACACAGAAAACACATGGGTGAACTTTCAGGCACACAGAAAACACATAAGGAACTTTCAGAAACACAGAAGAGGAAACACATAGGGAAACTTTCAGGCACACGGAAAACACATGGGGGAACTTTCAGGCACACATAAAACACATAGGGGAACTTTCAGACACATGGATAAACTTTTCGACACACAGAAAACACATGGGAGAACTTTCAGGCACACAGAACAGAAAACACTACGGGGAACTTTCAGACACACAGAAAACACATGGGGGAACTTTCAGGCACACAGAACAGAAAACACTACGGGGAACTTTCAGACACACAGAAAACACATGGAGCAACTTTCAGGCACACAGAACAGAAAACACTACAAGGAACTTTCAGACACACAGAAAACACATGGGGGAACTTTCAGGCACACAGAAAAAACATAGGGGAACTTTAAGACACACAGAAAATACATCGGGGAACTTTCAGACACATGGAAAAACTTTTTGACACACAGAAAACACATGGGGGAACTTTCAGGCACACAGAAAACACATGGGGGAACTTTCAGACACACAGAAAACACATAGGGGAACTTTCAGACACACAGAAAACACATAGGGGAACTTTCAGACACACAGAAAACAAATGGGGGAACTTTCAGACACACAGAAAACACATAGTTGAACTTTCAGACACATAGAAAACACATAGGGGAACTTTCAGATACACATAAAACATATAGGGGAACTTTCAGACACACAGAAAACACATTGGGGAACTTTCAGATACACAGAAAACACATGGGGGAACTTTCAGACACACAGAAAACACATGGGGGAACTTTCAGAAACACAGAAAACACATGGGGGAACTTTCAGACACACAGAAAACAGATGGGGGAACTTTCAGGCACACAGAAAACACATGGGGGAACTTTCAGACACACAGAAAACACATAGGGGAACTTTCAGACACACAGAAAACACATAGGGGAACTTTCAGACACACAGAAAACACATGGGGGAACTTTCAGACACACAGAAAACACATAGTTGAACTTTCAGACACATAGAAAACACGTAGGGGAACTTTCAGACACACATAAAACATATAGGGGAACTTTCAGACACACAGAAAACACATTGGGGAACTTTCAGATACACAGAAAACACATGGGGGAACTTTCAGACACAGAAAACACATAGGGGAACTTTCAGAAACACAGAAAACACATAGGGGAACTTTCAGACACACAGAAAACACATAGGGGAACTTTCAGACACACAGAAAACACATTGTGGAACTTTCAGACACACAGAAAACACATGGGGGAACTTTCAGGCACACAGAACAGGAAACACATAGGGGAACTTTCAGACACACAGAAAACACATGGGGGAACTTTCAGGCACACAGAAAACACATGGGGGAACTTTCAGACACACAGAAAACAGATAGGGGAACTTTCAGGCACACAGAACAGGAAACACATAGGGGAACTTTCAGACACACAGAAAACACACGAGGGAACTTTCAGACACACAGAAAACACATGGGGGAACTTTCAGACACACAGAAAACACATGGGGGAACTTTCAGACACACAGAAAACACATTGGGGAACTTTCAGGTACACAGAAAACACATGGGGGAACTTTCAGACACACAGAAAACACATGGGGAACTTTCAGACACACAGAAAACACATGGGGAACTTTCAGGCACACAGAACAGAAAACACAAGGGGAACTTTCAGGAACACAGAACAGAAAACACCCTGGAGGAACTTTTAGGCACACAGAAAACACTGGAGCTAACTTTCAGGCACACAGAAAACACCAGGCAGAAAACACCGGAGCTAACTTTCAGGCACACAGAAAACACCGGAGCTAACTTTCCGGCACACAGAAAACACCGGAGCTAACTTTCAGGCACACAGAAAACACCGGAGTTAACTTTCAGGCACACAGAAAACACAGGGGCTAACTTTCAGGCACACAGAAAACACATTTTGGGAACCTTCAAACACACAGAAAACATACGTGAGAACTATCAGGCACACAGAAAACATATGTGAGAACTATCAGGCACACAGAAAACATATGTGGAA
This sequence comes from Ariolimax columbianus, assembly GCA_036924085.1. Lineage (NCBI taxonomy): Eukaryota > Metazoa > Mollusca > Gastropoda > Stylommatophora > Arionidae > Ariolimax > Ariolimax columbianus. The sequence goes on from JAVGWX010000003.1 coordinate 136,736,759, forward strand.
AATTTCAGGCAACCAGAAAACCAGAAAGCATTTTAGACACACTAACACATGTGAGCATTATTGAAACAATAATACATGATGTGATTATAGACACACTAACACATGGGTGAATTATAGACACGCTAACACATGGGGGCATTATAGACACGCTAACACATGGGGGCATTATAGACACACTAACACATGGGGAGTTTATAGACACACTAACACCTTGGGGGGGGGGGAATTATAGACACGCTAACAAATGGGATGACTTTCGAACATACTAACACGTGGGAGCACTTTAAAACACATTAACGCATGGTGGAATTTATCGATATTAACAAACGGGAGCATTATAGACACACTAACAAATGGGAGGACTTTCGAACATACTAACACGTGGGAGCGCTTTAAAACACACATGAAAGAATTTATAGACTTTAACTCCTGAGAGCATTATAGACACACTAACACATGGTAACACTTTCAGAGATACAAACATGTCGGAATACTTTAGTAGACACAAACAGAAACGCATGTGAGATTGCATAATCAAGTCAAGTGATAGAACTTAAGGAAGAACTTGTAAGAATTCATTATCAAGTCAATAAATATAACATATACTATGGTATAGTGAATGGACTGTTTCTTTAAATAATTTTACTAGTTGAAATTCTAGTTTATTGTCAAATGTTATTGCTATTCGCGTTTTTCGGCGATGAAAGAAAAGAACAAAAGTTTGTTGCAGCTAGTTATTAACAGAACAACGAACAATATCATAATTTCTCAACCTTTGTAATTGTATCTTTAGGCAGTATCTAATTGTTTTTGAATGACACGAGAGAAATCTCTAACATAATTAGACACAATATAGGAAACGAAAGTTTGAAATCCCCACTATTAACGCTCGCAATATCAGAACCCACGCTAATTTTTGACATATACAAATATTAATAATTGTATAATCATTTGATGGAAGACATAGGAGATCGACCCTTCCATGTGGACATGGCAGTTGACGTGATCTGACACAGCAAATAATAATAAACTTGGTGCCTTAAAATGTATGCACCGGTATTGTTGCGTAACAAAGAACACACTGCACACAGCTACGTACACAATGAGGCGTTAAGCATGTCGCTTAAGGGTAATCATGTGAAACGGGGGACTGAACGAAATCACCAACGGTAGCCGAGCGCCGTTCCAGAGACTTGCAAAACCTAATAGTCAACAAAGCACCCGCCGAACTTGTAAGCACAGGACCCTCAGATCCCTGCTCTTCCCCTCGCTGATGCTCGTCTCGCGCAGGGAACTGTCAGACTCGGCGCCAGCAACCAATGGCAGAGGAGCCTGGCAAGTAGCGCTGTACGGGCAAGCACATTGTTGTCAGGGCCCCGTCTTCGACCTGAACTCACACAACAGAACGTTGGCAACCATGGTCGAGTTCAGACGGATATCTACACACCTTCCAACATGATCTTCTTCACGTTAATGTGTTTGTTTACTCACACGTTTGTTTATGCAAAAGGTGAGTAGTTTTATTCAATTCTCGTGTATTACACTGGTAGATAGTCTATGCCCGATTACTCCTTTCCTAGTTAACACACCGACCCCCCCGACCCCCTTTTTTCCCTTTCTTCTCTTTTGTATGTAAGAGTGTGTGTGTGGGTATGTGTGTGTGTGTGTGTGCGCGCGCATTGTTCCGGTGTTGCGGTTTGTTTGTCGCCTACTGCTGGCTTCAGTTCTATTGTTGCTTGATCAACACGTTCGTTGGAAGCGTTGCTGACAATTAACGCAGTACACACCCGTTATTCACACAGCTGGTGAAAATCTCGCTGAGTGTGAAGTAGTTTGCTGGGATAGAATAGATTGAGTCTGGAGTCGGTTTCTGGGGTAGAATAGTCTGTATGGAGTAGTTTTCTTTGGTAGAAAAAAAGTTATTGAAACAATATCGCATGGTATTAAGGGTACGAGGCATTCACTCTATAAATAGGCTAAATGAGGTAGGTAAGTAGATGTTTCTTTCGAAATTAGAAGACTACTCACCACTGCCAACTCAAAAGCCTATTCCACACTCAAAAGCCTACTGCACACTCAGAAACCTACGGCGCATTCAGAAGCCTACTCCACACTCAGAAGCCTACTGCACATTCAGAAGCCTACTCCACACTAAAAAACCTACTCCACACTCAGAAGCTTACTGAACACCCAGAAGCCTACTCCACACTGAGAAGCCTACTCCACACTCAGATGCCTACTGACCACACTCAGAAGCCTACTTCACACTTAAAAGGCTAATCCACATTCAGACTATTCCACACTCAGAACCCTACTCCACACTCAAAGGCTACTCCACAATCAGAACCCTATTTCATACTCCAAACCCTACTCCACACTCAGAACCCTACTTCATACTCCAAATCCTACTCCACACTCAGAACCCTACTTCATACTCCAAATCCTACTCCACACTCAGAACCCTACTTCATACTCCAAACCCTACTCCACACTCAGAAACCTACGGCGCATTCAGAAGCCTACTCCACACTCAGAAGCCTACTGCACATTCAGAAGCCTACTCCACACTAAAAAACCTACTCCACACTCAGAAACTTACTGAACACCCAGAAGCCTACTCCACACTGAGAAGCCTACTCCACACTCAGATGCCTACTGACCACACTCAGAAGCCTACTTCACACTTAAAAGGCTAATCCACATTCAGACTATTCCACACTCAGAACCCTACTCCACACTCAAAGGCTACTCCACAATCAGAACCCTATTTCATACTCCAAACCCTACTCCACACTCAGAACCCTACTTCATACTCCAAACCCTACTCCACACTCAGAACCCTACTCCACACTCAGAACCCTACTTCATACTCCAAATCCTACTCCACACTCAGAACCCTACTTCATACTCCAAATCCTACTCCACACTCAGAACCCTACTTCATACTCCAAACCCTACTCCACACTCAGAACCCTACTTCATACTCTAAACCCTACTCCACACTCATAACCCTACTCCACACTCAGAATCCTACTTCATACTCCAAACCCTACTCCACACTCAGAACCCTACTTCATACTCCAAATCCTACTCCACACTCAGAACCCTACTTCATACTCCAAACCCTACTCCACACTCAGAACCCTACTTCATACTCCAAACCCTACTCCACACTCAAAACCCTACTTCATACTCCAAACCCTACTCCACACTCAGAACCCTACTTTATACTCCAAACACTACTCCACACTCAAGAACTCTACTCCACACTCAGAACCCTACTTCATACTCCAAACCCTACTCCACACTCAGAACCCTGCTCCACACTCAGAAGTCTACCTTCATACTCAGAAGTCTACCTTCACACTCAGAAGTGTACCTTCACACTCAGAGGTCTACCTCCACACTCGGAAATCTACTCCATACTCAGAAGTCTACCTCCACACTCAGAAGTCTACCTCCATACTCCAAACCCTACTCCACACTCAGAACCCTGCTCCACACTCAGAAGTCTACCTTCATACTCAGCAGAAGTCTACCTCCACACACAAAAGTCTACCTCCACACACATAAGTCTACCCTCCACACTTAGTCTACTACACACTCAGAATTCTACCTCCACACACAGAAGCTACTCCACACTCATAAATCTAACCCACCCCCCCCCCCCCCCAAACTTAGTCTAGAGTACACTCAGAGGTCTACTTTACACTTAGACGTCTACCTCTACACTCATGTCTACTCCCCACACTTAGGCTACTCCACACTCATAAGTACCCTCCACACTCAGTTGAGAGCACACTAAGAAGTCTACTTTACATTCAGAAGTGTACACTATACAAACACTATTACACACAAACACTATCAAATACAAACACTATTACACACAAACACTATCAAATACAAACACTATCACTTAGACAAACACTATTACACACAAACAGTATCACACGCAAACACTACCACACATAAACACTATCACACACAAACACTATCACTCACACAAACACTACCACACATAAACACTATCACACACAAACACTATCACTCACACAAACATTATCATTTACATTAACAGTATCACTCACTCAAACAATATCACTCATACAAAAACTATCACACACACACACTATCACAAACACAAATATTATCACATACACGAAAAATATCCCACACACAAACATTATCACACACACAAACATTATCCCTCACACAAACACTATGACTCACAAACACAATCACACACACACACACACACAAACAGTACACTCACACAAACATTATCACACACACACGGATTATCACTCATACACTTTCACTAACACAAACACTATCACATAAACATTATTACTCACACAAAAACTATTACACACACAAACACTATCACTCACACAAACACTATCATACACACACAACTATTACATACACAAACACTATCACACACACAAACACTATCACTCACACAAAGACTATCACACACATAAACACTATCACACACACACAACTATTACATACACAAATACTATCACACACACAAACACTATCACTCACACAAAGACTATCACACACACAAACACTATCACACACACACAAACATTCTAACACACAAACACTATCACTCACACAAATACTATCACACACAAACAGTATCACACACAAACAGTATCACACAACAACATAATCACAAACAAACACTATAACGCAAACACTATCCAACAACCACTATCATACAATAACAATCACACACAAACACAATCACAAATAAACACTATCAGAGACAAACACTATCACACACAAACACTATCACACAAACAAACACTATCAGCAAACACTACCACAAATACACACACAAACACAATACCAGGAGTTCTAGGAATGGATTAGGAATATAGGTCACTTGTCGCTGCAGTCGCCACGCACTGTACAGGCAATGCTCTTTAAATTGTCACCTCCTATTGAAAATAACCTGCATGAGGTTTTGAACGCATGTCCTTGTGGTAAAGTAAAGTAACCAATAGCATTACTGCCGTAGGGAAGTGAGCTGTTAGCGATCTCACATTTAAAAAACTCGGCTGTATGAGGGCGGTAGCCATCTCCTCTCCCTCTCCGTTTTTACTTCTCGGTACCCATTTAAGGCTGGGTCGACCCGGAGCCGTCTGAAAAACATGTATTCCTCAACTGGGGAATGAACCCAAGACCACTCAGATGCGAAGCCAGCGCGCTAACCACTGCGCTACTCGACTCCGATGGGTGAGAAGGCTGAAATACAATACACATGGCCAGCCTTTCGTTCTAGCAAAACTCAGAACAACAAATGGTTGCTAATACAGATGCACTTTCAGTGTTAGCAGCACTCAAGAAGCAGCACAAAGATTAACTCAGCGCCCTATCAGACTCACTCGAAGGCTTAGACCATTGCTGCATAAGAAGAAGAATCCAGTGAGTTCTTGCCCACAGCAACAAGGGAGGGGGGGATATGGTAGATGATGGCGAAACTTATTGCTCCAGCTTGGTAGACGATGGCGACACTTATTGTTCCAGCATGGTAGATGATGGCGACACTTATTGTTCCAGCAGATTCATTGCTGCTAACGGCCAGTTTCATGATGGCATGACAACTCGAGTACTTTACGAAGGATAATTGTCCGTAGCCTTCCCTGTCACCAATTGTGTCTAAGAGGAATGCGTGTGCCCAACGACAGTCTTTATCACTTTGTTTTGCAGATATGCTCTCATATACTACATGTGACACTGCTACTGACATGCATGTCATGTACATGACGTAAGGTCAGCTGCTCAGTCTGAGATACCTGAAATCTTGCATAAAGCTAAGGAAGCGACCATCTTTGATCTCATATTTGCTGAGGAAGTCTTCCTTAACATCTGCTTAGAACAAAATATGCAGTCCACCACCAAGACGTTTTTGGTGGCGTGCAGTCATTTTAATTTTGCAATGAACACTAGAAAAACCTGGGTACAAGCTAGGAAAACTGGGGTACAAGCGAGAAAAACTGGGGTACAAGCGAGGAAAACTGGGGTACAAGCGAGGAAAACTGGGGTACAAGCGAGGAAAACTGGGGTACAAACTAGGAAAACTGAGGTACTCTCTCAGCCTGCTCCTGTGAAGCTGTACCGTGAAGCAAGCATCACTATGCACAACAACCAACTCCAGGCAGTCGATAGCTCCTACCAAGGACGCACCCTCACAATAGAAGCGAATATCGAATCTGAGGTCAAGAATAGGGTTGCAAGGGCAAGCTATGTTTTTGGAAGGCTATAAGCGAACATTTGGAACCGACTAGGCATCATCAAGGTAAAGTTTATCGTGATGTAGTGCTAAACACTCTGCCTGCAAAACATGGACAGTTTATAGCACCATACAACTAAATAGATTCCACATGAGCTACCCCAAAAGGCTGTTCAGAATGACATGGCACGTCAAGGCGGGGAACTCTGACCTTCTTAGCAAGTCAAAAATGTTAAGCATCCATACGCTTCTGCAAAAAACCCAGATAAGATGGACGGAACATGATGTTCGCATGTCCCAAGCAGCTGATCGACGGTGAACTCAAAACAGAAAGACGCTCATCAGAGGGTCAGAAGAAACTAAAGAGACTCATTTAAAAGCACTGTGAAAAGCTTAAACATTGATGTCATCTGCTGGGAGATGTATGCACATTATCGTTCCTCTGGACACGTTAGCACCACATAGGGTGCTCAGGTCACGGAGCGAAATATCGCCACGGCTCAAAGAAAGGGATGTTCACGAAAGAACAGAAGGCACTACCACTCTACGACCGACTCATCATATGTATGACTCAAGTGCGAAAGAGTCTGCCGTGTCAGGATTGGACTATACAGTCATTTGAGACCATATCTCGCATTGCACGTGTGATACTGTCGTCATCTTTGCTTGCTATTGTCGACTATTATTATTATAACGGGGCATAGAACATGTCAACCAGAAATGGAGAACAGAAAGAATGCCCAATCTATAGGAAAATGAGGTGCCAGACCTGGCCAGAGGGTGTGGAGCTGAGACAAAAGCTGTGGGGCAGCCGCTCCGACCTGATGAAGACTACAGACTTCATCATGGCGACTGACCCGCAGATATAGCATGACCAAAAGATCCTGAACGCAAAGAAAAAGAAGGAGAACAGTATGGCATTAACGAATGCAGGCTTCCAGAAATTAAGCAACAAACTAGCGAGCATGCCCCTGGCAATATGCGTAAGAAGAAAAAGAAAGATATATATTGCGAGAGAGGGAGAGAGAGATAGAGAGAGTCTTGGGGTATTATGTAGAATCGATACTGCTTAGCATAATGGATGCCACCCCGTGACAAAGAATACACGAAATAGAGAAAACATTCGCATCAACAGAAATGAGAAACATGCTACGAATACAACGGGCATCAAAAATTGACAATGAAGATGTATTTTAATATAGGTCACCGCTAACTGCAATAAAAAGTAAACAGCCGTTGGACACAAACTTAAGAGGGCCGATGTGGAAGTATGGCTCACGACAATAAAGATGAACTGCGAGATAGCCAGAGATAAACGTTTGGGATTGTAGGATAAACTGAATGGGATGATACACTGGATGGAATTTAAAACTAGAAAGGAGGACAAACTTGTTGATGTGAAAAGCTCGATGAAAGGATAAAATGGATGAGAGGACAAGCTGGATTAAAAATAAACTGGATAAAGAAACAAAAGAGCACCAGATGTACCAAAATGCTCAAAGAAGAGAGAATTGTGGAAAAACAGCACACATCAATATGGGGATTACAGTTATCAAGCTATTGGTATTCATTTTAGCCAGAATGAATTTGTTTAAACTCATTTTTATTTCAATTTCTGTAGACAAAGACATTTCGCAAAGATAAGTACGCTTCAAGCACTGTACACTTATCTTTGTGCCTGTTATCTTTCGCTTCTTCGTTTGTTGACTGCTTTGCTTGCTAGCCTTGTTCGGAGTTTCTCAACAAAATTTGATAATCGGTCCTATTCGTTTCAATTTCATGTTATGTTTTGATTTGAATGATATGTATATATAAATATGTATGTACATGTATATGTGTATGTCCTATTCTTCATGTATGTGTATGTGTGCGTGTGTGTGTGTGTGTGTGCGCGCGCGCGCGCTGAGTACGGACTAAAATGGAGGCTGCGTAGTCTAGGGGTGAAGCGTCCGCCTGACAATCCCAACGAACCCGGTTCGAATCCTGCAAGCGTCCAGTTTGGCAGACATGGTTTTTTTTCACTCCTCCACGTACGGAAAGTAATGTCAACCTACCGTACTGCACACTTGCCAAGAAACATACAGCAGCCAAGATAGGACGGTTGTCAGAAGCGATGTTCTGCAATGAATATGCTATTTACTTGTGTTATAAGGACTAACAAATGTGCAAGTATATAGACTCCATACATATCATATGATATAGCTATTTGTGAACATAAACGATGAATTACAGATTTGCTTAGTTACATGAAAACATAGATTTGACGTTTCTTTCCAAGGATCTTTGTCAAGAACAAAACAAACGAAACGCCACAAAAGAGCAACTATTTAAACTTAAGGAGTAAAGTAGGATTTTAAAAACGCAATGTTTTACATCTAAGAAAATCCGTTAATGTAACTTGCAAACTTCCCGAGCGCCAAAATGTCTCCAGCAAGTGACAGGAGGAATTAAACATGACGGCTGCAGAGGAATATTAAAAAACAGAAACACAAACCAAATTTTAGTGCGGAGAAAGGTGGTTCGGGCTTCGAGACATGCAGAGGTTAGAGGATCAAAGGGGAAAATGTAGAAGAGGAAGAGAAGATTTGGGGAACGAATTAACTCAGATAAATGAATATCCCACGCCAAAGCCCTGATGATGGAATCAATCGATGAGAGATTAAGCCGCTCTAAATAGCAAATCTACCCCTGTTATATTTGCTGTAATACTTGCTTGTAATATCTGTTTGTAATAATTGCTTATTTTACGTCTTAGCTAGCAGTTGCGTTATGCACAGGCTTGTACCGTAGAACGACATTTCAATCCACGCAATCGATTTCTCTGTCGAATCAGTGAGCACTTACTGTGAATTATGGTTGTGTAGTGTAACGTCGAGAGACAAAACATGGTCTGTCGGATCAGTTCACCGTCAGGAGAACTGCTTAACAAATCTATTAGAATTCATGGAAGAGGTTACTAAAATGATAGATAAAGGGGAGCCAGTGGATGTTATTTATTTACATTTTGCAAAAGGCATTTGATAGAGTACCTCATCAAAGATTATTTAGAAAGTTAAAAATCACATGGAGTATGTGGGGAAGTTACCGAATGGATTGACAATTGGTTGACGGCAAGAAGGCAGAGGGTGGGCATAAATAAGGAGTTCTCTGAGTGGTGTGAAGTGAAAAGTGGAGTGCCACAGGGCTCGGTGTTGGGACCAATTTTGTTCTTGATATATATAAACGATTTGGACATTGACATGGGATCCGAAATGGAATCCATGATTGCAAAATTTGCTGATGACACAAAACTATGCAGTAGTGTCTCATCTAAAGCAGAAGTGATATATTGAAGTCGGATTTAGATAAAATTCGAGAATGGTCTGTAAGCTGGCAAACAGAGTTTAATGTAGAGAAATGTAGATTCATCCACATGGGTAGATCCAATATGGAACATAATTACAGAATGGGAGTGAACAATTTTAGAAAGATAGAAAAGGAACGGGACATGGGTTATAATAAATCATACATGTAAGGTGAGTGAGCTAGTCCAGGTAGCAGTGAAAAAGACAAATGCAATGTTAGGTATGATAAAAAGAAATATTAAACATATGAGCAAGGAAGTGATAGTCAAACTGTATAAAGCATTAGTTAGATCTAGATTGGAGTACTGTGTACAGGTGTGTAGTCCTTATCATAGAGGGGATATAAGCATGCTGGAAAGGATACACAAAAGAGCGACAAAGCTGATAGTGAGATTTCAGAATTACAGTTATGAGGAAAAAGTCAGAAAAAAACCGGCCTACAGTGTCTAGGAAAGAGGTGACTTAATACAGGTTTATAAGATAATCGAAGGAACGGATAAATTATACTATAACACGTTTTTTTTCAAAATACAACTACCTACAATAACAAGAGGATATAGCTACGAATTAGCTAAAGAAAGGTTCAAATTAGATGTTAGGAAATATTTATGTAGTCAGAGAGTGGTGAATGCTTGTAATGCATTGCCACAAGAGGTAGTGGAGGTAAGGACAATTAATCCATTTAAGAATAAATTGAATGCGCATAGCTTTTAGAGCAAAGTAATTTAAATGAAACTGGTTATATACAGAATCTGTAGTCTTCTAAGCCAGTATAAAAACGTTAAGTTAAGTTAAGGAGAGACAAAACATGGTTTGTCGGATCAGTTCACCGTCAGGAGAGACAAAACATGGTTTGTTGGATCAGTTCACCGTCAGGAGAGACAAAACATGGTTTGTTGGATCAGTTCACCGCCAGGAGAGACAAAACATGGTTTGTCGGATCAGTTCACCGTCAGGAGAGACAAAACAGGGTTTGTTGGATCAGTTCACCGCCAGGAGAGACAAAACATGGTTTGTCGGATCAGTTCACCGTCAGGAGAGACAAAACATGGTTTGTTGGATCAGTTCACCGTCAGGAGAGACAAAACAGGGTTTGTTGGATCAGTTCACCGCCAGGAGAGACAAAACATGGTTTGTCGGATCAGTTCACCGTCAGGAGAGACAAAACATGGTTTGTTGGATCAGTTCACCGTCAGGAGAGACAAAACATGGTTTGTTGGATCAGTTCACCGCCAGGAGACGTGTTTTTTATGATGCACTGTTAGAAGCCGTAGACGTCTGAAACATTACATATCGAAGCAAGGGGGGCGGCGTGGCCTAGTGGTTAAGTGGCACGGCTCACAACCGTAAGGTGTTGGGTTCGATCCCCATCACAGCACCGGCCCGTTACCCCGGGGAAGCAAACCCTTAGAAAATGCAGGAGGAAGCAGACCCTTACATAAAATGCATGCTAAAGTCGGATGCACTGGGCCGACAGGCGCAAAATAAAAACCACAGTGCAACGCACACCGCCTTGGGGATAAGAGAAATAAGGCGAACGCAAAAAAAAAAACAACAACAACAAAAATATTGAAGTAAGGAAGTGATAGTCAAACTATATAAATCATTCGTGAGACCTAAATTGGAGTACTGTATTCAGGTGTGAAGTCCTTATCTCAGAGTGGATATAGACATGATAGAAAAGATACAAAGAAGAGCTTTAAAGATGATCATGGGATTTCAGAATTATAAGTTATGAGGAGAGACTTAGAAAAAGTGGTCTACAGTGTCTAGAAAAGAGAAGATTTCAAGGTGACTTAATACAGGTTAATAAATTAATCAATGGAAAAATTAAATTAGACTATAACAAATTCTTCAAAGTTCAAGGGACTACAAAAACTAGAGGGCATAGCTTCAAATTATTTAAAGGCAGGTCCAAATTGGATATGAGGAAACATTTTGTTCAGTCAGCGAGTGGTGAATGCTTGGAATGCATTGCCACATGATGTGGTGGAGGCAGGGTCAGTTCATGCATTTAAGAATAGATTGGATAATCACAGTCGTTTTTAAAGTGGAATAAACTGGTTATATACAGACTCTGTTGAGTCTTCTAAACTAGTATAAAGAAGTTCAGTCTGTCCTTGTACTTCTTCTCTAGTTAGGCTCCTCTACTTGTTGTTCTGTTCCTTTACTTCCTCTATTTCTTGCTGTTCTGTTCCTTTACTTCCTCTATTTCTTGCTGTTCTGTTCCTTTACTTCCTCTATTTCTTGCTGTTCTGTTCCTTTACTTCCTCTATTTCTTGCTGTTCTGTTCCTTTACTTCTTCTATTTCTTTTTGTTCTGTTCCTTTACTTCCTCTATTTCTTGCTGTTCTGTTCCTTTACTTCCTCTATTTCTTGCTGTTCTGTTCCTTTACTTCTTCTATTTCTTGCTGTTCTGTTCCTTTACTTCCTCTATTTCTTGCTGTTCTGTTCCTTTACTTCCTCTATTTCTTGCTGTTCTGTTCCTTTACTTCCTCTATTTCTTGTTGTTCTGTTCCTTTACTTCCTCTATTTCTTGCTGTTCTGTTCCTTTACTTCCTCTATTTCTTGTTGTTCTGTTCCTTTACTTCCTCTATTTCTTTTTGTTCTGTTCCTTTACTTCCTCTATTTCTTGCTGTTCTGTTCCTTTACTTCCTCTATTTCTTTTTGTTCTGTTCCTTTACTTCCTCTATTTCTTTTTGTTCTGTTCCTTTACTTCTTGTATTTCTTGTTGTTCTGTTCCTTTACTTCTTCTATTTCTTGCTGTTCTGTTCCTTTACTTCCTCTATTTCTTTTTGTTCTGTTCCTTTACTTCTTCTATTTCTTGTTGTTCTGTTCCTTTACTTCCTCTATTTCTTGCTATTCTGTTCCTTTACTTCTTCTATTTCTTGTTGTTCTGTTCCTTTACTTCCTCTATTTCTTTTTGTTCTGTTCCTTTACTTCTTCTATTTCTTGTTGTTCTGTTCCTTTACTTCTTCTATTTCTTGTTGTTCTGTTCCTTTACTTCTTCTATTTCTTGTTGTTCTGTTCCTTTACTTCCTCTATTTCTTTTTGTTCTGTTCCTTTACTTCCTCTATTTCTTTTTGTTCTGTTCCTTTACTTCTTCTATTTCTTGCTGTTCTGTTCCTTTACTTCTTCTATTTCTTCTTGTTCTGTTCCTTTACTTCTTCTATTTCTTCTTGTTCTGTTCCTTTACTTCCTCTATTTCTTTTTGTTCTGTTCCTTTACTTCCTCTATTTCTTGCTGTTCTGTTCCTTTACTTCCTCTATTTCTTGCTGTTCTGTTCCTTTACTTCCTCTATTTCTTTTTGTTCTGTTCCTTTACTTCTTCTATTTCTTGTTGTTCTGTTCCTTTACTTCCTCTATTTCTTGTTATTCTGTTCTTTTACTTCTTCTATTTCTTCTTGTTCTGTTCCTTTACTTCCTCTATTTCTTGTTGTTCTGTTCCTTTACTTCCTCTATTTCTTGTTGTTCTGTTCCTTTACTTCTTCCATTTCTTCTTGTTCTGTTCCTTTACTTCTTCTATTTCTTCTTGTTCTGTTCCTTTACTTCCTCTATTTCTTTTTGTTCTGTTCCTTTACTTTCTCTATTTCTTCTTGTTCTATTCCTTTACTTCCTCTATTTCTTGTTGTTCTGTTCCTTTACTTCTTCTATTTCTTGCTGTTCTGTTCCTTTACTTCCTCTATTTCTTTTTGTTCTGTTCCTTTACTTCTTCTATTTCTTGTTGTTCTGTTCCTTTACTTCCTCTATTTCTTGCTGTTCTGTTCCTTTACTTCTTCTATTTCTTGTTGTTCTGTTCCTTTACTTTCTCTATTTCTTTTTGTTCTGTTCTTTTACTTCTTCTATTTCTTGTTGTTCTGTTCCTTTACTTCTTCTATTTCTTGTTGTTCTGTTCCTTTACTTCTTCTATTTCTTGTTGTTCTGTTCCTTTACTTCCTCTATTTCTTTTTGTTCTGTTCCTTTACTTCCTCTATTTCTTTTTGTTCTGTTCCTTTACTTCTTCTATTTCTTGCTGTTCTGTTCCTTTACTTCTTCTATTTCTTCTTGTTCTGTTCCTTTACTTCTTCTATTTCTTCTTGTTCTGTTCCTTTACTTCCTCTATTTCTTTTTGTTCTGTTCCTTTACTTCCTCTATTTCTTGCTGTTCTGTTCCTTTACTTCCTCTATTTCTTGCTGTTCTGTTCCTTTACTTCCTCTATTTCTTTTTGTTCTGTTCCTTTACTTCTTCTATTTCTTGTTGTTCTGTTCCTTTACTTCTTCTATTTCTTGTTGTTCTGTTCCTTTACTTCCTCTATTTCTTTTTGTTCTGTTCCTTTACTTCCTCTATTTCTTGCTGTTCTGTTCCTTTACTTCCTCTATTTCTTTTTGTTCTGTTCCTTTACTTTCTCTATTTCTTCTTGTTCTATTCCTTTACTTCTTCTATTTCTTTTTGTTCTGTTCCTTTACTTCTTCTATTTCTTTTTGTTCTGTTCCTTTACTTCTTCTATTTCTTTTTGTTCTGTTCCTTTACTTCTTCTATTTCTTTTTGTTCTGTTCCTTTACTTCTTCTATTTCTTTTTGTTCTGTTCCTTTACTTCTTCTATTTCTTGTTGTTCTGTTCCGTTATTTTTTCTTGTTCTGCTCTTCTACTTATTCTTGTTTTGTTCCTCTATTTCGTCTTGTTCCCTTCTCCTGTTGCATCTGCTCTTTTTTCTGTTGTTCTATTTCTTCTATTTCTCCAAGTTATGTTTCTTCTATTTCTACTAATTTTCCTTGTTCGTTCTTCTATTTCTCATTGTTGTTCTATTTCTCCTTGTTTCGTTCTTCTATTATATCTACTCCATGTTTTATTCCATTATTCCTGCTATCTTTTTTCTTCTGTTTCTCTATTTCTTATACTTCTTGTTCTGTTCCTTTATTTCTTCTACCTCTCTTTCTGTTACTATATTTCTTCTATTCCTTCTTCTTCTGTTACTCTATTTCTTCTACTTGTTCCAGTTCTACTTCATCTGCTTGTTCTCTAGTTCCTCTTGTACTTCTTCTACCTGTTCTGGTTCCTATTTCTCTTCTATCTTTTCTTCTTGTCCTTATTTCTTTCCTATTCTTCTTATACTTATTCCTCTTTTTCCCCTATTCCTATTCTTCTTCTATCTTTTCTTCTTGCCCCGATACCTATTTTCTCCTTCTTTTCCCACTTTTCCCGATTTCTATCTTTGTCCTTCGTGCGCTCAGATATGATATCGTCTTGATGTTTATGCTTACTGGGTTCGCCTACGACGAGAGTACGTTATGCCGTGTTTTGCGTAATGCATCCGACACAGGTATTTCTAATGGGTTTACTTACTTTTAATAGTGGTAGCACTTTCATGTTTCATGAATCCGAATACAAGCAAATTTGGGTTATGAGCTGCGGCGCTAACTGCATTGCCACCACGCCCACTTGCAGCTTGAGTATATCTGAAGGAGACTGGGGCCAACCACGGGATCAAACTCGGGTTCTTAGGCATCCGGTCCCAGGGAAAATGAGTTATTCATTCCTTGTATCCCTGTATCATTGGGATGAAGGGGTTGGAGATTGGCGGTACTTGGGGAGAGGGCTGAAGTGTGCTTAAAGTGTATTTATAGAGCATTTTTCAAACTCAGAAGACTGCTGTAATCTATGAGAATGGTGTGAAGTTCAAGGTCATGTGTTGGCGAGTCCTCTACTCTAAAAGGGTTAGATTGTACTGTTAGTAGCCCCTTGTATGCATGCAGCATGACCCTGACCGTATTATCGTCTCTATCACACTTATACACACACACACACACACTCCCAAAGTCCTGCCGAAAATCGTTCAGCAACGATTCTGAGATACTTGGTACATCGACTCATGTTGGTACATCGATTCATGTTGGTACATCGACTCATGTTGGTACATCGATTCATGTTGGTACATCGATTCATGTTGGTACATCGACTCATGTTGGTACATCGATTCATGTTGGTACATCGACTCATGTTGGTACATCGATTCATCTTGGTACATCGATTCATGTTGGTACATCGACTCATGTTGGTACATCGATTCATGTTGGTACATCGATTCATGTTGGTACATCGATTCATGTTGGTACATCGACTCATGTTGGTACATCGATTCATGTTGGTACATCGATTCATGTTGGTACATCGATTCATGTTGGTACATCGACTCATGTTGGTACATCGATTCATGTTGGTACATCGATTCATGTTGGTGCATCGACTCATGTTGGTACATCGACTCATGTTGGTACATCGACTCATGTTGGTACATCGACTCATGTTGGTACATCGATTCATAGCTGACTGCTTGCACCAGGGTCAACGAACCAGAGCTAAAGAAAAAGACGCTATTCTATGCTCATGTTCCTGCTCTTGAAACAGGCTGCACAAATGTAGTCTGACCAAGAGAATAGGAATCGCAGTGGGAAGGTAAGCCCAATACCCCCCAAAAAAGCGAGATCAAATCTGATGTGTCGTGCCGAAAGGGGGAGATATCGCAGTCTAGCTGTAAACTACGACATAACGTCATTTTCGGACGAACACCGAAGAAGAGGATACTTGGTTCCTCCGTAGAGCTTTCTCGGAGAAGATAATACTGATGATGGCCACTCCATGGGCCTTATCCATTCCATTCCTCCCTTTTACTGCAAATGTTCAGTGGTCACTTTATTAGCACCACAGTTAAATCTGCAATCTGAATTGATCCAGTCTACCAAGCTACAAATGGGTGCGCGACTTCAGCTACTAAATGAAACGAAGGAAAA
Source organism: Ariolimax columbianus (assembly GCA_036924085.1). Classification (NCBI taxonomy): domain Eukaryota; kingdom Metazoa; phylum Mollusca; class Gastropoda; order Stylommatophora; family Arionidae; genus Ariolimax; species Ariolimax columbianus. Next base: position 136,753,115 of record JAVGWX010000003.1, read on the forward strand.
TGCCACTCAACATGACAACAAAAACTGAGACAGATTACAAGGAAATCTCCAACACCTCAACTTTGACGGCAATGTGTGTTTTGTGATCACCTTAGCCGTCTATATCATTTAGGCTTCCCGTAAAGACCCAGAGGTGGTTCTATTCTTCACTTTCATCAGAAAGGCGAATCAACAAAACTTCATGCACATAAAATAGAGGTTTAAAAATATGTATGTTTAAATATACATTTTCCCCAGATTGTATCGAACCTTTACAAGGGATCAAGATGCTGCAGTGGTCAGCGACCCAAAGCTGACTGCTAGCGTCAGGGCCAGCGAACCATAGCTGCCAAGACCCTTCTACACCTCCATGTGGTGATCCTGGATAACAGGCTGCAGCAGAGCAGACTGGCTAAGGAAAAGGGATCGAAGAGGGAATGCTAACCCGGTACTCAAAAAATGCTTGCTGAAGTCGGATGTGTTGGACCGAAAGGTGCAAATATCGCAGCCAAGCTGTAAACTACGACACAACGCATTCCGTTCTCTGGACTACATTCTGCTACTTAATCCCTTTCAGGGTTTGGAAGTGGGAGATTGAGAACGAACGAAGAAGAAGAAGAAGAAGAAGAAGAAGAAGAAGAAGAACCTTTACAGCACCATGAGCTCCTAATTGGTTTGATTCTAATTATTGCTCCTCTCCCTTAGTCGCTCATCGGCTACCCCAGGGAGGAAATGCCCCTTTGTATATACTTGTAATCGAATGTACAGACAAGCAGTTGACCAGTTCTGTCTTTGCGGGATGGAAGAGCCACCTCTCTTTCACCTTCGTGCAGATCACTTTCGTTACCTTTTGGGTGTTTACCCGGACCTGGACTAATATCCTGATCTTTTCCATTTTCTATTGCCAAAGTGCACGAGACCTCCGATCTCATCGTCCGCCTCCGATATGACCAAGCATCCGATCACACCTGTCTTGATACCAGAGGACGCTTGAAACTTAAGGAATTCGAACATGCACCGTTTCGTGGCTTTCATTCGTTCGTTTAAATGTGAGAGTCAGCTAAAAAGAGATTCCTCTATTGTTCTTCGATATATGAATTCCTTTATTCGAAGATGTCCTGCCTGTGCATCTAGTCTAGATGTGCAGTGCGTTTCCTGTTATGCCGACTTTCAGTTCGCACCCCACCCCCTCCCCATGTGTGTGTGCATGAAACAAAATAACAAACATATATTCAAATCTGCATTTTCACACTAAAAGGTCTTTACCAGTGACTAACAGCATTAGCGAGGACAACTAACTAGTACACAAGGAGCAAGATGAGAAGGTATAACAAAGTTAATTATGTTTACCTGAACTCGAGTGTCCTGTCGAACACACACTTCAGTCAGAACAGTGGCTGACGTGCGTGCACACGGGAATTAATAGGCATCTGCTATTAAGCTAATTACGGTGCGGGGACGTCGTGTTGCTCTCTAACGACGGAGGTAGATAAGGCAAGAGAAAACAAAGCAGCAATATTCTCTTACTTCTCTTCCCCCCCCCCCCCCCTTCCGTTGTTTTTCCAGGACACAAACAACTTGAAAATGTTCACTTCTTCAGCCTTCATCTTGAATTGTGTGTGGGTTTGTGTGTCTAGGTGTAAATTAGTGTGTGTTCGTGTGTTTATATTTGTGTTTGTGTGTGCTTATTTGTGTTCATGTGTGTATGTTTGTGTGTGTATGTGTTTGTGTGTGTGTGTGGAGGTGTGTAGGTATGTGGAAGTAATGTATAAATTTCTGTTAAATATTGCACCAAAATACATATTAAAACTAGTAAAATAAAAATCACTAAGAAAATCGCTTTTATTAATGATGGGAAAGAGCATTTTATTAGCAACACAAATGAACAGTTGAAGGGGGTAGGTAGAATATGTTGAAGAACTTTTAAATAAACTAGCTCCACAAGATCCCCAGAGATTCGATCAGCAGAAACAAGGCTGCGAGCTAATTGTAAGACACCAAAGAAAAGACACAAATCAAGCAAGCTATAATGTTTCTGATAGATGATAAAGCCAATAGTCCTGATGGAAACTCGGCAGAAATAAATAGATCTTCTTCTTCTTCCTCGTTCGTTTTCAGACCACGAATTCAATGACTCTAACGAAGACAGCAGTCGACTTGAGGCTCAATACACTTCTGTACAGCTACTCGAGGAAGGATACTGGCTGTTGCCAAATGCTACTTCTTTTGTCGGTTTACAGTGAATAGGACTGCAAAATAGTGTTCTGCTGTCACGGAGACTGTGCCGCAGGTACAAAGGTCCGCAGTACCAGTCTTGAACCTGTTGTACAGATGACATCTGAGTCTGCTGTGTCCTGTGCGTATCCAGAGAGTGATCACCTGGTCTTGCCTGAAGAGTTGGTGGTAGGCGTCGTTTTCTATGTGGCCAGGATGGCATTTTTTTATTTTGCTCTGTAGGAAGCCCTGATGGCTGCTTTTGTCTCACGGAATGTGATTTTTTTTTCACCGTGCTGTAGTATTCCTCCTTTAGCGAAACTGTCCACCTTCTCGTTGCCTGGAATGTTGCAGTGGTCTGGTATCCACAGGACTATGCTTTCTTTGAAGCACTGGGACAGGCATTTGAGTGAGACTGCCAGACCACCAAGTTCGTTTTTGTACTGGTTTTTAAGAGCCGTTAACACTGAGAGAGCGTCTGTGAGAATGACCCCTTGCTTTTCTGCTTGTTCCAAATAGTTTATAGAGGTTTCGGGGTTTCAGCTGCTTGTCTTGGGCACACAGTTAGTCACCTCTTACGGCATTCTCTCTGTGGGGCAGTGGTGCTATTCTTGTCCTTCTCATATACAAAGACCCCGGCGGACCACTCGATTCTTCCCTAACCAGGACTAATACCGGGCTGACCTCATGTTGCATACACGCCCTGATATAGCTTATTGGACTACTTTGGTGATTGAACGATTCGAGGCTCGCCAACAGGAGATAGAGATGCCTAATTAATAATTATATGTGCGTGAGAGTAATACATTGATTAATAATCTCACCCCTACCATTGTTCTGAACCTGGATTATTATCTAATTAATTCGATCTATATTTGTTTGCCAGTTCCAGACTGCTGTTCGGACATTGAAGACGAGAAGTGCCGGGCTGCATGCCACCAGGTACGATGTTGTGTCTGTGTTTGCAGACTTTCCCTAGACACCCCTAAAAAAACCGACACATGTGTTAATACTGACCAATAACAATGCAGTACCACGACATTGCCAGTACAGCTTGGGAATCACAATCAATTTCTAGGATTAATTATTACAAGCATTACAATATTGTCTTTTCCCCCTGGGGAACACAAATAGATTAATTGTATTAAGTGCTGTGCCAACCGGCAAGTGCTTGGGTGACAGTGAATAAAGCGCTTGCTGCTCCTAGCAAAAAAGGTGTGTTCCAAGGCTAGGCACGGTTCAGTCAACTCAGCGGTAAATAGGTATTTGAATTACAGTTATGGAAGTCAAAGCAAGAAGGCGTGGATTTGCTCACATAATACCACAAGCTGAGACTTGATACAATGGTGTATCTAACACTTCATCCCCGAGGTTAAGTTCTAATATAGGGCCAATCTTTACCTGACTGACTGACATAGGCGACCATGTTTCTCTGTGTCACTAGGTTTGCCTATAAATGTTACTATTGACCTGTACTATACAATAGTATAGTTATCTCTGCCATCCTTCTCGTACCTCATTACTTTCGTCGTCGTGTTCTTTGCCTTCGTCACCACACGCGATATCATGATTGTTGCTAACGTGTACTCAGCTCTTCTTATTGGAAAATGTCTCTCTGCTAGTAGGTTACAGTGGCCCTTCTTATATCCCGAGGCTGGCTGAAGAAGGTGGCCTATGCCCTCAGGCATAGCGTGATGCTTGGCTAATCAGTAAGCTCACCACTATCGTGAAATCTATCATCACCTCGTTTGTCAGGCTGGTGTAACATAGGTGGGGGTCTTGGTCCGTACATTGCCCATAACTCTGACATTGCCCTTGCGCCCTAATAACATGATACAACATGGATTGTGTAGAATGAAGTGAACTTTGTCAGAGAACAAAATGTTTTACAAAGTGAGATGAACAATGATCATGAGTGAATTGATTATTGTTTATGAGTGAATTGATTATTGTTCATGAATGAACTTATTATTGTTCAAGATTGAATTGATTATTGTTCATGAGTGAATTGATTATTGTTCATGAGTGAATTGATTATTGTTCATGAATGAATTGATTATTGTTCATGAGTGAATTGATTATTGTTCATGAATGAACTTATTATTGTTCATGAGTGAATTGATTATTATTTATGAGTGAATTAATTATTGTTTATGCAGTGCCAACTTTGTCTCATATTCTGAAAATCCTGGTGAGACAGGCAGTATTTCTACTGGTCAATTCTCCTCTAACTATACAACCGAGGTTCAATCACTTAAATAATCTGTTAACATGATTTAAAACAACAATTGGACCCGCAAGGTGGCAGTCATCTTCATAGACGCACTATCTGTGATGTAAGTTCTCTCTCACCTGACGATTAGGTAGCTGCCAAACAGAGCCCCATGCTTCGTTAGGATCTCATCCCATTGTAGCGTACCGGGAACAAGATGACGTTGAAATCACTTTTTGTGTTTGTTTGCAGTCTCAGCTTGTGGCATTGCAGACGATGATGGCATAATTTATTTCCTAGCGCTATTTTTAGTAATGATTAACTGCGCCACTTTTTATCCTATATCTCTCGTCTGGAGCCGCCCGATCCCAGTGGCAAGTCAAGGACTAGACGACTAGGGCGCGACTACGAGATGCAGGTGACTCCGCGTTAAAAAGACGGCGGAATCCGGAGTCGAACCCACACCCCCTGATCACGAGGCCAACGGCTCAACCACTTCGCCACGGAATCGCCCTTAAATCACATACACTGAGTTAAACAGATGGTCTATCAGAAGAGAACAGGACGGCTATCACACCCGTGAGAGGCAGGAGTAGATCACCATACTTCGCCTCAGGACAGGACACAACAGACTGAACAGACACATGTACAACCTTCGTCTGTCTGCTTCACCACTGTGTGCATATGTACTAAGCAAACAAACTGTTGATCACGTGTTACAGGGTAGTCCCCTATATGGCTAGTTCAGGAAGATACACCTGGCTCACCGATCCAACACTAGACTCAAGACTACGACCAGCTTCAAACAATACTCCAGTTAATGTCGGGCACACGTCTGACCGTGTCAACATCAAAGATGGCATCACAAGAAGAACGAGATACTGTGGTAGAGAATAGGGGGGACGCGTCTATTGTTGTCATCTCCTCTCCTCGCTATGTAAAGTCCACGTCTGTCTGATCACGTTCTCCGCCTCAACCTCAACCCATCTCCTCTCCTCGCTATGTAAAGTCCACGTCTGTCTAATAACGTTCTCAGCCTCAGCCTCAACCCACCTCCTCTCCTCGCTATGTAAAGTCTACTTCTGTCTGATCACGTTCTTAGCCTCAACCCATCTCCTCTCCTCGCTATGTAAAGTCTACGTCATTCTGATCACGTTCTCAGCCTCAACCCATCTCCTCTCCTCGCTATGTAAAGTCTACGTCTGTCTGATCACGTTCTCAGCCTCAACCCATCTCCTCTCCTCGCTATGTAAAGTCTACGTCTGTCTGATCACGTTCTCAGCCTCAACCCATCTCCTCTCCTCGCTATGTAAAGTCTACGTCTGTCTGATCACGTTCTCAATCTCAACTCATCTCTTCTCATCGCTAGCCACAATAAAGGCCACGTTTGTCTGTTAACGTCCTCAGTCTCAACACATCTAGTCTTTTTGTAATCGCTCGCCAAGCAGAAAAAATTCCAACAATCGCCTAGTCACTTTTTTAATAGGCTCTCTGAACAAACATATACTCCAGACAAGAGCAAAGAATGTGAGGCAATATAATTTCGGTTTCGAACCACGAACCTTCAGGTGAAGGATACTTATATTGCAAACTAAAAAGTCGTCAGGCCAAACATTATGATCAATGTTAGTCAGGGTAAGTGCCTAGCTCAACCCACGGGTGACGGATCCATTTGTGTAGATCCGTGGGTTGAGAAGCGCATGGGCCGTCACGCCCCAGAGGAGTGGGGGAAAGATCAAGGAGGAGTCTGTGGCTTTTCCGGGGACCACAAGCAGCCTGACCATGGAGATCATGCCTATTTTGAAGGCGATGGTCTGGCGTGAAATAATGGGTGCCACACATGTGTGCATCCTCAGTAATTCAATGAGGATGTTCAGGAAGGGGAAACAGGTTGCGTGCGGCGTCAGTGGTTGGAGTCGGTAGGACGGTTAAGGTTGCAGAGGGTCACCTTCATACTCGTTCCGGGACATGCAGGTGTCGAAGGGAACGATAGAGCTGCTTATCTCTTGTCTGATAACGAGTCAGATACCGTCAAGTGCGTCCTTCGCATGTGTGTTATGTGCGTGTGTACATTAACAGTTTTTGTAGTAATTTCCCTTTGTCAATGGGGATCCTTTGATGTTTGTCATAAGTTTCCTTTGCGCACTAGTACCATTTTGTGTGTTATAATTTCCCTTTGTGTATTAGCATCCTTTCATATATACTGTAATTTCACTTTGTGCATTAACTTTCTTTAGCGTGTGTCAAATGTTCTTTTGTGCATTAGTATCACGTCATACGTGTAATAGTTTCCTTTTGCGTATTAGCTTCCTCTGATGTATGCCATACGTCCCTTTTGTGCATTAGCATCCCTTCGTGTGTATTCTCGTACAATTCCCCTTTGTGCATTTGCACCCAATGTTGTGGGTCATAATTTCCCTTTCTGCATTAGTTTCCTTTGATCTTTGTGTTTCCTGTGTCTCATTATGCGTGTGTGCCTCAGTGCGTGTGTTTATTTATTGACTATGACACATTTCCATACGGATCGCAGTTAGTAGACAAAATCATGTACTCAAAAAAACCTGCTGAAATCGGATGAGTCGGGCCAAACAGCGTATATATCACAGTCTCGCTGTAAACTACGATATGTCGTTTTCATGACGAACAAAGAAAAGTAGAAATATTACGTAATCATTGATATTACTTTTTTCCTAAATATTAGACATAAATCTTTAAAATTGATGTTAATATGTTGATGAAAGATGCCACCTACCACAGGACCTAACAATTTCAGTGTACATAATGTTGCCTAAGAAGACCAAAGCAGTAGGTTGCACGAATTTTGTAAATATAAGTTTGTTAAGTCATCTTACCAAAATACTACTTAAAATCATACAAGAAAGAATTAAATGGAGGATTGTCCAAGACGTCAGCGAAGAGCAGTTTTTTTTCATGCACAATATCGGAACAAGAGAAGAGATTTCCTGTCTGAGAATGATTGTGAAAAAATACATGGAGGGGAAAAAGGCCGTACAAGCTTGCTTCATTGATCACACTAAAGAATTTGGTAGCGTGAAGCATGAACAGCTAATAACATGTCTGGATGATATAAATCTGGACGGTAAGGATATCAAACTAATCACAAACTTGTATTGGGATCAATCGGTGTGTTTGAGAACTAGTAATGAAGCGCCACCAAGCATGCATATTTAAAAATAAAGGGGGGGGGGGGTTAGACAAGGATGGGTGCTGTCTCTTGGCATGTTTAATGTATACACAAAAATGTTCAATGAAATGGAAGAGATGTCTTGATTGAATACAGGAATACGAAATATCAATAATTATAGACATGCTGGTGTTAGTGTTAATGACAGAGCATCCAGTACATCTGCGGGCTGTAAATCATCATAAAAAAGACAAAAATTATGGTGTTCACCAAAAGGAAGGAAAGTCCACAAGTTGACATCCACATAATTGAGAAAGTCTGGAACAAGTGACAACTATTTATACCTTGGCCAGCTAATAACGGAAGATAGCATATTAAAAAAACGAGATCATTAAGAGACTTGCAATGGCCAAGAATATAATTAACAGCATGATACATATACGTCTGTCCTATCTGAGAAACTAAACATGAGAATCATGAAATGCTATGTGCATTCAGTTTTATTTTGCGTAGTAGAAACCTGAACTCAGTCAAAGAATATGAACAAGAGTATTGAAACCTTTGAAATGTGGGACTTCAGAAGACTTGGGCGAGTTTCTTGGAAAGATAGGAAAACAAATAGCGAGGTCCGGGAACAACTCCAGGTGGAGGAGATAGAAAAAGAAATAGTGAGGTCCGGGAACAACTCCAGGTGGAGGAGATAGAAAAAGAAATAGCGAGGTCCGGGAACAACTCCAGGTGGAGGAGATAGGAATACAAATAGTGAGGTCCGGGAACAACTCCAGGTGGAGGAGATAGGAAAAGAAATAGTGAGGTCCGGGAACAACTCCCGGTGGAGGAGATAGGAATACAAATAGTGAGGTCCGGGAACAACTCCAGGTGGAGGAGATAGGAATACAAATAGTGAAGTCCGGGAACAACTCCAGGTGGAAAAGACGCTTCTGCAGGAAATAAAAAGCTGAAAAATAAAGTATTTTGGTCATGTCAAGAGACATGAAAGTCTGCTGAAGTTATATTGGACGAAAGAGTGGAGGGCAACAGAGGACGGTAGAAGTACAGATGGACAGACAAGACCAAAACGTGGCCGGGACACAGTCTGACTGAGTGAACAGATGGACAGACACGACCAAAACATGGCCGGGACACAGTCTGACTGAGTGTACAGATGGACAGACAACGCCAAAACGTGGCCGGGACACAGTCTGACTGAGTGAACAGATGGACAGACACGACCAAAACATAGCCGGGACAGTCTGACTGAGTGTACAGATGGACAGACAAGACCAAAACGTGGCCGGGACACAGTCTGACTGAGTGAACAGATGGACAGACACGACCAAATCGTGGCCGGGACACAGTCTGACTGAGGGAACAGATGGACAGACAAGACCAAAACGTGGCCGGGACACAGTCTGACTGAGTTTACAGATGGACAGACAAGACCAAAACGTGGCCGGGACACAGTCTGACTGAGTGAATCTCCGAGGTGTAAGTGGCACTTGATTATGAATCATGAATATCCTTTTTTTCATTAACATTGACATCCTCTTAACTTTCTTCGCTGTTTACATCTGGGCTGGTGTTGTCCAGTCCCGGGACTACGGCATATTTATTTGGAGACGTTTGTAACAACCGTTGACCATTATCAAGGCGGTACTTAATCTGACGTTGCCCCAAAATCCTCCGGGTGCATATCACCAATGACAGTGATAATGTTAGTTATAATGTTAGTTCTAATGTTAGTTATAATGTTATTTATAATGTTAGTTATAATGTTGTCAGAAGTTGTTTATTAAGATTTGAAACATTTTTTTTTGGCGAAGGTACTAATCTTTGAACAACAGTTAATTGTTCTCGTCACACCAGACAGTGTTATCAAAACATATCCGGGACCACTCCAAAACTCTCGTACAGCGCTAAAACGCATTTCCCTAATACTAGGAAATGTTATTCATTGACAACCTGGTTGACATAGGTAGTGATATACAAGTGAGCGACAGAGTAACGGAGTTATTGTTGTTATTGCTGTTGTTGTTATTGGTGTTGTTGAAGCCATTTGACAAGCAAATAGTTAATAAAATCCAATAATTGTATTTTAGTAACGATACGCTTTATCTTTAATTTCATCCTAAATATTACCAGACGTGTTCAAATAAAATCCAACACGTGGACATACGCGCGAGGTGCACGATGACGTCATACCTGACTTGAAAAGCACATGCTAATGTAAAATATGCACATGACCATAGCACATAGACCGTATTCATAGACCATTAAAAAATGGCGGTTGTGATACAGAATCCGTTCAGGACTGATCAGCGAGCGGTGATTAAGTTCCTAACAACTGAAGATGTCAACCAGTTGATATTCATCGCAGAATGCAAGCAGTGTATGGTGAGAAAAGTGTGTGAAGACAACAGTGAGGGACTGGGGGGTGGGGGGGGGGGGCGGATGTTTAGGGAAGGACGGGAGTTAACGAGATATCTTCCGCGACTAGGTCAGACACATATTGTTGCCACACAAGAAGCCATCGCTGATATGGGTGCAGCAATAAGGGTGGATCGTCGTCGAATCTTACGTTCGCTAGCAGACGGATTCTCTGTGTCGCTTGGGACAGTTCAAAGGGTGGTTAGGAAAATGAAGTATCGATACCTACAATGAAATCATCCTGGATCACCAAAAACCAAAACAATTAAATCACAGGTTTCAGCTGGTAAGGTTAACCTGGCCGCACTTTTTAAAAAATGTGGTTGCCATGAAGGGCTTCTATTGGAAGGAAGACTTCGAAGAGTTTGGCGTAAACATCAAGGCCATCCGCTACAAAGACACTCTAAACATCTGCATACAGCCATCACAACAACAAAAATCGATACTGCATGCTTTCACGTTGTGTGATTCTGTTGCATGACAATACTCGTCCACATGTCGCGAACATTGTGCCGGAAGCGTTAGCACGGAAAAGGTGGGAAGTACTGCCACACCCATCCTATAGCCTCAATCTGTCACCATGTGACTTTCATTTGTTCGAACCTGAACAAATTTCTAAAGGGACAATGACTCGCTTTCAATGCAGACGTCATGGCATCGGTGACCAAATCGTTCCTTTTTCTCGGGCGGTATCCGACGTCTCCCCCAATGAGTGAGATGCGTGCCTGCGACTTTTTCTAATGAACCCCGGTGCATACTTGCTTCATAACAATTGCTTTGTTTAATTCTGTCACACCTGCTGATGTTCCTTTCATATATTTGTAATAAAGCCACTGGGACTGGTTTCATTTGAACACGTCTCGTATATTTTTTAATTTTAATTTTATGTGTTTGCCTCACTTGTTTCTAATGGACCTGATAGACATTCCTTAAATATTAGATATACTCTGTCCAGAATATTAGATAGACTTTATCCTTCCTATTAGATAGACTTTACACTTAATATCAGATAGACTTTATCCTTACTATTAGATAGACTTTATCCTTACTATTAGATAGACTTTACACTTAATATCAGATAGACTTTATCCTTACTATTAGATAGACTTTACACTTAATATCAGATAGACTTTATCCTTACTATTAGATAGACTTTACACTTAATATTAGATAGACTTTATCCTTACTATTAGATAGACTTTATCCTTACTATTAGATAGACTTTATCCTTACTATTAGATAGACTTTATCCTTACTATTAGATAGACTTTATCCTTACTATTAGATAGACTTTATCCTTACTATTAGATAGACTTTATCCTTACTATTAGATAGACTTAATCCTTACTATTAGATAGACTTTACCCTTACTATTAGATAGACTTTATCCTTACTATTAGATAGACTTTATCCTTACTATTAGATAGACTTTATCCTTACTATTAGATAGACTTTATCCTTTTACCTTTATATCTAATCACGTCGTGCTTAGTTTTGTAGGCCGGCCATATGGAGTTTTTCACGGTATGACTACATCCCCCAGTCGACCCAGCAGTATATGGGTACATGACATTATCCTTAACAAAATATATATATATATAAATATATATATATATATATATATTATCCTTAAAAGTAAAGTAAAGTATCCCATTACTGCCGTAGGTGTGTGAGGTGTTAGCGATCTCACATTTCAAAGGCTCGGCTATATGAGGGCGGTAGCCATCTCCTCTCCCTCACCGCTTTTACTTCCCGGACTGAATCGGTACCCATTTAAGTCTGGGTCGACCCGGGAGCCATTGCGGTCTGAAAAAAACATTACCGCCTCAACTGGGGAATGAACCCAGAACCACTCAGGTGCGAAGCCAGCGCGCTAACCAGGCTCCTCATATTATCCTTAGCAATAGATATTATTTATCCTTAACATTAGATGTATTATATCCTTAACAATATATATATATGTTATCCTCAACATTATATATATTTTATCCTTAACATTAGATATATTTTATCTTTAGCATTAAGGTTACAGTGGTTATTCATTCTTACACTCAGAGACGTACTTGGGAAGGTGAACCTCTGTCTTTCTGGTTGTAGTGCAATGCGAGGTTCTTCATCAAGATCGCCATTATCCCCACCTTGGTGGTCCCTACGACTTAGTCACAGCCTGCTTCCAGGAACCAACACGAGAACGCCAGGGAGGCGGTTAGGGGGTTGGAGTTAGGTCACGATCAGAAACTTTAACTCTGACGCAAGTTTTGGTTCCCAGCAGATTGATTAGAGCATACACATCTCACGTCAGAACAGACCGAACACGGTACATGTCCATCTGACACTTAAATCTACCTAGATGTAAATGGGTACTGGACTCTTAGTGTTATAAAATAAAAGAAGGCAGGTAGCAAGTGAACTAGTCGCCACGCTTCACCAAAGCTCAGACCATGAAATCTGAAGCCACACTTCACCAAAGCTCAGACCATGAAATCTGAAGCCACACTTCACCAAAGCTCAGACCATGAAATCTGAAGCCACACTTCACCAAAGCTCAGACTATGAAATCTGAAGCCACACTTCACCAAATCTCAGACTATGAAATCTGAAGCCACACTTCACCAAAGCTCAGACTATGAAATCTGCAGCCACACTTCACCAAAACTCAGACTATGAAATCTGAAGCCACACTTTACCAAAGCTCAGACTATGAAATCTGAAGCCTCTATGATATGATACTACAGATGGAATACGCATAATCTCATTTTAAGACGCACTGTTGTCAATACAATCAATGAATTTAAGAAAAGTCTAAAAGGATAAGATTAATTTGAAACGAGGACTGGCACTCTTCTTCCTGGCTTCGCTCATAATAAAGCGTAAGGACACCACTAAACATATCACATACATCTAGCTGGAGTTTAATCATTTTGTGTAGGGTGATCATTGCAGTAAAGTTCAGTCCAAGGGCAGCAACTGCCGCCGGGGTTGAAGATAACTCGTCACGTACTTAGCCGGCCAGTTCATTTTCTTGCTTTTTATACCTTCCCCAACTCATACGTCAGGTACCTATTTACAGCTTGGTCGACTGGAGGAGAGGTCGTACCAGGCTCGACCCACGCCCGGATGTTTGTCTGTCCATCCGTGATATTCTTCCCTCTGTAATCCCAGTCTTAGCAGGCCATCCCACTGTCGACTAGGCTACGCGCTCCTGCATACATGCTTTACATAATGAGATAACTAGCCACATTCACGTCTCTCTTTAGTTGCAATTTACAACATTCAGAGATGCAATAGGCATACCGATTCCTTTCCAGAAGAGGACCCCAGAATCCCCCACGGCGAGTGAGATCTATTGCTGTCTCCAAAGTGAAGGTTGCCTGGCTTACAAGTGACGTAGTCACTTAAGGCGCTCTCACGGCAAGATATTCTTGTCCAAGTTGTGACAGAACTTGTCATATTTAAGCTAATTTATGTTCCCTAATTATATTTCAAGTGATGCTCATTTTCTAACCTTTGTTCAGATCCCAAGTTCTTGTCTCCTAGTGGCCCCACTGTGACGTCAATATTCGTCATCCTAAGCTACAGGCATTGTGGGTAATGAGAGCTTCCTAAATCCTGTCACGTTCACTAGCCGCTGCCCAATGTCTTTGTCAAGGTCATTGGACGCTTTAAAAATGTTGGTCACGTTGATGAATCAATACGCTGATGTTTGTAAGGAATTATTTGGTTTTCATTAAAGTAGGAAAACTCAGCAGAACAGAAAGACTACTCCGTATACAGGTCAGAAAAATAGTGTGCTATTAGAATGTCATCAGAACTACACCAGAACTTCATCAGAACTACACCAGAGCTACACATGAATGATATCAAAACTAAACCAGAACTACACCAGAACTACATCAAAACGTCACCAGATCTTCATCAGAACTACACCAGAACTACATCAGAACTTCATCAGAACTACACCAGAACTTCACCAGAACTACACCAGAACTTCATCAGAACTACACCAGAGCTACACATGAATGATATCAAAACTAAACCAGAACTACACCAGAACTACATCAAAACGTCACCAGATCTTCATCAAAACTTCACCAGAACTACATCAGAACTTCATCAGAACTACACCAGAACTTCACCAGAACTTCATCAGAACTACACCAGAACTACACCAGAACTTCACCAGAACTACATCAGAACTTCATCAGAACTACACCAGAACTACACCAGAACTTCACCAGAACTACATCAGAACTTCATCAGAACTTCACCAGAACTTCATCAGAACTTCATCAGAACTTCACCAGAACTACATCAGAACTTCATCAGAACTTCACCAGAACTTCATCAGAACTTCATCAGAACTTCACCAGAACTACATCAGAACTTCATCAGAACTACACCAGAACTTCACCAGAACTTCATCAGAACTACACCAGAACTACACCAGAACTTCACCAGAACTACATCAGAACTTCATCAGAACTTCATCAGAACTACACCAGAACTACACCAGAACTACATCAGAACTTCATCAGAACTACATCAGAACTTCACCAGAACTACACCAGAACTACACCAGAACTACACCAGAACTACATCAGAACTACACCAGAACTACACCAGAACTACATCAGAACTACACCAGAACTACATCAGAACTACATCAGAACTACACCAGAACTACACCAGAACTACATCAGAACTACACCAGAACTACACCAGAACTACATCAGAACTACACCAGAACTACACCAGAACTACATCAGAACTACACCAGAACTACATCAGAACTACATCAGAACTACACCAGAACTTCACCAGAACTACATCAGAACTACACCAGAACTACATCAGAACTACATCAGAACTACACCAGAACTTCACCAGAACTAAGAGAATTCGTCTTGTTCTACTTCTTCCTTCATCCTCAGTATCAAAGTCCTGGTGTTTCTTACAAAGACCACCATTGTTATATTGTAATTGTCTGTCTCATCTGAATGGCGAGGTCAGTATTGTTCTCTCTATTCCTGCACGAGCGTGCAGTTTTGTAGGATGTATTTCCCGGTCACGCTGTCTTCAAATGTCATAGTATTCTCCCTATATGGACACATGTCATCTGTTCTAATTTTCATTTTTTTTTTGGGTTGGTTGTAAATATTACAAATAACCTTAAAGTATATTATGTCAGTTTTCAGTCTGAAGGTAAAGACTTGCTCTTTTCTCTATCAATTACAGTAATTGTATTTATTTCGGGAAGGGGGGCGGAGGAGGGGGGAAGGGAGAGAAGGGGGTCAGGGGGGAGTAACCCGCTGTTTGACCTGTACTTGAGCGTCATGATAATTATGCAACCCTCTGTTTGACCTGTACTTGAGCGTCAAGATAATTATGCAACCCTCTGTTTGATCTGTACTTGAGCGCATGATAATTATGCAACCCGCTGTTTGATCTGTACTTGAGCGCATGATAATTCTGCAACCCGCTGTTTGTTCTGCACTTGAGCACCTAACCGTTCCTCCTGGTTCGCTTCCATCACACAATGTGTTCATATCGCAGAACGTAACCCCATCGACGAAACTCAGAGAGAGCGTGCCGCCCGAAAGTACAGAAGGCACGACTTCTCACATGAGTTAGTGAGTGCAGCATAGTCTGCCGTGCCAGAAAAGGTCTCTACATCCATTTGAGAACATATCGAGGCACTTGTCTGATGCTGACGCCATCTTGGCTTACGATAACAACTTTTATTATATTATCATCCGTTTTCCTTGCAAGCTCCAAAGTGAAATTGCAAACTGTCTTTAAATCGTATTTTCACAGTTGTATCTGCCTTCTCTGCTTCATTATCGAAATGGTCTCTTTTGTCTGACCTGGCTGTCTCTTTCACCGAAACCCCAATCTACAGAATCGGCCCAGTTTAACAGAAACTGAAATTAGCGCAATGCTTGCGTTAACGTAGCTCGCGAGATCGATTTTGGCAAATGAAAAAAAACCTCACGGCAGTTTGCATCGCTTTCCTGTGAAGTATACACTCAATGAACTTCCTGCCTGGTGTTAACAATGACAGCGAACTAGGACAGGCTGGCAGCAAGAGACTGTATAAAAGAGATGCCTAACAATCTCACAATCTACTTGGTGTGCTGTTCAGGGGGGAGGGATGTATACACGTGTAGTTGTGTGGCATTTATGAAGGTGATTGCCTGATAATCGTACAACCTAGTGATGATCAAAGTTCAGCTTAAACTACGCAAGAACAAAACAACTCTAGTCAACTGGCCTCGCCATAATGTGGGGCATCTCAAAGAAGGCGAGAAGAAAATTAAGCTTAGAATCACAATAAGCAAGAGACATAAAGACTGGTAGTGATAGACACAGAGACTGGTAGTGATAGACATAGAGACTGGTAGTGATAGACATAGAGACTGGTAGTGATAGACACAGAGACTGGTAGTGATAGACACAGAGACTGGTAGTGATAGACATAGAGACTGGAAGTGATAGACATAGAGACTTGTAGTGATAGACACAGAGACTGGTAGTGATAGACATAGAGACTGGTAGTGATAGACACAGAGACTGGTAGTGATAGACACAGAGACTGGTAGTGATAGACATAGAGACTGGAAGTGATAGACATAGAGACTTGTAGTGATAGACACAGAGACTGGTAGTGATAGACATAGAGACTGGAAGTGATAGACACAGAGACTGGTAGTGATAGACACAGAGACTTGAAGTGATAGACATAGAGACTGGTAGTGATAGACATAGAGACTGGTAGTGATAGACATAGAGACTGGTAGTGATAGACACAGAGATTGGTAGTGATAGACATAGAGACTGGTAGTGATAGACACAGAGACTTGTAGTGATAGACATAGAGACTGGTAGTGATAGACACAGAGACTGATAGTGATAGACACAGAGACTGGTAGTGATAGACACAGAGACTGGCAGTGGTAGACACAGAGACTGGTAGTGGTAGACACAGAGACTGGTAGTGGTAGGCACACAGACTGGTAGTGGTAGACACAGAGATTGGTAGTGGTAGACACAGAAATTGGTAGTTATGAGAAATGGAAGCAGCTACCAACGGTCAGGAAAACAACGTGCGAGGTAGGTTTGAGTAACAAGAAACGCCAACTCAAAGAATGGGTAACAGCAAAAATACTCACATAGATGGAAGAAAGACCAATAAGACACTCGTGGCATTACTCAACATGACAACTAGAGGCACTACAGCACAGAATGAATACACAAAGGTAAACAAAGAAGTAAAAAAGTGCATTAAGGTAGATAAGAAAAAATGCATTAGTCTGGTCATAGGCACCAAAGTCGCAGCAGCAAGACAAACCTTGAAAGGTCTGTGTGATACAATCAGAAACTTGTCAGGAAAATACCAACATAATAGACCAATTAAAAACAATTAGAGAAAAATGAAAAATATGACATTTGAAGAACATAAGAAACAATGTACGAAATACTTTGAAGAGGACCTAAATAGGCCAACACTAGTAAACTCACCTGCCATTTTACCTGCTGAAGAAGAACTTCAAATTAACTATGATAAGCCAAGTAAAGAAGAGATCAAGGAAGAAATTCTTCTTCTAAAGAATGGAGTAGTGACACAGCTAGACAAGACACTAGCTGGAGCTACTGAAGCAGACATTAAAGAATCCACAAAAATGTTTTTTTTCCAGTTTTATTAGAAATATATAGAGATACATAAAGTATTCAGAAAGAGCGAAGACAATGCAAGCTGGTTAAGTTACCAGAGAAAGGGCATTTACAAGAGCGTGACAATTACAGAGGAAAGATGCTCTTATCGGTAACTGGTAAAATGCTAAATAGAGTATTGAAAGACGAAAGGGGACGGCGTGGTCTAGTGGTTAAGTGGCACGGCTCACAACCCGAAGGTACTGGGTTCTATCCCCATCACAGCACCGGTCGTTACCCCGGGGAAGCAAACCCTTACAAAATGCAGGAGGAAGCAGACCCTTACATAAAATTCATGCTGAAGTCGGATGCACTGGGCCGACAAGCGCAAAATAAAAACCACAGTGCAACGCACACTCGCCTTGGGGAATAGAGAAATAAGGCGAAAGCATAAAAACAACAACAAAAAACACACAAAAAGAAAGAGGAAAAAAAACTGGATATCAAGCTAAGAGACGATCAAGCATGTTTCAGGGAAAGCAGATCATGTGCAGACCAGATAGCCACATCAGTCATTAGAATGAGATTCAGGTCTGTATATCAACTTTGTTGATTATGTAAAAAACCGTTGACAGCTTGGACAGAGATACGCTCAGAAAACTAAGACACAACATCTTCTCCACACCTTGTTATTTTGTCTGCGGCTTCATTGCTTTCAACATTGCAGTGGGAGGGGATCCACTGAATGACCAGCCTTAAGTGATGCTGATAGTTGCGCCAAAGAGCACGTTCATTGCCCGAGATCCACATGAGTTTTTTAGGATTGCTAATACTGACGCGGCGTCATTCAGGAACACTATGTCTTCTAAATGGATTTCTTCATCTTGGATTACAAGCTCATCAGTAACCTGCACTTCCTTTGCTTCTGCACGGAAGTTGTTGAAATATGATCTGGTTGTCAGTAATATATATATTTCTTCTCCGCTCCTTAGTTTGCAGGGATCCCTCCACCTCAATTGGGTGTGACTTTGTTAGCCGAGCCTTCTTATATACGTGTATCCATGTTTCTAGTGGGTAGACTCTCCTAATATATTCTTCCGTGATAAATGTCTTTTCTAAATCTCAGTTCCCTTCTTACCTATTCTCTCTATGGTTTCATGAGATTTTACTTTTTTCTATGGTGAAATTTGGGATGTTTGTTTTAGATCTCTAGCCACTGCCTGGCTTATGATTTGGTCTGCTCTTGCAAGTTCTTTTGTTTTTTATATGAAGTGGTTTATCTTTAATCTCCATCTTCCCGTGCGATTTATCTTGTCATATATTGGATGATCTGGGATTGATTTGATTGTATACCCATGCTGATGTGTGTTTTTTTTTCTCTCTGCGCGTCTCTATATTTTCCATTCTTGTGATGTTCTCCATTGCATTTACTGGTGTTCTTCTCATAGCTCTGGTGATTATATGTATGCCTTGGTTTTGGGTTGTCTTAATTTTTAGGAAGTTATTTTTTGTTGCTGCGGACTAAGCTGCTTCAACGTATTCTAGCACTAGTATTACATTACTTATGTACACTTTCTTTAGGGTGCCTGTGTCAGCTCCCCATGTTGAGCCTGATATCTTTCTCATTATGGCCATTCTGTTCTTAGCTTTGTTGTTAGTCCTACTTTTAAGATTACTTCTTGGGGTTTGGGAGATTGGAAAGAAGATCGTGTACGTTGTATTGGTTTCAATGATGCGAGTTGCCATTTCTTTGTCCATGTCTCTATTTTAATTAGGACATTTGGGTTTGGATCCTAGCTACAGGTATATATCTTAGGATGTATATAGCGCCAAGTCATATTCATTTAGTATACTGTCTACTGTTTTTTTTTTAAAAAGATTTCTGTGAGTATACCATTGATATAAATGAGAAGTGAGATATATGTCACCTCATCTTCGGTCAATCTGTTTTTACGAAAACCTCCTTGCTTGGGTATAAATAATTTTTTTGATTCCATATGCCAAGTTATTCTAGTGTTAAATTTTCATTCCATTAGTTTCCCCACGCAGCTGAGTAGACTAATAGGTCTGAAACTGCCTGGCTACATGTTGTCCTTCCTACGTTTACGGATGGGTACAGTCCTTGCCTCCTTCCACACTATGGGGACAGTTCTTTGTTTCCAGCTTGTGTTAAAGATGAGTAGCAGTTTGTTCTTCGTTACTTCTCCAATGTTGGAGAGCATTTCAATAGCTTTTTCCTGGTTAGTACCATTCCGTCATTTTGGGTATAGTCCTTGCCTCCTTCCACACTATGGGGACAGTTCTTTGTTTCCAGCTTGTGTTAAAGATGAGTAGCAGTTTGTTCTTCGTTACTTCTCCAATGTTGGAGAGCATTTCAATAGCTTTTTCCTGGTTAGTACCATTCCGTCATTTTGGGTATAGTCCTTGCCTCCTTCCACACTATGGGGACAGTTCTTTGTTTCCAGCTTGTGTTAAAGATGAGTAGCAGTTTGTTCTTCGTTACTTCTCCAATGTTGGAGAGCATTTCAATAGCTTTTTCCTGGTTAGTACCATTCCGTCATTTTGGGTATAGTCCTTGCCTCCTTCCACACTATGGGGACAGTTCTTTGTTTCCAGCTTGTGTTAAAGATGAGTAGCAGTTTGTTCTTCGTTACTTCTCCAATGTTGGAGAGCATTTCAATAGCTTTTTCCTGGTTAGTACCATTCCGTCATTTTGGGTATAGTCCTTGCCTCCTTCCACACTATGGGGACAGTTCTTTGTTTCCAGCTTGTGTTAAAGATGAGTAGCAGTTTGTTCTTCGTTACTTCTCCAATGTTGGAGAGCATTTCAATAGCTTTTTCCTGGTTAGTACCATTCCGTCATTTTGGGTATAGTCCTTGCCTCCTTCCACACTATGGGGACAGTTCTTTGTTTCCAGCTTGTGTTAAAGATGAGTAGCAGTTTGTTCTTCGTTACTTCTCCAATGTTGGAGAGCATTTCAATAGCTTTTTCCTGGGCAGTACCATTCCGTCATTTTCATCGCAACTGTTGGCTTGTAGCTGTTTTCGTTACTTAAGACCCTTGCTTGCTTCCAGAGCTTTTTGCTCTCTCTATTAAAGTTGAGAATTTTTGTATGCTCGTATCGTTCTTTCCTGCATGCTTGGTGGATTATATTTCTATATCGTACTGCATCTGCCTTGAGTGCGATTTTGCTTTCTTGATTTTAGTTATTTTCCGTTCTTTCTCCGTTAGTTGAAGTTTCATATGTTGTACTTCCGGTGACCAATATGGTTTGTAGTTTCTTCTCACGCATCATAGAATGTTCTACATTGGTGTCTTGAGAAAACGCTGATTACATTTTCCTGCCATCTTACCTACTTTCATGTGGTGGGTGCTGATGGACAGACAGTAAAGATCTGTACTTGTGGCAAACTTCTGCCAGTCTGCTTTCGTATAGTTTCTTATAGTGTAATGACTTGATTCGCTAGTTTATGGTAAGTTTGATGGGTCTGTTATCACTTTCTGGTAGAGGTGCGAGTACTGTTCTTTTGGATTCTTGGCATAGGTCGCCGGCAGTAAAAGCACAGTCAGGGGATGGTGATGATGACCATCGCATTGAATAGAACGTTGATGGACGATATGGGAGGTTTTTCAAGTTTGTGCCCCCTTGCATTGATCTTTGCATAACCCAGCCTCTCAGTCTGACTCCTATTATTATTATCCACTATCACTATGATTGCCTGGTCCATTACATTCATGGTTTCTAGAGCTAGATTGTTGGCGGACAGTATGGATTATATATTATTACTGTGCACTCCAATTGTTTCAGCTTCATCGTTGTTTTCCACTGAGATCATCTTTGATCGATATTTTGGTGTGGATACGTACACCACCCTTATGCCCATCCATATCCAGTCTGTTGGTTTCATATCTTTTTATGCAGGATCTGTGTTTGGGAATAAGATGGTTTTCTGGATGCAGGCAATATGTATTCCTACGTCTATTAGTCTTTTGGACAGTACTTCTTTTCTGTTTACAGCTTTCCTTTGCAACACCTGCAGGATTTGGATGGCAGACGTGTCAATGTGTCCATGGAAGGAGAGACGTGTCAATGTGTCCATGGAGGGAGAGACGTGTCAATGTGTACATGGAGGGAGAGACGTGTCAATGTGTCCATGGAGGGAGAGACGTGTCAATGTGTCCATGGAGGGAGAGACGTCAATGTGTCCATGGAGGGAGAGACGTGTCAATGTGTCCATGGATGGAGAGACGTGTCGTTACTTGTACTGGTACCGTATGGTTATAGCATCTAAGACCAATGGTATCAAAATTACGAATTCATTCCTGCATCTGTGCTGGTGCCAAATCGTGATGCATTGCATTCCTTTGGATTACACCAATGAGGCCGAGAGGGGGATCCTGCAGTTTGGGCAGCCTATGGTCTCCATATTTAGCGCCTAAGCCCTGGAGAGGCTACTCCAGATTGCTCTTGAGTGAAGACACAACATGGAAGCTGACAGTCTACGGGTTATAAGTCCCACCTTATTGGGATGGGGAAGGAAGGCCACGGGTCAGCTTCAGCAGTGAGAGGGATCATCGCTTACCATTTGTTGACTACCGCCCGCCTCAGCCGGGCAACCCCCGGTCAGTAGGGTGTCGATTCGCTAACATCTGCCTACTCCGGTGGGTGCTTGGAGCTTAGTGCATGCATGATAAGCGGATGTTTTTTGAA
Organism: Ariolimax columbianus; assembly: GCA_036924085.1. Taxonomy (NCBI): domain Eukaryota; kingdom Metazoa; phylum Mollusca; class Gastropoda; order Stylommatophora; family Arionidae; genus Ariolimax; species Ariolimax columbianus. The sequence continues at coordinate 136,775,454 of JAVGWX010000003.1, forward strand.
CCAAACAAAACCAAAAATGAAATGAAGACCTTATGATGTATCTCTGTATAGTCCGGGTCCTTGATGATCCTTGGATGAGATGCGTAGTGTCGTGGTTTCCAGCAACGAGCTCTTTTATTGGCACTTTTCGGTCCAACATTTCAATTATCAACAATTATTTCTTGCAGGTTCGCTTTGGTTTTCCCCAACCGGTCTGTCGATCAAACCTGCAAAACAGCAGGTTATTTATTGATACCATGTCTAAATATGGTTGAATGGGGTCTGACTGGCGGCCACACTGACAGTTGCTCCTTGTCAGAGAAGAGGCAGAAAATGTCCTATTTGGATTTTATGAGCCTGGCGTCGCCCTTCTCGTCCATCAGACTTTCACGTTGATAACTGCTCTCTCATCAACCACACCGTCGCTTAGCACGTTGATAACTGCTCTCTCATCAACTACACAGTCGCTTAGCACGTTGATAACTGCTCTCTCATCAACCACACAGTCGGTTAGCACGCTGATAACTGCTCTCTCATCAACCACACAGTCGCTTAGCACGTTGATAAGCCGTGGACTTGAGGTCATTTTCTCCATTGGCAGGGAACATTTTCAAACAGATATTGCGATCTAGGAATGGCGTTCCGTTTGGACATTTCCTTGTTGTGTTCGTTAGGGCCCTTAGTTCAAGGTTTTCCAGCTTCATGAGCCCGAACTTTGAGTAGAGGGGTCTTAGTTGGATTGTCTTCCTGGACCTTTGAGTCCCACCTGTCCGACTGCTACCATTCTTATTCTGGCCTCTCGCCAGCGACCTACCTGGCTTAGGTGGCCCTACCAGGAACATACGCTCCTGCCAGCATTCGCTCCCGCCAACATACGCTCCTGTCATCATAACTCACTTGGTCACCGTGGTGGCTCTTAAACCCCCACCGCATCTCGACAAGGTGATGTCATCGTGAGATGTGAAGTAGAAAGTTTTCTCTAGAAGTTTGAAGTAGAAAGCTTTCTCTAGAAGTGAGCAGAGTGTTTCTCTAGAAGTGAAGAGTAAAAAGTTTTCACTAGAAGTGAAGAGTAGAGAGTTTTCTCTAGAAGTGAGGAGTAGAGAGTTTTCTCTAGAAGTGTGGAGTAGAAAGTTTTCTCTAAGAGTATGATGTATGAGGCGTGTTAAAATGAAACCGGACCAAACTGCAACAAGTGAACATACGTACGATGCGCATGATGACGTCACTTCTGGTGTATACAGCACATGTACCAACCGTCAAGTTTGCAAAATTTCATTATTCTCCGACTTATAATTTCCGCAGCAGACCGTTGAAAACATGGCGGGTGTGATACAGAGTCCGCCCAGAGTTGATCAGCGAGCGGTGATTCGGTTCCTAACAGCTGAAGGATGTCGACCAGCTGACATTCATCGAAGAATGCAGGCAGTGTATGGTGACAAAAGTGTGTCGAAGACAACAGTGAAGAACTGGACAACGATGTTTAAAGAAGGACGCGAGTTAACGAAAGATCTTCCGAGACCAGGCCAGGCGCATATTGTTGCGTCAGAAGATGCCATCGCCAAATTGATGCAGTAATTCGGGTGGACCGTCACCGGAGCTTACGTTCGCTAGCAGAGAAATTCGCTGGGTCGTTAGGGACAGTTCAAATGGTGGTTAGCAAGAAATTGAAGTATCGGAAGGTGTGTTTACAATGGGTACCTCGGTTGTTGATCAACCACAATAAGGAAGAACGCATGGGATGTAGTTTGAACCACTAGCTGGGATACGAAGAGGAGGGTGATTTATTTTTGTTTTTAAGCATAGTAGCAGATGAACACGCCTCGATGGACATTCTTCAGCTGTTAGAAACCGAATCACCGCCCGTTGATCAACTCTGGATGGATTCCTATCACACCCGCCATGTTTTCAACGGTCTGATGATGAAACTATGAATAGAAGGATAATGAAATTTTGCAAACTTGACGGTTGGTATGTCCTGTATACACCAGAAGTGACATCATCATGCGCGTCGTACGTATGTTGACTTGGTGCAGTTAGTTCCGGTTTCTTTTGAACACACCTCATAGAAAGTTTTCTCTAGAAGTGTGGATTAGAACGTTTTTCTCTAGAAGTAAGTTCTAGAAAGTTTTTTTTCCAAAAGTGGGATGTAGAATGTTTTCCCTAGAACTAAGATGTAGAATGTTTTCCCTAGAACTAAGATGTAGACTGTTTTCCCTAGAACTAAGATGTAAAATGTTTTGTCTAAAAGTATGATGTAGAATGTTTTCTCTATAGGTATGATGTAGAAATGTTTCTATAAAAGTGGGATGTAGAAAGTATTCTCTACAAATGTGTGAAGGTTAAAGCATTTTCTAGAAGTGTGGTGTAGAAAGTTTTTCTACAGAATTGTGAAGTAGAAAGTTTTCTCTAGAAACTAATGTTTTAAAATATATCATTATGATGTTGATTCCAATGGTTGATTTCCACCTGGAGAAATTACTGGGCTGAGAAATAAAGGGCACTTGTCCATACAGTCACTACACAGTGTACAGCCTAGGTTATAATTTATACTTTAAATATAAAAAGCATGCCGTATCGTACATATGTTTTGAATTCATGTCCCAATGGTCAGAAAACTGATATACAAACGTTCGGCCACTCGCCTGTCCCATGTAGAACAATTTCCCGTATATGATACACGAATAAAATAGTTAATATATTGTTTTTCCTGGGAGCGAGAGAAGAAGAAAAACAAGAAGTAGAAGAACAAAATGAAGACCAATAAGAAGATAAAGAAGAAGTTAACAAGAACAAAAAGAAGAACAAGAAAGGTATTTTTGTTTTGTTTTGTGTCGTTATAACTAAGAATGTTTTTAATACTTGTTGTGTTAGTTCGCGTGTGATTTGGACACTCCATATTTACCGTTTCGTTCTTCGTTCTGCGATTATGTAGGCCTTCAACTTTGTCTAGATTACAACAGTGAGCTTCACTCGACACCAGGTGTTTCAAATCATGTTTCTCTCGTTCTCGGTGACTCAGTTTTCTCATTCAGCGCCGTTCGTTCCTCTTTCCGCGCGTGTGTGTACACAAACGAGACATCTTACCGACACTTCTATTATCCTACCGTATCTTTGAGCAAAGTGTACAGCGAGTACCCATCTACAATTCTACTCACTATTTTGCCCTCGTTCTGGTACTCTATTCCTGGTGTGTTTGTTTAATTCCATTTCCGTTTCTTGTTTCCAATTGTTAATGTTTCTATTGTACATATTGATCAGTTTGAGGGAAAGAATACGCCTATAACTTCTCAATAGTAGGAAACTGTCAAATTCAAAGGAAGGACACACATGCACGCACACGCGATGAGTAAAGTTAGAGTGGAATAATTACCCGGTTTTAAAGATTGTCTTTGACGCAATGATACAGGAATAACAATTATAATAACCCGTTTTCTCGAGAATCTAAAAAGGAAAAGTGAATAAAAAGAAGATAATAATAATAATAAGATAATAATAAGAAGATATTTCTATTATGATTTGCCCCCAGTACGTCTTGTTTACTTTCACAAACCACCAGCTCCTTTATCTCTTTGTTAACGATCTTTTATCTGTGTTAGCGACCTTTTGTCTGTGTGTTAACGACGCTTTATCTGTGTGTTAACGATCTTTTGTCTGTGTGTTAACTATTTTTTATCTGTATGTTAACGATCTTTTCTCTGCATGTTAACGATCTTTTCTCTGTGTGTTAACGATCTTTTCTCTGTATGTTAACGATCTTTTCTCTGCATGTTAACGACCTTTTCTCTGAATGTTAATGACCTTTTCTCTGTATGTTAACGATCTTTTCTCTGCATGTTAGCGAATTTTTCTCTGAATGTTAACGACCTTTTCTCTGAATGTTAACGACCTTTTCTCTGAATGTTAACGACCTTTTCTCTGAATGTTAACGACCTTATCTCTGTATGTTAACGATCTTTTTATGTGTATTAACAACCTTTTCTATGTATGTTAACGATCTTTTTATGTGTGTTAACAACCTTTTCTCTGAATGTTAACGATATTTTTATGTGTGTTAACAACCTTTTCTCTGTATGTTAACGATCTTTTTATGTGTGTTAACAACCTTTTCTCTGAATGTTAACGATATTTTTATGTGTGTTAACAACCTTTTCTCTGTATGTTAACGATCTTTTTATGTGTGTTAACAACCTTTTCTCTGTATGTTAACGGTTTTTTTTATGTGTGTTAACGACCTTGTCTCTGTATGTTAACGTTCTTTTCTCTGTATGTTAACGATTCTTTTATGTGTGTTAACGACGTTGTCTCTGTATGTTAAAGATCTTTTTTTGTATGTTAACGACCGTTTCTCTGGCTTTTAACGACATTTTCTCTGTGTGTTAACGATCTTTTTTTATGTGTGTCAACGTTTTTGTCTAATTTAGACATTAAATCGTCTGAACAACACTAACACAAAAAACTAGATGGACGTTATCATAGATGTCTCTTCGTCAGGTAAAAAAACAAACAAAAAAAAACAACAAAGAAAATGAAGATTGGTATTAAAATGCAAAATAATATTGATATTATTGTAAAACATTCCAAGCAAAAATATGTGCACTTACTTGCCTACAGGGAGCATGTTGACAGAGGCGACTAACTGTGTGACATGTCGTCAGAGGCGACTGTGTGACATGTCGTCAGAGGCGACTAGCTATGTGACATGTCGTCAGAGACGACTAACTGTGTGACATGTCGTCAGAGGCGACTAACTATGTGACATGTCGTCAGAGGCGACTGTGTGACATGTCGTCAGAGGCGACTAGCTATGTGACATGTCGTCAGAGACGACTAACTGTGTGACATGTCGTCAGAGGCGACTAACTATGTGACATGTCGTCAGAGGCGACTAACTGTGTGACATGTCGCCAGAGGCGACTAACTATGTGATATTTCGTCAGAGGCGACTAATTGTGTAACATGTCGCCAGAGGCGACTAACTATGTGACATGTCGTCAGAGGCGACTAACTGTGTGACATGTCGCCAGAGGCGACTAACTATGTGACATGTCGTCAGAGGCGACTGTGTGACATGTCGTCATAGGCGACTAACTATGTGACATGTCGTCAGAGGCGACTGTGTGACATGTCGTCAGAGGCGAGTGTGTGACATGTCGTCAGAGGCGACTAACTATGTGGCATGTCATCAGAAGCGACTAACTGTGTGACTTAGCATAGCGCCGACCATGGCTGGTGGTTTGTTTAGAACAGCATAGATGACGCCTAACAGGCTGCTGGTCTACTTTGCTCTAGTGTTTGAATCTATTAAGATGGACTCCTACACCGGTTAAACCCTACGCAGCACTTGTCCCAACGCAATGGAGTAATAAGCTGCTCGAGCCTAGCCCACTAAGCTGGAAATCCTCCTCCCGGCTACATCCAGCTCATAACAGAGCTGAGACCTAAACAGGGCTATCCGCTCCTATAGAAGTACAGGTCGACTAAGAACGTAGAACTGCAAATTAATCGACGGACTTTATTGTTCCAATTATCTTTTGTCTGTTCTCCTACTCTCTTTAAAAGAAGACATATTTTCTCCACATCACTGACATGTCATGCAGAGCATATTGTAATAATCATAACCCAGTTTATGGGCAGCTGTAATAAAGCAGTAATCTTGACACAAAACTTGCTCAACCTGGGAACATAGTGTCAAGTTTAGCCTGGGGACATAGTGTAAATTTCAGCTAAAGTGTATCTCTGGCCTGCGCTACTAGTAAGCGTGTGAATAGTAAGCCGTCAGCTGTTTGTGCACCTGTGGCAATAACATAGAACCTTAGACTAAATAGATAATTAAGTGAATAATGCGTTTGTAGTATGTTTTATGAGCGTACGTGTAGCAATCTGGTTACATCGCTGTTTTCTTACGCTAAATGTGCACAGTCTAATCCTAGCTCCACTTTACTCAACTGTAAATGCCTACCTGACTTTCTGAAAGAAAATGTAACGATAAAAGTGACTCGGTGTGCCTTCCATCCCTTTCCTTAAAAAAGAGCTATGAGGCATACATGGAAGTCTCTAAAACTTCATCCTCGATGGCAATATTTCTTAATGGACCACCGTTTTAGTATGTATTATAATTACTATCACCTTTCATCATCTCTTTTCTCTCACTTTTTCTTGACTCATTGTATTTCGAGAAGCAGTAACGAAGCTGCTTTAAAGAGGCCCTGGGTGTGTTTTGTAAAGAAACTAGGAATATCTCTCAAAATGAGTTTAGATCTTCCTCATAATTAAAGTAGATCTGTCTTAAATCTGTGTCATCATATAGTATTGAATTCGTCTTACAATGATACTGGATTTGTCTAATAATAATAATAATAATAATTCGTTGATTGTTGTCGATGAGGACTACCCACATCATTACATGCCATAAGGCAACCTTGAGTTTGTGTGTGCGTTCATGACCGATTAAGCCAATTTGAGCAGTCACACGACTGGCAAACGTAGTTAGCAGTTGTCTCCTATTTTTTCTGCTCTTAACTTTCTGATTGCACGTCAATCCTGGGATGCCTGGATATGGAGACCATCGCTGAATTCAACGCCCTCTGTGACTGTTCTCTTTCACATTGAGCGATTGTGAGCCAGGTTCCCCCAGGTTTTAATGTCTATTTGACAGCACTTAAGGAACACCTTCAAGTGTCATTGAAACGGTTTTTTTTTTTGGACGTCATTGTCGTCATTTTCCTCCACTCAGTTCGCTATACAGGAAGCCTTTCGTTTGACATTCACCCTTTGCAATTGAGATTTTTGCAAAAGGCCATGAAAACTTTCCATGTTGGTTCTGGACAGCACTTCAGTATCTGTTGTATGGTCCTGCCAGAGTACATGCAATATGCTTCTCAGACAGTTCATGTGAAAATGAAAATGTTAAAAATGTGTCTAATAATGATAACAAATATGTCCTATAATAACAATGGGCTTTCCTCATATTGACAGTGGGTGTGCTTTTTAATGGCACTGGATATGCCTAGAAATTGGAATGGGCCTGCGTCATAATGATAATATCCTGGTCCTATGATGACGTTTGGAATTTGCCTTATGATGACGTTTGGAATTTGCCTTATGATGACGTTTGGAATGTCTTATGATGACGTTTGGAATGTTTATGATGACGTTTGGAATCTGCCTTATGATGACGTTTGGAATCTGTCTTATGATGTCGTTTGGAATCTGCCATATGATGACGTTTGGAATCTGCCTTATGATGACGTTTGGAATCTGCTTTATGATGACGTTTGGAATCTACCTTATGATGACGTTTGGAATCTACCTTACAATTAGAATGGATCTGTTTTACAATAAGTCCTAGAATGTGCGTATGTGGATAATGTTCCAACTCTGAAGTCTTGATCAGGGCTATGCTCTCTGTCATTCTTGAGCTGCTACATAGAGCCCATATCAGATGAACTAGACATGTTGTTAGCATCCACGAAGAGACATTTGTGTCGTGAGCTCAGAGCAGGCATAATAAACTATACAAGAACTCTATGAACGTATCTGAACAGTTTTCTCATAGACGTCACTTCCCAGGGGCTGCTTGGGCCGAACCGTTCAGTTTGGCACACTTCCATCCCACCCGATGATCACATCGCCGAGAAGCGACTCATCATTGTGACGTAGAAAAGGCAAGCCACATAAAAGGACGGACTGCAAGACGACCCAATCAGCGACGCTGCCCACGTGTGCCCCTCGTGCGGTAGAATATTGGTCTCTCATCGGACCGTGCAACCATATCCGGCCATCTTTGCTTGAGATGGGCAGCTATTATTATTAGACGATGTTGTATAACGATTCATTGAATCTGTATGATGTCATAGAAACTCGGTCGTAGAGTCCATCTAACATCTAATGATGAGTCCTAGAATCTCAGTCGTAGTCCATCTAATGATGAGTCCTATAATCTCAGTCGTAGAGTCCATCTAATGATGAGTCCTAGAATCTCAGTCGAAGAGTCCATCTAATGATGAGTCCTAGAATCTCAGTCGTAGAGTCCATCTAATGATGAGTCCTAGAATCTCAGTCGTAGTCCATCTAATGATGAGTCCTAGAATCTCAATCGTAGAGTCCATCTAATGATGAGTCCTAGAATCTCAGTCGTAGAGTCCATCTAATGATGAGTCCTAGAATCTCAGTCGTAGAGTCCATCTAATGATGAGTCCTAGAATCTCAGTCGTAGAGTCCATCTAATGATGAGTCCTAGAATCTGAGTCGTAGAGTCTATCTAATGATAAGTCATAGAATCTGAGTCGTATGAGTGCATCAATGTTTGTATTTATGCATCAATGTTTGTATGTGTGCATCAATGTTTGTATTTGTGCATCAATGTTTGTATTTGTGCGTCAATGTTTGTTGTTGTGCAGCAATGTTTGTATTTGTGCAATAATGTTTGTATTTGTTCATCAATGTTTGTATTTGTGCATCAATGTTTGTATTTGCGCATCAATGTTTATATTTGTGCAGCAATGTTTGAATTTGTGCATCAATGTTTGTATTTGTGCATCAATGTTTGTATTTGTGCAGCAATGTTTGTATTTGTTAAGCACTATTTGTATTTGTGCAGCAATGTTTGTATTTGTTAAGCACTATTTGTATTTGTGCATCAATGTTTGTATTTATGCATCAATGTTTGTATGTGTGCATCAATGTTTGTATTTGTGCATCAATGTTTGTATTTGTGCATCAATGTTTGTATGTGTGCATCAATGTTTGTATTTGTGCATCAATGTTTGTATTTATGCATCAATGTTTGTATGTGTGCATCAATGTTTGTATTTGTGCATCAATGTTTGTATTTGTGCATCAATGTTTGTATTTGTGCAGCAATGTTTGTATTTGTTAAGCACTATTTGTATTTGTGCATCAATGGTTGTATTTGTGCAGCAATGTTTGTATTTGTGCAGCAATGTTTGTATTTTCACCCGCCAATGCCTGTATTTATGCCCGCCATTGTGGGATTTTATGAGTGTCCCTGTAGGAGCATGTGGCAATAGGTTCATTGCTGTATCACATTATGTATGTGTGTGTGACCGACTGTGTTTATGCTAGCTAGTGCTTGCTGCTAATCGAATATTCTATATGTCAGAAGTATAGTATAGTATAGATTTACGCCGGTGTGTTGTCGGACCCAGTATAGAGACCAACAAATAATAACTGTAACCTACGAGACAACTAATGAGAGTGTGGTGTGTTCCGGCTACCCAAACTGTAGGCACTATAAGCCACGGACATATCAACAGATATGAACTATCTGAAATAGTTGAAGATATTTGTTCCACTGGCAGCTGAATGGATTTGATTTGCTAAATGAAGTAGAAGCTCTGAGTATTTTATGGATCCTTTAGAGTATTCATTGGGGACATTTGGTTTAGTTATACTTAACCTTGATCATGTGTGGCCTTACCATACCTTATATATGTATGCCCGTGAGTCTATCTGTCTATCTATCTATCTATCTATCTATCTATCTATCTATCTATCTATCTATCTATCTATCTATCTATCTATCTATCTATCTATCTATCTATCTATCTATCTATCTATCTATCTATCTATCTATCTATCTACCTATCTATCTATCTATCTATCTATCTATCTATCTATTTATATATCTATCTATCTTATCTATATATCTATCTATTTATCTATCTATCTTCAGTCCATATATGTCGTTAGACGTCGTGGGAACGTGTGACCTCCGTTGTTTCATATTTTTTGGCAGGTGAAAATCCGTTGGTGACTTCCCAGGTCAATTCAAGCATCTGTTAGCCCCTGGAATATACAATCGCCTATTTTTGGGACTGGTGAAGGTGGACGCGTAAATTAGAATAAGGTAGACCAGCAGCCTGTTATGCGCCATCTATGCCGCTCAGCTAACCCCATAACCAAGACCTGATGTTATAGCCATCCATTCTCCCTTTTTGCGACATATTCTCTGTCGGGCGAATATCCTAGAATAATTGGAATAAATTTGTAACTGCAATTGTTCCCGAGCAGCGGCCGTTATACCTACTCTTTTCGATTTCCAACTGCTAAGGTATATTTTAACATGTTCACCACTGAACACGAGTGTCTGATCTCACTACTCAGAAATCAGGGGAAATAGTTACCTTGAGTATCAGACTTTATAGTTTGGAATGAAAACACACAGAGAACAGGCAAATGTTTATGAGAATAAATGTAACTAACGATAATTAGATTGCGCAGAGAAGATTTTGAATCATACATACTTTGATGTTGTTGTTGCTTTATGAGCCACTCGTACTTATATGTCCACTCTTGGCGACGTACACACTTTGGTAGCAATATAGACAAATTAGAAGGGAGGAACAGATACATATATCAAAACAGGAATAGAAGATTGATGATATTCCATCGTATTGAGGGAACGTAAGGAACGGTTTGTCCAGCGTGTAAAAGCTATTTATCGGACGGGAGCATGGGCGTTAGATCACACTCTTCTTTTTCACCTTCTATCACCCAGGGGTACATAGGGCATCAACCAACCCTCTCTTCCTCATCCCTTCTATCAGCCAGGGGTACATAGGTCATCAATCAACCCTCGCCAAGCAGCTTTGTCTTATGCCATTTTTTCCACTTCCTTCCAGCTTAGTTTTCTCCTTAGTTTTCTAATTGATTGTCTCTAGTGATGGTTGGAATTCTCTCCTCAGTTTTCTAATTTCTCTAAAAGTTTGTTTCTTTCCCATGTTGCTGGAGTGTTTCGATTTTGCTGCAAGTGTTTGTTTTGAATTCTTTCTTGCTTTTCCTGATCTTTCTTCTGATTTCTCAAGTGTAATCTCTGTATTCAACGCTATTGTAGTTAAATCTCCGGCGTTAAATATGAAGGACACACATTAAGGAATCAGGATACTATATAGTATTTCAATGCAGTGTTTCTACTAGAGTCAATAAGCAACGAGAAGTAGAGTGTGGCCGAAAGACACATGGAGAAGATAGCTCGAACACTGGGATGGATGGAACTGGCCACCGGAATACGATACGATGACTTGGTACAGGCAACATAGGATAAGGGGACTTGGTACGGGCAACATAGGATAGGGAGACTTGGTACGGGCAACATAGGATAGGGAGACTTGGTACGGGCAACATAGGATAGCAGGACCTGATACGGGCAACATAGGATAGCAGGACTTGGAATGGGCAACATAGGATAGCAGGACTTGGTACGGCAACATAGGATAGCAGGACTTGGTACGGGCAACATAGGATAGCATGACTTGGTACGGCAACATAGGATAGCAGGACTTGGTACGGGCAACATAGGATAGGGGGACTTGGTACGGGCAACATAGGACAGGGGGACTTGGTACGGGCAACATAGGATAGCAGGACTTGGAATGGGCAACATAGGATAAGGGGACTTGGTATGGGCAACATAGGATAGGGGGACTTGGTACGGCAACATAGGATAGAAGGACTTGGTACGGCAACATAGGATATGGGGACTTGGTACAGGCAACATAGGATAGCAGGACTTGGTACGGCAACATAGGATATGGGGACTTGGTACGGGCAACATAGGATAGCAGGACTTGGAATGGGCAACATAGGATAAGGGGACTTGGTATGGGCAACATAGGATAGGGGGACTTGGTATGGGCAACATAGGATAGCAGGACTTGGAATGGGCAACATAGGATAGGGGGACTTGGTATGGGCAACATAGGATAGCAGGACTTGGTACGGCAACATAGGATAGCAGGACTTGGTACGAGCCACATAGGATATGGGGACATGCTACGGGCAACATAGGATAGCAGGACTTGGAATGGGCCACATAGGATATGGGGACATGGTACGGGCAACATAGGATAGCAGGACTTGGAATGGGCCACATAGGATATGGGGACATGGTACGGGCAACATAGGATGGCAGGATTAGATACGGGCAACATAGGATAGCAGAACTTGGTACGAGCAACATAGGATATGGGGACTTGGTACGGGCAACATAGGATATGGGGACTTGGTATGGGCAACATAGGATAGGGAGACTTGGTTACGGCGGCACACGCTAAGAGGACTTGGAACGAGCTACAGAGGAAAGGGGGGACTGGGTACGGGCAACACAGGATAGGATGACTTGGAACCTATGTGCCTCGGACTTCCTCGCGGCTCTCAGTACTCACCTGTCTTACCTGTGTGCCTCGGACTTCCTCGCGGCTCTCAGTACTCACCTGTCTTACCTGTGTGCCTCGGACTTCCTCGCGGCTCTCAGTACTCACCTGTCTTACCTGTGTGCCTCGGACTTCCTCGCGGCTCTCAGTACTCACCTGTCTTACCTGTGTGCCTCGGACTTCCTCGCGGCTCTCAGTACTCACCTGTCTTACCTGTGTGCCCCGAACTTCCTCGCGACTCTCAGTACTCACCTGTCTTACCTGTGTGCCCTGAACTTCCTCGCGGCTCTCAGTACTCACCTATATAACCTTTGTGTCCTGGACTTCCTCGCAGTCGTCACCTATGTTTTTCCACATCTAGATAGTAAAACTAGCAACATCCATCCCCAGAGCCAAGAGTGACCGTTAACATTTGAACATTCATCTTCACAACGTTAGACGGGAAATTGTCGAATACAGACACGAGACACTACAAATAATTTGTAAGTGGGTTGTGAAATACAGTTAAACGGATCAATCCAAACAAGGCGTGCGGGATCTGGTGTTCTGTTCTTTCTACAGCTCGATAGTGGAGACTAAAATCACAAGCGTTATCCTCGATAGGTTTGCCTTTGAAATACGGGGCATGTGTCAGTGTCAAGGTATAACATTGGATCGCATGTCATGTATGTGTCATGTCGATAAAACCTGACAGAAATAACAACACTGATATGAACCTACCATCAATTAACCATATTAGTTGTTGATTATGGGGGGGGGGGGGGGGGTGAGGGGGTTGGGGGGGGGGGGGGGCTAACTCGAAGTCGCCTTGGGAAATACTGGAAAAGTGTCAAAGCCTAAGGAATACGATTGGCCTGAGTCCCCTTTTGAGAAGATGTGGTACATGCGTAGACTTCTTTCGGAACATTACAGACACACGATGATCTAGACCAAAGCATATCTTTGAGCAATGGCACACATGAAACATCCGCTAAGCATTAACACTGCAGATATCAAGAAAACCATCATGAGTGGTGTAGCGTGTGGGACACCGAGAACGACATGAGTTGTGTAGCGTGTGTGACACCGAGAACGACATGAGTGGTGTAGCGTGTGTGACACCCAGAACGACATGAGTTGTGTAGCGTGTGTGACACCCAGAACGACATGAGTTGTGTAGCGTGTGTGACACCCAGAACGACATGAGTTGTGTAGCGTGTGTGACACCCAGAACGACATGAGTTGTGTAGCGTGTGTGACACCCAGAACGACATGAGTTGTGTAGCGTGTGTGACACCCAGAACGACATGAGTTGTGTAGCGTGTGTGACACCCAGAACGACATGAGTTGTGTAGCGTGTGTGACACCCAGAACAACATGAGTTGTGTAGCGTGTGTGACACCCAGAACGACATGAGTTGTGTAGCGTGTGTGACACCCAGAACGACATGAGTTGTGTAGCGTGTGTGACACCCAGAACGACATGAGTTGTGTAGCGTGTGTGACACCCAGAACGACATGAGTTGTGTAGCGTGTGTGACACCCAGAACGACATGAGTTGTGTAGCGTGTGTGACACCCAGAACGACATGAGTTGTGTAGCGTGTGTGACACCCAGAACGACATGAGTTGTGTAGCGTGTGTGACACCGAGAACGACATGAGTGGTGTAGCGTGTGTGACACACAGAACGACATGAGTGGTGTAGCGTGTGTGACACCGAGAACGATTTGACAATTTACGAAAGTTGTGACTAGTCAAAGGTGAAGGATTAATCTATGTTTCCGAGAAATTGACAGAATATCATTAAACATGTTGACCTTAGGCAAAGTAATGCAGGTATTAAAGTTATGACAGAATATCATCGAAACATGTTGACCTTAGGCAAAGTAATGCAGACACTAAAGTTATGAGAAAGCAGAAATTGAGTTCAAACAGGCATTATGGAATACTCGTGGGAAAACAGATGCTGGTGTACAATCGATGGATCATTAATGCGTAATCAATTATCATAAAGAGATTGTTATGTTAGACTGTGAGACAAAACTGTCCCTGGACAGAGCGCGACATACTAAATAACAATCTTCAGTTTGCGAATAAACATTGAAGCAGATAATGCATTTCTGAGGTGGATCGCTGATACATCATTCATCCGAGTGGTTCTCATATCTGATGCTCAGTCCATGCTTCGGAAGGCTCATAAGGGATGTTTACGGTATGAATGGGTGGTAGTCGTAGGGGCTTCAAGCCGTCGGCGCCATGTTAGTCTGCGGTCCCGACTGTATTCACGGTTTGTCATACATTGGCAAACATCCATTAGTTATCGGTAAATTGCAGCGTCATCAGAAATCAGTATACACACAAATGGAGAGAAGATAACAACGATAGCAGTAAACCAAACAAAATTCAACAACTCAAAAGAAACGAACAAACTACCCGATTTCGCATGATAACTGGTTACTGCAGACTACTAGAACATCTATACGACTAAATATTCCACATGCCGATGAATGTCCATATGGAACAGGGGGCCAGAACCCTAAACACATTCTACAGTTATGCCCACCCTATCAGAAATCATATACCAGACCTGGCCAGAGGGTGCAGAGCTGAGACAAAAGCTGTGGGGCAGCCGCTCCGACCAGGTGAAGACTACAGACTGGGGAACATCATAGGGGAACTGAGACGCTAGTCCGGTCAGACACAAGGTAATGACCAGGACGTCGCGTCAGAGTCAGGCACAACATGCTGACCAAGTTGTCGCTTCAGGGTCAGGCACAATGTACTGACCAAGTTGTCGCTTCAGGGTCAGGCACAACGTACTGACCAAGGCGTCGCGTCAGGGTCAGGCACAACCTACGGACCAAGACCACAACCCCTCTTTCATGTATCGTTGCCTGGAAACAGTTGTTTTCAAGGCAGTCTAGCTGACGAGATATGGATCGACGTGATCCCCGTAGTAGTGAGCGTCACACAGATGAAGCCAAGCGTAGCACAACAGTCTGGGGGACGACGGTCCACCTTCATCAGCACGTTGAGGATGTGCGTAAAGCTACTACAATCTGCCACTTAATGCCCTTGTCATGACACACAAAAGAGTAAAGTTACTCATTGTCGTCATTAAACAACAAAAAACAACAACAATGGCGACTGACCTGCAGATATAGCATGACCAAAGATACTGAACCCAGAGACATAGAAGGAACGGCGTCCTTCACCATTTCGCTCCAGTCTGAAGCACATGTTTCAGCTGCAGCTTGTTGCACGGGTTGTTTATAATGGCAATGTGTTGTTACATGATAAGGTTGGCAAGTTTAACCTTCAATTTGTAGTTTTGTTGGTTTCATCCCGATCACCACTCGGATGCCAAGTGAGCATACAGTTCAGTTCATCCCGTAACCCATCACGTTATTGGGGCACACTTGAAGACACTCCCAAAATCCCACGCCATTTTTCTCTGTCTGCCGCCGCCTGTCGTATCTCATCGGAACGAAGGCTTGCCCACTCAGTGATGTTGTCCACCCACCTCTTCCTTGGACGTCATCACCCTCTCTGTCCCAGTATGGAACCAAAGAGTATCGAGTTGGTTATTCTGTTGGACCTCGCGACGTGCCCGCACCAGGCCATCTTTCGTCTTTTCATTGTTGTGAACAGATCTTCAAAAGGACCAATAGCGTCTTCAACTCTCTGTCTTATTTCTACGTTCGTGACACGATCTTTATAAATAGATCCTAATGAGCATACGGAAGTCAATTAATGGCCGCCTTTTAGTTAACGAAACTAAGCGATGAGTCAGCAATACTCATGCTGCAGGACTTAAGCGTGGGTCGATGTGGGAGTCGGGCCTGCGAGGAAGAATCTGGGACGTGTTCAACATCTAGATCTTGGAGTGGTTCCTGAGAGAAGGAAACTGGTGCGTTTACAGCATCTAGATTTTGGAGTGACACCTGTAATGACAGAACTGGAGATTTTACAGCATCTAGATTTTGGAGTGACACCTGTAATGACAGAACTGGAGATTTTACGGCATCTAGATTTTGGAGTGACACCTGTAATGACAGAACTGGAGATTTTACAGCATCTAGATTTTGGAGTGACATCTGTAGTGACGGAACTGGAGCGTTTACAGCATCTAGATTTTGGAGTGACATCTGTAATGACAGAACTGGAGCGTTTACAGCATCTAGATTTTGGAGTGACATCTGTAATGACAGAACTGGAGCGTTTACAGCTTCTAGATTTTGGAGTGACACCTACAAGGACATAACTGGAGCGTTTACAGCATCTAGATTTTGGAGTGCCATCTGTAATGACAGAACTGGAGCGTTTACAGCTTCTAGATTTTGGAGTGACACCTACAATGACATAACTGGAGCGTATTCAACATCAAGAAAGTTAATGGAACCATTAGTATCCATATTATTACAATCTGCTGAAAGATGAAGAGCATCTACGAGTCATCCCGGACTGCCGTGATGCCGATTGAACATAACATAAAAAGATAACGAGCCGTTATTCAAAGTTCTTGTTCATAAGTGATATCTTATTTAGTTACTTACGTATCGTTTCTATGTTGTTTATGAGTGCCGTCCTACGCAGTTATTTGTGTATCGATTCTATGTTGTTTATGAGTGCCGTCCTACGCAGTTATTTGTGTATCGATTCTATGTTGTTTATGAGTGCCGTCCTACGCAGTTATTTGTGTATCGATTCTATGTTGTTTATGAGTGCCGTCCTAAGCAGTTATTTGTGTATCGATTCTATGTTGTTTATGAGTGCCGTCCTAAGCAGTTATTTGTGTATCGATTCTATGTTGTTTATGAGTGCCGTCCTAAGCAGTTATTTGTGTATCGATTCTATGTTGTTTATGAGTGCCGTCCTAAGCAGTTATTTGTGTATCGATTCTATGTTGTTTATGAGTGCCGTCCTAAGCAGTTATTTGTGTATCGATTTTATGTACACTTATGACTGCCACTAAAAATAGCTATTTGTACAACCTAGTCCGCCTGTAATTAAGTCAAAAATAGCTAATGTGTTTATCAGGCAGATGGAGCGGCACACCCCGTTAAAAATGTTGATATGAGACTCACGATTGATGTAATTAGACAAGTAATGCTACACACTATCCATTATATTACCAAAAGCATGAACTCATATATGTTGTTTAAATAAAAACCAACATTCTTATAAGATATTGTTGTTAAATGTACCAAATCAAAGATTACCATTTTAACAACTTTTTTTTCTTATTTAAAAACTGTACGATCAGCACGTTTCTAGATTGTTGTTTCTTCTTCTTCTTCTGCGTACACAGTCAGACAGTAACCATTATTTTTTCGAAAAAAGCGGCGGTCATCCTGAGACTCTCGCCACTACCATAGAGCTTGTCTTGCAGTTCCACTGGCAATGGCCACATCTGCTCTCTCTGATCCCCGTATGTCGGGCAGTTCTGCAGCAGATGTTCAGTGGTCATTTTACCAGTACCGCACGGGCATTCGTCGGTACACCCTATCTTCAATTTGTTGAATAGGTGGTACCTCAGTCTATTGTGGCCAGTGCGAAGTCTGAAGACAACGACCTGCTCTCTTCTGTTCAACTGGTAATAGGCATCGTTTTTGGTGTAACCAGTATGTTCGGTTTCCCATTTGGTCATGTACCTGGCTTTGATAAGCCGTTTTGACTCTTCGTACGTCATACTGGTATCTGTTTGTGGTAGCCTTGCACCTTCTTTTGCCAGTCTGTCTGCCTCCTCGTTGCCTTGGATGTTGCAGTGTGACGGAACCCACTGTACCACTACCCTTTTTGGTGCGGACAGCTGGCACAGTTTGCAGAGTGCTGCTCTTAAGTCATTAAGCTCAGTGTTTTTCTGGCTTTTTAGCGCTGTGACTACGGCGAGAGCATCTGTCAGCAAGACTATGTGGCTCTCATTTTCACTGTGTGTTGCCATTTCTTCCACTGCCGCCCTCAGTGCCTCTGCCTCCGCTCTGAAATTGCTTGTGTACTTACCAGTAGCGAATGACAGTGTTATTTTTCTGCCATTTGGTAGGTTCAGGAATGCTCCTGCCCCTCCGTTCTGTGTAGTGTCTGTTACAGAACCGTCGGTGTATGCATGGGTCCAGTCCATGCTTGGGTAGCTTTTCGTTATGAAGCTTAGGGTAGTGTCTCTCCTTTCTTTTTCGGTCTGGCAGTTTTTGTTTGCAATACCTGGTATATTTTCTACCACCTCTGGAAATATATCCTGCCTCCAAGTAGGTTTTCGTACAGTAGTGATGGGTTTTGGTGTTGTTACTCGAGAACTGGTCTCACTCTTCCAGTGTACAGTTTCTTTAGTATGCCTTCGTCTGCTCCCCAGCTTGTGCCAGCAAGTTTCCTCATGATCGCCATTCTTTCTCTGGCTTTCATTCGGTTTCTCTCAATCTGACTTTTCCATGTCATGCGCCGATCAAATGTGACTCCCAGATAGGTTGGGTTGTCGTTTGGCTGCAGGATTTTGCCATTTAGGCTTAATTTGGTACTTTGGGGTTTTAATGAGAGCGAGAATATTGTGCACGTGGTTTTCTCCTCGTTTATTTTGACCAGCCATGAGTTCGCCCACTCTTCCAGCGATGTTAGGGCCGTTTGCATCCGATTTCTTGCTATGGTGAGATTCTTTTCAGAGGTCCACATAGCCAGATCGTCTGCAAACATTGAGCTATGGACTCTTCTTGGTATATTCTCTGTAATATCGTTTATATATACCAGGAAGAGTGTGGGTGACAGTACTCCCCCTTGGGGTACTCCCTGCTCGAGTGTCACCTTTTTGCTCATCTGCCCTTGTACTTGGACTCTGGCCGTTCTTTGTTTGAGGTAGTGGTTGATCCACTTGTACATCTTCCCACAAACATCACTTCTTCTTAGCTTGACTCTAAGTCCATCCTTCCAGACTTTGTCAAATGCCTTTTCCAGATCCACCCAAACAGCTACTGTGTGTTTCTGTGCCTGGTAGGCATCTTCTATCTCCTGGGCTATGAGGATGACCTGGTCCTCAGTGGATCTGTGCTGTCTAAAGCCGGCTTGCTGTGGAATTAGTATTCGTTTTTCTTCCAGATGCCACATCAGTCTGGTGTTTATCATCCGTTCCATCAGCTTGCCGACACAGCTCAGTAGGCTTATGGGCCTGTATCCATTCGGATCTGTTTTGTCCTTTCCTGTTTTTGGTACTGGTACCAGTATTGCATCTTTCCATGCCTGGGGTACAATACCCCTTTTCCAGCTTTGGTTCAGGACTGATAGTAGTTTTTTCTTCGCTGTTTGGCCCAGCCCCATCAGCATTTCGTTTGTTATCCCGTCTTTTCCGGGAGATTTCCTTCTCTTTAGTGTTCTCATAGCCTCTTCCATTTCGCGCATTGTTAGTTTGGCCATGATGTGCTCTTCAGGAGCCGTATTTATGTTTTCGTGCCCCTTTAGCTCTTCGCTAATGTCTGTATGCTTATCTGCAGGGACCTCGATGTGGTTTGCTCTGGCATAGTGATCGACAAAGGCGTTTGCGGCTTTCCTACCTGTGATCAAGTTCTCGCCTTGCTTGATAGTAATTTGTTTATTTGACGGGGTTTCGTCGTTCATGGCTCTGACTAGCTTCCATAGCTTGTTCCCTTCTTTGTCCAGGTTTAAACTTTCCGTTTTATTTTTCCAACTTTCTCTTGCTGTTTGCTTGAGAGTGTGTTTGTACTTCGCCGCGGCGGCTTTGAGGGCGATGTTTGCCTCCACGGATTTCTCTCGTTCTGCCATGTTCCTAGCATTTGTTACTGCATCTTCCACTTTCTGTAACTCATCATTCCAGTAGGGCTTATAGTTTTTCCTAGCTCCTCTTGGGATGGTTTCAGTGGCGGCTTGCATTATTGCCTTGCTTAGGCTCTCTACCATGGGCTTCATTTTGGTGTTTCGTGTGTTGATGGTTTCACACAGCCCATCTGTCAGGATTGCAAATCTGTCCCAGTCGGCTCGTTTGTAATTCCAACGTGGGAGCGGTTTTGTTTCCTGTGGGCCTACTTCCATGTCAATGGTTAGCCTGATCGGCCTGTGGTCGCTACCTGCCAGTTGGTTTAGCACCTGGCGGTCTATTTTATAGTGTATGTCCTGTGTGGAGAAGGCCAAATCTGGAGTCGAGGTGGTATGCCATGTTCTTGAATAGAAGCTAGGGCTATCCTCCGGCCTATTGATTAGGGAGAGATTTGCATCTATCTCCCAATCTTCCACTTCGTCACCTCTGCTGTCTGTGTCAGAGTATCCCCATCTCTCCGAGTGGCTGTTGAAATCTCCAACCACTATGCAGTTGGAGTCTCTGACCTCCATACTCGAGAGCGATAGGTCTCTGTTTGGTGGTCCGTACAGATTGAAAATGCGGAGCTTCGTCTCTTGAGCCATTATGTCAACTCCTACAATTTCTGCTTGTCCGGTGTGATTGACAGGTACCGCGCTACTCGGTATGCTGTTTCTGGTCAGTATCAGGACCCCTCCTTTGTGGCCTTCTCTATCTAGACGGAAAGTCTGGTATCCTCTGATTGAGAATTTATGGTTATTGTTGAGGTGCGTTTCCTGGATACATGCCACGTCAATCTTACCTTCATGCAGGTGATGTGTTAGGGAAAGTTTTTTGTTTATGACTCCCTCCGCATTCCACTGTAATATTTTGAGGGTCTTGAGGTTTTGGCCAATAGTCGTTTCCCCATAGCCATGTGCCTTGACTCCACGACACATGGGTGGGTGACCACCAGTAGTCAAGGGTGGGCCCCTTCGAGGCGTGGGGCCCGGCGCTATCGCTGCCTGGCGGGTCTCCTCAGGATGAGCGCCATACGTTTTTCGAATAGGTTGTGCTGCCATCATACTGTGATTTACGTTGCACTGTTTTGTTAGGCTTGCGGCCCCGTGCATCCGATTTCAACAGGCGTTTCTGTAGGGATGCCCTCCTTAGCCTTTGGCTGTCCCCAGCCTATCTGCAAGGCAGCAGTTGTTTACGATCGGAGTTTTCTCTCCTATGGAAGTTGTCTTACCAGACTATCGAGTCTTCACTACTCGTGTCTATAGGGTGCAATGATGATATGTGATATATGAGATGGACTGGTTTACCCGGAAGAGAGGCAGTCCAGTGTGTCTGTATCCCAGGATCGTCACGTCCTGCCAGAAACGTAGCATTTGCATGTGAGTGGGGTATCTCTTTTTCCCTTTATTTTCTTGGCTTCTATGCAGGGATGGTACGCCTAGCATTCCCCGCCACCTGGGGTGTTGACACAGTGGGGCAGGTGTGCAATGTCCGCTGGTCTGCATCTCTTCTGCGTCCAGCATGATAGTTTTGGCTGATAACGTACAGGGGTAGATATCGTAGCCGGAGTGCATTTAGCCAGAGGACAAGCCTGGTAATGTCACAGAGATGTTGATCGCCTGGTGTGCGGACAACTCTCATGGTCAGTGGTTGAGTCTTGACAGTTCACAGTGTGGTGGCTGCTCTACTGTTTTCGACACCCCGACCAGGGTCTAAGTCTTTGGTTGGTGTTTTTCGCACCCCATCGCCGTATAGGGTGAGTATCTAGCAGTTGTACGCCCGCTTTGATTTTCGGGCGGCAAGGACCTCTTACTGTGGCTCTACCTGATAGGGCTGGGGCGCAAGCCCCAGGTCCCGAGCATGTAGGAGCCTCCCATTGCAGTGGTGCTGAGATTTTGGGCGGGATTTCGGCTTACAAGGGTTCGGCCGTAATCCCCCACATGGTAGCCTCGTGCCCTTGGCTTATCAGCCTGGTACGTGAACCAAAGTGTCTGCGGCTCCTCTCGATTTGAGCTCGATTTCCGAAGCAACGCCCTGTCATTTGTAGGGTAAAACTGACCTGTCTTCAGATCTATTTCCAGCACCCGTTCACTATTTGGTCAGACGAATTTATTGAGGGCTTTTGTTTGTCAATGACCAGGTATTTGAAATCTGCGGTTTCTGCGGAGTTAAACACGGTTTCCGTAGCGTTCTTTCATTTGAGTGTTTGAGAGCTGACTTGTCGTCTGTGAGTCTAATACCAGCGTACGTTCATTATTAGACCCAAACGGCAGTGCTCTCGATTTGTCAGTTGTTCTACAGTATTGGCGCGTTTAGTCAAATTAAGCCGCAAGTTCCACACCTGGTGGTGCCCTTCCGTCAATTCCCTTAGCGAGACAATCAAGTTTCTTAAAGGGTAGCCCCAAAAATTGTCGGGGGTCTAATTCCAGCACATGTTCTCTATTAGACCCCACGAAGGTGTACTTTTTGATAGTCATTCTGCAGTATTGGCGTGGTAAGTTAACTTATGTCTCAGGCTCCACTCCTGATAGTGCTCTTCCGTCAATTCCTTTATCAAACACTGGATGCAGACAAAACCGAGCCACAGGCGACATAACCCCAGATTTCTGGGGGTCTAAGTCCAGCACCAGTTCCATATTAGACCCCAGAAGTGTGGTCTCGGCATGTCAATCATTTCAGTGTTGGCCGTGTTGAGTCAAATTAAGCCGCAGGCTCCACTCCTGGTGGTGCCCTTCCGTCAATTCCTTTAAGTTTCAGCTTTGCAACCATACTTCCCCCGGAACCCAAACACTTTGGTTTCCCGGAAGCTGCCCGCAGAGTCATCGAAGCAACTCCTGCGGATCGCTAGTCGGCATCGTTTATGGTCAGAACTACGACGGTATCTGATCGTCTTCGCGCCTCTGACTTTCGTTCTTGATTAATGAAAACATTCTTGACAAATGCTTTCGCAGTAGCTCGTCTTGCGGCGATCCAAGAATTTCACCTCTAACGCCGCAATACGAATGCCCCCGTTTGTCCCTGTTAATCATTACCTCCAGTTCCGAAAACCAACAAAATAGAACCGAGGTCCTATTCCATTATTCCATGCACCATTATTCAGGCAGCCGAGGCCTGCTTTGAACACTCTAATTTTTTCAAAGTAAACGCGCCGGCCACCCAGGACGCTCAGCGAAGAGCACCCGTGGGAGAGAGCCGGCAGACGGTAGGGCAGGAGACAACGGGCAGTGAACCGGCGCGAGCCGGACCGCCCGCCTGCGCCTGAGATCCAACTACGAGCTTTTTAACTGCAACAACTTTAATATACGCTATTGGAGCTGGAATTACCGCGGCTGCTGGCACCAGACTTGCCCTCCAATAGATCCTCGTTAAAGGGTTTAAAGTGTACTCATTCCAATTACGGGGCCTCGAAAGAGTCCCGTATTGTTATTTTTCGTCACTACCTCCCCGTGCCGGGAGTGGGTAAGTTGCGCGCCTGCTGCCTTCCTTGGATGTGGTAGCCGTTTCTCATGCTCCCTCTCCGGAATCGAAAGCTGATTCCCCGTTACCCGTTACAAACATGGTAGGCATGTCACGTACCATCGACATTTGATAGGGCAGACATTTGAAAGATGCGTCGCCGGCACATGAGGCCATGCGATCAGCACAAAGTTATCCAGAGTCACCAGTGGGGACGCCGCAACCCCGCGAGGGGAAACGACGATTGGTTTTGAACTAATAAAAGCGCTCTTTCCGCGAGGGTCGGAGCTTGGTAAGCATGTATTAGCTCTAGAATTGCCACAGTTATCCAAGTAGGATCGTGTCATCTAAGGAACCTCGACTGATTTAATGAGCCATTCGCGGTTTCACCGTGAGACAGTGTGAACTTAGACATGCATGGCTTAATCTTTGAGACAAGCATATGACTACTGGCAGGATCAACCAGATATCTGTCGGAGACGTACGTACTGCGCACACCGGTCGGCGGAGGAAGGGTGTGTAAAAAGCCTCACTGGGACGGCCGCAGGGACCGACGGACGGGACGGACGGACGGTTGTTCCACCCGTCCCTCACTCCGTCGACCTAGGACCGCCTGACAGGGGCCTCCCACACGCACCAGACGACCGACCGACCGGGCTCGCTCGAGGAGGGATGGCAGCGCTCTGTGCAGAACGGATCCCAACGACCTCGGCGATGAATTTCACTGGGACTAGAGACAATTTGGCCTGCCGGCCTGCCCTTCTCCGTAGGGAGAACGCAGGGCCTCGAGGCAACGATTCCTGCTTTCCATTTGCCGGTCACAAGCTCTTTGCGAGAGTCGGACCACCAGCGAGACGTACTGTCGAGCTCTGCTATAAGCCTTAGATAAATCACCACGGACGGACCACGTTTCCTGATACGGACCAGACTAGCACACCTCGGTGGAGGAGCCACTACCACAAACCGCACCCAATTCGCACTACGGGGAAAGGCAGGCGAGCGTTTTCCGCAAGCCCGCGCTATCGCTCCGCCTGGCGGGACTGAGATCGCTTTACGAACACTGGTTGAAATTGAGTCGCTGCGGCGAGACAACTACCCCAGATTGTTGTTTAATTATGTCTTGTCACACAATACATTTTTTACCACAAATACTTCCGGCTGATAAGAACAACGAAATATTCAGGATACACCAGATTTGGATTGTTGATCTGACCTTTCTTTGAAGGATTATTAACGGCAATATCTAAGAAATAAACTACACCAAATTCAATAACACAATCACAAAACGCCTCTCAGCACGAAACATAAAACCTGGTTATAAATAATATATGGTTGATTGAAAGTGATAGGTTAACAAATATAACTGACACTGGGCCGGAATTAACACAAAAAGAAACCTACTTGTTTTGACCGAAAGGCCTTTTTCAGATACAAAGAACAGGGCAAATGAAAACACGGTGCATATTTGTGTCGCTTCGTGTTTAGTCTAGTGCATCTCAACTTGTCTATCGTGATTATTCTCTG
Organism: Ariolimax columbianus; assembly: GCA_036924085.1. Classification (NCBI taxonomy): domain Eukaryota; kingdom Metazoa; phylum Mollusca; class Gastropoda; order Stylommatophora; family Arionidae; genus Ariolimax; species Ariolimax columbianus. Next base: position 136,800,360 of record JAVGWX010000003.1, read on the forward strand.
TCAGATATTACCTGCCTTGTCTGTGGGTTTTTTTAAACATGATATCCTTCTGTTTTCATGTATATTGTCATGCTAGATCTATAGTCCCGTTACCAGGACCAAGTTCAGTTTCTTCTAGGTCTGAACTGCAGCCCTATAACTTTTGCCTCCTTTCTGCTGCCTATGGCCAGGTCTGTACGGCAGCCCTATAGCTTCTAACTCACCTCTGCTGCCTCTGGTTAGGTCTGAACTGCAGCCCCATAGCTTCTGCCTCACCTCTGTTACTTCTGGCCAGGTATGTACGACAACCCCGTAGCTTTTATCTCACCTCTGCTGCCTCTGGTCAGATCTGTAGGGCAGCCCCATAGCTTCTGCCTCACCTCTGCTGCCTCTGGTCAGATCTGCATGGCAGCCCTATAGCTTCTAACTCACCTCTGTTACTTCTGGCCAGTTATGTACGACAGCCCCATAGCTTCTGCCTCATCTCTGCTGCCTCTGGTCTGTAGCCTAATAGCTTCTGCCATACCTCTGCCGCCTCTGGTAAGGTCTGTACGACAGTCGCATAGCTTTTGTCTCATCTCTGCTGCCTTTGGCTAGGTCTGTACTCAACCTTATACCTTTTGTCTCACCTCTGCCGCCTCTGGTAAGGTTTGTACGACAGTCGCATAGCTTTTGTCTCACCTCTGCTGCATTTGGCCAGCTTTGACTTTGTAGGTCTTCTTCGATTTAACATTCTTGTAGGACATGTTTCAGTGGGCTGGATTCTGGTTGCACACGGACACTTGTTTGTGTAGGATACCTTGAGCCAGTAAAGATGGCCTGGTAGTTTACAGTGTCATGTTCTCAAGCCAATCAAAGAACGAGTTGTTTGTTGTTTCTTTGGAGTTGTTTGTTGTTTCTTTGAAGTGGGTTTCAATCTGGGTTACATATACTGTTCACATCCATATCTGTCTTCCATAGTTTGTAGTAATGGCTGTGAATTATAGTTTTGGCTTCTCGGTATGGCACTGAAGAAGATTTGCTCAATTTTGCTACCAGTAACATCAGCTCTCTCGTTCCTTGTAATTCCATAATGAGAGGGTAGCCGCTGGAGGCAATCATTAAGCTCTTTTGAGAACTGTTTTCTGAAGTATGTGTTCATTTCTGGTGTTGTGAAATTATTTAGGGATCTACAGTCAGTGAAGAAAACAATCTTGGCTGCTGGTTACTTATTGGATCTGGTAATAATTTTAGTGCCTGGAGAAGTACCAAATATTCTGTCCTAAAATGTTTAGATTTTCCCGGTTGGGAAAGCCTTGCGGGATCTGTATAAACGTGCGTCCATTCCTTCAGGTTGTAATTTGTTAGAGTAATCTCCTTAATCGACGCTTATAGTTGGAGAGGTCTGGTAGTTTTTCTTGTTGATTTCAGAGATTATTGACACATTTTCAGTGATGTAGTCTGGCGACTCGTGGTTAGTTATAAATGGCTTAGTGGTCAGATAAGTATATCTCAAATCTCAAATCATCTTATATGCGATGATTTCTTAGAAATGTTCGGCTGCTATGATTTCATAAGAATTTTAACGTGTGTTCTTCATTGTTCCGAACGAAGACATTTTGGTCGTAACGTAAACTTTCTTTTGTTTCTTTTTCAAACGCAGTGTCTGATTTATACGTGTTCATGGTATTATCAACTTGTGATTCTGGGTATCCCATCAGCTTTATTTGTAAATAACTAAACAGAATACACACAAAAAACAATGTATGTACCAGGCAGCCCCACCAACAACTTTAGTCTGCCACATGCCAACTTTTTGTCCCGAACCAGAAATGACCTTTGTCCCACACACTCAGACATGAGTTTTATGTTTTTGTTTCTACATCCAAACACATTCTGGCTCGCAAACCGAAGAACCGCTGTCTGGAAAGCCCGCATCTAGTGTGTAAGGATATCTGCCTGCTTCTATATATAGTTATCCGTGCCTCAAGTCTGTACGTTTCTATGCCTTGTATTTCTTCCCTAGCTATTTTCCTATGAAGGAAATATAGGTCGCAGCGGGTAATTGTTTAGATGTTTCACCTGTCCAGAGATGGTTTCCACCCACTCCAACATTCTCCCGTTCACCTGTCCAGAGATGGTTTACACTAACTCCACCAGTCTCCCGTTCACCTGTCCAGACATGGTTTCCACCCACTCCACCAGTCTCCCGCTCACCTGTCTACAGATGGTTTCCACCCACTCCACCAGTCTCCTTCTCACCTGTCCAGAGATTGTTTCCACCCACTCCACCAGTCTCCTTCTCACCTGTCCAGAGATTGTTTCCACCCACTCCACCAGTCTCCCGTTCACCTGTCCAGAGATTGTTTCCACCCACTCCACCAGTCTCCTTCTCACCTGTCCAGAGATTGTTTCCACCAACTCCACCAGTCTCCTTCTCACCTGTCCGGAGATTGTTTCCACCCACTCCACCAGTCTCCTTCTCATCTGTCCAGAGATGGTTTCCACCCCCTCCACCATTCTCCCGCTGACCTGTTCAGAGAAGGTTTCCACCCACTCCACTAGTCTCCAGTTAACCTGTCCAGAGATGGCTTCCACCCACTCCACCAGTCTCCCTCTCACATGTCCAGATATGATTTCCACCAACTCCACCAGTCTCCCGCTCACCTGTCCAGAGATGGTTTCCACCCACTCCACCAGTCTCCCGCTCACCTGTCCAGACATGGTTTCCACCCACTCCACCAGTCTCCCGCTCACCTGTCCACAGATGGTTTCCACTCACTCCACCAGTCTCTTTCTCACCTGTCCAGAGATTGTTTTCACCCACTCCACCAGTCTCCCGTTCACCTGTCCAGAGATGGTTTTCGCCCACTCCACCAGTCTCCCGTTCACGTGTCCAGAGATGGTTTCCACTCACTCCACCAGTCTCCCGTTCACGTGTTCAGAGATGGTTTCCACCCACTCCACCAGTCTCCCGCTCACCTGTCCAGATATGATTTCCACCAACTCCACCAGTCTCCCGCACACCTGTCCAGAGATGATTTCCACCAACTCCACCAGTCTCCCGCTCACCTGTCCAGAGATGGTTTCCTCCCACTCCACCAGTCTCCCGTTCACCTGTCCAGAGATGGTTTCCACCCCCTCCACCATTCTCCCGTTCACTTGTCCAGAGATGGTTTCTACCAACTCCACCATTCTCCCGCTGACCTGTCCAGAGATGGTTTCCACACACTCCACTAGTCTCCCGTTAACCTGTCCAGAGAAGGTTTCCACCCACTCCACCATTCTCCCGTTCACTTGTCCAGAGATGGTTTCTACCAACTCCACCAGTCTCCCGCTCACCTGTCCAGACATGGTTTCTTCCCACTCCACCAGTCTCCCGCTCACCTGTCCAGACATGGTTTCCACCCACTCCACCAGTCTCCCGCTCACCTGTCCACAGATGGTTTCCACCCACTCCACCAGTCTCCTTCTCACCTGTCCAGAGATTGTTTCCACCCATTCCACCAGTCTCCCGTTCACCTGTCCAGAGATGGTTTTCGCCCACTCCTCCAGTCTCCCGTTCACCTGTCCAGAGATGGTTTCCACCCTCCACCAGTCTCCCGCTCACCTGTGTAGAGATGGTGTCCACCCACTCCACCTTCTCCCGCTCACCTGTCCAGAGATGGTTTCCACCCACTCCACCATTCTCATGTTCACCTGTTCACCTGTCCAGAGATGGTTTCCACCCACTCCACTATTCTCCCGCTCACCTGTCCAGAGATGGTTTCCACCCCCTCCACCATTCTCCCGGTCACTTGTCCAGAGATGGTTTCTACCAACTCCACCATTCTCCCGCTGACCTGTCCAGAGATGGTTTCCACACACTCCACTAGTCTCCCGTTAACCTGTCCAGAGATGGTTTCCACCCACTTCTCCAGTCTCCCGCTCACCTGTCCAGAGATGGTTTTCTCCCGCTCCACCAGTCTTCCGTTCACCTGTCCAGAGATGGTTTCCACCCCCTCCACCATTCTCCCGTTCACTTGTCCAGAGATGGTTTCTACCAACTCCACCATTCTCCCGCTGACCTGTCCAGAGATGGTTTCCACCCACTCCACTAGTCTCCCGTTAACCTGTCCAGAGATGGTTTCCACCCACTCCACCAGTCTCCCGCTCACCTGTCCAGAGATGGTTTTCTCCCGCTCCACCAGTCTTCCGTTCACCTGTCCAGAGATGGTTTCCACCCCCTCCACCATTCTCCCGTTCACTTGTCCAGAGATGGTTTCTACCAACTCCACCATTCTCCCGCTGACCTGTCCAGAGATGGTTTCCACCCACTCCACTAGTCTCCCGTTAACCTGTCCAGAGATGGTTTCCACCCACTCCACCAGTCTCCCGTTCACCTGTCCAGAGATGTTTTCCACCCACTCCACCATTCTCCCTCTCACATGTCCAGATATGATTTCCACCAACTCCACCAGTCTCCCGCTCACCTGTCCAGAGATGGTTTCCACCCACTTCACCAGTCTCCCGTTCACCTGTCCAGAGCTGGTTTCCACCCACTCCACCAGTCTCCCGTTAACCTGTCCAGAGATGGTTTCCATCCACTCCACTATTCTCCCGTTTACCTGTCCAGAGATGGTTTCCACCCACTTCACCAGTCTCCCGTTAACCTGTCCAGAGATGGTTTCCACCCACTCCACCAGTCTCCCGTTCACCTGTCCAGAGATGGTTTCCACCCACTCCACTATTCTCCCGTTCACCTGTCCAGAGATGGTTTCCACCCACTCAACCAGTCTCCCGTTCACCTGTCCAGAGATGGTTTCCACCCACTCCACTATTCTCCCGTTCACGTGTCCAGAGATGGTTTCCACCCACTCCACCATTCTCCCGTTCTCGTGATGGATGAACTTGTCATTGTATGAACAGAGTACACCTCGCTGCACCAGCAAGCCTTTCAAGCGAGAACAACTAGCTGCTTTAGAGGACCAGTTCTCTTCTACACATTCGACTACCACAATGTGTGTCACGAGCTTGATATTTCAGTCCAATTCTTCTGTGTTCCTCCTTTAAATTAAAAAATAGGTACGCCAGTTTGTATCGGGCCAGATACATTAGGATTCCAAATAGGCAGAGGTCACAACTAAATAGATTCAGACTTCCATAATAGACGCCGGCTGAGAATAGAAGGATTAAATGGCTGTGATAGGATCACTAATGTGGAAATAATTGTAGAGGACGACAAACAACAGCGACACGAGAGAAGAATAGTGGACGCTGGAGTTGGATAGTGAACACACTAAGAAGACTGGTCGATAGCATTACACGGTTACATGTCTTAGTCTGGAACGACTGTCAATGATCACCTGGCCTGCTGCCAGGGAAGCCAAGGCAGTGGGGTAGGGAACTGGTCACTCGACAGACAAAGAGGTGAGGTCTAGTAGCAGGAAGTCTTTGTCACTTCATCCCTGACGGTTGGGTCGCCTTTATGAAAGCCTTATTGAAGAACATTTCACGAAATCTCGCGAGCGCAGGACTCACAAATTATGTCACCATTCAAAATGTATAGAAACCGCTGCCCAATAAATTGGTTCTCTCTCTCTCTCTCTCTCTCTCTCTCTCTCTCTCTCTCTCTCTCTCTCTCTCTCGCATGTCCCTCTATCTATATATATTTCTCTCTATATCTCCTTTCTATTTATTTTCTCTCTATATCTCTTTTATCTATCCCTCTATCTCTCTATCTCTCTCTCTCGAATTTCCCTCTATCTATTTATCTCTCTATCCATCAATTTCTTTTCTCTCTATTTCTTTTCTCTCTATATATCATATATCTATTCCTCGAAACCTCTCTATCTTGCTCTTATCTCTTTCCTGTAAATCTTTCACCCTTTCTCTTCTCTCTATCTATTCCGGTTTTCTCATTGTTTTCTATTTCGGATGCTCAAAAAATGTTTCTCCTTTTAATAGCTTGCAAATAAATATGTTGATCACAATTTAGGGCGTTGGTGGCCGCGTGGCTTGGATGTCCGTCTTCGACTACGAGGACATGCGTTCAAAGTCTTCATAAGGTGCAGGTTTAATTTTTTTTGTATCAGAGATGAAATTAAAACCTAGTCTATACCGTGCATGCCTACTGCAGAGGAAAGAGACTTTTATTCCTCCGGGTGAACTTCATCAATAAAAAGAAATACCTTATAATTTCCTTTTTTCTTCAATGGTGCTGTGATCGGATAACTTAACTTAACGTCCTCTTATACAACCAGTTTCATGAACATTTCCTTGATCTAAAAACTATGCACATCCAATCTATTATAAAATGCATTAATTGACCTTGCCTCCACTATTTCCGGGGGCAATACATTTCAAGCATTCACTACTCTCTGACTAAAAACAACGGTTGTCTCACAGTGCCGATATCCTTAAGTAATGGAGATAGCGCAAGAATTATTTCAAATTTGTTGCCCCGAAATCTTTATCTTCTCCGTCCTTTCTCTAACTTCCGTTACCTGATGTGTCCCTGGCATAACCAACAGTACTCCTATCGCAGATAGTAGTTATCAGTTCACTTGTACCTTGATGGACGTTGTGGGGAGCCAAAGTCGTCTCCCCTCCGCCATATGCTCTTTTCTGTTCAACTGGTAATAGGCATCGTTTTTGGTGTAACCAGTATGTTCGGTTTCCCATTTGGTCATGTATCTAGCTCTAATAAGCCGTTTTGACTCTTCGTATGTCATACTAGTATCAGCTTGTGGTAGTTTTGCACCTTCTTTTGCCAGTCTGTCTGCCTCCTCGTTGCCTTGGATGTTGCAGTGAGATGGGACCCACTGCACCACTACTCTTTTTGGTGCAGCCTGCTGGCATAGTTGACAGAGTACTGCTCTTAGATCATTAAGTTCAGTATTTTTCTGGCTTTTCAGTGCTGTGACTACAGCCAGTGCATCTGTAAGCAGGACTATGTGGCTTTCATTCCTTTTACCTGTCACCATTTCTTCCACTGCCGCCCTCAGTGCCTCTGCCTCCGCTCTGAAATTGTTTGTGTATTTTCCAGTAGCGAATGACAGTGTTATTTTTCTGCCATTTGGTAGGCTCAGGAATGCTCCTGCCCCTCCGTACTGTGTTGTATTTGTTACGGAACCGTCGGTGTATGCATGGGTCCAGTCCATGCTTGGGTAGTTTTCCGTAATGTAACTCAGGGTAGTTTCTCTTCTTTCTTTTTCAGACTGGCAGTTTTTGTTTCTAATGCCTGGTATATTTTCTACCACCTCTGGAAATATATGCTTCCTCCAGGTAGGTTTTCTTACAGTAGGGATGGGCTTTGGTGTTGTTAGTGCGTTCATGGGGTTTTCGTGCATCTTTGCTTTGGTTATTTCTGCAAAGTTTCTTCGCTTTAGTTTCCCACTTCCGAAATTGTTTAGTCTCTGGTGCATTGGGTGGTCAGTCAGTCTTCTTAGTTTCTCTGATTGTAACTGGGCTCTGCAGTCTCTTCTGTCGGCCATGGATTGCAGTTTTGTAATCTTTTCAAGTTCTACAATTGGCGTTGACTTCATGCCTCCTGTTATAGCTCTCATGGCTTGGTTTTGGAGTTTGCTAACTTTATCGAAGTTCGCCTTTGCTGCTGTTGTCCATGCCGCAATGCCATACTCGAGAACTGGTCTCACTCTTCCAGTGTACAGTTTCTTTAGTATACTTTCGTCTGCTCCCCAGCTTGTGCCAGCAAGTTTCCTTATAATTGCCATTCTTTCTCTGGCTTTCATTCGGTTTCTCTCGATCTGACTTTTCCATGTCATGCGCCGATCAAATGTGACCAGGTCTTTTATTTGGATGGACTTCAGGGCTCCTTTTATGATACGGGCTGCTTGGTTCTGCGTGCGCCCTATTTTGTCAAAGTTTGATTTGGATGCCGTGGGCCAAGCTGCAATGTCGTATTCCAAAACTGGTCTCACTCTGCCTGTGTATAATTTTTTTAGTGTGTTTCCGTCAGCACCCTAAGCAGTACCAGCAAGCTTCTTCATGATGGACATGCGTAGCCTCGCCCTCAGCTGGGTCTTTAAAATTTACGCTTCCCAGGTGAGACCTGTCTAAGGAGATTCCTAAGAAGGTTGGAGCCTCATCTAGCCGTATCGCTTTTCCATTTAATTGGAGTTTTACTTGCTGCCGCGTGTTTGATAGGGAGAAGTTAGTATGTGTCGTTTTTTGTTCATTTATTTTTAGTAGCCGGGTACTGGACTATCTTTCGAGGGCTGCCACAGAACCTTGCATTCGTGTGCTGGTTGTAGTGATGTGTTTTTCAGTAGTCCACATGGCCAGGTCATCAGCGTAGAGAGAATAGTGGGTACTTTTGTTGAGGTTATTGGCGTTTGTACCTTTGTTATGCCCTTCCCCTTTTTCCCCTACCTCCTATTCTCTCTACAAAACATGCAAGCAATATATTATAAGATGTCGACTCTGCTCATAATATGGCCCAGTGTCGTTACAATACGGTTGCTAGGTCGTTGCTTATTTTTTCAACTGACATGTAACTGTTACGAATCCAACAGCATCCGGGCTGTCGCCCTTAGGCCAAATGCCATATAATGGTATCTGCACGTATTTATCAGTTGTTTAGTGCCATACAAAGTGTATCTGGCCGTGGAGGAAGAAGCATTTTTTCTAACGTCAATGAGCACTGAGCACTCAAAGAGATGATGATTAACGGTTTCATATGGGTGTATGTGGGGTCCGCGTGAGCTAGTGGTTAAGTGACACGGCTCACAACCACGAGTGCTGGGTTCGATCCCCATCATAGCACAGGTCGTTCCCCCGGGGAAGCAAACCCTTAAAAAATGCAGAAGGAAGCAGACACTTAAATAAAATGAATGCTAGAGTCGGATGCACTGGGCTGTCAGGCGCAAAATAAAAACCACAGTGCAACGCACACCGCCATGGGGATTAGAGAAATAAGGTGAAGGCAAACCAAATTACAAAATATGGGTGTGTGCACAGCTGGTACTGCAGAATGTGTTGTGGTTGGATTCTGTTCAGGTGCTTGTTTAGTGGGATGGGCTGGGGAGCCAGAAAATGGTGCTCTGATCTTTTCTTGTCAATTGATTGATACTGTAATTTGGATTGGAGCTTGCCATATGTATGTAGGTCTCCTTCTCTGTGTTTCTCATGGCCCATCTGTCCATCCAAGCTGCTTTGTTTCCTGTTCGTATGAACTGTGGTTGTTTGTAAAGTTGTTGCTATGTGTGGTTGCTCTTATCTTGATCCCGTCTTTGGTAGTCTGTCCGCCTTATCATTGGTACATGTGTGCGAGTGTCTAATGATCCACTGCATAACTATTTTGACGACATGAGACAGACGATCACGCTTCTCCATAGTATATTATTTCTGGTGATGATTATCGATAATTCTGTTGACTTTTGTTAATTAAATAGATGTTTGTTAAGCTGTCAGCGACTGTTTGGTTGTTTTGTCCGACAGTTTTTCCAACAAGATTTTACGTTACATTTTATTTCTCGTTCAAAACTAACTCTTGCCTTGTCCCTTTCTCATTTCAACCTGATAATAAGGTCAATGCCACGGTTAGCCTCCTTTAAGAAGTCTTAGGCAAACTTTATATGCTCTTGCAGTGGATGATTGTGTAGCTATTTGTTTTACACGATAAGGATGCTAGCCCCATGCACATATCTCTTTAGTCATCTTTTACAATATACACGGAGGTGCAATGGCTCTATTCTTTCCTCCACCATAAGGGGCCCTATATTCGCTGGTGGATCGATACAAAAAAATGTTACTACAAATATAACGCAGAACATAAGCAGAGCATGTCCCTTGTCAGTCCAACTGTACAATATCTTTGCGTCAGATCACCAACTATTATTATTACATTATGAAGCAGTTTAACAATTGAACATTCCACACCTTCATGCACCACGCCCCTGCATTAAATACCCATTGAACACTTTCCCCATTTTCAACACACCCAGCTACCCCCTCAATCCGCCCATCTCTTCCTTCTTCATACGGCCCAGCACACTGTCCATTACATACCCACCACATACCGACCCACACCCTTTTCCGAACCTCCCATCCCTTCAACTCAGTCCATCTCTTCCCCTCCAATAGCCCGTCAGTCTCTCCAACCCCACTCCTCTTAAACAATAGCCATGCTTGTTTCCAAGTCAGATCTGTGTTGACCACTTTCATAATTATCTCAGGCAGAGTCTTCTAAAATAGTACTCGCTCAAAGCGAAAGATTTTTACCCACTTTTGATGACATCTCTTGATTCGATCAGCCAATCTGATTTCTCTCCTGCAAACTTTGGAAATATAGACAAACGGACATGTGAAGAATAGTTTCTTCTTCTTCTTCTTCGTACGCTGTCAGACGTCAACCTTTATATTTTCGAAAAAAGCAGCGGTCATCCTGAGGCTGTCGACACTGCCATAGAGCTTGTCCAGTGTTGCCACTGGTGATGGCCACATCTGCTTTCTCTGGTCCTCGTATGTCGGGCAGTTTTGCAGCAGATGTTCAGCGGTCATTTTCCCAGTACCGCATGAGCATTCGTCAGTGCCACCTATCTTCAAATTATTGAATAGGTGGTACCTCAGTTTATTGTAGCCAGTGCGAAGTCTGAAGACCACGACCTGCTCTCTTCTGTTCAACTGGTAATAGGCATCGTTTTTTGTGTAACCAGTATGTTCTGTTTCCCATTTGGTCATGTATCTAGCTCTAATAAGCCTTTTTGACTCTTCGTATGTCACACTAGTATCTGGTTGTGGTAGTCTTGCACCTTCTTTTGCTAGTATGTCTGCCTCCTCGTTGCCTTGGATGTTGCAGTGGGATGGAACCCACTGTACCACTACTCTTTTTGGTGCGGACTGCTGGCATAGTTGACAGAGTACTGCCCTTAAATCATTAAGTTCAGTATTTTTCTGGCTTTTTAGTGCTGTGACTACGGCCAGGGCATCTGTAAGCAGAACTATATGGCTTTCATTTCTTTTGCATGTCACCATTTTTTCTACTGCAGCCCTCAGTGCCTCTGCCTCCGCTCTGAAATTGCTTGAGTATTTTCCAGTTGCCACCGATAGTGTTGTTTTCTTACCATTTGGTAGGCTCAGGAATACCCCTGCCCCTCCGTTCTGTGTTGTGTTTGTTACAGAGCCGTCGGTGTATGCATGGGTCCAGTCCATGCTGGGTAGTTTTTCGTTATGTACCTCGGGGTTATGTCTCTTCTTTCTTTTTCAGTCTGGCTGTTCTTTTTTCCAATACCTGGTATATTTTCTACCACCTCTGGAAATATATGCTGCCTCCAGGTAGGTTTGCGTACAGTAGAGATGGGCTTTGGTGTTGTTAATGCGTTCATAGGGTCTTCGTTCATCTTTGCTTTGGCTATTTCTGCAAAGTTTCTTCGCTTTAGTTTCCCATTTTCAAATCTATTTAGTCTCTTATGCATTGCATGGTCAGTCAGTCTTCTGCGTTTTTCTGCTTGCTGCTGAGCTCTGCAGTCTCTTCTGTCGGTCATGGATTGCAGATCTGTAATCTTTTCCAGCTCTACAATTGGCGTTGACTTCATGCCTCATGGTATAACTCTCATGGCTTGGTTTTGGAGTTTGCTAATTTTATCAAAGTTCGCCTTTGCTGCTGTTGTCCATGCAACAATGCCATACTCGAGAACTGGTCTCACTCTTCCAGTGTACAGTTTCTTTAGAAGAATAGTTTGAATGACTATTATTAAATAACTTGGAAACGTATCGTAGAGCATGAACAAATTAACAGATACAACAGTTATCATGATATTCAAATGTAACAACGTAATGATACGAAACATGGACCACCACACAAACACTAAATAAGACAATCTTTAGAGCCAAAATACTGCAACATAGTTCTCAGAATACCATGGACAGCGACATAACACAGTCTTCACAGAAGAGCCGGTCGTAGATCAAAATTGCCTGGGGGATCAAGATGCTGAGCAGCGTATGAGCTGCAGTGGTCAGCGACTCATAGCAGACTGCTAGCGTCAGGGCCAGCGAACCAAAGCTGCCAAGACCCTTCTACACCTCCACGCGGTGATCCTGGATAACAGGCTGCAGCAGGGCAGACTGGCTAAGGAGAAGGGATCGAAGAGGGAATGCTAACCCGGTACTAAAAAAATGCGTGCTGAAGTCGGATGTGTTGGACCGAAAGGTGCAAATATCGCAGTCAAGCTGTAAACTACGACACAACGTATTCCGTTCTCTGGACTACATTCTGCTACTTAAGCTCTTTCAGTGTTTGGTAGTGGGAGATTGAGAATGAACGAAGCCAAGCCAAAATTGCCTGGTAAACAACGTCTAGAAAACTGCAATACTTGTCCTACATCAACCACTGCAATAGTAAACTTGTGGAAATGTAATAACGCTGGTGGAAATTACGTAGAGAAATTAGGGACGGCAATGTAAATGTAATAACGCTGGTGGAAATTACGTAGAGAAATTAGGGACGGCAATGTAAATGTAATAACGCTGGTGGAAATTACGTAGAGAAATTAGGGACGGCAATGTAAATGTAATAACGCTGGTGGAAATTACGTAGAGAAATTAGGGACGGCAATGTAAATGTAATAACGCTGGTGGAAATTACGTAGAGAAATTAGGGACGGCAATGTAAATGTAATAACGCTGGTGGAAATTACGTAGAGAAATTAGGGACGGCAATGTAAATGTAATAACGCTGGTGGAAATTACGTAGAGAAATTAGGGACGGCAATGTAAATGTAATAACGCTGGTGGAAATTACGTAGAGAAATTAGGGACGGCAATGTAAATGTAATAACGCTGGTGGAAATTACGTAGAGAAATTAGGGACGGCAATGTAAATGTAATAACGCAGGTGGAAATTACGTAGAGAAATTAGGGACGGCAATGTAAATGTAATAACGCTGGTGGAAATTACGTAGAGAAATTAGGGACGGCAATGTAAATGTAATAACGCTGGTGGAAATTACGTAGAGAAATTAGGGACGGCAATGTAAATGTAATAACGCAGGTGGAAATTACGTAGAGAAAATAGGGACGGCAATGTAAATGTAATAACGGTGGTGAAAATAAGGTAGAGAAATGAGAGACGACAATGTAAATGTAATAATAAACGGTTTTCAAGTTCGTATCACATATAATTGACTTTTAATTTTAAATAACAATTTGTGACCATTTTACTGACATTCTCTCGAATTATGCTAAAATGTAAGTCATTGTCTGCCATGTATTTAGTAAATTAATGTTTGACTATGTTTTTATTTGATGTTAGTTGATCGTTCTGATTTACTATAACATTTAAAATAATGCATGCCCTTGTATTTTCTTAATTAGTTTTGTTCTGTTATGCATTTTTGTGGCGAAGCATTCCTCATTCAACAGTAGAGTGAGGCTTCGCTAACATTTTCAGTACTAGCAACAACAGCCGGCCTCCCAGAAATCCCCGCAACAATTACCCAGCATAGTCAACACTACCAGGGATTTGTGCGGTGAAGCGTTATAATTTATGGTTGGCCTGCCCGTCAGTTTGACTCTAGACCTGTCTGATGTCAGCTTGTCAGCTCGAGACAACAACATTGGACACGACAGATGCGGCTGTACCTTATCAATTACATGCCGTTGTATGGCGCCTTGTCGTGGTAGCTTATGTCCAACTCAAACACGACTGGAACGTCAGCCAAGTCCAGCAGTCATTGTCTTCTGGCGTTGTTCCCGCGGGCTTCCTTTATTGTGTGTTTCAAAGCTGGATTACGTGATCAAAACGGATTAGTTGGATGACAAAGTCTACCATGGTCACTGAATTTTGATAAACCCTTTAGGATAGGCTATACGTTATGGGGTATAATTATGGATCTTGGGAAGTTCGTTGCAATAGGACATAAGATATGTCGCATATTTAGCTAACCATATCATTATAGCGTTTATTTCCATGGATTGGGTCGACAAGTACATATATAGGGCTGAGGAATAAAGATAGATTGCCGATGCAGTCGCCGCGGAGTGTAAAAACAGTTTATATTTTATCCCCAATATAAAATAAATGCATGCCTTACCAACGTTTTGAACCTGTGTCCTCTTGATCATAATAGGGTATCCTAACCGTTCGACCACATGTTTCCTTTCCTGTGGATATTCCTCACAAATGTTGTCACCCATAGTATTTAAACATAGCACTGAAACGAAGTAAGTATGTGAGTCTCCCATAGCGATATACGAGGTGTGTTTAAATGAAACCGGGCCTAACTGCACCAAGTCCACATACGTACGATGCGCATGATGAAGCTACTTCTGATGTAAACAGCACATACCAACCGTCAAGTTTGCAAAATGTCATTATCCTCCGACACATACTTTCCTCGGCAGACCGTTGAAAACATGGTGATACCTACAGTGGAACAGTAGAAACAGTGTAACAGTAGAAACAGTGGAATAACTACATTTCATATGTAGCACTGTAGATTGGTGTAATGGGGATTGTTGTGAAATGTAGTGGGGATTATTACTCGAATACACATTTATCACGCGAGGGTCAGGTCAGGCACACCATATTGATCAGATATGTTTGTCAGGGGCAGGCAAAACACACTGGCCGAGACCTTCACCTCGGTTTCCTAGTAGCCCTCTCTGGAAACGGGCTGTTTTCATGGCAGTCTGGCTAACGATGAGGGATTGATGTGATCCTCGTAGTAGTGAGCGACACGCAGATGAAGCCAAGCATAGCACAACCGCCTGGAGGACCTCGGTCCATCTTCATCAGCACGCTCGGGATGTGAGGAACCCAGCACTTTACGCCCTTTTAAGGGACATATGTACCGACTGAAGATCTGACACACCGATGAGTGCCCAGAACCCTGAGCATATTCTTCTTCTTCTTCTTCTGCGTTCGTTCTCAATCTCCCGCTACCAAACCTGGAAAGGGCTTAAGTAGCAGAATGTAGTCCAGAGAACGGATTGCGTTGTGTCGTAGTTTACAGCTTGCCGGCGATATTTGCACCTTTCGGTCCAACATATCCGACTTCAGCAATCATTTTTTGAGTATCGGGTTAGCATTCCCTTTTCGATCCCTTCTCCTTAGCCAGTCTGCCCTGCTGCAGCCTGTTATCCAGGATCACCGCGTGGAGGTGTAGAAGGGTCTTGGCAGCTCTGGTTTGCAGGCCCTGACGCTAGCAGTCAGCTATGGGTCGCTGACAACTGCAGCTCATGCGCTGCTGAGCGTCTTGATCCCGAGCATATTCTACAAGAATGCCCAATCTATAGGGAAATGAGATGCCAGACCTGGCCAGAGGGTGCTGAGACAAAAAGCTGTGGGGCAGCCGCTCCGACCTGGTGAAGACTACAGACTTCATCATGGCGACTGGCCTGCAGATATAGCATGACCAAAAAGATCCTGAACGCAAAGAGGGCGCAAAAAAGAGTAACCAACTCATTGTGGGCATTCGCAACCCACAACAATCATACTATTCCTACATTTCATAAACTGATCACAGAGTTCCATTTGATCCGGCAGGCTTTTGGGTTGCGCTTCAGTGTGCTGTGGGTGAACCTTTGTATCACGACGGAAGACACCACAAGCATGGAAATGTTCCCCTGATCACGACAGACCATATCTTTAACCTTTACCTTAACTTTCTTACCTTCCTACTCTAATTTGATGAGTTTTATATCATGGGTTTCTTTTATATCATAGGTTTCTTTTATATCATGGGTTTCTTTTATATCATGAGTTTCATTTTATGTCATCATTATTTTAACATTGGTGTTTGCACCTTGAACTCTAGCCATTGCTATAAGAATGGCATTTGATTTAGAATGTGCACTAGTCAAGTTTGTTATCTGCATTGCAACTTTTAAAAACTACCCTTGACATGGACTCTCCCGTCTTTTAGCCATATCTGACCTTCTGTAATGCTAGAGTTACGTCACACTAGCAAACCCTCTCTCCTTTATATCACTTAGAAGCCAACTCTCAAACATACCTCAGCCCACTCTCAAACATATCTCAGTCCACTCTCATACCTCAACCCACTCCCAAACATACCTCAGCCCACTCCTATACCTCAGCCCACTCTCATACCTCAGCCAACTCCCAAACATACCTCAGCCCACCCCCAACCATACCTCAGCCCACTCCTATACCTCAGCCCACTCTCATACCTCAGCCCACTCCCAAACATACCTCAGCCTACTCTCATACCTCAGTCTACTCGCATACCTCAGCCCACTCTCAAACATACATCAGCCCAATCCCAAACATACCTGAGTCCACCCCCAAACATACCTCAGCCCCCTCCTAAACATACCTCAGCCCACTCCCAAACATACCTCAGCCCACCCCCAAACATACCTCAGCCCACTCCTAAACATACCTCAGCCCACTCCTAAACATACCTCAGCCCACTCCCAAACATACCTCAGCCCACTCCCAAAAGTACTTGAGCTCGTTAATGCTAGCAAAAGCTGCCTCCAGCCAATCACCATAAGCCCGCTCAAACTGATTCATTTGAACATGTACCTAATCATTTGTAACAGCTTAAGCATATTGCCTTTCCAGCCTGATTTAGGAGCGTTCTGTTTTCCTTTCCGTCTCCATGTTAATTCCAATGACTCTTTCTTGCTAACGCAACCATCTTTTTTTTATCAAGAATCTGTTAAACCTGCAATCTTACTTCTTCTTCTTCTTCGTTCGTTCTCAATCTCCCGCTACCAAACCCTGAAAGGGCTTAAGTAGCAGAATGTAGTCCAGAGAACGGAATGCGTTGTGTCGTAGTTTACAGCTTGACTGCGATATTTGCACCTTTCCGTCCAACACATCCGACTTCAGCAAGCATTTTTTGAGTACCGTGTTAGCATTCCCCCTTCGATCCCTTCTCCTTATCCAGTCTGCTCTGCTGCAGCCTGTTATCCAGGTTCACCGCGTGGAGGTGTAGAAGGGCCTTGGCAGCTCTGGTTCGCCGGCCCTGACGCTAGCAGTCAGCTATGGGTCACTGCAGCTCATGCGCTGCTCAGCATCTTGATCCGACATACTTACTAATATCTCTTTGTGATCAAACCGAAAGTCGTGTTAGTTGATGTGCCCCCTGTATATTTTATGAATCATTTGATGTTCCTGCTACATGTTCTCTAAGTGTGGGGATAATCTTTGATCGTTTCCGTTTTTGTGGGAGATTTTATTTGAGATTTTTCTTGCCAAGGTTTTAACATTTTTGGTCATATAATTGTCTGCCATGCTGTTTCACGTTTGATTATATTTGAGTGTTTGGTTCAGTTTTCTCTTGTCAATTAATCATTTGTATGCGGATGAAGGTTGTATTAGTGGATTGTTGCAAAAGTGGTAAAGTATGTTAAGTGAATGTAAAAGAGTTTGTAATATGTTGAGCTGATATAGTTGGCACATATATGTTGTGTTACCTGTTATATGTACCTCATCGTGTCTGCTAAGCTCATCATTTACACTAGAATACTGATATTTCTGGAGAGATTAACAAAAACATTATTGGGCTTAACTGTGGTGTTTCAACTTGTGCCATGCAAAACGAACGCAAGACGCTTTTGTGACCAGCAAGAACACACACTTGCTGTGCTGGCTGACAGCAACATCAATGTTAAAACGACTCCATATACTCATATTAATATGTTGTTTTGGTGGAGTTTTCTAAGAGAGAAAGCTGGACATATGTAATCTAGGATGTACACATTTCAAACACAAGCTTATTGGATGTTAAGTATTATAGCATATTATATATTCAGTCCAAAATTAAACCAAAAAATAATTTATGTTTAATTTGTAGAATTTACTGACGTGTAGATTTTTTATGCTTCTAGGTCATTAAGTTCTCTCCATGGGTCCTAGACAATTTTTGAATGCTTGAGATGTGGTTGTCTGCAATATGTATATGCCATCTCTGTGGTGCTCTCTATTTTTGGTTAAACACATCAAGATACAAAGATACTTTTGAACGATCCAGCCGTAAACCTGCAATAGATCAATAAATATGGAATATTTTGGAGCATAAAATATACTACGTTCGCTCACGTGATTAAAAAGAATAAAGAAGGGACTTATTGTAATTTAATTTAGTGTAAGAGATCTCCGACTCATCAATACATATATATGCACAGCACATACCTGCAATCCCTGACAATCCCTGAACAGCTGATCTGTAACCATAAGGTTGATTGTCAGGCCATGTGCAGCTGTTGTCACACTCTGCTCTGTGACGATTATATTACCGTGGTAACTTAAACAATCCCTAAATATGTCATCGCATTTGTGTATCTTTAAGCGACACTTGTGTACAGAGCCCATCAAATATCAAAGAAACATTCTGATAAATTAGTGAACACGTTCACTGTATAAAAATGTCAATTTCTGAGCATCAACAGCTGGCTATGTTCAATCATTTGGTTTACATCTGTCACCTTCCCTACAAATGAAAATATGCTTGTGGTAATGATGGCTAGCGTTTGATGCCTTAAAGCACTTTACTGTTCTCTGTTTTTTTATCGTGCGCCTTTGTCACTCTAGCCGGAATATTGTGACACCACTACAGTTGGTCCCTTTCAGGAAGCCTGTGTCAAAGTAATTTGCCCGTTTTCGCTGTTACATTGTGTATGCTATGAGTTTACTAGTCTCGGGCACAACTCTCTTTAATCGTCTTTTTCTACATCCTTGAAGATGCAGTCGTTCTATTCTCTCCTTCCCGGCTTCTTCTTCTTCGTCGATCAACTGATGCTATGTTTCTAGGCTAGCAAGGTTCACTAGAAAATGATGATATACTTCTAGTCCGATGAGGTTCACGATCAACTGATGCTATACTTCTAGTCCGGTGAGGTTCACGATCAACTGATGCTATACTTCTAGTCCGGTGAGGTTCACGAAGGAGACTGCATTTCAGGTTTCCGCCGGTCCCCCACAGCTTTACGAGCATAGTCGTTTCCCCAGGCCAGACTCTGTGCTGGTCTCTCCATTCTGTCTTCATGGATCGTTTAATGTGTGTCTTAGCCTCGTGTTAGCTCTGTGGATAAGGAATCTGCGTGACTCCACTTCCGGCTTTTGCGAGCTCATCTGCTTTGTCGTTTCCATGGATCACACAGTGAGCCAGAATCCACTGTAGGACTAAATCTGTTTTTATAGACATAATTCCAATGCTGAATTTTATTCCATGTGAGAGTATATCTTATTTGTGGCTTGAGATGGCATTGAGTACACTCCTGGAGTCTATTAGAATTACCGTTTTCTTTGTAGTTATGTTTTGGCTGATAAGAACCTGAGTTGCTGCATAAACAGCTCTTGCTTCAGCTCTGATATTGGTACACGTCTCTCCTGCTGGCATGGAGTGATTTTTATATGTCGTCATTGTAGTGCTCTATGTAGATTATTGCTCACCGAGACCAACCAATCGCTCCTTCCCAGCATGAAGGCTCGGGATTCACTCAGGTTTAACAACTGTTCCTGTACACAGTTTGTAACGTGTCAAAACATAACGTACGCACGTTCTTAAATATCAAAATAAACATAATTACCACCTGTCGAAATAATAAGTTCATCTCTGTTTACTGCCGAAAATGTGTGTATCCCAAATGGCTTGGCTTGCTTCATTTGTTCTCAATCTCCCGCTACCAAACCCTGAAAGGGATTAAGTAGCAGAATGTAGTCCAGAGAACGGAATGCGTTGTGTCGTAGTTTACAGCTTGACTGCGATATTTGCTCCTTTCCGCCCAACACATCCGACTTCAGCAAGCATTTTTTAAGTACCGGGTTAGCATTCCCTCTTTGATCACTTCTCCTTAGCCAGTCTGCTCTGTTGCAGTCTGTTTTCCAGGATCACCGCCTGGAGATGTAGAATGGTCTTGGCAGCTGTTTCACTGGCCCTGACGCTAGCAGTCAGCTATTGGTCGCTGACCACTGCAGCTCATGCGTTGCTCAGCATCTTGATCCCTTATCCCAAATAACGTGTGTTTTGTTTTCTTTCCCGACCAAGAAAAATTTAAATAAAGAATTCCATTAGTACAGTGGAGGTCGCACATTAGCCAGAAGACTCAACACTGGCTGGCTGTAACGTTGTGATAGCGCGAACTTAGTTAACAAAAGGTAGACAACTGATGTAAAGGTATTTCAGAGTACATGTCATTGGGTTGACCTGCCTACAGATATTTGAACTCCTACTAGCTGACCCGTGTAGCTCATTTCCTGGATATTTTTTTTTTAAAACGTCCACACCATTGAAATCAATGTAGAGCATTAGTTGTCAACAAATATTTGCCAGATCTTCCTTTCATGCGCAATCATTCTTACTTTCCATATCTCCTCCCCCACCCTCCCCTCCCCCCAACCCTACCTCAACCGTCTTTCGTGCCATTTTTAGGGTTGTCTCGACTTGACCTCTTCATGAGGGTTTAGCTCTGCCCCTACTTCTCTTGGCGTGAGGATTCCAGAGGAGAGACTGCCTTGTAATTCTATCAGGTAGTTTCCGTGATGATTTCAATGACCTCTTGTCACGTCCAGTCCCGCTTGCATCTGCCCTGCTCTTTCCCCCAGTTCTTTATTGGTGACTTTATCATACCATTTTATTCCCTCAGTTCGGAACAAGAATTCAGTGATAAAAGCTTCGATCTTTTTAGTTGTAATTTTCTTTTTTCCCGACGTCACAGAACCATACAATAGAGCGGACTTAACATTAGAGTTGTTCCCAACGTCATATAACCTTACAATAGAGCGGACTTGACAATGGAGTTGAAGATCTGCGTTTTTTGTCGTGGATTAAATTGGGGGGGGGGAGGGCATGCCTTGATCTTTATGTTTCAGCTAACCCTGACATAAGGCTCAGCTACCAACCATCGTATTGCTATCTCGTGTTTTTTGTGTGCTCAGTATGCAACATTGAGCAGCAACATGGGTGGCCCGTTAACACGAAGCTGACCCCTTTACACGAAGCTTTCTCTTTACGCAAAGTGTATGTCTTTATACGAAACTGGCCCCTTTACACGAATTTGGTCCCTTTACATGAATCATGTATGGATGCACTTTATTGCATTCTTTGAGTTGTAACTTCTGTCGCATTCCGTTTCTCTTGATGATGTTGGCTCCATGCACCCCTTATAGTTCTGGATGGAGCATTTTTTTGTTGTTGCTTTGTTGTTACCAGTTCAACCATTTGGTAAAGTTCTTTTTCTCTCTTGTGAAGCTGTTTTTCTCTCCTAGGTACTATCGTCAATACATCACAAACTGTTTACATTACGCCCGCCCACTGACGTTTCTGGCTTCTACTCTCACGATCACAATATGTTTCCAATGTAGAGAGAGAATAAGTTAGGCGGTGTAAACATCCTGTCTTACCTTCCTGTGTTTGGGGGTCACTGGTTGAAAGTAAATAAATATGGACTCTCCCTGAAACTAGGGGTACTCAGTTTCACATTCAAGTACCAACCAGACTGGCAACCGTAATAATGTCATTCCACAACTTTATGTGCGTAGTAAACAAAAGAAAAAACGTTAAGGTGGTCTCATAACAGTGTTACCGGGTCCTAAAAGTGGAGCAAGGATAGTAACACTGTAACCTGACTGGCATTTCATAAGATCGACTTAAGATTCCCTTCCATGAAGGTTGTGATGAGGTGTGTTCCCTTCCATGAAGGTTGTGATGAGGCGTGTTCCCTTCCATGAAGGTTGTGATGAAGCGTGTTCCCTTCCATGAAGGTTGTGAAGGTGCGTGTTCCCTTCCATGAAGGTTGTGATGAAGCGTGTTCCCTTCCATGAAGGTTGTGAAGGTGCGTGTTCCCTTCCATTAAGGTTGTGATGAGGCGTGTTCCCTTCCATGAAGGTTGTGGCGAGGCGTGTTCCCTTCCATGAAGATTGTGAAGGTGCGTGTTCCCTTCCATGAAGGTTGTGGCGAGGCGTGTTCCCTTCCATGAAGGTTGTGAAGGTGCGTATTCCCTTCCAGGTAGGTTGTGAAGGTGCGTGTTCCCTTCCATGAAGGTTGTGAAGGTGCGTGTTCCCTTCCATGAAGGTTGTGAAGGTGCGTGTTCCCTTCCAGGTAGGTTGTGAAGGTGCATGTTCCCTTCCATGAAGATTGTGAAGGTGCGTGTTCCCTTCCATGAAGGTTGTGAAGGTACGTGTTCCCTTCCAGGTAGGTTGGGGTGAGGCGTGTTCCCTTCCATGAAGGTTGTGAAGGTGCGTGTTCCCTTCCAGGTAGGTTGTGAAGGTGCGTGTTCCCTTCCAGGTAGGTTGTGATTGAGCTGACAACCTTTCTTGCGCAACAACCACCATTGCCAACCAAACCAAACTGCGAACAAAGGGACTCAGGGTTCCTTATGAGTTGGATAGTCCCTTGTAAGCTGGATAGGGTCCCTTGTGAGTTGGATAGGGTCTCTTGTGAGCTGGATAGGGTCTCTTGTGAGCTGGATAAGGTAAATGGAAATGTAGGTGTGCACCTATTCTCCGCCAATCGAAGTGATGGGATTTCAATCAGTCAATCAAAAACCTGTCAGCTTCCTATGTAGCATAGGTCTTCAACAAATACTCGCCAAGTCTTCCTATCATGAGCCAAGTCTTTAAATCATGAGCCATCTGAGCCAAGTCTCTAAATCATGAGCCATCTGAGCCAAGTCTTTAAATCATGAGCCATCTGAGCCAAGTCTTCCTATTATGAGCCATCTGAGCCAACTCTGTCCACATCCTATTTGCTGCCTTTACATTTGCTTCCAGTTCCCTCTTCCATGAGTATCTTGGTGTTCCTCTACTTCTCTTGACCTGTGTATTCCAGAACAGAGAGTGTCTGCTATTATTGGAATTTAATAAATAAAATAAAATTCAGTTCTTCTCTGTACGGTTTCCTATTCCTATGCAGAATTCTTCCATGTTATGTAATTCACCTGTTCAGTGTATACTGTTTTTGTTGCATCGTTTCCAGTCCATATTTCTGCTTCTGGCCATGTGCTGCAACATACCTCTATTCCATCCATCTCCTTCAGACTTTCATTTCCACGTTGACCTCTATTTTAACACTTCCGTTAATATTTTAATAGAAATGTAATTTTTAACATCTGTATGGAAAAACAAGCTGTGGTGTAATTTGTTTTTTGTATACCTTTTTTTAACCTTGTGATGAATTTACAAATGAATATGTAATCTTCTCAGACATGTTTTAATTTATCATGGTCCGGTTTGAAGATAATTGGATGTCATGATAACAAACTAATAAATGTTTACTTCTCTGGCACAGCGGATGTCAATTAACATATCTAACACAGATCATAGAAAATGCCTTTCAAGAGAAACAGACAGTGCTAGCCATCTTCTTTGATCTCTCCCGTGCCTTCAACACTGTCTGGGGAGAAGACCTGAAGCTGAAAATCTTCCAAGCAGAAGTTACCAACAATATATTCTCATGGATTAAAAGTTACCTCTTGCAAAGATCAGCCAGGGTTAAATTTGACAACTATACCAGCAAGTCAGTCAGGCTGAGAGAGGAAGTGCCACAAGGAAATGTAATAGCGCCTACTCTCTTCTTGATATATATAAACGACATAACTAAATGCTGCCATCAGCATGTATCAAACAGCTTACACGCAGATGACTTTGCTGTATGGACAGCCACAGAACATGCAACAATAGCCTCATACTTGCTTCAAAACTTTGTTGTATGAACAGTCCTAGAACATGCAACAATAGCCTCATACTTGCTCCAAAAGACAGTCGAGAAGGTGGAGAATTGGACAAAAGAGTGGGGACTGAATATAGACTACACCAAAACCGCCACCACTCTGTTTTCACTCTCCCCCAAAAAGGAAACAATTACAATAAAGATAGAAAACCAACAAATACCCCAGTTGGATACACCCACATTCCTTTGAGTCACATTTGACTCGAGACTTACCTGGAAGTCAAATATAGAGAAAATCCAGACAAATGCCATAAAAAGACTCTCAGTGATGAAAAAACTGGCTGGGCCAACAAACAAATCCTCATGCAAGTTTACACCGATGCAATCAGAACAATCATGGAATATGCCTCTAGCACTTGGTCAACAGCGGCCAAAACAAACACCGGAAAATTCAGTTTCAACCCAGTTGAAAATATGGGTCTCAGAATTATCCTTGGGGCATTGACAAGCACTCCAATTACAAAGCTGGGATAAACAGCAAATATTGAGCCCCTTTAATTAAAGAGAAAATATAAATCCCTTAATCAGTGTGAAAAACTGAAGAGATTACCTGACCATCCTCTGCACCAGAAGTTCCAAGAGAGAACACAAAACAGACTACTAAGGAAAAGCCCAAACCATCTGGCCAGAGAAATCCACAGAAAACGTGCAGATATCCTTGAAACTCAAACTAAAACGTGCAAAGTACTCATTCCAGAACCCTGGACACCGAGTCAGGAGTGGTCCAAAATAATCCTGTAGATTCCAGCGTTAACAAAGATAAGTGAGCAGTCTACAACAGAGCAAAATATCCACGTTCTACATGAGCTCAAGAGACAGTACGCTAGCAAGTCTTGGACACACGTATACACAGATGGATTTGCCTCGGTGAGCGATAAAAGGGGAGGCAATGCAATCTACATTGAACACTTCAATGGCGACATAGAAAATCACTCCATACCAGCAGGAGAGACTTATACCAATTTCATGGCTGAAGCAAGAGCTGTTCATGCAGCAACTCAGATTCTTATCAGCCAAAACATAAATACAAAGAAAACGGTCATTCTAATAGACTCCAGGAGTGTACTCCCAGCCATCTCAAGCCACAAACAAGATCGACTCTCACATGAAATAAAATACAACATCGGATAGCTGTCACAAAAAAACAGATTTAGTCCTACAGTGGATTCCGGAACACTGTGGGATCCCTGGAAATGAGAAAGCAGATGAGCTCCCAAAAGACGGAAAGTGGAGGCAAGCAGATTTCCCCATCCACAGAGCTATAAAGAAGCAAAGACACCTATCAAACAATCCACGAGGACAGAATGGAGAGAGCAGCACAAAGAATACAAGTCAGAAAAAGACAGCATAGACAAACTTGGTAGACAAAGATCTTCAGGTTCAGAATGGAACATTGTAGACGCAAGGCCCACCTCCCCAGAATGGGTCTCAGAGACACTGCCACGTGCGATTGTGAAGCACCCATGCAAACACCTGAACATATTCTGCAAGAATGCCCTACCTATGTAGACCAAAGAGAAACAGACTGGCCTGGGGGAGCGATCATGCTCGAAAAGTTGAGGTGGACCGGCGAAGACCTAAAACGCACAGTCTTCTTCGTGAATCTCACCGGACTAGAGGCATTGCATCAGTTGATCGTGAACCTCATCGGACTAGAAGCATAGCATGAGTTGATCGTGAACCTCACCGGACTAGAAGAATAGCATCAGTTGATCGTGAACCTCACTGGACTAGAGGCATTGCATCAGTTGATCGTAAACCTCATCGGACTAGAAGCATAGCATGAGTTGATCGTGAACCTCACCGGACTAGAAGAATAGCATCAGTTGATCGTGAATCTCACCGGACTAGAAGCATAGCATCAGATGATCGATGAAGAAGAAGAAGACTGCGGGGGGCTAATGGTAGTTAGTATGCTAAGATTCTTCTGTTGAACCACGTCTCTAGCAACCTACAAGCTACTGTATTGTCTACCGATCGGTGGATTACTGTACTGCATACATACATTACACAACGTGTCGACTACATACGTGGGGGCTTCAGATGAAAACCTTAAAAGTTGGATATAAACTAGAAAAACCATGCCTTTATATTGTAACTTGTTAATATGGTTGTTAAGAATGTCAAGAGTGTCCTCCACGTGTCACCACTGTGCAGACTTAACTTAACTTAACGTCTTTATACTGGTTTAGAAGACTCTGCAGAGTCTGTATACAACCAGTTTCATTTGCATTTCCTTGCTCTAAAAGCTATGCAAATCCAATCTATTCTTAAATGCATTAATTTGCTGTGCCTCCACTACTTCTTGTGGCAATACATTCTAAGCATTCACCATTCTCAGACTAAAAAAATTTGACGAACAATATAACAGCATAATTGCAGTTGCAAGATGGCCGCGCCACTACTGACATGCACGAAAGAGGAGCAATCTTCTGTTATCCGTTCTTTTAGCAGTGAAGGGGTAAAATCAATAGACATTCATCGGCGAACGGAGATCCAGTAAAGTGATGCATGTATTTCTCTCTAGTAAGTGTATGAGGGGAGTAGGAAGTTCAAAAACAGCGAAGATTCTGTCAACTAGTGTTTACGACCGGGTCAGGCACACTAAGTAGTGACTCTAGTCGACCGAGTCAGGCATACCAAGTAGTGACTCCAGTCGACCGGGTCAGGCACACCAAGTAGTGACTCCAGTGGACCGAGTCAGTCACACCAAGTAGTGACTCTAGTGGACTGGGTCAGGCACACCATAGTGACTCTAGTCGACCGGGTCAGGCACACTAAGTTGTGACTCCAGAGTGAACCGAGTCAGGCACACCAAGTAGTGACTCCAGAGTGGACCGAGTCAGGTACACCAAGTTGTGACTCTAGTCGACCGAGTCAGGCACTCCAAGTAGTGACTCTAGTCGACCGAGTCAGGCACACCAAGTAGTGACTCCAGACTGGGCCTAGTCAAGCACACCAAGTTGTGACTATAGTCGACCGGGTCTGGCACACCAAGTAGTGACTCCAGAGTGGACCGAGTCAAGCACACCAAGTAGTGACTCCAGAGTGGACCGAGTCAGGTACACCAAGTTGTGACTCAAGTCGACCGGGTCAGGCACTCCAAGTAGTGACTCTAGTCGACCTAGTCAGGCACACCAAGTAGTGACTCCAGAGTGGACCGAGTCAGGCACACCAAGTAGTGACTCCAGAGTGGACCGAATCAGGTACACCAAGTAGTGACTCTAGAGTGGACCGAGTCAGGCACACCAAGTAGTGACTCCAGAGTGGACCGAGTCAGGCACACCAAGTAGTGACTCAAGAGTGGACCGAGTCAAGCACACCAAGTAGTGACTCCAGAGTGGACCGAGTATGGCACATCAAGTAGTGACTCCAGAGTGGACCGAGTCAGTCACACCAAGTAGTGACTCCAGAGTGGAACGAGTCAGGCACACCAAGTAGTGATTCCAGAGTGGACCGAGTCAGGCACACCAAGTAGTGACTCCAGAGTGGACCGAGTCAGGCACACCAAGTAGTGACTCCAGAGTGGACCGAGTCAGGCACACCAAGTAGTGACTCCAGAGTGGACCGAGTCATGTACACTAAGTAGTGACTCTAGAAAGGATTGCATCCGTTGATTGCCTCGTAAAGGAAAATCGCCGATTGACTGAGAATGTAATTGCCTCACATCTGGACATCAGTCAAGGTTCAGCACATCACATCATCCATGATGGCATACAGTGCCACAAAGCGTCTGCGCTGTGGGTGCCACGACATCTTACTGCAGAATTGAAACAATAACACATTAATGCCTGTCAGTAACTTTTGCAGCACTTTGAAGCAGAATGCGATGGTTTCCTAGTAAGAATTGTTACTGAAGATAAAACCTGGATTCCCTACCACGGGCCTGAAACGAATAGCGTGAGCAAGGGATGGCGCCATCCCTCCTTCCCCAATTCGAAGAGAGCGAGCAAGGAATGGCGCCATCCCTCCTCCCCACAACCGAAGAGAGCGAGCAAGGAATGGCGCCATCCCTCCTCCCCACAACCGAAGAGAGCGAGCAAGGAATGGCGCCAACCCTCCTCCCCACAACCGAAGAAGTTTCGCACGCAGCAACCTGTATGGGAGGTTGTGCTGAGTCTGTTTTGGAATGAACGAGGCCTTATTTTAAGTGCACTGAAGGCCCGGGAGAACACTGTCACCAGGTGCCAATCAAATCCAAATGACATCCGAGTAAAGGTTTCTTATTACAACATGGCATTGCTCAACCTCATACTGCCCCTGCAACTGCGACAGCCATCGAGGACCTCCACTCTTAGTGCTTACCAAGTCCGCCGTACTCACCAGACCTAGTCCAAAGTGATTTCTCGTCTTTGGGCGACTAAAAGAGGCATTGGAAGGAAAGACTTTCAGGTCTGATGGAAAGTCCATCAGGTGCTGCATGAATTGTTACACACGTGACCAAGATATTTGTTTTGTCTACAGGAATTCATGCAGTTGGCAGGCACTGGGGATTTGTATTGAACGTTCTACGGGAATTCATGCAATTGGCAGGCACTGGGGATTTGTATTGAACGCTCTACAGGACTTCATGCAGTTGGCATGCACTGGGGATTTGTATTGAACGTTCTACAGGAATTCATGCAGTTGGCAGGCACTGGGGATTTGTATCGAACGTTCTACAGGAATTCATGCAGTTGGCAGGCACTAGGGATTTGTATTGAACTTTCTACAGGAATTCATGCAGTTGGCAGGCACTGGGGATTTGTATTGAACGTTCTACAGGAATTCATGCAGTTGGCAGGCACTAGGGATTTGTATTGAACTTTCTACAGGATTTCATGCAGTTGGCAGGCACCGGGGACTTGTATTGAACGCAATGAGGACTACGTCGAAAAATGATACAATCGTGTTTAACTTTTTCAGAATAAATTTATTAAAGAAATATATTTAAGGCTTTCATGTGAAGCCCCCTCCTAGTTTGTTGATAATGTCCTAAAGGTAATCCATTGAATGTTATACTCTGATATTCGCAGGTGTGTACCCAAACCTCACCCATCCCCCAGCTACAGCTGTTGCTCACTGCGGCAGAGGGTTGTTCTCCGGAAGTGGTAAGTGCCAAACTGAATGTCCTTCTCAGCCATACTGTTCTATAGTCCTTCATACTGAATTTACTCTATCGCTTCCTCTGTTACAGACTGTATGTTGTGCTATCTTTCTCTTCTACATATGATTTCCGGAATGTAGCGCTTTTCCCCATATCATTACAATCTAGTTATGCATTCTCTGTCTTGGACAAATTTATTGACCCAGAACCTTTTTCTTTCGTGGAATCATCTTTCCAAACGACTTACTCTATCTTGAACATCTGTCCAAAAACTCATTCTCTTTCAAAATATTTCTCTTCTTTTGAATTTCTCTTTAGAGTCTATCTCTTTCCCATAGAGGCGACATAAGGGGTGTGCATGTGACTGGCAATCTCGTAATGTAGAACAGATGGCACTAACATTAGCGATGTAAGTGCACAATAGCGCAGGCGCCGCCCTCCTTCAAGGGAGCCAACTGTAACCATGGCTCACTGGTATTATAGGGAGCCAACTGTAACCATGGCTCACTGGTATTATAGGAAGCCAACTGTAACCATGGCTCACTGGTATTATAGGGAGCCAACAAGGGGGGCTCACTGGTATTATAGGGAGCCAACAAGGGGAACTCACTGGTATTATAGGGAGCCAACAAGGGGAACTCACTGGTATTAAAGGGAGACAGCTGTAACCATGTCTCACTGGTATTTTAGGAAGACAAATGTAATCATGGCTCGCTGTTATCATTTGAACAATGGTGATAATATGTTTCGTATAGGCTTGTGTTAATGTCGTGCAGGTTTTGTGTTAATGTTGTGTAGGTTTGTGTTAATGTCGTATAGGTTTGTGTTAATGTCGTGTGGGTTTTGTGTTAATGCTGTGTAGGTTTGTGTTAATGTCGTATAGGTTTGTGTTAATGTCGTGTAGGTTTTGTGTTAATGTCGTGTAGGTTTGTGTTAATGTTGTGTAAGTTTGTGTTAATGTGGTATAGGTTTGTGTTAATGTCGTGTAGGTTTTGTGTTAATGTCGTATAGGTTTGTGTTAATGCCGTGTAGGTTTGTGTTAATGTCGTGTATGTCTTTACTTTATGCCTGTTGTGGATTAAACGTTCATATATAAAACAGGCAGTTTACTAATCAGCAGACATCACTCTCACTCTGAAGAAACAGTTAAACATCTACTCATTGAGTACAAGGCGCGTGCGGACATGAGGATATAATTCTTACAATAACTGCCAACAATTACCAACACACTGTACAGAGCAGTGAAACAACTGAAGAAGACCTGTATCTATATAATAATGGTATTGGGCTGCCAAGAGCATGCTACCAAGCAGCTATGGGGTAACATCAACTATTCATCTATGAAAAAGTGTAACATGTGTTTTCCAAATGTTATCATTTCCCGTATATTTATATAATTCCAGATAGACTTTTGGCAGTGCATTAATGACACGTTACCTGGTAAGTACTTCCATGTCTTCTTTATTTGATTATTTTTCGTTATTTTATAACCAGGATTCATTTAAGATGAATTGATGGTGTAACGATGGTCTTCAACATGTAGGTCTGCTACAGAAGTGCTCTTTAGTTTTCAGTACATATATACATACCTCCAAGAATTGGCTGTATTGGGTAACTCCCCCAGCCCCCCAACCCTCTTTCTGCTCCTTTATTATCCTATCTCATATAGAGTTTCAAGGTATTACCGTAGACTCTGATCGTTTTGGGAATAAATTAGGCAAATTAAATTCTGGTTTGTCCAGAGTCCCACGAAAACCTGGCATCCGATCTCCCAGGTTGCCAGCTAAAGGTGGCAGTACAAAACTGAACTGTACCGTTTGGGAGATCCAGGGTGGCTATGTTCACCATTATATGTCTGCACACTTATAGGCATATTTATTCGCCATTTCTGTCTGCAGACTTATTGACAGGTTTATTCACCATTTCTGTCTGCACACTTATAGAGAGGTTTGTTCACCATTTCTGTCTGCACACTTTTATAGAGGTTTGTTCACCATTTCTGTCTGCACACTTATAGACATGTTTATTCACCTTATCTGACTGCACACTTATAGACAGGTTTATTCGCCTTTAACTATCTTGACATTTATAAACAAATGCTCTCCCCCCCCCTTCCACCACCTTCTCCCCCCCCCCCCGCTCCCCCGCTCCCCCCCCCCCAACTACCCACTCCCAATCAATCAACCCCTCAACCCACCATCTCAGATCAAATAGACGTGGGTTCAAAACCTAAGTAAGGCATACTTTTTTTTTAATCGTAGTTAAAATACCATTTTAGCATGTACATTTCTTTGCGTCTGGAGGTGAAAGCGGCCATTATTCCTCGCTCTTATAAATAATACCTATTGATTTTAGCAAATGGAACAAAGGCTATGAGATAACTAATGTTAGATATCACTCGTTATATATTGTGATGTTCATGTGTTCAATTAGTGATAATTAGATCGAAGCTGTGGTTGTACTGAAGGTCAACAGTTGATAAAATCATATATTGGTAATGACTCAGTGACCTCCACCAAGGACTGCAATGGGGTGTTCGCCTGGTTTAGCATACATCATAATGCATGATCCCAAATTGGCAAGAGATGTTTCGCGAATGACGAAAATGTTAAACGTGAAGTGCAAATGTAGCTGATAAAGCAGACCAAAGGCTTCAATGCAACAGGTTCTAGTTCACTGCTAACGAGATTGGATAAGTGTATCAATGTTGGAGGAAGTGATGCTGGGAAGTAAGAGACAATGTCAGTGCAATAATAATTGGTTTTCAAGTATTAACTTATTGAGCTTTTCTTTGTTAAATAGCCGTTTGTGACCTATTTACTGTATTGCCCTGTTGGATGCGATTATTTGAGAGTTGATGGCAAAGAAGAGGAGTGGGGGAATTTGCTCTCCCTAGATACGGGTAGTTCTTCTTGTGAGCATAGCTAACGAGATGGTGAATCGATGTGATCTCCGTAGTAATGAGAAACACATAGATGAAGCCAAGCATAGCCCAACTGCCTGAAAGACCCCGGTCCACCTTCACCAGCACTGTCGGGTTGTGAGGCAAGCTACTGCAAT
Source organism: Ariolimax columbianus (assembly GCA_036924085.1). Taxonomy (NCBI): domain Eukaryota; kingdom Metazoa; phylum Mollusca; class Gastropoda; order Stylommatophora; family Arionidae; genus Ariolimax; species Ariolimax columbianus. The sequence continues at coordinate 136,832,109 of JAVGWX010000003.1, forward strand.
CCGTCACTTAACGTCCTTTTCAGAACGCACAAAAGTGTACACTTACTTATTGTAGCCATTCACAGCAACAACAACAACAGCAACACCAACAACAAGAACAGCAGCAACAACAATAACAACAACAACCCCACAGGACAAAAACAAAACGACATCTACGTTACGGCCACAAGATATTCGTCAGGAACTAAGAACGGACGAAGACAACAAATAAATCACAACATAGTCGTGACCTAGATAGATTTTATCGGCTTTATTCATTTAGAGGGCAATGATACATCCTGATTGTACTACCTGCCATGTGAGTCTCTTGCTTGTGCTCCTTACCAATCGGGTCAGGAGGTACGTGACCGTAAATAGGAATTCTAGGAATTATAATTGCTCAAATGAGAAAAATCTGGGAAAAACCAGTCGGGCTGTTACTTTTTTTTTTAAATCTGTCATATGTCTTAGTTGTTTTAGTGGGTAGTGTTGTGGGTGGGAGTAGTGTTGTGGGGGGGGGGGGGGGGGGTGTAGTGTTGGGGTGGGTGTAGTGTTGTGGGTGGGTGTAGTGTTGTGGGTGGGTGGGTGTAGTGTTGTGGGTGGGAGTAGTGTTGGGGGTGGGTGTAGTGTGGCGGGGGGGGGGGTGTAGTGTTGGGGTGGGTGTAGTGTTGTGGGTGGGAGTAGTGTTGCTGGTGGGTGTAGTGTTGTGGGGGGGGGGGTGTAGTGTTGTGGCGGGGTGTAGTATTGTGCGGGGGGGGGGTGTAGTGTTGCGGTGGGTGTAGTGTTGTGGGTGGGTGGGTGTAGTGTTGTGCGTGGGTGTAATTTTGTGGGGGGGAGGGGTTGTAGTGTTGTGGGTGGGTGTAGTGTTGTATGTGGGTGGGTGTAATGTTGTGGGTGGGTGTAGTGTTGTGGGTGGGAGTAGTGTTGTGGGTGGGTGGGAGTAGTGTTGTGGGTGGGTGGGAGTAGTGTTGTGGGTGGGTGGGAGTAGTGTTGTGGGTGGGTGGGAGTAGTGTTGTGGGTGGGTGGGAGTAGTGTTGTGGGTGGGTGGGAGTAGTGTTGTGGGTGGGTGGCAGTAGTGTTGTGGGTGGGTGGGAGTATTGTTGTGGGTGGGTGGAGTAGTGTTGTGGGTGGGTGGGAGTAGTGTTGTGGGTGGGTGGCAGTAGTGTTGTGGGTGGGTGGGAGTATTGTTGTGGGTGGGTGGAGTAGTGTTGTGGGTTGGTGGGAGTAGTGTTTTGGGTGGGTGGGAGTAGTGTTGTGGGTGGGTGGGAGTAGTGTTGTGGGTGGGTGGGAGTAGTGTTGTGGGTGGGTGGGAGTAGTGTTGTGGGTGGGAGTAGTGTTGTGGGTGGGAGTAGTGTTGTTTGTGGGTAGGTGTAGTGTTGTTTGTGGGTGGGTGTAGTGTAGTGGGTGGGAGTAGTGTTGTTTGTGGGTAGGTGTAGTGTTGTTTGTGGGTGGGTGTAGTGTTGTTTGTGGGTGGGTGTAGTGTTGTGGGTGGGAGTAGTGTTGTGGGTGGGAGTAGTGTTGTGGATGGGTGGGGGTAGTGTTGTGGGTGGGTGGGAGTAGTGTTGTGGGTGGGAGTAGTGTTGTTTGTGGGTAGGTGTAGTGTTGTGGGTGGGAGTAGTGTTGTTTGTGGGTAGGTGTAGTGTTGTTTGTGGGTGGGTGTAGTGTTGTTTGTGGGTGGGTGTAGTGTTGTGGGTGGGAGTAGTGTTGTGGGTGGGAGTAGTGTTGTGGATGGGTGGGGGTAGTGTTTTGGGTGGGTGGGAGTAGTGTTGTGGGTGGGAGTAGTGTTGTTTGTGGGTAGGTGTAGTGTTGTTTGTGGGTGGGTGTAGTGTTGTGGGGGGGAGTAGTGTTGTGGGTGGGTGGGAGTAGTGTTGTGTGTGGGTGGGAGTAGTGTTGTGGGTGGAAGTAGTGTTGTTTGTGGGTAGGTGTAGTGTTGTGTGTGGGTGGGTGTAGTGTTGTGGGTGGGAGTAGTTTTGTGGGTGGGAGTAGTGTTGTGGGTGGGAGTAGTGTTGTTTGTTGGTAGGAGTAGTGTTGTGGGTGGGAGTAGTGTTGTTTGTGGGTGGGTGTAGTGTTGTGGGTGGGAGTAGTATTGTTTGTGGGTGGGTGTAGTGTTGTGGGTGGGAGTAGTGTTGTTTGTGGGTGGGTGTAGTGTTGTGGGTGGGAGTAGTGTTGTGGGGGGAGTAGTGTTGTTGGTGGGTGGGAGTAGTGTTGTGGGTAGGAGTAGTGTTGTTTGTGGGTGGGTGTAGTGTTGTGGGTGGGAGTAGTATTGTTTGTGGGTGGGTGTAGTGTTGTGGGTGGGAGTAGTGTTGTGGGGGGAGTAGTGTTGTTGGTGGGTGGGAGTAGTGTTGTGGGTAGGAGTAGTGTTGTTTGTGGGTGGGTGTAGTGTTGTGGGTGGGAGTAGTATTGTTTGTGGGTGGGTGTAGTGTTGTGGGTGGGAGTAGTGTTGTGGGTAGGAGTAGTGTTGTTTGTGGGTGGGAGTAGTGTTGTGGGTAGGAGTAGTGTTGTTTGTGGGTGGGTGTAGTGTTGTGGGTGGGAGTAGTGTTGTGGGTGGGTGGGAGTAGTGTTGTGGGTAGGAGTAGTGTTGTTTGTGGGTGGGTGTAGTGTTGTGGGTGGGAGTAGTGTTGTGGGTGGGAGTAGTGTTGTGGGTGGGTGGGAGTAGTGTTGTGGGTGGGTGTAGTGTTGTGGGTGGGTGGGAGTAGTGTTGTGGGTGGGAGTAGTGTTGTGGGTGGGAGTAGTGTTGTGGGTGGGTGGGAGTAGTGTTGTGGGTGGGTGTAGTGTTGTTTGTGGGTGGGAGTAGTGTTGTGGGTGGGAGTAGTGTTGTGGGTGGGAGTAGTGTTGTGGGTGGGTGGGAGTAGTGTTGTGGGTGGGTGAGAGTAGTGTTGTGGGTGGGTGTAGTGTTGTGGATGAGTACAGTTTTGTGGGTGGGTGTAGTGTTGTGGGTGGGAGTAGTGTTGTGTGTGGGAGTTTTGATGCGGATAGGAGTAGTGATTTAGGTTGGTAAGTAGTGATGGCGGTGGGTGAGTAGAGACGTTGGTCGATGAGTAGTGATGTTGGTAGGTGAGTAGTGATGTTGGTGGGTGTAGTGATGTGGGTGAGTAGTGATGTTGGTGGCTGTAGTGATGTGGGTGATTGAGTAGTGATGTGGGTGGATTAGTAGTGATCTTTTTGGGTGTAGTGATGTCGGTGGGTGAGTAGAGATGCGAGTGAGTAGTGATGTAAGTGGGTGTAGTGATGTGGGTAGGTCAGTAGTGATGTTGGTGAGTGTAGTGATGTTAGTGGGGGAGTAGCTATGTGGCTTGGTGAGTAGTGATGTTGGGGTGTAATTATGTTGGGTGTGAGTAGTGATGTAGGTGAGTAGTGATGTGGGTGGGCGAGTAGTGATGTGGGTGGGTGAGTAGTTATGTGGGTGGGGGTAGTAATGTGAGGGGGTTGTAGTGATGTGGGTGTGTGGGTGGGTATATGAGTCTGTGTGCATGACTTGACATAAATGTGAGTGTAACAGAGAGAGAATAGGTCCACCCTCACACTGCGAGCATGTAGAAGTAGAGGACTAACCAAGCTGACTAAAGTTACTTTGCTAAACAACTCTCCAACGTATGAATGCTCTCCCCGCCATTTGACAAAAGATTATCCTCTGTGCTTGAAAGAGAGCCAAACAGAAAGCGAGTTATCCATGTATAGGTGGGTTAGCTGGGGCTGTCCGGATATTTGTACCACTAAGCTAATCAGGCGATCAATCTAGAATACATGAATGCAATAATGGATAGCTGTTACCATTGCACCAGAAACAGAAGAACGTGTTTTGGTTGCTAGGTTACTAGTGTACACAAGGGTCATTTAAAATTGTCTATAAATGTGAGATGCCAAGTGCAAGTCCGCGAATTTGAATCGGATGGAAACAAGTTCTTGTGTCTTCCTTTCGTTTGAAAGCGGCCTTGTGGATAATCCACGCTATATCCTTATCGCAGAAGCGAATGCTTGAAATTCATTGCCACAGGAGCTAGTGGAGGCAGAGACAATTAATGCATTTAAGAATAAATTGGATGTGCATAGCTTTTAGAGCAAGGTAATGTAAATAAAACGGGTTGTATACAGAATCTGCAGAGTCTTCTAAACCAGTATAAAGACGTTCAGTTAAGTTAAGATTTAAAAAAAGAGCGACAACGCTGATAGTGGGATTCCAGAATTACAGTTATGAGGAACGACTCAGAAAAACCGGTCTACTGTGTCCACAACTTTAAAAAAAAAAATACAACTCCCTACAAGAACAAGATGGCATAGTTACAAATTAACTAAAGAAAGGTCCAGATTAGATATTAGGTAATATTTTGTTAGCCAGAAAGTAGTGAATGCTTGGAATGCATTGCCACAGAAGTAATGGAGGCAGGGACAATTAATGCATTTAAGAATAGATTGGATGGGCACAGCTTTTAGAGCAAAAATATTTAAATGGAACTTGTTGTATACATACTCAGCAGAGTCTTCAAACGTTAAGTTAAGTGGCGATAATTGTCCCATTTTAAATTATAGTTTGTCCCATTTTAAATTATAGTTTGTCCCATTTTAAATTATAGTTTGTCCCATTTTAAATTATAGTTTGTCCCATTTTAAATTATAGTTTGTCCCATTTTAAATTAAAGTTTGTCCCATTTTAAATTATAGTTTGTCCCATTTTAAATTATAGTTTGTCCCATTTTAAATTATAGTTTGTCCCATTGCAGAAACTGCCCTCAGGGATGGAGTCTTAGAGACTTCAATGTAGTAAGCCCCAGGTTGTGTGAGGTTCCCTTCCTCGTCGACTTGCTTTCCCTAACTGTAGGTCATGTATCCATTTATAAATGAACCCCATTGTACAGCTGAATGGACTGAAGCATGCCAGTAGCGGGAGTTGAACGTGAAGCAAATTACTGTCACTGCAAGAGTAAACAAATGCCTTGTTGCAGGCTTCCTTCCAACAGGGCAAGTACTCTGGTGGCTATGTTCCTATCTGAGACAAAAATGAAGGATCGCGTGTTTCTGTTACATAATGCCGGATGTGATGTAGGAGTTCAGACATGCACACTTATTACAATTATTCTACACGTTGGATTTTCCGAAAATGAATACATTATCGGCATTCTTCAGTCTACCCAGTATAAACGTGTACCTTACTTACTGTTAGTTAATGAACCTGTCACTCCCGCCCCTTCCTCCAATCTCACGTGAAGGGCTGATACCTAGTAAAATAAAATAACTACCACTTTATCTCCAACAACAGTATTCTCGTACCAGCTTTCACCTGTTATACGGACAGAAATGGCGTCCGTGCCACGTTTTGCTCCAACAATACGTGTTCTACATATAACCCAAGTGTCCGTCACGAGGTGAGTGTTGCGAAGCGACGGTTTCTATTCAACTTGCGTGTTCCAGATCCTCCCCTCGATAGGAACTTTTCCAGCTTTTGGTTAAACTCTATGTGATTTCCACAGCGCACGCCAAGTTGCTATATAACTCTGATGTCTGACGGTGCGACCACGTACAAATACACCTTTACCAGACCCTGAATACTGAATGCCCAATAATCACCATTTTGTACGGCCTCCCCGTAAAATTCTCGTTAAAAAAGGTGGGAACAGAAAAGTCCGTTGATACGCAGTCTGAGCGCTTTGTTCCCTTGAAGTAATTCGCCCCTTCTTCGGGCTAGCTAGCCTCCCCTTCAAGAATGTGTGTCCTCATCTATTGTGTGCTTTTCTCTGTATATTTCTACATAATGATGTTCTGTCTATCGTTCAGGCCACAGTAAAAGATCGTTCGTGATTGCGTTCTTTCAAATTTTCGCTGCAGCATATTTGGTGAAGGGACAAACGTTAAGAACAAAAATGGTTACATAAGGTCTGTGAAGTTGCTCAAACGAAATGTTGTGTGTGTTACATATAGACGGTCAAGAGGAGGGAATAAGGTGTAGCATCAAGTAGGGCTCAATTGTTTTGCCCAGTGGTTTCCAACCTTTCTCATACGTGGGCCCCTGAACCCAAAAGAACTTTACACGGACCCCCACAGCTTTCTTCACGGACCCCATAGCTCAAATCACAGATCCCAATAGAACACTTCATAGACTCCTATTGCCTCTTGACGGTCCCCAATAGAACACTTCATAGACTCCTATTGCCTCTTGACGGTCCCCAATAGAACACTTCATAGACTCCTATTGCATCTTGACGGTCCCCAATAGAACACTTCATAGACTCCTATTGCATCTTGACGGTCCCCAATAGAACACTTCAAAGACTCCTATTGCCTCTTGACGGTCCTCAATAGAACACTTCATAGACTCCTATTGCCTCTTGACGGTCCCCAATAGAACACTTCATAGACTCCTATTGCCTCTTGACGGTCCCCAATAGAACACTTCATAGACTCCTATTGCATCTTGACGGTCCCCAATAGAACACTTCAAAGACTCCTATTGCCTCTTGACGGTCCTCAATAGAACACTTCATAGACTCCTATTGCCTCTTGACGGTCCCCAATAGAACACTTCATAGACCCCTATTCCCTCTTGACGGTCCCCAATAGAACACTTCATAGACCCCTATTCCCTCTTGACGGTCCTCAATAGAATACTTCATAGACCCCTATTACCTCTTGACGGTCCCCAATAGAACACTTCATAGACCCCTATTCCCTCTTGACGGTCCCCAATAGAACACTTCATAGACCCATATTCCCTCTTGACGGTCCTCAATAGAATACTTCATAGACCCCTATTACCTCTTGACGGTCCCCAATAGAACACTTCATAGACCCCTATTCCCTCTTGACGGTCCCCAATAGAACACTTCAAAGACGCCATTGCCTCTGACGGTCCCCAATAGAACACTTCATAGACTCCTATTGCCTCTTGACGGTCCTCAATAGAACACTTCATAGACCCCTATTCCCTCTTGACGGTCCTCAATAGAACACTTCACAAACACCCACATTTCTCTTTTCGGACTCCCACCCCTCCCCCTGCCTCACATCCCGCAGATTTCTTCGACGATCCCCCAAGTCTCATAGACTACCACTCCTCCCGACTCTCCACAACATTGATCCCCCAAGTCTCTTCGCTGCACCACACCCCCACCCCACTCCCACCTCTCCACCAGACTTCAGAACTATCTGGAATCTCAAATTGAAGGCTGCTATAGACCATTCTCATATTGAGATATTTAAATATAACTCCTACTAAAGTCCCTCTAACCTCCACTAGCAACCCTCTAACCTCCTTTAAAGGTCCCTCTAACTTCAACTAAAGTCACTCTAACTTAAACTAATGTCCCTCTAACTTCAACTAAAGTCACTCTAACTTCAACTAAAGTCCCTCTAACTTCAACTAAAGTCCCTTTAACTTTAACTAAAGTCCCTCTAACTTCAACTAAAGTCCCTCTAACTTCAACTAAAGTCCCTTTAACTTCAACTAAAGTCCCTCTAACTTCAACTAAAGTCACTCTAACTTCAACTAAAGTCCCTCTAACTTCAACTAAAGTACCTCTAACTTCAACTAAAGTCCCTTTAACTTCAACTAATGTCCCTCTAACTTCAACTAATGTCCCTCTAACTTCAACTAAAGTCACTCTTTCTTCAACTAAAGTTTCTCTAACTTCCACTAAAGTCCCTCTAACTTGAACCATGTTTTGTAAACGTCTCGTCTAGTTTCACGCCGAGTCGCGTCTGTAGAACATTCCAGATTGGACATTGTTCCTCTCAACCACGACCAGGTCTTACTTTGTTCCGCTCTGCAACGACTGAGAAAAGCATCCCCAAGTGATGTTTTCTTTTCATTCTTCTTTGCTGCCAAATTGGGAGTTTGGTGTCCTCCTAGCGTGAAAAGGTGTCAAAGCTCGCGGAGGTGACACTTTTGTCCTAAGTAACGGAGAGGAGGAACTCTTCAAACACTCGGCAAGGGAAAGCGATGTGTAAAATGTGGCGGGGGAGGGCGATATCTTATTTGGGGGGGGGGGGAAGAGTGGAGGCGGGCGAACCAAATAGTTGTAGGATAGCTCGTGTATAGTGCACCAGCTAATACTGGAAAGAACAGCTCAACTACCTATTAAAGTAGGTTCAATAGTGCACTACAGGACACGATGACAAAACAAGAGCAACATGTCACTCACATAGCATTCATCAGTGAAACATTACAGACAACAATTGAATCTAGTATATGCACACTCACATAGCATTCATCAGTGAAACATTACAGACAACAATTGAATCTAGTATATGCACACTCACATAGCATTCATCAGTGAAACATTACAGACAACAATTGAATCTAGTATATGCACACTCACATAGTATTCATCAGTGAAACATTACAGACAACAATTGAATCTAGTATATGCACACTCACATAGCATTCATCAGTGAAACATTACAGACAATAATTGAATCTAGTATATGCACACTCACATAGCATTCATCAGTGAAACATTACAGACAATAATTGAATCTAGTATATGCACACTCACATAGCATTCATCAGTGAAACATTACAGACAATAATTGAATCTAGTATATGCACACTCACATAGCATTCATCAGTGAAACATTACAGACAATAATTGAATCTAGTATATGCACACTCACATAGCATTCATCAGTGAAACATTACAGACAACAATTGAATCTAGTATATGCACACTCACATAGCATTCATCAGTGAAACATTACAGACAATAATTGAATCTAGTATATGCACACTCACATAGCATTCATCAGTGAAACATTACAGACAACAATTGAATCTAGTATATGCACACTCACATAGCATTCATCAGTGAAACATTACAGACAATAATTGAATCTAGTATATGCAGGACAAGTGTAGTTGAATAACGATGTCTATCGACGTTTACAAATAGTTTATGTATTTACAATAAAATACATTTTACAATTTTCAAAAGAGGGAAGTACGGAACTGTCAAAGTAAAATACAAAAATATGTGTCAGATAAATCAAGCTGGATTGACAGGGATAAGAATGTAAATGGCCGTGGGTGAATGTGTGGATAGTGTATGGCGGACACGGATATGAATTTATGTGGTCGTGGGGGAAGGTGAAGTGAGTTGTAAGACTGGCCGGGACAAGTGTTTGTATGGTAGTGGGAGAAGGTGAAGCGAGTTGTAAGACTGTCCGGGACAAGGTTTTGTATGGTCGTGGGAGAAGGTGAAGCGAGTTGTAAGACTGTCCGGGACAAGGTTTTGTATGGTCGTGGGAGAAGGTGAAGCGAGTTGTAAGACTGTCCGGGACAAGGTTTTGTATGGTCGTGGGAGAAGGTGAAGCGAGTTGTAAGACTGTCCGGGACAAGGTTTTGTATGGTCGTGGGAGAAGGTGAAGCGAGTTGTAAGACTGTCCGGGACAAGGTTTTGTATGGTCGTGGGAGAAGGTGAAGCGAGTTGTAAGACTGTCCGGGACAAGGTTTTGTATGGTCGTGGGAGAAGGTGAAGCGAGTTGTAAGACTGTCCGGGACAAGGTTTTGTATGGTCGTGGGAGAAGGTGAAGCGAGTTGTAAGACTGTCCGGGACAAGGTTTTGTATGGTCGTGGGAGAAGGTGAAGCGAGTTGTAAGACTGTCCGGGACAAGGTTTTGTATGGTCGTGGGAGAAGGTGAAGCGAGTTGTAAGACTGTCCGGGACAAGGTTTTGTATGGTCGTGGGAGAAGGTGAAGCGAGTTGTAAGACTGTCCGGGACAAGGTTTTGTATGGTCGTGGGAGAAGGTGAAGCGAGTTGTAAGACTGTCCGGGACAAGGTTTTGTATGGTCGTGGGAGAAGGTGAAGCGAGTTGTAAGACTGGCCGGGACAAGGTTTTGTATGGTCGTGGGGGAAGTTTTAGATGGGTTGGACAGTGAGTAAAAGTATAGACAGGTATAGTCTGAAGTGTGTCTGAAGCTGTAGCTTGGTATTATAGTTCTGCTAAACGGAGTAGCTGACAACAGTTGTGTCTGAAGGAGGTGTAGCTGGGTATAGCTATATCGGCCACTATATTTTACCTGACCCTGACTAACAAGTCCGATCAGTACGTTTTGCCTGGCCAGACTTTAGTCTCCTCTCTCCTCCACGGATACAGTTACAGATTTAGATACAGTTCAATGTTTGATAAAGATCTATGCTCCACAGAGAGCAGACAATGTTTTCATGGATTGATTTAATTGTTTCATAGTTTTTTTAATGCCATTGTGAAACATTCAGTGACCCTGTCCCTTTGACCCCGTTCTTTAAACCACATGTACAAGCAGCCTAGTTGGAAATGGAAACTTGTCGATTCAAACTGTTTTGGACGTTAATTCTAAACTCCAACCAGAAAAGACGATTACACTTTTTCTGTGACTAAGCTCTTGGTCCTACTAATTTTCAAACCAGACGGGCAGGGTAAAATAGAGCGAACTGCTTACTTAATTCCGTGGCTCTGTTTTCACCATGACCTTCTTTAATAATTTATATTACAGAACGTCTTGACCTACCGTGAAAACCATGGTCAGGTCCGCATCTAATCAGTGTTTCTATCCTGGTTGCCTGGAACACCGGACCTTTTCGGTCAAATCATGTAATGGATAGATTATTGGAGAGCAGATTATATTGTTATTATTCCGGTGGTCTTCAGCCTTGGAGATACCGTCCCCTGTTGGAACTTTGTGAAGAATATTTAGTGACAGCAACTAAGAGGACAAACATAACGACCATTTTGATGAAGAGATTACATTTGAGTGTAATTGAAACACGGATCGCTTCATAAGTATCCAGCCATTTTAAAAATTTGTCTTGTAGAAGTTATTAATGACGATTCGAACACACTGACATTTGATGTCGGCAAGAGCTAGATATTCTTCGCTTATTTCGTGTAAGCTTTTCATTATTTTGTATCTGCCTGTTTCCTCTAGTTGGCACTATCTATGGCCAACACGTGTTTGTATTTGTTATAGTTTCAGTTTTATATGATGATATAATTCATATTTATTCATGCATATCCGTCATTATATCTGATCCCTCTGCGTCTGTGTGTATTTGTGCGTGTGTAAGCGTGTGTTTGTAGAAGGAGAGTGTGAGTGAGAGAATGTGTGTGTGTGCGTGCGTGCATGCGTGAGAGAGAGACAGCGAGAGAGAGAAGAGAGAGAGAATGGACTTTTTCTGTGTTTACTCCATCCAAATCATGTTCAAATCTTGTTTGATCTGTAAAACAAAATTGAGTACAAAAGAATACATTATAAAAAATGCGTAGGTTTACTTTGAAACATGTATGCCCCATAATGATCGTTGCTCTGCACTTCGGATGTCGTCTGCTACCACGGAACGTGCTATTAAGGTGCTTGTTACTATCAACTTGTGCTGGCCTGGCCCTCATGGCAATCGCTTGTGTCGTTTGTGATCTTAGACTTAAAACCTGGCAACGGCTAAGTTAGCAAACTTAATAGCCCCCAGGTCTGTCACATAAGTTTCCTTCTCGCGGCAAAAGAAACCAGGCTCAATCAGCGTTATCAACAAACTCCAGTCGACCCAGTTATAAACTGGTACCTGGTTTACTGCAGGAAAGAAAAGACAGCGTAGATAACAACTGGCTACTCAACCTCATAAAAAGATGATCTATTACAATATGGGATCCAACAATTCATAAATTATTCATTTCGGTACCTCCATTACCTTTTTTCCAAAAGGAAACAAAACCACACTGGTAATTGAGAAATTGAAAAGGTGGAAATACAGTTTGACAAAAATTCAGTAACTGAAGCAGACGTTTCTCACAATTAAGACGTTTATCAAGCACCGGAGAAAACGAAGACAATACAAACATGCAAAGCTAACTGCCATGCTGTCTGCGTGCATACATCATGCGCAAGGAACAGTGTTGTCTAAGTTTGCTCTTCGGCTTCAATACAGCTGGGGAATCTCACGCGTCATCCGTTATTCTTGGCTGTCACAATAAAGAGATTGTGTATATATAAATTGTTATCGTGAATGTCCTACGAACTTTACATCATTGGTGCAGGTTGAAGATGTTTGGCCACCCTGAATTGTAGAATGTAGGAGCAAGAACTGCTGTCGCAGGATTGTTTTGTTTTGTTTGGAAACCCACGAATAGGTGAATAAAAACGCTGACAAAGAGGATGGACTGAAAATAGTTTTTGTAGAAAAACTGATCGAAATGAAAGAGAAACGGTGAACAAGAAAGGAGTTAAATACACCATAAAGCTATACATTTTGGGGATTCTTCTGTAGAGAAAACAATATGTCAGCGATAGCTTTCCAAACATGTCATCTAATGTTACTTTACAAGGTTGTACATTGGGCAAGCAATTGCATAATGTAAAACCAAATGGCTCCAGAACAAATCCTACATGAACGTACAACTGCTTTGATAAAGTCTACACGTTAGGGGGCCTGCTGCAGTAGTCGCCCTATGCTTCATAGGTTGCGACAAGGGTGCAAGCAGAATATAAAGGCTGCTTCAATCGTCTGATATGGATTGATTTGACTGTTTCTAAAGCATAACACCAATAGTGGATCAAATTTGAATAAGTTGTGTGCACCAGTTCTATCACTGTGCTGTGTTTTTCACTTACATCCAATCAAATACACATTGTACTTCCTTTTCTTGGAAACAGGTGTGCAGTCATTGAAGTAAAATTCGTTCCTTCATCATGTTTTCAACTCTCCAGCTGGTTTGGAATGACAATGTTAGAAATTGATTCGTGATTCAGTGTCCAGCGTTGTGTTCATTACTCAGAGCGATAGGTATTTCGTACGTTATATGCTACGACTGGAGACAAGGTTGTGACCCACACAAGATTATCTAGCTTATAGAAGGACGGGTTGCTATGATTGGAGACAAGGTTGTGACCCCCATAAGATTATCTAGCTTATAGATGGACGGGTTGCTACGACTGGAGACAAGGTTGTGACCCCCATAAGATTATCTAGCTTATAGATGGACGGGTTGCTACGACTGGAGACAAGGTTGTGACCCCCATAAGATTATCTAGCTTATAGATGGACGGGTTGCTACGACTGGAGACAAGGTTGTGACCCCTATAAGATTATCTAGCTTATAGATGGACGGGTTGCTACGACTGGAGACAAGGTTTTGACCCCCATAAGATTATCTAGCTTATAGAAGGACGGGTTGCTATGATTGGAGACAGGACTGGGACACACGCGAAAATATCTAGCTTATAGAAGGATGGGTTGCTATGACTGGAAACAGGATTTGGACCCACGCAATATTAATTAGCTTGTAGAGGAACGGGTCACATGATAATGGTGAGCTGGGCCTAAGATGTAGCTGTGCTTGAGCTGACAGCAGCCGTCGACTCATATGTGGTTGCTTGCATCAGGGTCAGTGACCCATAACTGACCAAACCCCAACCACCTCCAAGTGATGACCCTGAAAACAGACTCCAGCCATGCAGCCTGGCTAAGAAATTAGGGATCGAAAAGCGAAAGCAAAACCGGTTCCAAAAATGCTGTGCTAAAATCAGATGTGTTGGGCCGAAAGAAGCAAATATCTCGGCCTCGCTTTAAACTACAACACAACGTCACAAACGTCCTTTTCAGAACGAACGCCGAAAAAGAAGAAAAAGGAAGAAGAAGAAGAAGAAGAAGCAGAAGAAGAAGAAAAAGAAGAAGAGGAGAAGAAGAAGAAGGTCTTCGCAGTACAACACAAAGACGCCTATAGAATTTAACATCGGCCTCTCTTTGTGCAGTGTTGGCTATATAGGCAGGGGCTGTAACCGATGTCACGCAGTTGAATCGGTTACCTCCACTTGCACCTACATCGCCTACCTAGATAGCGCGTTTTTACCTCGCGAGATCCAGGTGAGAGACGACCCCCTACGGGCCATGAGAGCGGTGCAGAGTATTTCCGCCACAGGATCGATTGTGAAGAACTTGCCACAATTGTAACTGGCCGATTTTAAAGGCACCCTGTTTCAAAGCATTTGTAATCATTCACTTTTTCGCTCCATCTCTAATGTGAAGTACAGGTGTTAACTGTATCTGGCCCCATTACACGAAGTTGTATCTAAGCTCATAGACAGCACAGGAAAAAAAATAAGTGAAAATAGGGAGGCAGCAAATCTACTCAATCACTACTTTGGCACAGTGTACACAAAAGAGGACTGCTCCAAGATCTCAGAGCCTGTAGATATTTTTCAAAGAGACATGGATACAGCAGGATTAGGATCAATCTGTATTATAGAGGAAATGGTTTTTAAAAAGTTGGAGGGGTTGAAAGTGGATAAATGTCCAGGTCAAGATGGTATTCATCCAAAATTGCTGTTTGAAATTAGAGACCAATTAGCAAAACCATTGGCTATATTATGTTCTCAATCACTTGCACAAGGGATTGTTCCACGGGATTGGAAAGATGCGGGAGTGATCCCCTTATTCAAAAAGGGCAAAAAGGCAGATCCAGCAAACTATAGACATGTGAGCTTAACGAGCATAGTCTGTAAATTGTTAGAGTCAATAATCAAAGAAAACATTGTAATGCATTTAGACAAATTTAATCTAATTAGAAATAGTCAGCATGGGTTTACCAGAGGGAGATCATGCTTAACAAATCTATTAGAATTCATGGAGGAGGTTACTAAAATGATAGATAGGGGAGCCAGTGGATGTTATTTATCTGGATTTTGCAAAGGCCTTTGATAGAGTACCTCATCAAAGACTATTTCCAAAATTAAAATCACATGGAATAGGTGGGGAAGTTGCCAAATGGATTGAAAATTGGTTAACGGGAAGAAGGCAAAGGGTGGGTATAAATAAGGAGTACTCTGAGTGGTGTGAAGTGAAAAGTGGAGTGCCACAGGGCTCGGTTTTGGGACCAATTTTATTCTTGATATATATAAATGATTTGGATATAGGTATGGGATCCATTATTGCAAAATTTGCTGATGACACAAAACTATGCAGTAGTGTCTCATCTAAAGCAGAAGTGGATATATTGAGGTCGAATATAGATACAATTTGAGAATGGTCTGTAATCTGGCAAATGGAGTTTAATGTAGATAAATGTACAGTCATCCACATGGGTAGATCCAATATGGAACATAATTACAGAATGGAAGAGAACAATATTAGAAAGATAGATAAAGAAAGGGACTTAGGGGTTATAATAGATCATACATGTAAGATGAGGGAGCAAGTTCAGGTAGCAGTAAAAAAGGCAAATGCAATGTTAGGGATGATAAAAAGAAATATTAAACATAGGAGCAAGGAAGTGATAGTCAAACTGTATAAAGCATTAGTTAGACCTAGATTGGAGTACTGTGTACAGGTGTGGAGTCCTTATCAGAGAGGGGATATAGACATGCTGGAGAGAATACAAAAAAGAGCGACAAAGCTGATAGTGGGATTCCAGAATTACAGTTATGAAGAAAGATTAAAAAGAACTGGCCTTCAGTGTCTAGAAGAGAGAAGAATTCGTGGTGACTTAATACAGGTGTATAAGATGATCAGAGGAATGGATAAAGTAGACTATAACAAGTTTTTTAAAGTACAACCACCAACAAGGACAAGAGGGCACAGCTACAAGTTGACTAAGGAGAGGTCCAGATTAGATATTAGGAAGTATTTCTTTAGCCAGAGAGTAGTGAATGCTTGGAATGCATTGCCAAGTGAGGTGGTGGAGGCTGGGGCGGTCAATGCATTTAAGAACAGATTGGATGCGTACAGCTTCTAGAGGAAGGTGATGTAAATGGAACTGGTTGTATACAGATTCTGCAGAGTCTTTTAAACCAGTATAAAGACGTTAAGTTTAAGTTTAGTGGCTGATTATAATTACAATAGTTGTTTGTTTTATTTTTGTTTTTTAGAAGATGAGGTTGCCAGTCCTTCTTAGTTGCCTTTTACGACATGCATAAAATGGGACAATGACCAATGCTCTTCTATCCGAGCGCCGCGTCGGATATCATTACGAGAATTGAGAGGGATTGGGGGGGGGGAGGGGGGGAGTCTGAATGGGAGAGGGAACGAATAACTTAAAAATAATGGCTATGGTTGAAACATAAACAAGATTAAACAGCAGTTTGAGGTGAGAACAGGAACAGACGTTAGCTGACGTTTGAGGTGAGAACAGAAACAGACGTTAGCTGACGTTTGAGGTGAGAACAGAAACAGACGTTAGCTGACGTTTGAGGTGAGAACAGGAACAGACGTTAGCTGACGTTTGAGGTGAGAACAGGAACATATTTACGCTGTTAATTAGCCACACCTTCACTTTCTCACTTAGTCACACATTCACTCTCTCACTTAGTCACACATTTACTCTCTTACGTAATCACACATTCACTCTCTCACTTAGTCACACATTCACTCTCTCATTTAGTCACACAATCACTCACTCTCACGTACACATTCACTATCTAATTTCGTCACACATTTGCTCTCTCACTTATTCACAGTTTCGCTCTTTCACTTAGCCACGTATTCACTCTCTCACACATTCACTCTTTCACTTAGTCACATACTCATCCATTCACTCAGACAAACATTGACCCAATCTCACTCTCGCACACTGTCACACTCGCCTAATCTCCTAGTCTCACACTTACCCAGTCTCACATCCATCAATTCTCACACTTACATCCTGTCACACTCACCCAGTCTAACACTCACCCACTGTCACACTCACCCAGTCTCACACTCACCCAGTGTCACACTCACCCAGTCTCACACTCACCCAGTCTCACACTCACCCACTGTCACACTCACCCAATCTCCCAGTCTCACACTCACCCAATCTCCCAGTCTCACACTCACCCATTCTCACACTCACCCAGTCTCACACTCACCCAGTATCACACTCACCCAGTCTCACACTCATCAAGTCTCACACTCACCTAGTTACACACTCACCCAGTCTCACACTCACCCAGTCTCCCACTCACTCAGTCTCACACTCACCCACTGTCACACTCACCCAATCTCCCAGTCTCACACTCACCCAATCTCCCAGTCTCACACTCACCCAGTCTCACACTCACGCAGTCTCACACTCACCCAGTCTCACACTCACCCAGTCTCACACTCACCCAGTATCACACTCACCCAGTCTCACACTCACCCAGTCTCACACTCACCCAGTCTCACACTCACCCACTGTCACACTCACCCAATCTCCCAGTCTCACACTCACCCAGTCTCACACTCACCCAGTATCACACTCACCCAGTCTCACACTCATCCAGTCTCACACTCACCTAGTTACACACTCACCCTGTCTCACACTCACCCAGTCTCACACTCACCCAGTCTCACACTCACCCACTGTCAAACTCACTCAATCTCCCAGTCTCACACTCACCCAATCTCCCAGTCTCACACTCACCCAGTCTCACACTCACCCAGTCTCACACTCACCCAGTCTCACACTCACCTAGTCACACACTCAGCCAGTCTCCCACTCACCCAGTCTCACACTCCTAGTCTCACACTCACCCAGTCTCCCACTCACCCAGTCTCAGACTCACCCAGTCTCACACTCCTAGTCTCACACTCACCCAGTCTCCCACTCACCTAGAGACACACTCGCCCACTCTCACACTCACCTAGTCACACACTCACCCAGTCTCACACTCCCCAGTCTCACACTCACCCAGTCTCACACTCACCTAGTCACACACTCACCCAGTCTCACACTCACCTAGTCCCACACTCACCCAGTCTCACACTCACCCAGTCTCACACTCACCCAGTCTCACACTCACCCAGTCTCACACTCACCCAGTCTCACACTCACCCAGTCTCTCACTCACCCAGTCTCACACTCACCCAGTCTCACACTCACCCAGTCTCACACTCACCCAGTCTCTCACTCACCCAGTCTCACACTCACCCAGTCTCACACTCACCCAGTCTCACACTCACCCAGTCTCACACTCACCCAGTCTCACACTCACCCAGTCTCCCACTCACCCAGTCTCACACTCCCCCAGTCTCCCACTCACCCAGTCTCCGACTCACCCAGTCTCACACTCCTAGTCTCACACTCACCCAGTCTCCCACTCACCTAGACACACACTCGCCCAGTCTCACACTCACCTAGTCACACACTCACCCAGTCTCACACTCACCTAGTTTAACACTCACCAGTCTCACACTCATCCTGTCACACACTCACCCAGTCTCACACTCACCCAGTCTCACACTCACCCAGTCTCACACTCCCCAGTCTCACACTCACCCAGTCTCACACTCACCTAGTCACACACTCACCCAGTCTCACACTCACCTAGTCCCACACTCACCCAGTCTCACACTCACCCAGTCTCACACTCACCCAGTCTCACACTCACCCAGTCTCACACTCACCCAGTCTCACACTCACCCAGTCTCTCACTCACCCAGTCTCACACTCACCCAGTCTCACACTCACCCAGTCTCACACTCACCCAGTCTCTCACTCACCCAGTCTCACACTCACCCAGTCTCACACTCACCCAGTCTCACACTCACCCAGTCTCACACTCACCCAGTCTCACACTCACCCAGTCTCACACTCACCCAGTCTCCCACTCACCCAGTCTCACACTCACCCAGTCTCCCACTCACCCAGTCTCCGACTCACCCAGTCTCACACTCCTAGTCTCACACTCACCCAGTCTCCCACTCACCTAGACACACACTCGCCCAGTCTCACACTCACCTAGTCACACACTCACCCAGTCTCACACTCACCTAGTTTAACACTCACCAGTCTCACACTCATCCTGTCACACACTCACCCAGTCTCACACTCCCCAGTCTCACACTCACCCAGTCTCACACTCACCTAGTCACACACTCACCCAGTCTCACACTCACCTAGTCCCACACTCACCCAGTCTCACACTCACCCAGTCTCACACTCACCCAGTCTCACACTCACCCAGTCTCACACTCACCCAGTCTCACACTCACCCAGTCTCTCACTCACCCAGTCTCACACTCACCCAGTCTCACACTCACCCAGTCTCACACTCACCCAGTCTCACACTCACCCAGTCTCCCACTCACCCAGTCTCACACTCACCCAGTCTCCCACTCACCCAGTCTCACACTCACCTAGTCACACACCCACCCAGTCTCACACTCACCCAGTCTCACACTCACCAGTCTCACACTCACCCAGTCTCACACTCACCTAGTCACACACTCACCCAGTCTCCCACTCACCCAATCTCACACTCCTAGTCTCACACTCACCCAGTCCCCCACTCACCCAGTCTCACACTCACCCAGTCTCCCACTCACCCAGTCTCCCACTCACCCAGTCTCACACTCACCCAGTCTCCCACTCACCCAGTCTCCCACTCACCCAGTCTCCCACTCACCCAGTCTCCCACTCACCCAGTCTCACACTCCTAGTCTCACACTCACCCAGTCCCCCACTCACCCAGTCTCCCACTCACCCAGTCTCCCACTCACCCAGTCTCTCACTCACCTAGACACACACTCGCCCAATCACCTTTTCATACGTCTACACGTTTACTCTGTGTCATCCACCCAGCTGTCCAACTAATGTCATCGTGGACTGGAAAGACTTGCTGTGATCTGGCTCGTGGGAAAGAATGCCGGAAGAAATGCAACATGGTGAGTCACACAGACGACATTCCAATGTGTGTCCCACCCCAGACCAATGTGTCGAGGCAGTATGTGTCCCGTGTGTGTCCCACCCCAGACCAATGTGTTGAGCCAGTATGTGTCCCACCCCAGACCAATGTGTCGAGGCAGTATGTGTCCCACCCCAGACCAATGTGTCGAGGCAGTATGTGTCCCACCCCAGACCAATGTGTCGAGGCAGTATGTGTCCCACCCCAGACCAATGTATTGAGGCAGTATGTGTCCCGTGTGTGTCCCACCCCAGACCAATGTGTTGAGCCAGTATGTGTCCCACCCCAGACCAATGTGTCGAGGCAGTATGTGCCCCACCCCAGACCAATGTGTCGAGGCAGTATGTGTCCCACCCCAGACCAATGTGTCGAGGCAGTATGTGTCCCACCCCAGACCAATGTATTGAGCCAGTATGTGTCTCACCCCAGACCAATGTATTGAGGCAGTATGTGCCCCGTGTGTGTCCCACCCCAGACCAATGTGTCGAGGCAGTATGTGTCCCACCCCAGACCAATGTGTCGAGGCAGTATGTGTCCCACCCCAGACCAATGTATTGAGGCAGTATGTGTCCCACCCCAGACCAATGTGTCGAGGCAGTATGTGTCCCACCCCAAACCAATGTGTCGAGGCAGTATGTGTCCCACCCCAGACCAATGTATTGATCCAGTATGTGTCCCACTCCAGACCAATGTATTGAGGCAGTATGTGTCCCGTGTGTGTCCCACCCCAGACCAATGTGTTGAGCCAGTATGTGTTCCACCCCATACCAATGTGTTGAGCCAGTGTATGTCCACCCCCCAGACCAATGTATTGAGGCAGTATGTGTCCCGTGTGTGTCCCACCCCAGACCAATGTTTTGAGGCAGTATGTGTCCCACCCCAGACCAATGTGTTGAGCCAGTATGTGTCCCACCCCAGACCAATGTATTGTGGCAGTATGTGTCCCGTGTGTGTCCCACCCCAGACCAATGTGTTGAGCCAGTGTGTGTCCCACCCCATACCAATGTGTTGAGCCAGTGTGTGTCCCACCCCAGACCAATGAATTGAGGCAGTATGTGTCCCACGCCAAACTAATGTGTTGAGCCAGTGTGTGTACCACCTCATACAAAAGTGTTGTCAATGTAATCTCTTTGCTGTTTGTTCGTGCAATGTAGAATGATATCTACAACGGTTAGTAATGTGCTAGGTAATGTTATACTATGAGTTAGTCTCATGTCATGAGCTAGTAGCATATGATGAGTCAGTGTCATGCGATGAGTCAGTCTCATGTGACGAGTTATTGTCATGTGATCGGTTAGTTTGCTTATTGACACCTCAAAAAATGTTACCGATAGAAGTTACTCTTTTGATTTTGCTGATCAAAGCTACTCGAGCTGTTAACTCTTGATGTTGCTTATCAAAGCTACTCGAGCTGAGTTAACTCTTGATGTTGCTGATCAAAGCTACTTGAGCTGTTAACTCTTGATATTGCTGATCTAAGCTGCTCGTGCTGAGTTAACCCTTGATGTTGCTGATCAAAGCTACTCGAGCTGAGTTAACTCTTGATGTTGCTGATCTACGCTACTCGAGCTGAGTTAACTCTTGATGTTGCTGATCAAAGCTACTCGAGCTGAGTTGTCTCTTTATGTTGCTGATCAAAGCTACTCGAGCTGTTAACTCTTGATGTTGCTGATCAAAGCTACTAGAGTTGAGTTAACTCTTGATGTTGCTTATCAAAGCTACTCGAGCTGTTAACCCTTGATGTTGCTGATCAAAGCTACTCGAGCTGAGTTAACCCTTGATGTTGCTGATCAAAGCTTCTAGAGCTGAATTAACTCCTGATGCTGCTGATCAAAGCTACTCCAGCTGAGTTAACGCTTGATGTTGCTGATCAAAGCTACTCGAGCTGAGTTAACCCTTGATGTTGCTGATCAAAGCTACTCGAGCTGAGTTAACTCTTGATGTTGCTGATCTACGCTACTCGAGCTGAGTTACCTCTTGATGTTGCTGATCAAAGCTACTCGAGCTGAGTTGTCTCTTTATGTTGCTGATCAAAGCTACTCGAGCTGTTAACTCTTGATGTTGCTGATCAAAGCTACTCGAGTTGAGTTAACTCTTGATGTTGCTTATCAAAGCTACTCGAGCTGTTAACCCTTGATGTTGCTGATCAAAGCTACTCGAGTTGAGTTAACTTGATGTTGCTGATCAAAGCTACTCGAGCTGAGTTAAATCTTGATGTTGCTGATCAAAGCTACTCGAGATGAGTTAACCCTTGATGTTGGTGATCAAAGCTACTCGAGCTGAGTTAACGCTTGATGTTGCTGATCAAAGCTACTCGAGCTGAGTTAACCCTGGATGCTGCTAATCAAAGCTACTCGAGCTGAGTTAACTCTTGATGTTGCTGATTGAGGCTACTCGTGCTGAGCAAATGTTTGACGATGTTTTTTTTATAGCTGGTTACAGTGGATCTTCTAAAATCTCAATGCGTACATCAGAAAGTGGGACCGAGTTCTCCTGGCTGTAGTATAATACGAGGCTCCTCAGTAAGCTCACAGCTATGGAGATTGCAGTGTTGATCCCCACCTTGTTGGCCAGGCTGTTATGATACATCCTCTTTTCAGAAACACGAACGACAACGTTAAGTGGTATATCTGAACAGATCCTGATCACTATTAACTTCCCGGCGCCTAAACAAACAAGAAATGATGAGCTAGACAGAAATAAACGTGACATTATTATCCAACTTATTTGTCAGTTTTCGCGGAAGTTATTCAGTTCTTCTGCATTCCTACTGCTCTTTTTTATGTTTCTGTCAACTTTGATAAGATATGTTGCTCTTTTGCTCTTTTAAGTTTCGAAAAGACCAACTTCATAAATAATGCAGGTTTTTGTTATGGCAAGCTACTGCCGATGTGCTTGTAACGTGTACAGCACTCCCGCGGGTTGTTCTTATTTGGGAAAGTTTGTATTTTGTGTGCTATCTGTTTTGTCTGTGCTAGGTACAACGGGCGGGCTACTGGGGAGTGTTGGAGATAACAGAAAGAGAGAGAGAGTGAGGGATAGAGAGAGAGATGAGAATGTGCAATAGTGAGAGATAACGAGACGTGAAAGTAATAGAAAAGAGGGTACAAGAAAGAGACTAGAGAGTGAGCAAACAGAAAGCACGAGAGAGAAAATGAAACACGAGAAAGTTATCAGAGAGGGAGACAAGAGAAAGCACGAGATAGTTATGATAGAGTGAGCCAAGAGAAATCACGAGAGAGAAAATAAAACACGAGAGAGATATGAGAAAAGGAAACAAGAGAAAATACAAGAGAGAGACATGTGAAAGTGAGAGAGAATATGATAAAAGAGAGTGAGATTTCAAAGTGAGATAAAAGTAGAGGAACACTTGAGAGATCAAAATGGACAGAAGAGAACGTACAAAAGAGAGAAGTAAGTGAAAGTAAGACAAGAAAACGTACAAAAGAGAGATGAGAGAGAGAGAGAGAGAGAGAGAGAACGTAAAATAGCCACAGAGAGAGAAAGTGAAATAGCCAGAGAGAGAGAAAGTGAAATAGCCAGGAAGAGATAGTGAAATAGCCTGGGAAAACGAAAGAGAAATAGTCACAGAGAGATATAAAGTGAAATAACCAGGCAGAGCGAAATTGATATAGCCATGGCTTGAGAGAAAGTGAAATATCCAGGGAGATAAAAGGTTAAATAGTCAGGGAGAGAGAAAGTGAAATAGCCAGGGAGAAAGGGAAATAGCCAGGGCTGGAAAAAAGTGAAATAGCCAGGGAGAGAGAAAGTAAAATAGCCAGGGAGAGAGAAAGTAAAATAGCCAGGGAGAGAGAAAGTGAAATAGCCAAGACTGGATAGAAAGTGAAATAGGGAGAGAGAAAGTGAAATAGTCACAGAGAGAAAGTGAAATAGTCAGAGAGAGAGAAAGTCAATTAGTCAGGGAGAGAGAAAGTGAAATAGAAAGTGAAATAGTCAGGGAAAAATAAAGAGAACAATAGTCAGAGAGAATATGAAATAGAAAGTGAAATAGCCAGAGAAAAAATAAAGAGAAATAGTCACAGTGAGAGAAAGTGAAATAGAAAGTGAAATAGTCAGGGAGAAAGAAAGTCAAATAGCCAGTGAAAAATAAAGAGAAAGTGAAATAGAAAATGAAATAATCAGAGAGAGAGAAAGTGAAATAGCCAGGGAAAAATAAAGAGAAGTAGTCAGAGAGAGAAAAAGTGAAATAACCAGGGAGAGATAAAGTGAAAAAGCTATGACAGGAGAGAAGTGAAATAGCCAGGATAAAGAAAGAAATAACCAGGAAGAGAGAAAGTGAAATGTTCAGGGAGAAAGAAAGTGACATAGCCAGGAAGAGAGAAAGCCAAATAGCCAGGAAGAGAAAGTTAAATAGTTGTCTTCTTTTATATTATTTTTATCTGTTTAGTTTGCATATAGAAAGGAATACAAAGTCCCATGCCCCCTGCCTCCCCTCGAGCACCTCTTATGAGGACATATTTGGCAGGTTGCAGTGTAACTATTCTTTGCTTCCCCGTCGACCGCCGGTAACACGCGAACGAACGATGAAATTAAAACGAAAGAAAGCTGGATAGATGGAAGAAATGAATGGGGCAAAAGAAAATGGAACAAAACGGCGCTGCACGTGCTGAACTGATGTGCGAGTTGATAAGGACCATATGGCTACAGGTTCGCCAAGATGTGTACAGCCCGTAACAACACAGGACTTTCTAGCACATATACAGATGGTGGGGTATGGCATGCAAGTCAAGGGTGTTTATGTGAGAAGATCAGTTGCAGTCCTCCACATCCTCAAAGGAAGAGGTAAATCGTTAATGCAAACATTACCAAGTGTACGTTCTGAGGTAAGGAATAGCCAACTTAGGGGATGCGTCAGAAGACAGTTAAGGTGGTCCTGACAGCAGACCTTCGGAAATGAAGGGGAAAAGACTTGATTGTTACATGTATAGTCTCAGGTGTTTGGTTGTTTGTTTTGGTGGGTGGAAGTGACCCGTTCCATTTCCTCGGTGTCTTTCTTACAGTAACAGTTAATTAGGTACCGAATAGAACGAGTCGATAACACCTTTGTCCTAATCCCAGGGGTACTCTGACAAGAACATGTAAGTGCCTCTGAGAGTGCCTGAATAAGATATTAAATGAGAATTAGTACAGCAAAGACAGAGACAATGAAAATAAGCAGAATAAAGAAGACACTCAATTTTCAGGTAAAAAGCACATAATTTTAAACAAGTCAGAGAATTAAAATACTTTGACAGCGTGTTCACACAAGATGTGGAATCAAGAACACAGAAAGCTGATGTGGTTTCCTATAAGCTCTTACCATTATTAAGACACAAACACAACTCAATAGAGACAAAGAGGAAGCTGATAAATATAATTTGATACCAACTCTCTGTTACCAGTGTCAGACATAGACTCTCACCAAGGTACAAGAAAGAAAAATCATGCTATGTGAAGAATGTTAAAATGTAGCCATATACAAGAGAGAATGTTAAAATCTGGCAATGAACAATAGAATATTGAAATCTAGCTCTGTGCAACAGAGAATGTTAAGATCTAGCTATAAAATATTGATTCAAGCTCTACAAAACAGATATTGTTAAAATGTATTTCTATACAGCAAAGAATGTTACAAATCTATCTCTTCACAGCTGAAAATGTTACAAATCTATCTCTACACAACAGAAAATGTTACAAATCTATCTCTACACAACAGAAAATCTAACTTTTGGCGCTGTAAAACAAAGAATGTTAAAATGGACTATGCAAATGAAATGTTGCCTAGTTTTGATCCACAGTTTGATTGTCTCCACCTTGTGTCTCTGTTCTGTTCTATTAAGAATTGATGTCACTGCACTCCCGACAGATTCATTGGTTTTCACTCGATCAACAATTTGCGAAGCGAATAAGATAAGTCGTCGTAGCTGCCTGGCTGTATATACTCTTGTTCCTTCCTTGCAGTTGCTTCTTTCTCTTGGATCCACGTCTAATTTCACAATTTTGCAATTTGTGGATTACTAGTTTATGGATTGTGATGTCTTTATCCAAGACGCGGCCGTTGATCAACTTCAAAATATCATCACTATCCATTTCCAACGTCACCACAACGGGTGCCTCTGAGACTATGGTGTCAGCTCTGTTAATGGCATACTCATCATCATAGCCATGGGACCAGATCCACACAAGATCCACAAAGCTCAAGGCCTATATCTCTGCTTTCCACAAATGCTAAATACAACTCTTTTTGCACCTTTCGAAACACAGATTGAGAGTTCTCAATAATACACCCCCTCTTCCCCCCCCCCCCTCTTATCAGAGCCGAAAGAACGCCTCAATCACCATTCCTTTGATGGAGATTATTGTCACGTATGCACCGCTTAGTTCGACAACGATCTTGCCTCACCAGATTTCTTACAGCAGTACAGGTCCATCTCAATATATAACAGCCTCGTTATTCCGATTGTTATCACATATCAGTTGATGCCCGTTTTTCGTTGCACTGTTCTCTGCATCACCTGTCCAATGAAATAATAACTCGTTTATAATCTTATCTTTTATCTGCAGTGTGAAGCCATCTCCCACATGGGGCTTTAGTCTCAACAATGGTGGACTGACCTATCTTTATCTCTGCCTGTGTCATTCTTGACATCAATCTCTGTTATTGTTATTCCCTTCGACATCTGCAGTATTCATGTGCAGTGAGTGTCTCATGTTTGCCATTACTCGGATGTGGGCTTTGGCCTGGGCCACTGCATTTCTGAATTGTGTAGACAGAAGTCCAAACTTGCATTTCATCGTCACATTGGGAAAATATAGTGACGCATCCCAGGTCCGAGCACATTCCATCATTAACAGGGTGAGGTCCATCTTCGATAATTGACAGGTTCAACACAGGACTAAAATCAGTCGCTATTCCATCATTCACAGGGTGAGGTCAGTCTTCGATAATTGACAGGTCCAACACAGGACCAAAATCAGTCGCTATTCCACGTTGAAAGCTACCATTGCTAGACCACCACTGCATCTCGGTATGCCTGACTTGGCTTCGTTTGTTCTCAATCTTCCTCTACCAAGCCCTGAAAGAGCTTAAGTAGCAGAATGTAGTCCAGAGAACGGAATGCGTTGTTTCGTAGTTTACAGCTTCTATCTATCTATCTATCTTCAGTCCACGTATGTCATTAGACGTCGTGGGGAGGTGCGACCTCCTTTGTTTCATATTTTTTGGCAAGTAAAAATCAACAGGTGACTTGCCAGGTCAATCCTAGCATCTGTTAGCTCCTGGAATATACGATCGCCTATTTTTTTAGACTGGTGGAGGTGGAAACGTAAATTAGACCAAGATAGACCCGCAGCCTGTCAGGCGCCATCTAAACTGCTCTGCTAACCACATAACCAAGTCCTGTTGTTATGGCTACAAATTCCGCTTTTTTTTTTTTTCCTACATATTCTCTGTTGTGCGAGAATCCATAGAATAATTTGAGTAGATTTTTAACTTGAATTTTGCCCGAGCAGCGGCCGTTATGCATACCTTTTTCGATTTCCGACTGCTAAGATATTTTTAGCGTACGCGCCACTGCACACGGGTGTCTGATCTCACTACTCAGAGATCAGGGGAAACATTTACCCCATGTTCCACGAGAAAAAATCCCGATGTCTCCACCGGGATTTGAACTCGCAACCTCCAGCACCCGAGGCGAACACCTTGCTTTGAGACCACTTCCCCCTCCCCCCCTTCCCCAGTTTACAGCTTGACTACGATATTTGCACCTTTTGGCTCAACACATCCTACTTCAGCATGACATTTTTGAGTACCGAGTGAACCTTCCCTATTCGACTACTTCTTAGCCAGGCTGCCCTGCTGCAGCCTGTTATCCAGGATCACCCCGTGGAGGTGTAGAATGGTCTTGGCAGCTTTGGTTCGCTGGCCCTGACGTTAGCAGTCAGCTATGGGCCACCGACCGATGCAGCTCATGCGCTGCTCAGCATCTTCATCCCCTTTTTCTGTATGATTTTGCTAGACTCCCGTGAGAAGACCTGGCCCGAGGAGATAAACATACAAGACAAACTGTGGGGAACCATTGAGGACCTGCGACTGACGTGTCACTTCACCAGCCCATCTGGGGGCATAAAACGAGCATACGAAACCGAACGCAAAGAAGAAGAAGTTTGATTTTGTCGATATGGTTCTTATAAGACACGCTGCCATCAAAAGTTACTGCCATATATCTCAAGCTATGACTGCTCTCAATGTCATATCTCTCAAGGTTAATGCTACAGCTGCCAACCTTCACTGTGGAGATCTTCAGGAAGAACCACTTCACACGGACCATGTTAGGATTGGTATGAGAACTTGACTTCCCACACTTCTGTGAGATTACTTGTAAGGTTTCGGTGGTCTGGAGGTAAGATGTTTGCCTCGGATACCGGTTTACAAGTTCGAATCACGATGGAGACCGTGATTATTTTCACGTAGATCTTCTGGTAAAAATGTCCGTGATCTCTGGGAAGTGAGATCGGACTCACGTGTTTAGTGTCGAGCACGTTAAAAAATCCCTTGTCAGTTGAAATTCGAAAATATTAGACCCAACGACCGCTGCCCGGATTTAATTAAAAATTCTAGTTAAAAATCTACCCAAATCGTTTGTACTTTTCCCCAGACCTAGTCAGCCGCAGAGAGTTTTAAATACGTACTACGAATACCCGATAGCCTTTGGCTACCTGACAACAGACATTAACATGCCAGTTTGAATACCAGGAGTCTAAGTCTCGTCGATGTCTTTGACCATCTCGCGTAGTCCTGCGAGAATGTTATCGGTAAATGCCAACGTTCGTTCTAACTCTGGACTGAGCGTTAGCTAGTACTTTTATTGTGCAGATGTTGATTAATACACGTGAGAGCCGAGAACTCTGTGACAGTGTTTGCCTACCCATGTCGTGCTCGTAGCAAATTAACGGGTTGGTTTAACAATAAGCAGGCAGTGAGTATTGCATGTCATTAGAGACTTAGGACCGACATTGGCAGGGAGTGAGTCATGGAGTAAAGGTATACACAGCAGGTTTTTATATTATGATTCCTGGTTACAGAATATGGCCTATCTTTATTAAAGATACGGGCCATCACTTGTAGACCACAGTCACGTGCATGCACCAGCCAAAAGCACGCATTTCGACCAATGCAGCTATTGTAGAGAAAGTATTTGTTGGCCAGTCAGTTAGATCAATAGCTTTCTCATGCACTCCGTCAATTGGTTTCTTTTATTTACTCAATCATCTAATCAATTAAATCAATAATCGGCTGAGAGCAAATTGTAAAAGTTTAGGTGGAGATCAAAAAGTCGGTGTGCCAATAGAATGTATTGACCTTGCAATTGATAGATCTGATGCATCAATATGCATTGATTAGGCAGTACTATTCGTAGCAAACTTCAAAGTTTTTCTCTACCTAACAACTATGAGGTGTGTGTCCGTTCATGCAATCAATCTTCTTCTTCTTTGTTCGTTCTCAATCTCCCGATATCAAGCTCTGTTCTGTAATGGGCTTTGCAAGTAACGGTATGGGTTGTGTCGTAGTTTACAACTTGAGCTGAGATATTTGCACCTTTCTGTCCTAACACATCCGACTTCAGTAGGCATTTTTGAGTACCGGGTTTGCTTTCTCTCTTCGATCCCTTCTCCTTAGACAGTCTGCTCTGCTGCAGCCTGTTATCCAGGATTACCGCGTAGAGGCGTAGAAGGGTCTTGCCAGCTCTGGTTCGCTGACCTTGATGCGAGTAATCGGCTATGGTCACTGACCTCTGCAGCTCATGTACTGCTCAGCATCTTGATCCCATGCAATCATTCCAATACTGTTGGTTACACCTTGGCTACAAGTAAGGTCGCCCGATTGTACCTTGAATTTGAAAGAATAGAGTCACTTAAACCTTTCAAGCATATCATAAAATGCGTCATAATGAAGGCTGTTCACGAGACAAGCAAACTCGTTATGTAGAACCATTGCTGTTGACACCGCCACTGCTAGTTCTCATTTACATGGTTCCTGTAAGGTCGTTATTTGTAGAGGTAGACCTTTGCCTCGGGGGAAAATTAAATTATGAACGAAGCAAGGTGTTTTACATAAATGACCGATCACCTGTATGTTTTCTGGAATGCAGTAATCTCGAGTCAGTGTAACATATTATACACCTACTAGTTGACCGTGTGTTTGTTGTAGAGGAATGTCATGAAAAGGATGCAATTTTTTGGAGGTAGCAGAACCAAAGCTGGGCACCGTGAAGCCTGACACGCATGATCAGGAATTGATGAAGGACACCATATCTCCGCATCCCAGAAACAGTGTTATCGAAACAAGTAGGACCAGATCCAACTTATTAGGAGAAAGAATATCAGACAACGCCATTTCAACTAATAGGGGGGGGGGGGGCATAGAGGCAGCACAGGAATGAGAGGACAGCAACGGCGACTCACAGCTGACTGCTTGCATTAAGGTCAGTCAGCCAACCAGAGCCGACCAAGACCTTATTCCGCCTCCAAATGGCGTCCCTGGAAATAGGCTGCACTCATGAAGTCTGGCTGAAAAAATAGAGATCGCAATGGAAAGGTGCTGCAATCGGCTGCGTATGTCCTTTGAATATATTCGAATGCTATATTTGTTTCATTATTCATTCGCTTTTTAGCTTTATATTTTCATTTTTTTGCTGCAATTCATCCATGTTACTCTGCTTTTCGATATTAGGTCTCCATCTAGTATCTGTATTTTTATACTCCAACCTTTCTGAATGACTGTTACAATTCCCAACTATAGTACAGTGGCTGTCTGATACTTTGGATGTTTCCAATTCCATGGACCCTGCGAGTGGCCATGTCACATATTTTTAGGATTCCCTGTTCTGCTACAATGTCTGCTCCTGCTATTTCTGTGTGTCCTCTTGCTTGGATTTGGATTTCTTTAGCTGTTTCCAGGTTGTTTATTAGAATCAAGACTCCTCATTGTTCTCGTCTCTAATCACACATGGTTTGGTATACTCTTTCTTCTTCTTCTTCTTCTTCTTCTTCTTCTTCTTCTTCTTCTTCTTCTTCTTCTTCTTCTTCTTCTTCTTCTTCTTCTCTGTTCTCAATCTCCCGCTACCAAGCCATGAGAAGGGCATTGCAAGTAGTAGCATGTTGTCCGGAGAACGGAATGAGTTGTGCCATAGTTTACAGAATGTCTGCGATATTTGCACCTTTAGGTCCGACACATCCGACTTCAGCAGACATTTAGTAACGGGTAAGCCGTCTCTCTTCGAACCTTTCTATGATATAAAAAGCCACAGATCTTTACAAATAGTATTATCATTCGATACGTAGACACACGCATAGGCCCAAACACATACACATTCTCTCTCTCTCTCTCTCTCTCTCTCACTCTCTCTCTCCATCTTTCTATCTCTTTCATTCTCAGCCTATCTAATGCAGGCATTGAAATATCGTTTTAATGTGCACACACACATTCCCGATCCTCTCTCTCTCTTATTCGGTCTCCTTTGTCCCTCTTCAGTCGTGACCCGCTGCCGCATTCGTCTCTTCCAACAGGTGTCGTCTCCTCAGTGGCACAAATAGCTCTGAAGATCGTAGCCACGATCAAATGTATAGTGGCCAAAGTAATGCGATCCTTTTCCTGAATTATTATTCGCTTTCGCAATCTCTGGGACCATCTGAAGCCTATCGGGTAGCTCCACATTTTAACGATGTAGAAACATTCACATAAAACATGCCAGGACTGCTTTTGTAATAGTTTTTAAACGGTATTCATTTTTTCCAAATCTTGATGCTTGTGACAGGTTTGTACAAAATGAAAACGCTTTAAAAAAAATCAAACTTTTTTTTGTTTTGTTATGTGCAGAGCTGCGAACGCTATGGCCTACGACATTTGTGGTACAATAGCTAACTTTTGAATGATTTCAACTTTGCTCGATGTTTGATTAACTGAGCCATATGAAAGTCAAATGCATTATGGCGCTATTACATTCGTTGTAGGATAAGTTTGATGTGTTGATAACTGCATGGATAACAAAGAAAGAGTTGTCTCCGTATGAATGGAGACATAAATAAGTAGAGGACAAGATATATCTAACTTTGCGATATCACTGGAGCAACAGGAATGAGTTGGGGAAGACAGAATGTCAGCTAAGTCAAATATATCACTGGAGATACGGGGGAGGGGGGGGGGCGTTGTATAGACAATTAATTCGGTCATAAATATATATATATATCGCTGGAGGTAAAAAGATGATGAAGAGTTACATAGCATTCAACTGGCAGCTTGGAGATACAAGAATAAGAGGATGAAGATGATGAAGAAGAAGAAGAAGAAGAAGAGGGAAGAAAAAGAAGAAGAAGGAAGAAGAAGAGAAAGAACGGAAAAGAAGGACAAAGGAAGAAGAAGAAGGATGGAGAAAGAAGAAGAAGGAAGAAGAAGAGGAAGAAGGGAAAAAAAGGACAAAGGAAGAAAAAGAAGGAAGAAGAAGAAGGGAGAAAGAAGAACGAAGAAGAAGGACGAAAGAAGAATAAGAAGGGAGAAAGAAGAAGGAAGAAGAAGGATAAAGGAAGAAAAAGGAAGAAGAAGAAGGGAGAAGGAAGAAGAAGGAAGAAGAAGAGGAAGAAGGGAAAAGAAGGACAAAGGAAGAAGGAAGAAGAAGGACGAAAGAAGAAGAAGGAAGAAGAAGGAAGAAGAAGGACAAAGGAAGAAAAAGGAAGAAGAAGGGAAAAGAAAGACAAAAGAAGAAGGAAGAAGAAGGGAGAAAGAAGAAGGAAGAAGAAGGACAAAGGAAGAAAAAGGAAGAAGAAGAAGGAAGAAAGAAGAAGAAGGAAGAAGAAGAAGGAAGAAGAAGGACAAAGGAAGAAGAAGAGGAAGAAGGGAAAAGAAGGACAAAGGAAGAAGGAAGAAGAAGGACGAAAGAAGAAGAAGGAAGAAGAAGGAAGAAGAAGGACAAAGGAAGAAAAAGGAAGAAGAAGGGAAAAGAAGGACAAAAGAAGAAGGAAGAAGAAGGGAGAAAGAAGAAGGAAGAAGAAGGACAAAGGAAGAAAAAGGAAGAAGAAGAAGGAAGAAAGAAGAAGAAGGAAGAAGAAGAAGGAAGAAGAAGGACAAAGGAAGAAAAAGGAAGAAGAAGAGGAAGAAGGGAAAAGAAGGACAAAAGAAGAAGGAAGAAGAAGGACGAAAGAAGAAGAAGGGAAAAGAAGGACAAAGGAAGAAAGAAGAAGAAGGGAGAAAGAAGAAGGAAGAAGAAGGACAAAGGAAGAAAAAGGAAGAAGAAGAAGGAAGAAAGAAGAAGGAGGAAGAAGAAGGAGGAAGAAGAAGAAGGAAGAAGAAGGAAGAAGAAGAAGAATTGACTTTTTTTGCTAATATTGTCTTATCAGTTGCTAGATGATTAAATTTGGGCGCACCTTGTTCAGTCTATATCCAGTCCCGTTTTATCTTGGTGCCGTTATCAAACATGCAAGGTTATTCTGGTATGGTGCCTCACTAATTAGTACTGACAATTTTATGTTCGCCATCTAGATAACCGCAGAACCAACGTCAGTATTTGATGTTATTTAGCCATTAAAAAGCTAATCGCTATTAAACTGTCATGCACATCTCGTCCTTTAAACTATAGCGCTTATTCACACAACAAACTGCCAATACATAAACAGATCAAATATGTGTAGTATATGATTATTGGCTTACTACACTTTTATCAATCAAATTATCGTACTGAATTTCCCAGTCTAAATACATTTATCATACGATAATATACTATTGGAAACAATCTTGACAAAATCTGGCATGTAATCACAAGGAAACAACATCATCAAGTGCCCCGTCGGTTGGCTTTGGCGATCAAGGACCTTCATTTCCTCCTGCCCCATGTGTCGTTTATCAGTTCCGCAATTGATCGCCTTCCATGCATGCATTCAAGCTATCAGATGTTTTCCAACTTTTTCTTCCTCTGTCGAACTTCCCTGCGATTCTGCTCGTTGTCACCGAGGTAACAATATGTATCCTTTTAATTACAGGAGAATTTAATATGTGAATTACTGTGTGAATACTATTAACCCGTAACTGGGCCAAAACATTACTGTGTGAATAACTTACTATAACGTGTAACTGGGCCAAAACAGTACTGTGTGAATAACTTACTATGAGGTGTAACTGGGCCAAAACATTTTCTGTGTGAATAGCTTAGTAAAACATGTAACTGGGCCAAACCATTACTGTGTGAATAGATAAATCAAGAACATCATCAGAAATCAGTATACACACCAATGGAGAAAAGACAGAAACATGAGCAGTACACCAGACCCAATGCACTATCTCAAAAGAAATCAACAAAATATCTTATTTCGCATGAGAACTGGACACTGCAGACTACTAGAACATCTTTACCGACTGAAGATCTCACACACCGATGAGTGCCCATGTGTAACAGGATGCCAGAACCCTGAGCATATTCTACAGGAATGCCCAATCTATAGGGAAATGAGATGCCAGACCTGGCCAGAGGGTACGGAGCTGAGACAAAAAGCTGGGGGGCAGCCGCTCCAACCTGGTGAAGACTACAGACTTTATCATGGCGACTGGCCTGCAGATATAGCATGACCAAAAGATCCTAAACGCAAAGAAGACTGTGTGAATAGCTTAGCATAACATCTTACTGAGCCAAAACATTACTGTGTGACTAACTTACTATAACGTGTAACTTGACCAAAACATTACGTGTGAATAACTTACTATAACGTGTAACTGGGCCAAAACATTACGTGTCAATAACTTACTATAACGTGTAACTTGACCAAAACATTACGTGTGAATAACTTACTATAACGTGTAACTGGGCCAAAACATTACGTGTGAATAACTTACTATAACGTGTAACTGGGCCAAAACATTACAGTGTGAATAATTTACTATTACATGTAACTGGCCAAAACATTACGTGTGAATAACTTACTATAACGTGTAACTGGGCCAAAACATTACGTGTGAATAACTTACTATAACGTGTAACTGGCCCAAAACATTACGTGTGAATAATTTACTTTAACGTGTAACTGGGCCAAAACATTACGTGTGATTAACTTACTATAACATGTAACTGGGCCAAAACATTACTGTAGTTGAATGGGATAATCATCCTAGTGGTGCCAGGATTACAGTTGGCGGTGTTTTTCGCCGAATTCTTCATCTTCCTGGTCAGTAGATTTCCATCTGGTGTGCTCAGTAAACCAGTCATCCACGAGCTCCGTGCTCAGAGACAGAACCAATCAGATGCTCTCTGTGGAAACCAAGCTGCACATCAATAAATCCTGTTTCATCCCAATCTTTTTGAACGTTTCCGAAACCTGGATGGTCGTACACGAAGCTCAGAAGCGACTTGAGGTTTTCCACATATGCAACCAACGAAGCCTCCTTGTTGTCCGCTAGCAGGATCTCGTCGCCAACACTGAGGTCGTCCGATGGACACAACTCCTGAGCCTATCTTCAATCCTGGATCGACGTCGCCTACCTTTCCTCTGCAATCGGACCCGCCACGCTCAAGACAACCCCTCCCAACAGCTTCTACATCTGTCCATGGAAATAAGGGGTCAGAAAAATTCGTACATCTCATAGAGTCGTTCCCTGGGCCGCCCGCCTAACACCTGGTTGAGATACACCGCCTGCACTCCATCTGCGATCTATGCTGTCTTGGACTCTGTCATCAACCGGTGTCAAGGACAGTCGGCGCGACAGGCCATGACTACCTAGGCCGATTATTCACGTACGTACTCAGGTAAACAAAAATATGACTTAGAACACATGACTTTAAAGAAAGCTAATGAGGAGTGGACATAGTAAAGATCAAAATCTGTTCATAAACATAAATAAAACAAAGATAATGACCACCGACAAAACACAATGTCAACATAAATTTACAGTGGTTGGTGAGGAAATAGATCAGGTCACGCCATTTGAATATCTGGACTCCAGAATTGAAAAAAAATGGCGACTGCTCGAAAGAAATCAGAAGAACTCTAGCCATGGCAATGCAAAGACTGAACAGCCTGAAAAAAATTATGGCAGAGCACCAACAAAATTATAAAAGTAGAAGTCTTGAGAGTGTGTTTTTCCTGTGGCAGCTTATGGCTGCGAATCATGGACGATTAACAAAACTTCCAGACAAACAATCGAATCCTTCGAGTCAAAATGTTACAGAAAGATCCTCAGAAAGAGGAAGGGGTAGACCAAGAAGACGATGGTAGCAAGATACCAGGAATGCATGCGCATGACTGTGGTGGAGGCTGGAGTTTCGGCAAGGAAACGAGTTTCTTTCAGACGGACTGTGATGGGAGCGACGTTCTACAAAGGACATGCTACATGATGAATGAGGAATGAGCAACCTCAACAAGTAAAACCATTGCTATTGAAATGACCACAGTAAATGGTCAGATCCAGGCTTCCCGTGAGGGAACAAAGTGTAGTTTTTTTCATGTGCTTCACTTCGGCCGAACAGTCGAATCAGTCAAACAGTATAATACATTATTGGATGCTACAGCCGAATGACATATTACTCTATGTTTGTAGGATATGCTACAACCGAATCACATATCACTAGGTGTAGTGGATGCTACAGCCAAATGACATGTCACTCTATGTAGTGGATGCTACAGCCAAATGACATGTCACTAGATGTAGTAGATACTACAGCCAAATGACATGTCACTAAATATAGTGGATGCTACAGCCAAATGACATGTCACTAGATGTAGTGGATGCTACAGTCAAATGACATGTCACTAGATGTAGTAGATACTACAGCCAAATGACATGTCACTAAATGTAGTGGATGCTACAGCCAAATGACATGTCACTAGATGTAGTTTAGAAAATGGAGACAATGTTTACAGGACCGTCAACTTCATCGCAGGACTGACAAGAAAATGGAGGACTCACGCGAGCAAAGGAAGAAAAACGAGTCATGAACGCAACAAAAGAAGAAGATCACATTTCTATACATGACATCTACTTTTTCTTCTTCGTCTGCGTTCAACCCCCACCTCACATCCACGAAGGTCTCCCTGGAAACTGGGTTTTTTTTATGGTAGATTGATTAACGAGGTGGACGATCGACGTGATCCGTTGTATCATTAAATGCCACGTGCATTCAGTTTTTTTTGGATTGAAACCTGGACCATGACAACGAAATTTAAGAATATTATTTAAGCCTTTGAAATGTGGGTCTTCAGAAGACTTGGACGCGTTTCGTGGAAAGATAGGAAAACAAATAGTGAGGTTCTAGAACAATTCAAGGTGGAATAGACGCATCTGAAGATCAGAGGAATCGATAAATTAGACTATAACAAGTTGTTTTTTTTAATACAGCCACCTACAATA
The DNA here is from genome assembly GCA_036924085.1 of Ariolimax columbianus. NCBI lineage: Eukaryota > Metazoa > Mollusca > Gastropoda > Stylommatophora > Arionidae > Ariolimax > Ariolimax columbianus. The sequence continues at coordinate 136,869,074 of JAVGWX010000003.1, forward strand.
ACACGAGGGCATAGCTACAAGCTGACTAAAGAGAGGTCCAGGTTGGATATTAGGAAATATTTTTTTAGTCAGAGAGTGGTGTCTGCTTGGAATGCATTGCCGAGGGAGGTAGTGGAGGCAGGGACAGTTAATGCATTTAAGAATAAACTGGATGCGCATAGCTTTTAGAGCAAGGTGATGTAAATGTAACTGGTTGTATACAGACTCTGCAGGGTCTTCTAAACCAGTATAATGACGTTAAGTTAAGATAATAAAAAGCAGAAAAATAAGATATGTTGGTCACGTCAATAGACACGAAAGTCTGTTGAGGTTATATTGGAAGGAAGAGTGGAGGACAGAGGTACAGATAGACAACGTCAAGATGTGGTCGCGACAGTCTGACTGAGTGTACCGACCAGACACGAGAAAGAGACAGCTTGAGACCCCCATTACCGTTAACCTCCGATGCCGAGAGGGCACTTGGCGATGATGGGTTTTACTTATTCTGTCCTGCCGAAGATGGATGTGTTGGGCCGAAAGGTGCAAATATCACAGTCAGGCTGTCAACTAGCGACACATCGCATTCCGTTCTCCGCACTACATCCCGCGACTTGCAAAACCCTGTTGGGGGTTTGCTAGCGGGAGATTGAGAGCGAACGCAGAATAAGAAGAAGAACTTGTTCTGTCCACTCTTACTTCACAGAGTCAACGGACGCTGTAATGTCCTCTCTTTTATCAAGTGCATTGCGTAACCTGTTATTAGTCTGTGTTGCATTATGTGTGTCCTACATCATCTGTCTGCCTGGTTTATCTTTCTTTGTTTTCTGTAACGCCGTTTGATCGTCAACTCTGCTATTCGTTTTCAGATACCACGTCGGTGTCATTTCATACACACATGTCATTTCATCGATAAGTGTCATTTCTGGTGGCAGTCGTTGAGCAACTGAAGAGTTGTTAGTTTGAACCCCTTCCGGTGTTCTGTTTGATCTTCGCGTCTTTTATCTGAGTCACCCAAGATTTAACTGCGCAATAAAATACTGACGATAATTATATCCTCGATGAAAAGACAGACTAGGATTTGGTGGTTGGTAATTAGTCGCTGATATCGTTGAACCTCTACACTTAGAGGACACTGTCCCCTGCGGTGTCATTTTATGTGGCCACGTGATCTGCCGTCTTTGAATATCTGTTTTATGTACTCGGTTCTCTCCCTGTTTATGGCCGTCTGAAAATAGGACTGTACAAATGGCTGACATTTGAGACAAGATCTAATTGACTGGCGGGATTCATGTGAAGAAGTGATGTATCACTCTTTGCTGGGAGATGGTATTAGATTATCCTTGTTGTCATCGATGCTCAGTGATAGACTACATTTGCTTATTGTAGCCAGCGACGTACACTTATTTCGCTGCAATTTGTTCAGCAAATTATGTAATGAGACACTGACATGTACCTGTGTTAGGGGAGCAAATACACATTAGAACATGTTCTCAGATTGTGTTGTCTCTACCCGAGGAGAGCAGTGACAACATGGTTCTGCTCAACCATATTGGGGGGGGGGGGGGTAAACTTTATGGCAGTTTTAGAAATATGATATAGACGGTCAAGTTTATTAGGAAAATATAACTTGGATATTTGAGTTATTTACTTGGTAAATTTGTGACAAACGGTCAAATTTATTAGGGAAATATACGTTGTTATTTGATAGGTACACTTGATAAGCGTCTGACAGACGGTCAAATTTATACTGTTTATGGTTCTAAGAATCGACGTCACTGCACTCCGGGCGTACCCATAGGTGCTCAGTCTCTCTCAGCAAATGGCGCAGGGTATGGATACTGATGCTACCTGTAGCTGGCTGGTTGTACACTCTCTTGCTCCGTCCTTTCATGCGACCTACTTCTCTCGAACCTCTTTTAATGTCAAAACTTTCAGCCTGTGGGCTGCTGCTTCATATATTGCAGTGTCCGTATCTAACAGGCGGTCCACCGGAACAGCTGATATCCAACTAACGAGCTACGGGTTTAATCCACACTGCTTTAGACATGTCATTAAAGTCCCAAAATCGACAAGGTTGTATGCGTCTTCCAAGTCGAGAGCCCCGGAAACTGTTTTCTTGCTTTGACTGAAAACCCTCATGCACATCATACGCGAAGGTTCCAGCGTTAGCCCAGGTCTCCTTCGTTGTTCTATATCTGCCCAGCGTATTGGGTAGGGTGTGCTCCCGTTCAAGGTAGGCCATTATTTTCCTGGCCACTATTTTCTCGAGCAATTTGCCATATACATTTTGTATGGTGATTATTCGATAGCTGCTGAGAAGCGTGGAGTCCTTACCAGGTTTAGGCACTGGGCACAGATAGCTATGAAGCCAGTCCTCAGGCATATATGACTTCTCTATAGTGTGGTTGAACTACTTCACCATATTTCTTATCTCTGTCTCATCCAACTGCTTGATGTTACAATACTGTACTCCACCAGGACATGATGCAATGTTTTTGCTGGTACGTAGGCTTTATACAACCTCCGCCTCGTTGATAAGGTCTACATAAGCCTCTCCCCTGATGGCTGCGTCTAAGATGCCTTTCCGAGTTTCATGACGGGCATCTCTGTCGCCTTTGTTAGTCTGGGAAACATTTCGAGTGACAAAATCCAGACCCTTCTCTTTGTCTGTCTGAGTAGGTTACTCTTTTGAATAGGACGTTAAGAAGCGTGTTGCAGTAGCTTTCCTCACATCCTGAGCATGCCGATGAATGCGGACCGGGGTCCTCCAGGCGGTTGTGCTATACTTGGCTTCATCTGCGTGTCACCCACTACTACGGGGATCACATCGATCCTTCACCTCGTTAGCCAGGCTTACATGAAAACAGCCCGTTTCCAAAGAGGGCTACTGGAAAGCCAAGGTGATGGTCTTGGCCAGTATATTTTTGCCTGACCAGACGTTAGCCTTCCGCCCCGTGTCTTCAACATAAACTATCGCAATTGTGATAAAGATCAATCTGGAACTAAAACTAAACGTATGTTTGAAATAGTAAAGATAATTCACGTGAACACGGGGGGGGGGGGGGGGGGGGGGGGGGGGGTTGTGTGTGTGCGTGTTTTTTTGCAACACTTACATCTCAATGTTGAATGTATGATATCGTATGTGAACACATATTGAAATCAGTTAGCAGTAACTGATAGGAATACTTTGCTGTGTTTCCACAGGCGGACACAAAAGATTTCATGGCCAAGTTCTGTAGAGAAAACACCGAGCCTTCGTTGTTTGCCTGTATACAAAGACAAGAAGGTAAATGCCTCATAAACTACTTAGTAAACAAGTCCATTTCTCATCCATATTTTATATTTCTTAGATAATTTCTTTTGGTACGTCATTTTACTTGCTTATACAATTATGTTAATGGGACAATGAATAGGTTTTGATACAATTGTTTTGGGGTTGTTTTTTTCGTTCGACCCTTACAGCCCGATACATCCGGTTTCAAGACGAGTTTTTGTGACCGAGTTTTCCCTCCCTCTTCGTTCCTTGTTATCTTAGCCAAACTACCCTAGTGCAGTCTTTTTCCATGGCCGCCACTTCGAGGCGGAATAGAGTCTTAATCAGATACGACTCGCTGACCCTGACACAAGAAGCCAGCTATGGATCACTGTACCTGACACAAGCACCCAGCTATGGCTCGCTGACCCTGGCACAAGAAGCCAGCTATGGATCACTGTACCTGACACAAGCACCCAGCTATGGCTCGCTGACTCTGGCACAAGCAGCCGGCTATGGCTCACTGTACCTGACACAAGCACCCAGCTATGGCTCGCTGACCCTGGCACAAGCAGCCGGCTATGGCTCACTGTACCTGACACAAGCACCCAGCTATGGCTCGCTGACCCTGGCACAAGAAGCCAGCTATGGCTCGCTGTACCTGACACAAGCACCCAGCTATGGCTCGCTGTACCTGACACAAACACCCAGCTATGGCTCGCTGACCCTGGCACAAGAAGCCAGCTATGGCTCGCTGTACCTGACACAAGCACCCAGCTATGGCTCGCTGTACCTGACACAAGCACCCAGCTATGGCTCGCTGACCCTGGCACAAACAGCCAGCTTTGAGCTACTGGCTGCTGTCCGCTCATCCGTTGCTGCATCCTCGACCCGTGATACTGATTTCAATGCACAGTGGTTTTTGTAAGGGCTCTGTTCTCAGTGTGAGATAGACGAGAGTAGGCTCCCTTCCATGATGATATCATGATATAAGAGGCGACTCGCAGTGCGGTTTATCCCCTCTTGGGTAGAACATTCCCCAATACATGGGTTTGATAATCAGGCTTGATATGGGTTTGATTATCAGGCAGTTTATAAAAAATAAGTAAAGATCCCGCTAATATGCCAGAGTGTGGCACATTGGAAATATACCCATGTTTTGGGGTTTTTTTTTGCCAACTCTCGGTGATGTGATCAACACATCATCATGATCGGCCGACTTCACTGTCCCAGATTATTCTTGTACCCAATTGTTGATGCTGGGTCGGAACAATACCACACCAACTGGGGACCGAACCTCGATCGCTCGCTTGTGTTGTCCACTGGGTCCTGTGTGAGTGTATCCCTGGGTGGTTCTGGGAGAAACTATTGCAGTGGAATAGCCGATGTATTTCACAAAACGTCGCTAGTCTATCGCCAGTCTCGTTTCTTATTTCACTGGAAGGCGGTCCCACATAAGTTTCTCCAGGTTTGCCAGAGTCCATTCGTGTATTAAAGTCTCCAGTAATGATTTTGTAGTAGTTGTGACTGTCGAGCGACGTCATAGAGACTATCGTAACAGTTTGCGTGGACTTGTTCTGCTTTGTCCGCTATCGGTCGGTATGCGTGTCTGATGCTGGCAACTTGAAATGCCAGACGATGGCTTATAAATGACACTTTATGGACGATGTGGAGATGTGAGGCGGAAAGGAATCTGACTCCTCCCGATGTTCAATTTTCCTTACGGGCTCCTAAATAAACGCCTGTACCATCTTCCCAAAGTGCTGAGAGTTCCTTTTGTCTCAGCGAGGTCGATGATGTCGTTAATTGGGTCATGCTGAAAAATCTCCAGTCAAACTGGACACGAAGTTATTTCGAAACCTAAACTTTGGAATTGCAAACTAAGCTTGCACTCATGCCCTGTTTACATTTCCTTGTTTAAGATAGGCTTACAATAGGGTGCTATAGAGGATGTAGTCAAAGGGGAGAGTTAGTGTCAGGGAAGTGTGAAATACATAGTGGAAAAGCAAACACTAAAATGATAAAGCAGAAGCAAAAAGAGGAAAACCAACAACATTACAAACTAAAATGTTTTTATGCAAATGTGAGAAGCATAGTAAATAAAAGAGAAGAATTGGAACTGTATGTAGAAGAAGAAAAACCAGATATAATATGATTAACAGAATCATGGACATATGAGGAGATTGCAGATAGTGAACTTGAAATTGAGGGATATACAATGTTTAGGAAAGATAGGATAGTTGGAGACAAGAATAAGGGAGGTGGCGTTTTATTATACTGTATAAATTATGTTAATATAACGATCAAAGATTATTTATCATGTGGTAACAAAAATGAAAGTGTATGGGGAGAGATAGAAAGTGGGGGTGAAAAAACAGTGATTGGAGTGTGCTATAGATGTCCATCAAGTCAAAAAGAGGAAGATGAAGAGCTGATTAGTAGCATAGCAAAGGCAAGTGAAGGGAAATTATTATTAATGGGAGATTTCAACTTTTCAGAAATAAAATGGGATATGGCAGAAGCACTTGTAGAGTCAAAACCTTTTGTTAAGTGCATAACTGACAATTTTTTAATTCAACATGTAGAAGCAGCCACCAGAGGCAAAAATATACTCGACCTAGTTTTTACTACAGAGGAAAATATGATTGAAAACGTTACCGTTGGGGAACTGTTTGGCTCAAGTGACCATCAAATCATCCGTTGGGATCTTATTGCAGGGAAAGAAGTAAACATAAACACGCGAACATACAACTACTCTAAGGCAGATGTTAAGAGGATGAAAGAGGCAGCGAACCACATAATCTGGAAAGATATTGTCGTAGGAACAGATGTTGAACAGGAGTGGGAAAGTTTTAAAACAGTTCTAGAAACGCTAAAAGAGGAATGTGTTCCATGTAGGGAGGTAAACCCCAAGCGTAAAAAGTGAATAACTAGATTTGTAGTGAAATGTAGAAGAGCAAAAAATAAAGCATGGCAAAAATATATAGAGGCAGGTAAATCAAAAGAAACATATGTAAAATATTTGGACAAGCAGAACATATCTCAGACAGCGAATAAAATAGCAAAAATAGACTTTGAAAAAAAAACTTACTCAGAGGATCAAGACTGACAGTAAAAGCTTCTTCTCTTATGTTAGGAATAAACAAAAAACGAAAGACAAAGTAGGCCCTCTCATAGACAGTACAGGGAAAATAATAAGTGAGAACAGGGAGGCAGCTAATCTGCTCAATCAGTACTTTGGCACAGTCTACACAAAAGAGGACTGCTACAAGATCCCAGAGCCTATAGATATTTTTCAAAGAGACATAGATACAGCGGGATTAAGATCAATCTGTATTATAGAGGAAATGGTTTTTTAAAAATTGGAGGGGTTGAAAGTGAAGAAATGTCCAGGCCAAGATGGTATTCATCCAAAATTGCTGTATGAAATTAGAGACCAACTAGCAAAACCATTGGCTATATTTTGTTCTCAATCACTTACAAAAGGGATTGTTCCACGGGATTGGAAAGATGCAGGAGTGATCCCCTTATTCAAAAAAGGCAATCCAGCAGATTATAGACCGGTGAGTTTAACGAGCATAGTCTGTAAATTGTTAGAGTCAATAATCAAAGAAAACATTGTAATACATTTAGACAAATTTAATCTAATTAGAAATAGTCAGCATGGGTTTACTAGATGGAGATCATGCTTAACAAATCTATTAGAATTCATGAAGGAGGTTACTAAAATCATAGGTAAAGGGGAGCCAGTGGATGTTATTTATCTAGACTTTGCAAAGGCCTTTTATAGAGTACCTCATCAGGTGGGGAAGTTGCCAAATGGATTGAAAATTGGTTAACGGGAAGAAGGCAGAGGGTGGGCATAAATAAGGAGTACTCTGAGTGGTGTGAAGTGAAAAGTGGTGTGCCACAGGGCTCGGTTTTGGGACCAATTTTGTTCTTGATATATATAAATGATTTGGACATTGATATGGGATCCATGATTGCAAAATTTGCTGATGACAAAACTTTGCAGTAGTGTCTCATCTAAAGCGGAAGTGGATATATTGATGTCGGATTTAGATAAAATTCGAGAATGGTCTGTAAGCCGGCAAATGGAGTTTAATGTAGATAAATGTACAGTCATCCACATGGGTAGATCCAATATGGAACATAATTACAGAATGGGAGAAAACAATATTAGAAAGATAGATAAGGAAAGGGACCTAGGGGTTATAATAGATCATACAGGAAAGGTGAGTGAGCAAGTTAAGGTAGCAGTGAAAAAGGCAAATGCAATGTTAGGTATGATAAAAAGAAATATTAAACATAGGAGCAAGGAAGTGATCGTCAAACTGTATAAAGCTTTAGTTAGACCTAGATTGGAGTACTGTGTACAGGTGTGGAGTCCTTATCATAGAGGGGACATAACCATGCTAGAAAGAATTCAAAAAAGAGCGACAAAGATGATAGTGGGATTCCAGAATTACAGTTATGAGGAACGACTCAGAAAAACCGGCCTACAGTGTCTCGAAGAGAGAAAAATTCGTGGTGACTTAATACAGGTTTATTAGATGATCAGAGGAATCGATAAATTAGACTATAACAAGTTTTTTAAAATACAGCCACCTACAATAACACGAGGGCATAGCTACAAGCTGACTAAAGAGAGGTCCAGGTTAGATATAAGAAATATTTTTTTAGTCAGAGAGTGGTGTCTGCTTGGAATGCATTGCCAGGGGAGGTAGTAGAGGCAGGGACAGTTAATGCATTTAACCTTAGGCACGCTACATAATTAGTGACTAAATTTGACCTAATTAATTTTCTTAATTAGTCGCTGTGGTAGTCGTCTTTCAAAATTTGTAACTTTTATGTTTGTTTGTCAATAAATATGTTTTTCTCGTGTGTAGATACACAATAGCATAACGAACATGTGGGTGTTATTGTTTTTGTTGTATGTTTGTTAGTTTTTGAGATTTAAAAAGATGAAGTTGAAAATTTATGAAAATCTCGGGAAAAATTTGGACTCGACCACTAGGCCTAGTCGCTTCGATAGAAAACCATGGAAACCACAACAACGTATCGATACTGTGTTTACAATATCTACACAACTGTTAGTTTCCAATTCAAACGTAGTTCTTTCATTTAAACAAACAAAATAAACAGATCTACGCGATAAAAATCTTTCTCAACAACCTACTTCCCCTTTCGCAAAAAGTTGGCTTGCTCCAAACGGCGTATACAAAATTAAAACTGTTCAAAAGCCATTTGTAATCGCACATACGATACTTTAACCGGCAAAATATCGTGTATATATGGAGGGCGTAGTCAGCAGTAAAAAATGGCTGTCAGGAGTGACTCCGTTCAAAAAAAAAAAAAAATTTCCGCACACCGTTTTTGCAGGCCGAGCTGGTTCAAAGAGACAGGACATTGGAGTGCTACAGGATGTAACTGGTTGTATACAGACTCTGCAGGGTCTTCTAAGCCAGTATAAAGACGTTAAGTTAAGACGTTAAGTTAAGTTTATAATCCATGTTTATTGTTAGCATTACTATGTGATCAATTGTATTCCATCCATTGCTTTCGTAACAAGATTGATGAATATTTTTCAGTTTTATAAGAGTTGAATATTAACTACTTCTTTCTCTATGGTTAACTACTATTCTATTCTTTGCTTTGTCAAAAATTCCTAATATTGTTTTTTTAATTGTTATTATGGAATTTATGCAAATGTCCTAATTAATTACATGTCTTTAGCTGCTTATTTGAAATAAAGTAAAAGGATAAATGATGTAGCAGATAGTGAAAATAATCTATTGAAGGTTGTGCACGGGGCTGAAAAGTCTGTCATGTAATAACATAGTGCTATAGAAATCACAAGTGTTTAATGAGTGTGCAATGTTCGTGCAGGCGAGCTATAGTGTTTCATGCTTTGACTGTGACAAATGAGAAGGAATTGGTAATAAAGAGCTATTTTTCTATGGTGTATGCTTATAAAGAGCTATTTTTCTATGGTGTATGATTATAAAGAGCTATTTTTCTATGGTGTATAATTATAAAGAGCTATTTTTCTATGGTGTATGATTATAAAGAACTATTTTTCTATTGTGTATGATTATAAAGAGCTATTTTTCTATGGTGTATGCTTTCAGCTGGTAATCAGTGCTGCAACAAAGCAACAACATCATGTGGTATTGTGTGTCAAGGGATCTATGTGACAGGAGGTGGCAGCACACGAGCAACACGCAATGTGTTGTCCCAGCACTGCGGTGTTGCTGACAAGCATGTAGAGCAGTGCATGCACAAGCAGTGGCACCCTCAAGCTGATAATTCTCAGAACAGTAAGTCATGTCTTGGTTATATTATGTCCAAGGTTAATGAATATTTGTTGTTGTTATTGTTGCTGTTGTTGTTGTTGTTGTTGTTGCTGTTGTGAAGACCCATAATGAGTAGGCCTACTCTTTTTGTGCGCCCTGAAAAGAAAATTTTGTGGTGGGTTGTGGTAGAGTAGCTTTCCTCACATCCCAAGCGTGCTGATGAAGGTAGACCGGGGTCCTCCAGATGGTTGTGCTCTGCTTGATCGTCTCTGTGTTGCTCACTACTACATGGATCACATCGATTCCCCATCTCGTTAGCCAGACTGTCAAGAAGACCAGTCCGTTTCAAGATATGACTACATGGAAGTTGAGGTAGCAGTCTTGGCCAGTATATTTTACCTGATCCTGAATAACATGTCTGATCAGTATATTTTGCCTGACCAGACGTTAGTTTTCCTTCCGCAATGAATCCTTCAGATATAAATTTGTACTTACTTAGTCATTCCTCTTCTATCCCTTGTGGGGGCACAGGGGTGTTTCCTATCTCTGTGCAGACAAACAGGTGACTGACCTATTGTATCTTTGCGAGATGGAGAACTCCTCCATTTTGAACTACATGCCGACCAGCAATATGTAGGAATTTTGTTACCTTCAGGAAATTTTGTCCAGATACTGGAAAACAACTGACTTTTTTAGATTTTCAACTATCTAAGGTTTCAACTGTCTAAGGTTTCAACTGTCTAAGGTTTCAACTGTCTAAGGTTTCAACTGCCTAAGCTTTCAACTGTCTAAGGTTTAAACTGCCTAAGGTTTAAACTGTCTAAGGTTTCAACTGCCTAAGGTTTCAACTGTCTAAGCTTTCAACTGCCTAAGGTTTCAACTATCTAAGGTTTCAACTGTCTAAGCTTTCAACTGCCTAAGGTTTCAACTTTCTAAGGTTTCAACTGTCTAAGGTTTCAACTGCCTAAGGTTTCAACTGTCTAAGCTTTCAACTGCCTAAGGTTTCAACTTTCTAAGGTTTCAACTGTCTAAGGTTTAAACTGCTTAAGCTTTCAACTATCTAAGGTTTCAACTGCCCAAAGTTCTTATATGTGCAAAACATGTACACACAGAACACAGAAGGCTTGAAACTTGTGGGATTCAAACCACCAACCATTTCTTGTGAGTGCCCTACCTCACAGCTGTAGGGGCTCCCAAGGTATCAAATCTCAGAGTTATAAGTCATGATTCGGTTATACTTATGTCCAATGTCAACCAGGATTTAGGATATCAGTTCTTCAAGTTATAAGCCATTATTTGGTTATAATTATGTCCATGGTCAATTAACATTTAGGCTCTCAGTTCCCAGAGTTACAAGTCATGTGGTCTTGAGGTAAGACATCAACTTTGGGTGCAGGAGTTCTTCTTCTTCTTCTTCTTCATCGTACGCTGTTTACAGCGATATTTACGTTGCACTGTTTTATTTTGTTAAGCCTGTGGCTCAGTGCATCCGATTTCAACAGGCGTTTCTGTAGGGTTGCCCTCCTTAGCCTTTAGCTGTCCCCAGCCTAACTGCAAGGCAGCAGTTGGTGCAGGAGTTCAAATCACAGTGGAAATCCTTATTTTTTCACATGGACTTTCTGGTATTTCCCAGAATCTTTGGGCAGTAGAGATCGGACGTCCGTGTGCAGTGTCGCACATGTTAAAAATCTCTCGTCAGTTGGAAATCAATAAGAGTAGATTTAACAGTCGTTGTCTGGGCAAAATTCAAGATTATGGTAAAAATCTACCCAATCAATTACGGGATCCTTGCCGGTGCTACGGAGTTGGTGTATTGTGCTGAGATTCTTGCAAAAATATGGAGAAGAATAGAGCACTGATGGGTTAAACCATGTGCGATGACATTGATTCTTCAACTAAATCAAACTAAACTAAACAAGTCATGTTTGGGTATACGGATATACTTATGTCCAAGGGTGGTGAAGATTTAGGAAACCAGTTCTTAGAACTGTAAGCAACATTTTGGCTGTATCCCTCATGCATTGCCAAGGTTCAAAATGGGCTGCCATCCATGTCGTAAGAGGCAAGAAACTAAGGAGGATTAAGCATGGGGGTCAGTTCCCCTATCCAATAGAAACTGTCATACATAAAAAAGACAAGAACGCTAGACTCCAGGGAAATAAAAGAGTGAAACATCAAAAAGTTTTTTTATACATGTATTTTGTTTGATGGTCATTGAGTTTTTGGGAAATCAGTTCTCAGAATTGCAAGTAATGTTTATATATACAAGTACATACATCCTAGGAAAGATTAATGAATGTAGAAGGTGATAGTTCTTAGATTTGGATATTCTAGCGATATTTAATCCCATAGATCCCTCTTACCATTTCTAACTTGATTTTAGCCTCTTAATTCCATTTAGCGTATTTACCCATATTTAATCCTTTCAATTCCACTTACTATTTCTGCCTGAATTGTATGATATGAATCCTAGTTAACATTTATACCCTTATTCAATTATGTTAATCCCACTTAAAATTTAAAATATTTAACCCTACACACAAATGATACCATTATCTAATCTATTTAATCCCACTTATCATTTGTAAAACTTTTAAATCACACTCAGCATTTATACTAGGGATGATGAGGCTAGTGTCTGGTCTAGCAAAACACACAGATCAGAGAATGTTAGCCAGGGTCAGGAGAAATACACTGGCCAAGACCCTCACCTGCCCTCCTCGTTGGTCGTCCTGGAAACAAGCTGTTGTCGAGGACAATAGTCTGACTAACAAGGTGAGGTTCGACGTGATCTACATAGTAGTGAGCGACACGCAGATAAAAACCAAGCATAGAACAACCGCCTGGAGGATCCCAGTCCACCTTCATCAGCATGCTCGGGATGTGAGGAGAACTACTGAAACTTAACGCTTTTTTCAGGGCACACGTAAGAGTAACCTACTCATTGTGGGCATTCAAAACAACAACACCATTTATACTAATATTTTATCACATTCACCATTTATACCAATATCTAATCCCACTCATCATTTATATCCCTATTTATAATTACTGCTCACAATGTATATGTCTATTTATTGCTACTCACAATTTATATGTCTATTTATTGCTACTCACTATTTATATCCCTATTTAATCCGACTCATCATTTGTACTGTTATTTATTTCAACGTATGTCTGTTTCTATTATCAGCACTTCCTTGTTGTGAAAAGGCCCAGACGTCTCACTGCCGGTCCACCTGTCGCAACGTCTTACAAACTGTCATGTCAGAAGATGATAGGATTGATGAACTTATTCAAGCTTGTTCCCAGCCACAGCCCACAGTAAGTGACAATTTTTTCTTGTCCTGTTCCCAGACTCTGCAGGGTCTTCTAAACCAGTATCTTCTTCTTCTTCTTCGTATGCAGTCAGACAGTAACCATTATTTTTTCGAAAAAAGCGGCGGTCATCCTGAGGCTGTCGCCGCTGCCATAGAGCTTGTCTTGCAGTTCCACTGGTGATGGCCACATCTGCTCTCTCTGATCCTCGTATGTCGGGCAGTTCTGCAGCAGATGTTCAGCGGTCATTTTACCGGTACCGCACGGGCATTCGTCGGTATCACCTATCTTCAATTTGTTGAATAGGTGGTACCTCAGTCTATTGTGGCCAGTGCGAAGTCTGAAGACAACAACCTGCTCTCTTCGGTTCAACTGGTAATAGGCATCGTTTTTGGTGTAACCAGTATTTTCGGTTTCCCATTTGGTCATGTATCTGGCTTTGATAAGCCGTTTTGACTCTTCGTACGTCATACTAGTATCTGTTTGTGGTAGTCTTGCACCTTCTTTTGCCAGTCTGTCTGCCTCCTCGTTGCCTTGGATGTTGCAGTGTGATGGGACCCACTGTACCACTACCCTTTTTGGTGCAGACTGCTGGCACAGTTTGCAGAGTGCTGCTTTTAAGTCATTAAGCTCAGTGTTTTTCTGGCTTTTTAGCGCTGTGACTTCGGCGAGAGCATCTGTAAGCAGGACTATATGGCTTTCATTTTCTTTGTGTGTTACCATTTCTTCCACTGCCGCCCTCAGTGCCTCTGCCTCCGCTCTGAAATTGCTTGTGTACTTACCAGTAGCGAATGACAGTGTTATTTGTCTGCCATTTGGTAGGTTCAGGAATGCTCCTGCCCCTCCGTTCTGTGTAGTGTTTGTTACAGAACCGTCGGTGTATGCATGGGTCCAGTCCATGCTTGGGTAGCTTTTCGATATAAAGCTTAGGGTAGTATCTCTCCTCTCTTTTTCAGTCTGGCAGTTTTTGTTTCCAATACCTGGTATATTTTCTACCACCTCTGGGAATATATCCTGCCTCCAGGTAGGTTTTCGTACAGTAGTGATGGGTTTTGGTGTTGTTAGTGCGTTTATGGGATCTTCGTGCATCTTTGCTTTGGCTATTTCTGCAAAGTTTCTCCGCTTTAGTTTCCTATTTCCAAATTTATTTAGTCTCTGATGCATTGGATGGTCTATCAGTCTTCTGAGTTTCTCTGCTTTCTGCTGGGCTCTGCAGTCTCTTCTGTCGGTCATGGTTTGCAGATTTGTAATCTTTTCAAGTTCTACAATTGGCGTTGACTTCATGCCTCCTGTTATAACTCTCATGGCTTGGTTTTGGAGTTTGCTAATTTTATCAAAGTTTGCCTTTGCTGCTGTTGTCCATGCCGCAATGCCATACTCAAGAACTGGTCTCACTCTTCCAGTGTACAGTTTCTTTAGTATTCTTTCGTCTGCTCCCCAGCTTGTGCCAGCAAGTTTCCTCATGATTGCCATTCTTTGTCTGGCTCTCATTCGGTTTCTCTCGATCTTCTTCTTCTTCTTCTGCGTACACAGTCAGACAGTAACCATTATTTTCTCGAAAAAAGCGGCGGTCATCCTGAGACTCTCGCCACTACCATAGAGCTTGTCTTGCAGTTCCACTGGCAATGGCCACATCTGCTCTCTCTGATCCTCGTATGTCGGGCAGTTCTGCAGCAGATGTTCAGTGGTCATTTTACCAGTACCGCACGGGCATTCGTCGGTACACCCTATCTTCAATTTGTTGAATAGGTGGTACCTCAGTCTGTTGTGGCCAGTGCGAAGTCTGAAGACAACGACCTGCTCTCTTCGGTTCAACTGGTAATAGGCATCGTTTTTGGTGTAACCAGTATGTTCGGTTTCCCATTTGGTCATGTATCTGGCTTTGATAAGCCGTTTTGACTCTTCGTACGTCATACTGGTATCTGTTTGTGGTAGCCTTGCACCTTCTTTTGCCAGTCTGTCTGCCTCCTCGTTGCCTTGGATGTTGCAGTGTGACGGAACCCACTGTACCACTACCCTTTTTGGTGCGGACTGCTGGCACAGTTTGCAGAGTGCTGCTCTTAAGTCATTAAGCTCAGTGTTTTTCTGGCTTTTTAGCGCTGTGACTACTTCGAGAGCATCTGTCAGCAGGACTATATGGCTCTCATTTTCACTGTGTGTTACCATTTCTTCCACTGCCGCCCTCAGTGCCTCTGCCTCCGCTCTGAAATTGCTTGTGTACTTACCAGTAGCGAATGACAGTGTTATTTTTCTGCCATTTGGTAGGTTCAGGAATGCTCCTGCCCCTCCGTTCTGTGTAGTGTTTGTTACAGAACCGTCGGTGTATGCATGGGTCCAGTCCATGCTTGGGTAGCTTTTCATTATGAAGCTTAGGGTAGTGTCTCTCCTTTCTTTTTCACTCTGGCAGTTTTTGTTTGCAATACCTGGTATATTTTCTACCACCTCTGGAAATATATCCTGCCTCCAAGTAGGTTTTCGTACAGTAGTGATGGGTTTTGGTGTTGTTAGTGCGTTTATGGGATCTTCGTGCATCTTTGCTTTGGCTATTTCTGCAAAGTTTCTCCGCTTTAGTTTCCCATTTCCCAAATTGTTTAGTCTCTGGTACATTGGATGGTCCGTCAGTCTTCTGAGTTTCTCTGACTGCAGCTGGGCTCTGCAGTCTCTTCTATCGGTCATGGATTGCAATTTTGTAATCTTTTCAAGTTCTACAATTGACGTTGACTTCATGCCACCTGTTATAATTCTCATGGCTTGGTTTTGAAGTTTGTTAACTTTATCGAAGTTCGCCTTCGCTGCGGTTGTCCATGCCGCAATGCCATACTCGAGAACTGGTCTCACTCTTCCAGTGTACAGTTTCTTTAGTATGCCTTCGTCTGCTCCCCAGCTTGTGCCAGCAAGTTTCCTCATGATTGCCATTCTTTCTCTGGCTTTCATTCGGTTTCTCTCAATATGACTTTTCCATGTCATGCACCGATCAAATGTGACTCCCAGATAGGTTGGGTTGTCGTTTGGCTGCAGGATTTTGCCATTTAGGCTTAATTTGGTACTTTGGGGTTTTAATGAGAGCGAGAATATTGTGCACGTGGTTTTCTCCTCGTTTATTTTGACCAGCCATGAGTTCGCCCACTCTTCCAGCGATGTTAGGGCCGTCTGCATCCGATTTCTTGCTATGGTGAGATTCTTTTCAGAGGTCCACATAGCCAGATCGTCTGCAAACATTGAGCTATGGACTCTTCTTGGTATATTCTCTGTAATATCGTTTATATATACCAGGAAGAGTGTGGGTGACAGTACTCCCCCTTGGGGTACTCCCTGCTCGAGTGTCACCTTTTTGCTCATCTGCCCTTGTACTTGGACTCTGGCCGTTCTTTGTTTGAGGTAGTGGTTGATCCACTTGTACATCTTCCCACAGACATCACTTCTTCTTAGCTTGACTCTAAGTCCATCCTTCCAGACTTTGTCAAATGCCTTTTCCAGATCCACCCAAACAGCTACTGTGTGTTTCTGTGCCTGGTAGGCATCTTCTATCTCCTGGGCTATGAGGATGACCTGGTCTTCAGTGGATCTGTGCTGTCTAAAGCCGGCTTGCTGTGGAATTAGTATTCGTTTTTCTTCCAGATGCCACATTTTTCTGGTGTTTATCATCCGTTCCATCAGCTTGCCGACACAGCTCAGTAGGCTAATGGGCCTGTATCCATTTGGATCTGTTTTGTCCTTCCCTGTTTTTGGTACTGGTACCAGTATTGCATCTTTCCATGCCTGGGGTACAATACCCCTTTTCCAGCTTTGGTTCAGGACTGATAGTAGTTTCTTCTTCGCTGTTTGGCCCAGCCCCATCAGCATTTCGTTTGTTATCCCGTCTTTTCCGGGAGATTTCCTTTTCTTTAGTGTTCTCATAGCCTCTTCCATTTCGCGCATTGTTAGTTTGGCCATCATGTGCTCTTCAGGAGCCGTATTTATGTTTTCGTGTCCCTTTAGCTCTTCGCTAATGTCTGTATGCTTATCTGCAGGGACCTCGATGTGGTTTGCTCTGGCATAGTGATCGACAAAGGCGTTTGCGGCTTTCTTGCCTGTGATCAAGTTCTCGCCCTGCTTGATAGTAATTTGTTTATTTGACGGGGTTTCGTCATTCATGGCTCGAATAGGATTACAAATAACTTTCTAAGCATGGTGTCAAGTGGGACTAAAAAGTGTTGTACACAAATCTAGCAAACTCATCATGTAAAACAAATTTCTACAGAAATCACCATGTCAAGAGCACACAAACTACTTTTGTACAGGCTTCCTGTAAGGGGGGTCAACAGCAAATGTGGTACTAAAGGGAGTGAAATAAAGACAAGAGGAAGAGCTTGAAAGTTTAAAGTTGTATTTACAACGAGCAGCCATGAATACTGTTATGTGTGACCCAAATAAATGTAGCATGGCCTTTGTAGAATGTCACTTCTTGCAAGTTCCTACCAATTTGGCTGCTATAGGTTTTTTGTGCAGTACTGTCAGTAGACATTACTTTCCGAATGTGCAGGAGTGATGTCACAGAGAAAAAAACCATGACTGCCAAATTTAGTGCAGTGAGATTCGAACCCGGTGTGTAAGGGTTGTGAAATGGAAGTTTCACCCCTAGACCACACTGTCACGCATTATGTGTGAAGATTGTTTAAATAAGCATTGTCAAAAAATGATAACCTATGTATGTTGACAAATAAAGCATTGTTTCCCCAAGGACCCTCTCTGGCAGTGCTTCCTGAACAATCCAAGCTCAAGAAAGAATGAGACAACACCCATGTCGCGCATTGACAATGCCAAGCTGCAGTGTTGTGGAAAGGCTTCCTCCAGCAGGTGCAGGGAGTTGTGTACACAGGTGAGTTCCATCAGACCTCCTGTCTTCATTTGTAGAACAGGTAATCATGCAGGAAGTACTGATGTAGATTAGGAAGTTGGAGGACCTTCCTTGCGCTAGGCTTTTGAAAGTGTTTCTGGGTCGAGTGGTGCCCACGTTGACAAGTTGTAAAAGGTACCTAAAGAGGATTGTTCATGAATATAGCAACCTTATCATGAACAGTCAGTCATTACTATTGAAATCAGTACTGTAAATTATTGAATGTAGGCTTCAAGTAAAGGGGACAACTGTAGCAACTGTGTTGCTATCAATGTCAAACTTGGTACTTATCCAAATCACAGAGGAATATCAAAATAAAGGAAAGAAAATGTCTAAGGAAAGTCATTGGTGTCACCAGGACAGATCAATTGAGAATAATCTTTCTTTCTTCTTCTAATCAAGAATAGTGAGAATAATGACATTAGAAGTATGGTGAGAACTATCAAGACAGAAGATACGGAGGTTCAGTATTCTGATAATAATGCAAACTGATTAACTCCCACTGCACGCTTACAATGCCAGATGATCTGGGTTCAGTTCACAAGGGAGATTGAATGGCAGGAGAATAGAGGGCATACAAAACATCCTACTGCAACAACAAATGTTACACAATTGGCCCAAAATAGGCAACTGAAGCTCTTCGTAACACTTAATGGCACAAGTGGGTGAAAAAGTAAGCAAGTAAAAGAAAAGAACTGTGGATACAGAATATGAAGAAGATGAAAGTTGAAAAATGAATGAATGGTTGTTTAAGCACACTACTGTTTGTGTTTAAGAAAGCTAAGGGCAACATACACACATTGAGAGGAACAGATAATTATATCAAATTAAGAATCGGGATCAAGATGTTGAGCAGTGCATGGGCTGCAGCAGTCAGCGATTCAAAGCTGACTGCTGGTATCAAGGCCTGCGAACCAGAGCTGCCAAGACCCTTCTACATTTTCATGTGTTGATCCTGGATAACAGGCTGCAACAGAGCAGACTGGTTTAGCATAAGGTATATAAGCGGGAAGGCTAACCCAGTACTCAAATATGCATGCTGAAGTTAGATGTGTTGGATCAAAAGGTGCAAATATCGCAGTCAAGTTGTAAACTAGGACACAACGCATTCAATTCTCTGGACAACATCCTGCTACTTGCAAAGCCCTATTCAGGGCTTGGTAGTGAGAGATTGAGAATGAACAAAGAAGAAGAAGAAATTAAGAATCCAGAAGGTGAGGTTCTATTGTCTTGAAGACACGAAAATCTAGGGTAGACAAATATGTGACAAAATTTAAAACTCCAATGTAATGTCAGTGCTACTTAATGATTCAGGGGATTGAAGGATGACAAAGTCATTAAGGAGCATAGTCCAAACATTCCTAAACAGATGCTTGCAACGTATACTAGATTTGAAATGGTCACTAATATCAACCTGTGGCAAAGGACTTGTCAACTGCTGAAGGCACATGAAGAAAAGAGATGGCAAGGGAGATGGATAAGTCATACCTTGAGGAAGGGTTCTGTTAGCATTCCTAGACAGTCTCTGTTCTGGAACCAGGAAGGTACGAGATGAAGAAGCAGACCTTGGTACACTTGAAGACGTGCAGTAGAAATAAACCGGAAATATGCTGGCCCATCATGGGAAATGTTGAAATGGTTGGCAAATGACAGGCATGTTTGATGGATATTTGTTGAAGACCTATGCCCACATGGAGTTAAAGAGTTTGATTGATTGATTGATTGATTGATTGATTGATTGATTGATTGATTGAAGAGCACTTGAACCTCACTATGAGAAAAATATTAAGCCAATCTATGCTAGATGGCTCTCAACATTTGGCACCACAATAAAAAACTGAAAATGGATTTTCTCTTTTTTGTTAGAAAAGAGTTGGAACTTGTATAGTTTTTGCCATTACTTCATTATCAATATGTAATATCCTAGGGCTAAAGTCAAGATGTCACTGGCTTGTTAACAACAATAGCATATATTTGTTGCATAACCACATACATCATCAGACAGAAGTTGTTTTATGTGAAAAGTAGAAATGGTATGTTTAAATACATTGTTTAGAATGGCAATATGATTTTGCATTTGTTTTATAGTAATTTCCATTTCTATTAAGTTATTTAGCAACATATCCAAGTACAACAGCAACATTTTAATTAAATGACATGTATAGTAATGCAGGCTTTGATTTTGTTTCATGGAAGTTACATAAACAAATGTTTATCATTTCATTCAAAACAATTTTAAATTTGTAATATTTGTTACTATTTATATAACTTCAGACATACAGGAGTGGCTGGTCTTATCACACAGAGTTTGAAAGTACGTGTTCCTACATGCAACCAGTATCCACTGCCGAATCTAACTTACATAACTGTCTGACAGATGGTAAGTTTGCAGATGTATTCTTAACATTATTTTTACTTTTGCTTTGTTTGACTTGTTTTCTAAGGCAATGGGGTTTATACTGTGTTTTGTGCCTTAACAGTCCGGTATATCTGACATGAGCATGTATTTTTTAATGGGTGTACATCGCAAAAGAACAGATCTTTCCTGTTTGATTAACCTGGACACAAGTACAACATAAATTTAGGTTTTGAACCATGCAACTAACCGCTTATCCAGGACTTTTCCTCACTTTTATAAATACATATCTAAGTAGTTCAAAGTTGATATAAATATGTTATTTATCAGTTGTTTATTAGTAGACAAGCTGAAGCTCAGGTGTGTAAACAACGTTGACAATTGAAAGATCAAAGCAAAGACTTTTTGACACTTTCATCTGTTGTAAAAATGTTTCCCAGATATGGGAACTTTTGGGCGTACTTGAGGCTGATATTGTTTCCATTTAAGTTGACCTAGTGTTCTGCTAATTTTCAATACTTCTGTTTTTAATTTGTTTATTTTCATACTGTTTATTTCACAGGCTGTGCAAAGTGCATTTATAGGATTTTGTAGTCTATCGTCATCTTTGTATATTAGGCTATGATCGTCAGCAAAAAGCAATCCAGTTCACAAATCGAGTTAGGTTCCAGTTCTGAATTTGCAATTTGACTTGTCTCTGTTGTTATTTTGTCCATGTATATGGAGAGCAGTAATACGAAGGCACACGTTCTTGTCACACTCCTGTGTTTATTTCCAAAGCATCTGCTACATCATCAAGTGTTTTTATTACATTTTTATTAATATTGTGCTCACATTATTCTTCCTCTTCTTCTTCTTCGTACGCTGTCAGACGTCAACCTTAATTTTTTCGAAAAAAGCAGCAGTCATCCTGAGGCTGTCGACACTGCCATAGAGATTGTCTAGTGTTGCCACTGGTGATGGCCACATCTGCTGTCTCTGATCCTCGTATGTCGGGCAGTTTTGCAGCAAATGCTCAGCGGTCATATTACCGGTACCACACGGGCATTCATCAGTGCCACCTATCTTCAATTTGTTGAATAGGTGGTACTTCAGTCTATTGTGGCCAGTGCGAAGTCTGAAGACCACGACCTGCTCTCTTCTGTTCAACTGGTAATAGGCATCGTTTTTTGTGTAGCCAGTATGTTCGGTTTCCCATTTGGTCATGTATCTAGGTCTAATAAGCCGTTTTGACTCTTCGTACGTCATACTAGTATCTGGTTGTGGTAGTCTTGCACCTTCTTTTGCCAGTATGTCTGCCTCCTCGTTGCCTTGGATGTTGCAGTGGGATGGAACCCACTGTACCACTACCCTTTTTGGTGCGGACTGCTGGCATAGTTGACAGAGTACTGCTCTTAAATCATTAAGCTCAGTATT
Source organism: Ariolimax columbianus (assembly GCA_036924085.1). Lineage (NCBI taxonomy): Eukaryota > Metazoa > Mollusca > Gastropoda > Stylommatophora > Arionidae > Ariolimax > Ariolimax columbianus. The sequence goes on from JAVGWX010000003.1 coordinate 136,890,568, forward strand.
TTTCTGGCTTTTCAGTGCTGTGACTACGGCAAAGGCATCGGTAAGCAGGACTATATGGCTTTCATTCCTTTTACCTGTCACCATTTCTTCCACTGCCGCCCTCAGTGCCTCTGCCTCCGCTCTGAAATTGCTTGTGTATTTTCCAGTAGCGAATGACAGTGTTATTTTTCTACCATTTGGTAGGTTCAGAAATGCTCCTGCCCCTCCGTTCTGTGTAGTGTTTGTTACAGAGCCGTCGGTGTATGCATGGGTCCAGTCCATGCTTTGGTAGTTTTCCGATATGTAGCTCAGGGTAGTATCTCTTCTTTCTTTTTCGGTCTGGCAGTTTTTGTTTCCAATACCTGGTATATTTTCTACCACCTCTGGAAATATATGCTGCCTCCAGATAGGTTTTCAAACAGTATTGATGGGCTTTGGTGTTAGTGCGTTCATGGGCTCTTATTGCATCTTTGCTTTGGCTTTTCTGCAAAGTTTCTCCGCTTTAGTTTCCCATTTCCGAAATTGTTTAGTCTCTGGTGCATTGGATGGTCAGTCAGTCTTCTGAGTTTCTCTGATTGCAGCTGGGTCTGCAGTCTCTTCCAGTGTACAGTTTCTTTAGTATACTTTCGTCTGCTCCCCAGCTTGTGCCAGCAAGTTTCCTCATGATTGCCATTCTTTCTCTGGCTCTCATTCGGTTTCTCTCGATCTGACTTTTCCATGTCATGCGCCGATCAAATGTGACTCCCAGGTAGTTTGGGTTGTCGTTTGGCTGCAGGTATTTGCCGTTAAGACTTAATTTGGTGTTTTGGGGGTTTGTTTGATAGCGAGAATATTGTACATGTGGTTTTTTCCTCGTTTATTTTGACCAGCCATGAGTTCTCCCACCCTTCCAGCAATGTCAGGGCCTGCTGCATCCGATTTCTTGCTATGGTGAGATTCTTTTCAGAGGTCCACATAGCCAGATCGTCTGCAAACATTGAGCTATGGACTCTTCTTGGTATATTCTCTGTTATATTATTTATATACACCAGGAAGAGTGTGGGTGACAGTACTCCCCCTTGGGGTACTCCCTGCTCAAGTGTCACCTTTTTGCTCATCTGCCCTTGTACTTGAACTCTGGCAGTTCTGTTTTTGAGGTAGTGACTTATCCATTTGTACATTTTCCCACAAACTTCACTTCTTCGTTGCTTGACTCTGAGTCCCTCTTTCCAGACTTTGTCAAATGCCTTTTCCAGGTCCACCCAAACCACTACTGTGTGTTTCTGCTCCTGGTAGGCATCTTCTGTTTCCTGGGCTATGAGGATGACCTGATCTTCAGTGGATCTGTGCTGTCTAAAGCCTGCTTGCTGTGGAATTAGTATGCGTATTTCTTCCAGATGCCACATCAGTCTGGTGTATATCATACGTTTCATCAGTTTGCTGACACAGCTCAGTAGGCTGATAGGCCTGTATCCATTTGGATCTGTTTTGTCTTTTCCTTTCTTTGCTCACATTATTCAATAGCTGTCCTTGTATTTCATAGTCTTCCAATATTTTCTAGACTTGAGTCCTATATACTCAATCCAAAGCTTTTTTCTGATCCATAAAAGCCATATTACAATTTTTGCACATTCAATTGTTCTTTTGCTGAATTGTCTTTAGGTGAAAAAGGCATCAGTACAGTTCATACCCTTATGCAATCCAAATTGAGTTGCTCTCAGCAGAGGTTCTACAATAGACCTCATTCTTTGTCCAAGTATTTTCAAATATAATTTTCCAGTGAGACATAATAGTGATACATCCTTGTAAGTGTCATAGTTTCTTGTATTGTTGTTTACCTTCTAGATTGGCACTAATCTTGGCTTGGCTTCGTTCGTTCTCAATCTCCCGCTACCAAACCCTAAAAGGGCTTCAGTAGCAGAATGAAGTCCAGAGAACGGAATGCGTTGTGCTGTAGTTTACAGCTTGACTGCGATATTTGCACCTTTCGGTCCAACACATCCGGCTTCAGCAAGCATTTTTTGAGTACCGGGTTAGCATTCCCTCTTAGATCCTTTCTCCTTAGCTAGTCTGACCTGCTGCAGCCTGTTATCCAGGATCACCGCGTGGAGGTATAGAAGGGTCTTGGCAGCTCTGGTTCGCTGGCCCTGATGCTAGCAGTCAGCTCTGGGTCGCTGACCGCTGCAGCTCATGCGCCAGCAGCATCCTGATCTCGGCACAAATCTGAATCTAAGTAATATATCATTAAACAGTGTCTACTTAATACCTGTACTACCTAACATTAATTAAAATGTAATGTTACTCTGTTGTTTACATCTTTCCAGTTGATCAGCCTTGTAAGCTTGGCTGCTCTGGCCTGTCATTTTGTAGCAACTACAACAACCGCCCAACTGAGCTTTTTCGCAGCTGCACTGCTGAGGCTGATGATGCTGCTCAAATGGTTTACAACTCTTGGAAAAATGGAGTCATGCATTTGCCACAATTGACCATTCCAGTCAAAGGTCAGGAACAACTGTATATTACTTGTATAGCCAAAGTACAGAACTAGTAGCTTCAAGGAGAAATAATTTTCAGTAAATTGTCAATCTTGTACAGGTGCAGTTATGGCACTTTATTATGTGCTGTTCATGGTGTTGTAAGATCACAATAAAGTATGCACATTACGAATCCTGTACCAATTATTAAACACACAAAGTGTTACTTGGTTCACATATTAATACTTTGATTATATGATATACTGAACAGATTATCTACGTAAAGCTGGGTTCTTCAGGATACTTACATAAGTATTAAACACTCATGAGAGGTTAATACTCATTTAATAGGACCAAAATAAATGTTGTGTATGTACATTCTATGAGTAGACACATACAATGTCAATGGAATGCTTATCTCCTTAAATGATATCTGTAAAGAAATGACTAGTGGAAACAAATATTTTAAAATAATATATATTTTTGAAAATGTTTGAACATTTGAAGTTGTTATTATTCCTTAGAAACTGCTGTAAGATTGTTATGGTTCACAGTTAACAGCTGTAAGATTGTTCACAGTTCTCAGCTGTAAGATTGTTCACAGTTCTCAGCTGTAAGATTGTTCACAGTTCTCAGCTGTAAGATTGTTCAAGTTCTCAGCTGTAAGATTGTTCTCAGCTGTAAGATTGTTCAAGTTCTCAGCTGTAAGATTGTTCACAGTTCTCAGCTGTAAGATTGTTCACAGTTCTCAGCTGTAAGATTGCCATGGTTCACAGTTAGCTGTAAGATTGTTCACAGTTCTCAGCTGTAAGGTTGTTCAAGTTCTCAGCTGTAAGATTCTTCGTTCTCAGCTGTAAGATTGTTCGTTCTCAGCTGTAAGATTGTTTTATTGTATTCCAAAAGAGTGTAATATTTTATATTTGCTTTGCCCTAATTTGGAAAAAATTATTTCATTGAAGATTGTCAACAATCGTAAAATTTCTACAATTTCTGTAACATTTGGTATTTATTTGTGCAACATCCAGATATCAGCCAGTGCAAGCCAGCTGTGTGGAAGGCCATAGCATGCGCCTTGGAAATCAAGCCCTGTAGCTCCCAGCAGAGCCTCATAACACTGTGCAAGTGGGTAAAACTTGATCAAGTATAAAGACAATAAGACATTGCTATTTAAACACAGTAATAACCATGAGTTGAAAGTCGCAAGGATTTCTGTTCTTTCAATATGTTGCAATGAGACATTGCTATTTAAACACACTAATAACTATGAGTTGAAAGTTGCAAGGATTTCTGTTCCTTCAATATGTTAGTCACATCAAAACCAGAATTATGGTTCCCTTGTCAACTCCGTTTGTATGTTATCAAAAAATTCATGTTTTACCATGATTATGTTAACCAACTGTTACATCAAGTAATGAACATATTAGGCATACAGAAAAAGCAGTTCTGTGAACATGACAGCTATACTATGTTTTGCTATAGATTTGTTGAACCATAAATTTAGGTCCAAGCAATAAATTACATACTTTCTTGCTGAAGCTATACAATACATAATTCGAAACAGAAATATTGATTTCGGAAATAAGAGAAGCAGTGCAAAATTCTACAACAAACAAGTCCCTTGGAGTAGACGAAATACCCGCTGAATTTATCAAAGCGGTGGGTGACATGAGAATAGCCTGGCTTTAGAGATTGTTGAACATAATATGGACCAACCAAGAGGCACCTGAAGATTGGAGAAATGCCATAATCTTCCCTTTATGGAAGAAGGGTAGTGAGTGAGACTGCACAGCCTACAGAGGAATTTCACTGCTGAGCCACACAGGAAAGATTTTATGTAAAATAGCAGAGAAAAACTTTGTCTAACCAAAGAATTCCAACTAAGTGAAGCACAAATGAGTTTCAGAAAAAACAGGAGCAGCACCGATGCCATCTTTGCCTTGCTGCAACTAGCAGAAAAAGCCACCGAATATGATGAAACTCTTTATTTGGCATTCAAACATCAAGAAAAAGCATTCAACAAAGTCAACCAACAACAGTTGTGGAGAACACTGAAGAACTATGGTGTTAGTCAGCACTTGATACATATGTGAATGTTTGTATAAAAATAGTCAGTGCACGGTACGAACAAGTGCCGGTAAGTTGAAACGATTTCTTGTCAAAACCGGAATTAGACAGGGGTGTGTGCTTTCTGCCCTGTTGTTCATAACCTACATCCAAAACAGCAAAAAAGCCCAATCTAACAATGATAACAGGTGTATCAAACTCCTTTTTCTCCGACGACCAAGCACTTATTGCAAACCCTGAAAAACAGCTGCAACAACGCTTAAACAACCTAAACTTTACTGCAGAAGGACACAACATGCGAATCAACATGAGTAAAATGGAAACAATGGCAAAAGCAAAAACAGAAACAACTGCTAAGATCTACACAGAACCGCAAAAAATCAAGCGCGTGAAGAATTTCAAATATTTAGAAAGCATATTATCATCTTATGGAAAAATGCAAGAAAAAAACCGATCACAGATGCACCAAAGCAAAAAAAATCATTGGCCAAATGTTAACAATACTGAAGAACAAGCACGTAAATATTGGCACACAAAGAGCCCAGTTCAACACAATTTTTATGCCTAAACTATGCTACTAGTGTCAAACTTGGACACTGACAGCAACTGATAAGAGAAAAATATAAACAACAGAAATGAAATGCCTGAGACGAATGCTAAATGTGACAAGATGGGACAGAATTAGAAACGATGAGATCAAGAAACAAATGGGCACTAAGCCAGTGCTAGACTTCATTAGAAAACAGCAAATTCAGTGGTTTGGCCACATATCACGACAGCAACACAGCAGCGTCCCACAGATGGCTCTATCACTTAAACACAGCGGTACCTGAGCTAGAGGCCGACCCCGCAAAAGATGGATCGACGGAATATCCGAGGCAGCCAGTTTCACCTTATACGAAGTGCACACCAAGGCCTCTCTCCAGATGTCACTTATACACCAGATGCCAAAAGACAAACCAGATAATAGATAGATAGAGAGCTATACATTCTAGCATGCTGTCTTATCAAAGCAACTAGTGTTTTATGAGACACGGCTTATTGTATAACTGAAGTACAATATTATTAAGTCAGTTATTAACATGTTATCATTGTAGTCGGGATATTGCCTATATATATGGTAATATAAATGGTAGTTAATAGAACGTGTAGTCTAGGGATTGTTAGCTTGGTTTCCAGCCTCAGGGTGCCAGGTTCAAATCGCATTGTACTCGGGTTTGACAAACTAGGCATGTCAAGGATTTTTTTAGGTATGGTCTCTTCTACCAGTTAACCTAGATGTAAAAAAATACCTGACAGTCAGAGGATAATGTTGAAGCTGCTGTAGAAGCTACAGATGTTGTGTTCTTCATCAGAAATTTCAGCAATGGAAGGGACTGAGCACGTATGGTACCATGAAGTTGGTTCAACAACAAAAAACTAACATTATAATGTCATTTATTACCATTACTGAAATCAGCCACAAGGATCTTTAGGTTGAGGAATTCAAATGCTGATTTACGGTTTTATAATAGAACAATAACAAATGATGAACGGTTTGCTGACATATATATATATATATATATATATATATATATATATAGATAGACAGACAGACAGACAGACAGACACAGACAGACAGACACAGACAGACAGACAGACAGACAGAGGAGAAAGAGAATTCCAAGTTGACCAATAAGCCTGTTTCATTGATTACACCAAAATTGTTGGCTGCAAATAAGAACCTGGGTTATCGAATATCATTGATTACATGGGTTTCTCAAAACACATCACAGATCTCACTGGACAGCTGTACTATGAATAACAGGCTGCCGTAAGGACAGATGAAGAATCACCTGAATGGGTTTTTTTTAATTTATGAATTTTTTTTAATGAATGCAGAACTCACAGGCACTTTAGCAGGTGCTGTCATTTTAATATTTGTTGCGAGGGATCAAGATCGGGGGGGGGGGGGGGGGGGGGGGGGGGGGGGGGGGGTTTTGAATTGAGATTGAACAACAAAAAATAAGAAGAATATTTGTTGCAACTAAACTTGTCTTGGTTTGCACCAACCATCAATTTACAAAATTGTCAAACATCTTTCCCAAACATCTTTCTCAAACATCTTTCCCAAACATCATGTCAGTAAATCATGTAATTGACTGTAAGAAATAAAGAATGATTAAAATATACAAATCCTTAAAAAGGCATACATATATTTTATTGTTAATGATAAAACAATTTGTAGAAAACAGTTTTACATAAGTACAGTAACAAATTGTGCAAACCTGATCTTGTCCGACAGATTTATGTTGATCATTTACCAATAGCATTCAATTTTAGTGCTGTCCCACTCATGATTGTTCCTGGGTAATTCAGCATCACCCAGTGAGGTGATCCAGAGTTTTGGAACCATTTGTGTAGTACGATTTAGTATTTATGACTGACAAATGGGAATCATGATGTCTCTTGTTTTGCATCTCCAGAGAAGACTGTCTCTTTATATTAACTAAATGTGTGGATGCTTCAAGCTTGTCAGGAGATAAAACTGTGCCGGCACTTTGTAATGCTCTTCCCTCCAAAAATGTAGCAGGATCATGTGTTTCTATAGACACTTATCTTTGTAAGTATCTACATTTACATTATTAACTCACAAAATTGTTCATTTGTTTTTAACTGCTCCTACTTGAAAATGTATATTTTGTATTCAGTAGTCTCGAGGTAAGGTGTCCGAATCAGGTGCCGTAGGTCGCGGATTAGAATAACGGTAGAGACATCATTTCTTTCATGTAAATCTTCTGGTAAAAATTCCCCTGATCTCTGGGTAGTGAGATCAGACTTCCGTGTTCAGTGTCAAGGATATTAAAATTCCTTGGCAGTTGGAAATCGAAAAGAGTAGGCTTAGTGGCCGCTGCCCAGACAAAATTCAATAAAAATCTACCCAAATTATTTATACTTTTCCTCAGGTGGTTTGTTAAAAGCAGCTATAGATGGCACCTAACTGACTGCGGGTCTACTTAGCTCTAGTGTTTGAGTCTATTAAGATGGACTCGCACATTAGTTAAACCACGCCCCCCCCCCCCCCCCCAACCCACAAAAACTGGTTGTATACAGACTCTGTAGAGTCTTCTAAACCAGTATAAAGATGTTAAGTTAAGTTAATGTGGATTTACATAATTACATAAATTATTTTTCAGAAATTATAAATTTATTTAATTTTGTTATAATGTTAATTTTGTGTTATAATAATGTTATAAAATAATGTTAAAATAATATATATTCCACATATTCATTATGGAAAATTTAGAAAGTTTAATGTAGACCTGTACACAAGTTTCATTGATTACACCAAGGCCTTCGATACAGTAAAACATCAAAATCTGTGGAGAATCATGAAGGAAATGGGGTTTCATTTTCATATTATTCATCTCATTGAAACATTATACCAAGATCAACAAGCCGCTGTCTAAGTATCGAAGCAAACATCACATTGGTTCGTAGTACAAAAGAGAGTAAGACAGGGATGTATTCTCTGACCTTATCTATACAACAAATATGCAGAATGTGTAATGAGAAATGTTAGAGAAGACGAGAACATTAAAAGTTTTGATGCATTTACGATTGGCATGAACGGGTTTCCAGAGTTACAATACGCAGACGACACAATGATACTTTCAAGAAGTGCAGAAGGGCTAGAGCAGCTAATTTCAGCCGTAAATAGACACAGTAAAGATTAAAACCTGTTTATAAACATAAATAAAACAAAGATAATGACCACAGACAAAACACAATGTCAACATAAATTTGCAGTGGGTGGTGAGGAAATAGATCAGGTCACACATTTTGAATATCTGGGCTCCAGAATTGAAAAAAATGACGACTGCTTGAAGAAATCAGAAGAAGACTAGCCATGGCAATGCAGAGACTGAACAGGCTGAAGAAATTATGGCAGAGCACTAACAAAATGATAAAAGTAAAAGAGAGCTTATGGCTGTGAATCATGGACGATTACCAAAACTTATAGACAAAGAATCAAAACCTTCGATCAAGATGCTGAACAGCGCAAGAGCTGCAGTGGTCAGCGACCCATAGCTGACTGCTAGCGTCAGGGTCAGCGAACCATAGCTGCCAAGACCCTTCTACACCTCCACACGGTGATCCTGGATAACAGGCTGCATCAGGGCAGACTGGCTAAGGAGAAGGGATCAAAGAGGGACTGCTAACCCGGTACTCAAAAAATGCTTGCTGAAGTCGGATGTGTTGGACCGAAAGGTGCAAATATCGCAGCCAAGCTGTAAACTACAACACAACGCATTCCGTTCTCTGGACTACATTATGCTACTTAAGAATTTTCAGGGTTTGGTAGTGGGAGATTGAGAACGAATGAAAAAGAAGAAGAAGAATCCTTCGAGTCAAAATGTCACAGAAAGATTCTCAGAATGTCCTGGACAAAGAAAAAGACAAATGTAGACATTTGGCAAGAGTTGAGCATAGATGAGAATCAATTCCATTTTGGCCAGAAAATGTAAATACTTTGGTCACATCAAGAGACACAACGGTCTTGAGAGAACAGTGATGGAAGGTATGGTGCCAGGTAAAAGAGGCAGGGGTAGACCAAGAAGACGATGGCACCAAGATATCCAGGAATGCCTAGGTATGACTGGCAGAGGGTGTAGAGTTTTGGCAAGGGAACGAGTTTCTCTTAGACAGACTGTGATGAGAGTGACATTCTTTCTATAAAGGACATGCTACAAGATGATGATGATGAAATATTTATTGTAACGATGTCAGGCATGTAAAATTACTGACGTTTCAACTATACCATATTTCTCATATTAGATGAGAGTCCATATTCAAACAAAATAGCGGAAGTGAATCACCCATGCAATCCAAGCCCATGTTCAATGGATGAGGTGTGTCTTGTGAGGAGGCGGAAATGTAAACATGCTAACATATGCCAGCCGTACGTGTGCCATAAAGGTAAGAATCGTATAAGTAGGAGAATTTAGAATACTGTTGTGCACTTATGTATTATCATGCTTCTGAAAATTTGATAATTGATTATTTGTACTGTGTATTCTTAGATAAAGAAAATGTCTCTGATCTTTTTCTACTCTTCAAGTCTCAAAGATTGTGTTACCTGTTCACAAACAATTAATATCTCTGATGAAAATAAAATAAAACACAGATGATCAGAACAATTATTTTATTACTTTATTCTTTGTTTCTTATTTATTCTCATTTCCTTTGTTGGGACGGCGTGGGCTAGTGGTTAAGTGACACGGCTCACAATCCGAAGGTGCTGGGTTCAATCCCCATCACAGCACCGGCCATTACCCCGGGAAAGCAAACCCTTAGAAAATGCAGGAGGAAGGAGACCCTAACATAAAATGCATGCTGAAGTCGAATGCACAGGGCCGACTGGCGCAAAATTAAAAAAATAAAAACCACAGTGCAATGTACACCACCTTGGGGAATAGAGAAATAAGGCGACGCATCCAATAAAAAAATTTAACAAATTTTACTTTATATGTTAAAAAATGTTGACCATATATAATAACTGGGATTAGACCAGGTAGGATAAAATGGCAAATTGCTATAGTACAGGGATAATTGTATAGTCTTGTTGCTGCATGTCACATGTAACATGTATATATTATGAACATAGAAGAAGTCCATGCAGAACAAAGATAACCAAAAGTGAGATGAAAAGGTTAATTGTGAAGTAGACAAGTTCATCATCATCAGTCCTATAACCTAGAAGGTCATTGAGGCACCGTTATTGCAGTTTGTTGTACCAGCTTTCGCCATCCAAAAACTTGACCGAGGTGGCATTTCATTATAGTTATGTCTAAATTTCATGCAACAAAGCTGACACTGTTTGCAGCTAGGGTTAAAGGCGCCAACCTCATGAAGTTCAGCCACGTGAACTAGACTATGAATTATGACACATGTTTAAGCGTAGTGCTATTCATATAGTCGATGTTGATTCCAGGATAATCAGATGGAAGAAAACATACACAATGAACGAATTAACCAGTCCAAATGGAAAACAACAACATGTTTCCGTGAACACAAGTCTAAGTCATCGACTAGTGTGAATTCCCGGCAAATCCATGGTCTGGCGGTATCTATAATGAACTTCTTCTTCTTCTTCTTCGTACGCTGTCAGACGTCAACTTGAATTTGTTCAAAGAAAGCAGCTGTCATCCTGAGGCTGTCGACACTGCCATAGAGCTTGTCTAGTGTTGCCACTGGTAATGGCCACATGTGCTTTCTCTGGTCCTCGTATGTCGGGCAATTTTGCAGCAGATGTTCAGCAGTCATTTTCCCTGTACCACAGGTGCATTCGTCAGTGCCACCTATCTTCAGTTTATCTATAATGAACTAAATCAGCAGAGCTATGTAGACCCACAGCCAGTTATGACGCCTCTTTGCTGCTCATGAGCTATGCGTCAGGTTAATATTATAGTCATTAAGAATGCTGATGGTAATAAGAATAAGGGAAGTCATTATAATCATAGCGATCAATGTAACAAATATTGTAAAAAGTTAAACCAACATTTCAGAAAGTTGAAAAAAATATTGGGCTGTCAGAACAAATATCTGAAAAGGACAAACAAAATTATGAAAAAAATTTGAAGTTAGATTAACATAGGACGAGGAAATGGACAAGATAAAGAAGATAAAAAGGACAATGGAAACACAAAATAAAGATGATTAAAAGTAAAAAATAATAGAAAATTTTATCAGAAGAAATTATTGGAAAATGAATCAAATCAAGTAATTAGTAAAGAAGAAATTATTGGAAAATGAATCAAATCAAGTAATTAGTAAAGAAGAAATTATTGGAAAATGAATCAAATCAAGTAATTAGTAAATAAGAAATTATTGGAAAATGAATCAAATCAAGTAATTAGTAAAGAAGAAATTATTGGAAAATGAATCAAATCAAGTAATTAGTAAAGAAGAAATTATTGGAAAATGAATCAAATCAAGTAATTAGTAAAGAAGAAATTATTGGAAAATGAATCAAATCATGTAATTAGTAAAGAAACAATTTTAGAAATGTTGTAATTGTCATTTAATTAATTAGCAAAATGAGGATATTGTAAATAAAAATGGAAAGAAGCTCATAGAAGTAACTTCACCTGGGCTGAACTTCAACTTCACCAAATGTGCTGAGTCCCTATCATTACTGAAAATTGCAGATGACAAAACACAAACTGTGTAGCTTCTGAAGTAGCTCAGAAATGTTCTCGTCTTATCAGGTACTCATTTACAGCTGGGTTGAATGGGAGAAGTGGTCATACCATGAAATAACCCTGATTTGAACCTGGTATGCTGAGTTTTTAATCCAAGCTTACAGCTCCTTGGCCATATGCTCCCTCTAAGGATAAAGACATTAAATGAACAACTCAAATTTGCTCATTAATATTGAGTTTGAAGTCTAAAAATCTTCACTAGATGTTTATGAATGACCACAATGAGTAGGTTACTCATTTGTGCGCCCTGAAAAAGACGTTAAGTGGCGGCTTACAGTAGTTTTCCCCACATCCCAAGCGTGCATCATCTGTGTGTCGCTCACTACTACGGGGATCACGCAATCCCTCACCTCTCTAGCCAGGCTGCCATGAAAACAGCCCGTTTCCAGGGAGAGCTACTAGGAAACCAAGGTGAGGGTCTTGACCAGTATGTTTTGCCTGACCCTGACTAACATGCCTGATCAGTATATTTTGCCTGACCTGACGTTCATCTTCCTCCCCATCTTACACTAGAATATTTAATAACATATTAATATTTAATATATAAAAAATACAATGTCTTCATTTTGATGAAGATTTTATATATTTGCACAGCCTGTCCTCTAGGCCAAGTCTCCAAAGTTTTGGTGCCAAGAGGAACTGATGTACGATTGGCCAATTTGAATGAAGCACCCTTTGAGGATGATTGTTATTTGATGTGTCACTGCGGAAACCGTGGTTTCATAGAGAGCTGCAAACCTTTAATCTGCCTAAGGCGTGATGTTTGTTTCTTGGGTCATGATAACACTAAGGGTAGGTACCTGAAGTATTTGTCATAAAATTCAATGTCTGAAACTCTCAATCCTTGCTTTGGAAGGTGCAGACAAACTGGCTGCGGCCTGAGGGGATAGTGAACATAGAAGTTTTGGCCTGCCAAAGACGGATGTGTCGGACCAAAAGGTGCAAATATCGCATTCAAGCTGTAAACATCCTGCTACTTCCAAAGCCCTGTTCAGGACTTAGTAGCTGGAGATTGAGAATGAACGCACAAGTAGAAGCGGTCTCGAACCTCTGGGAACTTGTGTGGTTCTACTGTCTTGGCCATGCTGAGGTTTGTAAGAAGGAAAAAGTTGACATACTGACTTTGGGGGTACCCACAGTTGCAATGGATAGAGGTGAAATTTTGAAGTTGATTAATGGCTGCTTTTTGGATGAGCCAACAATCCACAGATTGCAAGATTTTGAAATCATTTGTGGGTCCAGCAAAGAGGGGCATTTGAGTGGATGGAGAAGCAAAGAGGGGCATTTGAGTGGATGGAGAAGCAAAGAGGGGCATTTGAGTGGATGGAGAAGCAAAGAGGGGCATTTGAGTGGATGGAGAAGCAAAGAGGGGCATTTGAGTGGATGGAGAAGCAAAGAGGGGCATTTGAGTGGATGGAGAAGCAAAGAGGGGCATTTGAGTGGATGGAGAAGCAAAGAGGGGCATTTGAGTGGATGGAGAAGCAAAGAGGGGCATTTGAGTGGATGGAGAAGCAAAGAGGGGCATTTGAGTGGATGGAGAAGCAAAGAGGGGCATTTGAGTGGATGGAGAAGCAAAGAGGGGCATTTGAGTGGATGGAGAAGCAAAGAGGGGCATTTGAGTGGATGGAGAAGCAAAGAGGGGCATTTGAGTGGATGGAGAAGCAAAGAGGGGCATTTGAGTGGATGGAGAAGCAAAGAGGGGCATTTGAGTGGATGGAGAAGCAAAGAGGGGCATTTGAGTGGATGGAGAAGCAAAGAGGGGCATTTGAGTGGATGGAGAAGCAAAGAGGGGCATTTAAGTGGTGGAGAAGCAAAGAGGGGCATTTAAGTGAATGGTGCATTAGTATGTACAATAAGTGAGCTACAGAAACCAATAGTATCTATACTCTTCACCATTTGTTGAGAGGAATTGAGCACCTATGGATCTGCCTGGGTTGCAATGACATTGATTCTTAACAGAACAGAACACCAATATCTTAAAACTCTTAATAGATGCCCATGCTGAGTTACTTTACAAATGAATAAAATATATTATTTATTATTTGCTGCATAGAAATTTCCACTCAAAATTATTTTGTTTTAAAACACTAACAATTAAAACTCCAAATGTTTATTCATTGCCACTGAAAGTTCAATATGCTAAAGTGTACAAGGAATTTTTAAAAATAAAAAATGTATGGCATTACAGCATTTATTCCCATCTCTAAGGTCTGCGATGAGAATTTATAGGACTGAGGAATAAAGGCTGCTTGCCTCTGCCGTCATAATGCACTACACAGGCTAAGTTTTTATGTTACCACCGAAATATTTATAAACCCTATGCTGTACTAAGATTTTGAAGACACATCATCGCAGTCAGAAGACTGAGATCCAAACCGCTCAACCAGCTACTTCCTATAGATGGAATATTCATGCAAAACGGGTCATTTTTTTTGCCACAACAAAATTAAATGCTGAAATATTTGTTATATTTTCCATCGTGACCTCTACACCTCACGGTAGAAGAGGAGCGAGCGACTAAGTAAAGTTTCCATCGTGCAAATGATTTGTTGGACATCATCACATCTGGGATGATAATAGTCGAAAGGAAATGGTCATCTTCATGATATGTTCTTCTTCTTTCATCTTCATTGTACGCTGTTTACAGCGATATACGTTGCACTGTTTTATTTTGTTAAGCCTGTGGCTCAGTGCATCCGATTTCAACAGGCATTCAATTTCATTTCAGTAGGAGTATGGACTACAACTACAGTAGAGCTCCTTGCAGGATTCTACCATCAAATCATTTATGTACTTTTGTAGATGAGATTTCTGGGGCACTTTATTCTAAATGAGGAGGTTACAACCCTATTTAGTTGCATTTCACAACATTCGTAATAGTAGGCAGTGGGTTTGTTTTTTGTTCTCTCCAGCCCAGGACCCAAAATTCATAAGTAGAATTTTTTTAATTATTTATTCTCATTTCCTTTGTGGGGACGGCGTGGACTAGTGGTTAAGTGACACGGCTCAGAAGCTGAAGGTTCTGGGTTCGATCCCCATCACAGCACCGGCCGTTACCCTGGGGAAGCAAACCCTTAGAAAATGCAGAAGGAACCAGACCCTTACATAAAATGCATGCTAAGCTGGATGCACTGGGCCAACAGGCGCAAAATAAAAACCACAGTGCAACGCACACCGCCTTGGGGAATAGAGAAATAAGGCGAGGGAAAAAAATTTGTAGAAAAAGGGTCCTCTTGAAATTTAAAAATCATGTCCAAGAAAACTAATCTTCTGTGTCCTGTTTTCCTTCCAAAGAGCATGGAGAACAGTTCACACTTGATGGAAGTCTATGTGTCTGCAATGCTGGTAAGGTGCTATGTACTCGCAGATCATGTCAACCAGACAGTCACTCTCCTCTCTACACAGGTAGGAAGATAATTAGGTCAACCGTAACCTACTTTCTGTATCATCAGGAAGAGTAAGAATAAGTGATGAGAAAGTGGATGACAATTAGATAATAAATCAAGTATATCAAAAATGAGGTGACTTGATGAGGTAGATATATTGATTACATTTGGACTTTTTAAATGTTGGATGCACAGAACTAGATAGTGTTTCCTTGTAATATGAGTGACAGCATGATAAGAATGCTCGTCTTTCACAGCTAAGAGACCAGGTTTGTGACTTAGTTGTATGATACTTTGATGTGCCCTGCTCTAGATGTGTACCATTAGAGAAAGCAATGCAGCTAGTAAGTAAACTTGTCACCCTCATCTGACATAACCTGAGACTTGATGATTAATACTTCATCCACAGTAGCAGAAACAGGTTATTGAACTACCTTGACCTTTCTAATGCTTCATTTCCAACAGTAGCAACAACCTATTGAACTACCTTGACTTTTATAATACTTCATTCCCAATAGCAGAAACAGGCTATATAACTTAACTTAACTTAACATCTTTTTACTGGTTTAGAAGAATCTGCAGAGTCTGTATACAACCAGTTTCATTTACATTACCTTGCTCTAAAAGCTATGCACATCCAATTTATTTTTTAATGCATTAACTGTCCCTGCCTCCACTACCTCCTGTGGCAATGCATTCCAAGCATTCACCACTCTCAGACTAAAAAAATATTTCCTAATATCTAATCTGGACGTTTCTTTAGTTAATTTGTAGCTATGCCCTCTAGTTCTTGTGGGTGGCTGTATTTTAAAAAAACTTGTTATAGTCTAATTTATCCAACTACCTTGACTTTTCTAATGCTTCATTTCCAATAGTAAAAGTATCCCATAGCATTACTGCCGTAGGGGTGTGAGGTGTTAGCAATCTCACATTTCAAAGGCTCGGCTATATGAGGGCGGTAGCCATCTCCTCTCCCTCGCCGCTTTTACTTCCCGGACTGAACCGGTACCCATTTAAGGCTGGGTTGACCCGGGAGCCATTGCGGTCTGAAAAAAACATTACCGCCTCAACTGGAGAATGAGCCAAGGACCACTCACTGCATCTTCAACCCCATTCAAATCAATCAACCATTAAAAACCCTCTCAGCTCCCAGTGGAGCATAGGTCTTCAACAAATATGATGTGCTAAGCCATTCTGTCCTGGGTCAGATGTTCCAGTTCTGACCATATGATATAATATTATATTAGAAGTGGAGAAAAAGTATTATGTCAGTATTATACTGCCTTCAGCATGTCAGAGTATTAGGAGACATCTAAATAGGCAGTTATGGAATAGAATATTCTTGTCAGCTCTTGCACATTACATACAAGAGAATCGAAGATGGCTTGCCTGACAGGCTGCACTCATGATTCGCTCCAGTGTTTGGGTTTATTTAGGATGTTCTCGAATTTCAAAACGGATTAAAATTTACTCACTTGATGGCTGGCAATCAAGACTGTATTCTGTTGAAGTTGTGTGCACTTAAGTAGTCTAATTTAAGACTGTATTCTGTTGAAGTTGTGTGCACTTAAGTAGTCTAATTTAAGACTGTATTCTGTTGAAGTTGTGTGCACTTAAGTAGTCTAATTTACGACTGTATTCTGTTGAAGTTGTGTGCACTTAAGTAGTCTAATTTAAGACTGTATTCTGTTGAAGTTGTGTGCACTTAAGTAGTCTAATTTAAGACTGTATTCTGTTGAAGTTGTGTGCACTTAAGTAGTCTAATTTAAGACTGTATTCTGTTGAAGTTGTGTGCACTTAAGTAGTCTAATTTAAGACTGTATTCTGTTGAAGTTGTGTGCACTTAAGTAGTCTAATTTAAGACTGTATTCTGTTGAAGCTGTGTGCACTTAAGTAGTCTAATTTAAGACTGTATTCTGTTGAAGTTGTGTGCACTTAAGTAGTCTAATTTAAGACTGTATTCTGTTGAAGTTGTGTGCACTTAAGTAGTCTAATTTAAGACTGTATTCTGTTGAAGTTGTGTGCACTTAAGTAGTCTAATTTAAGACTGTATTCTGTTGAAGTTGTGTGCACTTAAGTAGTCTAATTTGACACTGCATAGCATCTTGTTGCAGTTTTCAGCAGCACAAAGTGAACAATACTCACAGCTCCCAGCATGGGAAATCAGGCCAACATATTGGCTAGAGCCTCGCCCGACAAGGGCTCAGAGTTCAGTTCACCTAAGAAATACTCAAGAGCCTCGTTCTTTTGGCTGATTACACTCCTCTCATCACCCCTACCACTGGAGGTTTCACACAAACTCTCCCTTCTCCATATCCTCAAAAAAGTCACGCTGATCTGTGGAAGTACAAAACCCAGAGGTTGGGGAGGAGGTAAACGGAAACAGAGAAAACCAGATACAAAAACCGGACCAACAAGCTGATGACATTATTTCCCGCATAAACACTCTTTGCAGTCCCCATACTAAAAAAAAAAAAAACTTTAAGCGGGGGCTCGACTTCATTGCCTCGGGTTTTTTCCCCATTTTAGCTAGGTCTCTCTCGGCAGATGGGTACCCCATCTGTCAAGAGCATCGCACGAAGTACGAACTCCGTAGCTCCAGCGATGAACCCAGGGATCTCAGGAAAGATTGACATCATGGACCAACCGTTTGCAGCTCAAAATCGAACCCCGACCGTCTGAACACAAGGCAAACGGCTTGACCACTTCGCCACAGAGACCCCCCATACTAGGAAACAATATACTCGGCTCCCATCAAGGAGTCTACAGGGATCTTGATCAACACACTCACCATGAAATTATTTCTGCGCAGGAGGGGCCATCCCCGCACCCCATGGCTTCGACAGTTGACAGCTGTAAATGAGGCCTGGTAACAAGCTGCAGAACATGGCCAGGACAGTGGTCGATCAATGCCATGGTCCACTGATGCCTAAGAGAACATTATTGTTATATATTACATACATTGAGCTTGATCCTACAATAGTCTTAGTCTTAGTCGACCTGCGTTAGATGCCATCCCACCTTTCTACCCTGCGGGTTACATGTTTACGGAAAGACTTCGGTGGTAACCCTGAGGCAAAATCTGCATCCTATGCTATCTCCAGTCGTCTCGATGAATGTCTTGCCACTGGCAAAAGGTAGCTTAGGCTCTGTGAGTGAGGTTGACAAAAGGCGCAGTTTCTTCCTCACTTTAATCCAAATCACCGCGCAAGTCACCCATTTCAGCGGACACAGCAAGAGATACGATTGTCCACACGGCTGAGCATCACTTGTGATGGACAACTATTATAGTCGACCTGTGCATCTACAAGGGCGTTAGCTCTTGTGCTGGTCCCAACTCTTGTGCGAGTTGGTAGTAGTTAGGTGCATTTCTCTACTTAGCGGGCTGGGCTCAAGCAGTGCTATGTTTTTTGGTTTTGTGCTGGTCTCATCTCGGTTTTCCAGTCCATTCTATCTTGAGCACGGGTTGTTCAGTGGACGGCTAACTCGTTTGTTTCAGGATCGCAAGTGTTGTGCAGCTAGAGCGAATCTTGCCGCGGTTATCACAGAGTAGTTGCTGGGCTCCAGCAATTGTCTTTTAATATCTATCATTAATTGTTTTTAATAAGGGCTGGCTGAATGAAAGAAGACTGATACTGAGCAGAAACTAAGTTATAATTCTACTTTTTCTGCGTTCAACCTGAAAATATATTTCTGACTTCGTGTTATAGTTTACACTGGGGATGCTGTGCCGGACACATCTGATTTCAGCACGACATTTTTGGGACCGGGTTTGCCAGCCCTCTTTGATCCCTAATCTCTTAGCCAGACTGTTTGGATGCAGCAGTCTGTTTTCAGGGCCACTACTTGAAGTCGGAATATGGTCTTGGTTAGTTATGAGTCATTAACTATGATGTCATCAGCCAGCTATGAGTCCCTGGCTGGTGTCAGCACATTCACTGATATCAGCTCATTCACTGATATCAGATCATTCACTGCTGTCAGCTCATTCATTCACTGCTGTCAGCTCATTCACTGCTGTCAGATCATTCACAGCTGTCAAATCATTCACAGCTGTCAGATCATTCACAGCTGTCAGATCATTCACAGCTGTCAGATCATTCACTGCTGTATTTTCTGCCCCGAAGAAGAAAATATGTTATAATGATAATTTATTCTAAAAAAGATATATAATTGAGCACAATATTTTTTATTTGGCTAAATAGATATTTTAAAATACTATTTTATTCATATTTTTGTTGATTAAACGTGCAATGAAATGATAAGTTTATTTTGAAACAGGTGAATCATCTTCAATCTATATACCAGGTTGTTAATTTCAAAATTGATGGGGTTACATTGCAATGTATAAAAAAACTTACGACAGGTAAGGAAATAGTAGTGTTAAATGCTGATAACAGATATGAGAACTGACAGTCTGGGAAGTCAGCAGATATGGTAAGTCTAGCTAAGCAACATATCCACCAATGTCAATCCTAATTTCTTTTTAAACCTATATAATGTTAGTGATGTCAAACCCCTAGCTCTCATTATTTTGTGAATGTCAATTCCAGGAATGCCTAGCAACTGTCCAGCAGAATATGAGCCAGTGTGTGGGTCTAATGGCAAGACCTATCCCAACACTTGCATGGCTCGATGTGCTGGAGTGTCTAACATCATTGCCAACAGGGCATGCAAGGATGTTGATGTGTGCTCCCACAAATTGTGTCCTGCTGGTTCAGAGTGTGTGCCTCACCCTCAAATATGCTTGAACGAAATGGCAGGACTAGACTGCCCACAGTACAAATGTGGTGAGTTAGCAACTTTGTATCAGAATCTTTCAAGCTGGAGCCATTGTCCTACTTCCATGTCATGTGATTTCTCTGATTTAAAGATTGGTCATTCATGTTTCCCCATAAATATCCACTGCAGCACCATTTTTATAATTGCATGTAAGTGGAATTTGTCTTCTGTCTTTTAAACTCTTCATTTCTTTCAGTCCTTGTAACATGGAGGAAAGATTGTGTTTCCTGTCTCATTGTATATGTATTAAACCATTATATACCTTTTTACTCAGGATCAAAATCATGCTTGTGCTTCAGCAGATTAATAATTGTGTCTATGTTTGGGTAGAAATAACAGTGTCCTTTAAATGCCAGTAATGGAAGAAATAACAGTGTCCTATAAACCCCAGTAATGGAAGAAATAACAGTATCCTTTAAACCCCAGTAATGGAAGAAATAACAGTGTCCTATAAACCCCAGTAATGGAAGAAATAACAGTATCCTTTAAACCCCAGTAATGGAAGAAATAACACTGTCATTATAGATGTTTTTAATTGTGCATTTATTGTTGTTTGCTTTATATTTTGTTGCTCTAAAAATCCCTTTTTTATTTTAAATTGCATATTTGGAATGTGTGATGAGGGGATGGCATGGGCTAGTGGTTAAGTGACACGGCTCACAATCCGAAGGTGCTGGGTTCGCTCTATATCACAGCACCGGCTGTTACCCTGAGGAACAAACCCTTAGAAAATGCAGGAGGAAGCAGACCCTTAAATAAAATGCATGCCGAAGTCAGATGCACTGTGCCAACAGGCGTAAAGTAAAAACATAGTGCAGCGCACACCACCTTGGAGAATTGAGAAATAAGGTGAACGCAAACAACAACAAAAAAAGAATGCGTGAAGTAACTAGGAGAATTAAAAACATTCATGCAAAATAGTTAATTCATGGACAAATGGAATATACAGAGTCAAATATGTTGGTCTTCACTATATACTGAAGAGCTAGCTTTGTGGATAGCTGACAAAAATATCAAAACAGCAAATTACAGAATGCAAGAAGCCTTACAAGGATTAGATCAGAGAACTCAAAAATGGCTCCTGAACATGAATGAGAAGAAAACAACATACACAATCTATACACTTTTAAATAAAGCAAACAGAATCAGAAGGAAACTAAATGGACATGAGCTACAGAAGAAAAGACCCCCCCCCCCCCCCCCCCCCCCCCCCCCCCCCAGATCTAGACATACCACTGGACAGCAGATTAACATAGACAAATCAAACTGAAAAATGTCAATAAAAAGCTAAACAGGAAATGACATTAAACAATTTTCAGGTTCTACATGAGGTGAGACGATCAGATACTGAAAGTGCTGCACACAAGAAATGTTAGATAGGTCTTAGATTTCAGCCTGGGCAACAGCATCAAGCTTTGAAAAATGGAGGAGGAGACGTTTAAACAACATTAAATAATGGTCAGAAAATCTATATCTCAGTGGCTACTGGAAAATTCTCAAACGTCTTGAGAGCTAAGGCTGAGACCTGAGGCTGAGGCACTAAAAATAGCTGAAATAGTCATGGTGGAAAACAAGAACTATGCTAGAGACAAGATGGTCTTCTTTACAGATTCCTCGTCGGTCATGATGGCCCTCAGAAGCCATAAAAATAATTAATTGGACTGAGGCTTTTATGAATACAAGCCAAAATTTCAACAGTGAAAATTCAGTGGATCCCCTGCACACTGTAAGATGCACATAAATGAGGATGTAGATATACTGGCAATAGAGGAAGGGGACAAACCTCAAACTGACAACAGAGCTACAAATGAAGAAATAAAGACAATGATGAAATTTAACTTCAAAGACAAGTGGCCCAGAGAACACCCAGGATCTGATACAGCAGAAGCGTTCTACTCTTTGCCAAGAAGAGATCAAGTGACAATGTTTAGACTGCAAATGGGTCAATGCAGACTGAAAAATTATA
This sequence comes from Ariolimax columbianus, assembly GCA_036924085.1. Taxonomy (NCBI): domain Eukaryota; kingdom Metazoa; phylum Mollusca; class Gastropoda; order Stylommatophora; family Arionidae; genus Ariolimax; species Ariolimax columbianus. The sequence continues at coordinate 136,912,442 of JAVGWX010000003.1, forward strand.
TGTTCAACAAATAAAAAAATTTAACGCACAGATGTGTGCCCGTGTGGGGAGAAGAAACAAACGGTGAAACATGTTCTGTAGGTTTGTCAGCTCCACAAGAAGAGCAGAATGATTACATCGCCCTTCCCAACCCAATTGTAAGATAAACTGTATGGCAAATAGAGAAACCTGGGAAGGACCGTCATGTTTATGAGGGAAATAGATGTCATTATTTGAGAGCAAATGAAGGAGAAGAAGAAGAAATACGTGGTTGGACAGCATAGGAGACTGGATTGAAATTTTTCATCGATCACTATAGAATAGGAAAGATGTTGCTCAGCAACACTGATGAGTACACTAATATGTTCAGGAAGTCTTGAAGGAAAGACTTGTGATTCTTGGTTACCAACCTTTATATGAAAAAGATACATGATAATGATAACAGGTTGTTGTTGGTATTATTGTTGTTGATTTATGCATTTTGTTGTTTGTCGTCATAGTTGGCAAAACTGTAGGTCAAGGGTTACCATCCTGAGACCTGCTGACCCCATGGATCCACAAGGAATCTTGTTTTGTAATGGGATTTTATGCATAGTTAATTTAATTTTTACTTAATCTGTCGAGCGAAAATATGGGGATCAAGCTAATTATGATGGAATTCATGGGGTCTCTCATCTAGGAAAGTATTAGAACCATTGCTTAATGTGCTTTATCTGACACTATTTTATTCACGTAGATTTCTTCTTTGATAAATAATTTGTTATTGGGGTATTTATTTGATGTTATTGTTACAGTTGATGAGAGTGACGGGTGTAACTCACACAATCATGAGCCAGTTTGCAGCAGCGCTGGAGAGGAGTTTACCAACATCTGCCTGCTCTACAATAGCAGAAAAAGTTTTGGATACTGGGGACATTGCCAGGTAATACTGTTACTCCAGAGTAGGGCCACATAAATCATAATTAGCACATGATTAATCTTTAATTTCTCAAATCCAGTCTCACTTTTAACTTGTTTTTCTTATCTTGCCCTTTCCACTCCTGCCAGAGTATAGGGCCACCACTACAACTGACCTTCAGAAAGCCTCTGTCAAAGTACTTTGCATGTTCTTGCAGTGGTAGGAATTTGTTTTACATGATGAGGTTTCTAACCTCATGCAAAACTCTTTTTTAGTTGCCTTTTATAAACTGCAAGGAGGATCACTGGTTCCATTATTTCCTCCTCAGTAATGTGCCCCAGTTTAATTATTGACAGCTAATTATCATCTTTCTCTGTAAGGTACCCTAGTTGGTTTGATGACAGCTAATTATCATCTTTCTCTGTAAGGTACCCTAGTTGGTTTGATGACAGCTAATTATCATCTTTCTCTGTAAGGTTCCCTAGTTGGTTTGATGACAGCTAATTATCATCTTTCTCTGTAAGGTACACTAGTTCATTTGATGACAACAAATTGGAAATGGAAAATGGCTCATAGAACTGATTTTATTGCACCTGGGTATTCAGTTCCTTTCATCGCTGAAAGTGGCAATGACAGAGAACAAAGTCCATAACTTCTGCAGCTGCTCCTAAAATAGTCCCCTGACTTTGTCATGCACCAAATTACAGATGGGTTCTCTGGAAGATTTGGTCTACCATGAAAAAATCCTCAACATGTCTGCTCTGTCAAACTGAGCATGATCAGGTTTGAACACGGTATGTTGGGATTGTAAACAAAGTTCACAAACTCTTGACTACAAGCTAATTATCATTGGGAAGAAGTTCTCTCTATTTGTTTTTTAAGCAGCAAAGAAATTCATCAGCCAATGAAGGTTCAGTGTGGTGATACCAGGTACACATTTACAGATGGGTTGACTAGATTGTATCAATAATGTAGGCTGAACCCTGTACCTTTGCCATGAGAAGCAATCTAAACTATTCTTCTTCTTCTTCTTCTTACGCTGTCAAACGTCAACCTGTATTTTTTCGAAAAAAGCAGCTGTCATCCTGAGGCTGTTGACACTGCCATAGAGCTTGTCTAGTGTTGCCACTGGTGATGGCCACATGTGCTTTCTCTGGTCCTCGTATGTCGGGCAGTTTTGCAGCAGATGTTCAGCGGTTATTTTCCCGGTACCACAAGAGCATTCGTCAGTGCCACCTATCTTCAGTTTATTGAATAGATGGTGCGTCAGTCTGTTGTGGCCTGTGCGGAGTCTGAAGACCACGACCTGCTCTCTTCTGTTCAACTGGTAATAGGCATCGTTTTTTGTGTAGCCAGTATGTTTTGTATCTCATTTGGCCATGTATCTGGCCTAAATAAGCCTTTTGGACTAATCTGTCTGCCTCCTCGTTGCCTTGGATGTTACAGTGGGATGGGACCCACTGTACCACTACTCTTTTTGGTGCGGACAGATGGCATAGTTCACAGAGTACTGCTCTTAAATCATTAAGTTCAGTATTTTTCTGGCTTTTTAGTGCTGTGACTATGGCCAGGGCATCTGTAAACAGGACTATCTGGCTTTCATTGCTTTTGCCTGTCAGCATTGCTTTTACCGCAGCCCTCAGTGCCTCTGCCTCCGCTCTGAAATTGCTTGAGAATTTTCCAGTTGCCACTGACAGCGTTATTTTTCTACCATGAATACCCCTGCCCCTCCGTTCTGTGTTGTGTTTGTTACAGAACCGTCGGGGTATGCATGTGTCCAGTCCATGCTTGGGTAGTTTTCCGTTATGTACCTCAGGGTTATGTCTCTTCTTTCTTTTTCAGCATGGCTGTTCTTTGTTTCCAAAACTTGGAAATTTTTTTTACCACCTCCGGAATGACATGCTGCTTCCAGGTAGGTTTGCGTACAGTAGGGATGGGCTTTGGTATTGCTACGGTGTTCATAGGGTCTTCGCTCATCTTTGCTATGGCTATTTCTGCAAAGTTTCTCCGCTTTAGTTTCCCATTTCCAAATCTATTTAGTATCTGATGCATTGGATGGTCTGTCAGTCTTCTGAGTTTCTCTGCTTGCTGCTGGGCTATGCAGTCTCTTCTGTTGGTCATGGATTGCAGATTTGTAATCTTTTCAAGTTCTACAATTGGCGTTGACTTCATGCCTCCTGTTATAACTATCATGGCTTGGTTTTGAAGTTTGCTAATTTTATTAAAGTTCGCCTTTGCTGCTGTTGTCCATGCCGCAATGCCATACTCAAGAACTGGTCTCACTCTTCCAGTGTACAGTTTCTTTAGTATTCTTTCGTCTGCTCCCCAGCTTGTGCCAGCAAGTTTCCTCATGATTGCCATTCTTTGTCTGGCTCTCATTCGGTTTCTCTCGATCTGACTTTTCCATGTCATGCGCCGATCAAATGTGACTCCCAAGTAGTTTGGGTTGTCGTTTGGCCGCAGGTATTTGCCGTTAAGACTTATTTTGGTGTTCTGGGGTTTATTTGAAAGCGAGAATATCGTACATGTTGTTTTTTTCTCATTTATTTTGACCAGCCATGAGTTCGCCCACTCCTCCAACGATGTTAGGGCCTGCTGCATTCGATTGTTTGCTACGGTGAGATTTTTTTTAGAGGTCCACATAGCCAGATCGTCTGCAAACATGGAGCTGTCGACTCTTCTTGGTATATTCTCTGTGATGTTGTTTATATACACCAGGAAAAGTGTGGGTGACAGTACCCCTCCCCCTTGGGGTACTCCTTACTCCAGTGTCACCTTTTTGCTCATCTTGCGTTGTACTTGAACTCTGGCTGTTCTGTTTTCGAGGTAGTGGCTGATCCATCTGTACATTTAAACTATTCAAATGCTGTACTTAAACATAAACATTCTGGAAAACATGAAATTGTTTTGTTTCTCCTCAGCATTCTTGTTTGGACACAGGAGTTGTGTGTGGGCAAGATGGTGAGACTTATAGCAGTGAATGTGCAGCACTTGCAGCAAAAGTGCATGTGGACTACTTCAGCAAATGTCAGGCATTTGGTAACCTAACAGGCAAGTGATGTGAATAAACATGAGCTGCTTTCAGTATCTAAACAGGAAAACAACTTTAATAGAATAATGGAAAGATATTTGATAACTTTAGTGATGTCTTAATACAGCAATGGTTAGACCTTTAGTTGGTAAAGTAAATGCAATGCAAAAACATATGTTGAGGAGTTGGTGACCTTAACGGTACAAGGGATGATAGAAAAGTTTTGCACTTTAGTATGTAAGAGTCAAGGCACTTACCTGGAAATTGGTGTTAACTTTAGTGATACAGTTCTCCGATCTATTCTTCACCTTGCTGATGTCCTGATTGTAGAACTCCGTCTGGAACGGGGTTACATCTCCAATTCAGTAATCAAGTCCTGGTCGTCAGAAAAGCTACGCCCATGAAGCAGATTTTTCATGTTTGGAAACAGGAAGAAGTCACTAGGTGCCAAGTCTGGTCAGTATGGTGGGCGGGGCATGATATCATGCCCGCTAATTTTTCTGATGTCCAGGACTTTATTACTGAACTAGGGACATGGTTCTGAGTCCAGACGAAGGAGTTCTACAATCAGGGCATCAACGAAGGCGAGGAAAAGATGGGAGAAGTGTATTGCCTTGCAGAGTGAATTCCATCTTTGATAATAAAAGATTGATTAATTTCATCACACTAACAGACCCATGTTCATCACACTTACAGACTGGCCTTCGTTTCACTTACAGACTGGCCTTCATCACATTATTAGCTAGGCATGTGTCAACTATCTGTGGTCTATGTCAATGAAAGAGCTGACATCCTGGTTTAGAAATCACCCATAGTGTAGACATTAGATATGGATAAAGGGGACATTAGATATGAATAATGGGGATATTAGACATAGATAAAGGAGACATTAGTTATAGATAATGGGACATTAGATATATATATAAAGGGGAATATTAAATATTTCTTCAAGAAGACATTAGATATGCATAAGGGGGGATATTAAATTTAGATAAGGAGGACATTAGTTATAGATAAGATGGACATTAGATATAGATGGGACAGAAATTATATATAGATAGATCGAAATTAGATGTAGATAAGGTGGATATTAGATATATCTAAGAGGGACATTATATATAGATAAGAGGGGCATTAGATGTGTAAGGGGGATATTTGATGTGTATAAAGAGGCCTTAAAATGTGTATGAGGGGGACATTAGATATGTATAAGGGGGACATTAGTTGTGTATAAGGAGAACATTAGATGTGTATAAGGGGGACAACAGATATAGATAAGGGGACAGTCCATATGTATAAGGGGGACATTGGATATAGATAGGAGGGTATTAGATATAGATAAGCGGAACATTATATATCTTATATCTTAGGTCCACCCCAGCAATAAAAGAGAAGGGAAGAGCTACCGAGAAAATGAGGCACACGCTGACACCATACTGTCTGCATCCGAACCCTTCACTAGAAGTCTTGACAATGTCTTGCCTCTAGAACATGTTGAGTCCGGATGAGAGAGTGAGGAAGATCCTGCGCACATCTCCCTCACTATAAACACATTGCGCAACTCACGACATCATCATACAGATCACATCCTGACTAGCAACTCGCAACTGGCAGGGCCCCCAAACTGCAATGGCGGAACAGGCAGAAAACGATCACGAAAACTACCCATCACGCTTGCAGCATGGAATGTCCGCACGCTACTGGACAACGCCAAAGCAAACAGACCCGAACGACGGACAGCTCTGATCGTCAGGGAACTGGCTAGATACAACATCTGCATAGCTGCCCTGAGCAAGACACGACTGGCAGAGGAAGGACAGATCACAGAAGAAGGCGCTGGTTATACTTTCTTCTGGAGCGGCCGCAGCAAAGAAGAACGCCATGAAGCTGGAGTTGGCTTTGCCATCAAGACCAACATGGTCAACAAGCTCACAAGCATGCCCAGAGGAATTAATGACCGCCTGATTACACTGCGTCTCCCTCTAATAGGAGGGCACCATGCAACACTTATCAGTGCATACGCACCCACAATGACAAATCCTCAGGAAACAAAAGATAAGTTTTATGAGGACCTTGAGGTGCTCATCGCTGCAGTCCCCAAATCTGACAAACTGGTCATCCTCGGTGATTTTAACGCTAGCGTTGGCACAGACCATACAGCCTGGGAGGGGGCCATTGGCAGACATGGTATCGGAAAATGCAATAGTAACGGACTGCTCCTTCTGAGGACATGTGCCGCAAATGAACTACTTATTACAAACACAGCTTTCTGACTTCCGGTCCGAAATAGAACCACATGGATGCACCCAAGGTCCCGCCACTGGCACCTCATTGACTACATTATCATCAGACGTAGGGATCGGGCGGATGCTATGGTAACGAAGAACATGTGTGGTGCAGTATGTTGGACCGACCATTGACTTGTCATTGCCAAGCTAAACTTCAAGATCCACCCCAAAATGCGCCCCCATGGAAAGAAACCACAGAGGAGGTTAAATGTCTCTCAGCTGAAATACGAACCCACGAGAGGAGGCTTCCAGGAAGAGCTTGAGGGCAGACTATCTGAGCTTCATTTTGAAAAGAATGACATCGAAGAGAACTGGGCATCATTGAGAAACACACTCTACGATACAGCTGTTAAACACATGGCCCACTCACGCGCAAGCATAAGGACTGGTTTGATGAGAACGATCTAGAAATACAGGGCCTTCTCGATGCAAAACATGAAGCGCACAGGAAATACCAGAGGGACACACCATCTCCGGCAGCAAAAGCTGCCTTCAATACTGCTCGCAAAGCTGTCCAGAACAGGCTTAGAAAGATGTAAGACTCCTGGCTCCGCAAAAGAGCTGACGAAATTGAGATGTCCGCCGAGCGTCATGACACCAAACGGTTTTACGAGGCACTGAAAGCTCTGGGGCATTGCTAACAGATAAGGTTTAGATTCTAGACAGATGGGCAGACCACTTCTGCAAAATACTAAACCACCCATCATCCATAAATGAAGAGGCCATCCAGCGAATGCCGCAGGTGGAACTGAACCTGGCGTTGGATGAAGTCATCACTGAGGAGGAAGTCGACAGGGCAATCAGTTCACTATCTATAGGAAAGCTCCAGGAGCGGATGCAATACCAGCAGAAGTATTTAAGACAGCTGGTCCATCCCTCACCAGAAGGATCACTGAACTCTTCTGCTACATGTGGGCTGAAGGAAAAATTCAGCAGGAGCTAAAGGACGCCTCAATCGTTCACCTGTTCAAAAGAAAAGGCAACCGTCAGGAATGCGACAATCATCGTGGAATATCGCTACTCTCCGTAGCAGGCAAGATCCTAGCTCGCTTACTGCTAAACAGGCTCAACAAACACCTTGAACAAAGCCACCACCTCCCAGAAAGCCAATGTGGATTCAGAGCCGGAAGAGGAACAGTGGACATGATTTTTGCCGCTCGCCAAGTACAAGATAAGTGTCGGGAACAAAATCAGGCCTTGTACACCACATTTATTGATTTGACAAAGGCATTTGATACAGTAAACAGAGGAGGGCTGTGGATGATAATGTCCAAGTTTTACTGCCTCAACAAGTTCATAACCATGGTGAAACAGTTACACGAAGGCATGTGTGCTCGTGTACTGGATAGCGGTGCAATCTCTAAAACGTTTCTAGTATCAAACGGAGTAAAAAAAGGATGATATGTACTCGCCCCGACTTTGTTCAGCATGATGTTCATGGCCACGATGACAGACGCCTTCAGATCAATGGAGCTTGGAATACCCATAAAGTACCGCACAGATGGCAAGTTACTCAATCCCAGAAGAATGAAGGCCAAAACCAAAGTGGCTGGCGATATAATCAGGGAACTTGTATTCGCTGACGACTGCGCTCTAATGAATAACTCAGAACTGAACATGCAGGTTGGAATGGACCGGTTCTCTGCCGCATGCAAAAATTTTGGCCTGACCATAAATGCCAAAAAAACAGAGGTCATGTACCAACCAGCACCAGGCATGTCGTACACAAAACCAGAGACTACAGTAGCACGCTGTCAAGATCTGTCAGTCTAGACGATGAGGTGGCAAGCAGAATAGCAAAGGCCAGTACAGCCTTTGGTAGAATGCGCTCGATGGTCTGGGCATGTCATGGCATCAGTGTCAAGACCAAACTCAAAGTCTACCGTGCAACCATCATTCCAACCCTACTATACGCTTGCGAAAGCTGGACTGTATACTCTGGACATGCAAGGAGGTTAAACCACTTCCACACAGGCTGCCTGAGGCAAATATTCCACATCCGATGGCAAGATCGTGTCACTGACATCGAAGTTCTCTCGAGGGCTAACATGCCCAGCATCCATGCACTGCTAGAAAAAGCACGACTAGGATGGGTCGGACACCGCGTCCGTATGTCAGATGAGCGGCTCCCAAAGAAGCTTCTCTACGGTGAACTGAGAGACGGATGGCGCGAGAGAGGGCACCCAAAGAAACATTTTAAATACGGTCTGAAGGACTCATTGAAAAGTTGCCAGATAGACATTGACACCTGGGAATGTCTTGCGCAAAACAGATCTGACTGGAGAAGCGCAGTCAAATCGGGTGTACCTACCAGCGAAGACGACCGTGTTGTGAAAGCCCAGAGTAGACGCGAGACCCGGAAATCCCGAACAGCGGGAACACCATCACCTTCTACAAACCTTGTGTGCCCGATATGTAGCAGATGTTTTCGTGCCCGCATTGGCCTGTTCAGCCACATGCGCACCCACACCCAACAGGGAAATCTGTGACAAGGATGATGTCGGCGGTCCTCATCGACAACGATGGACAGCTATTACATTACATTACATATATCTTAACGTCTTTATACTGGTTTAGAAGACTCTGCAGAGTCTGTATATAACCAGTTTCTTTTACGTTTCCTTGATCTAAAAACTATGTGTATCCACAATGCTCTTGAATGCATTAATTGACCCTGCCTCTACTATTTCCTGTGGCAATGCATTCCAAGCATTCACCACTCTCTGACTAAAAAAAATATTTCCTAATATATAATCTGGACCTTTTTTGAGTTAATTTGTAGCTGTGCCCTCTGGTTCTTGTAGGTGGTTGTTATTTGATAAAAAACTTGTTATAGTCTAATTTATCCTTCCCGTTGATTGTCTTATTAAGTTCCCTCGAATTCTTCTCTTTTCTAGACACTGTAGGCCAGTTTTTCTCAGTCTTTCCTCATAACTGTCATTCTGGAATCCAAAAATCAGTTTTGTTGCTCTTCTTTGTATCCTTTCCAGCATGTTTATAGCTCCTCTACGATACGGACTTCACAGTAGTCCAATCTAGGTCTAAGTAATGCTTTATACAGTTTGACTATCACTTCCTTGCTCCTATGTTTAATATTTCTTTTTTAACATACTAAACATTGCATCTCAGTTCCCATGTCAGCAGGATAAAACTACTTACATCGTTGATATCCACCTTATTGCTTAGGCTGCTATAACACAGCTGGTTTCCAGGTTTATATGTATGGCTGTGAGAGGGGGCCGGAATCTTGCACCTAACCCTGATGCAAATCACTTAGCACTCCATATTGTAATCAATCAATGACCTCCTGTTGGACACATATTGCTGGAGTTTGATATCAAATATGGGTCAAACTAAGAAGGGTGCCTGAGAAGACACATCAGTACAACCAGCGAGATACAGCAGCCATAAGTATTTGTACCTTTCACCATTTTCTCAGATGCTGAACACCTATGGGTGTGCCCTCAGTGCAGGGTTGTTGATTTTGCATAAGATATTAACACCTAGCAATATTTAATAAAATACTGGGTTAACAATTGTACAATTTTCCAGCTGGGTCAACAATGAAGTCCTTGTCCTGCAATCAAGTACAGTGTCCTCCCATTTATCCCAGCTACTGTACTGGCATTATACCTCCTGGAGCTTGCTGTTCTATTTGTGGTATGTCATTATTTTAATTTGATAACCTTTACAGATACCGAAATGTGTGGTTTGTTAGTAGAAATAAATAGCAAAGAAGCCACAATTTTTTCTTACAATATTATTCAACCCTGCCTTTAAACTTTGCAAGGCAAGCACAGAATAATCTGCTTTCGCAACTCTATAGCTAGCTATAAGTCATTGCCACATGGAAAAGAGAAGGTATTATTGTTTTATGTAGGCACAAAAAACTAAATTTTGTTTGTTTTTGTCAATGAATAATTAGTATTCTTGCCATGTGATCTTTGATAAGTGATTGTCTGCTTGGCTTGGCTTCGTTCGTTCTCAATCTCCCACTACCAAACCCTGAAAGGGCTTAAGTAACAGAATGTAGTCCAGAGAACAGAATGCGTTGTGTTATAGTTTACAGCTTGACTGCGACATTTGCACCTTTCGGTCCAACACATCTGACTTCAGCAAGCATTTTTTGAGTACCGGGTTAGCATTTCCTCTTCGATCCCTTCTTCTTAGCCATCTACCCTGCTGCAGCTTGTTATCCAGGATCATCGCTTGAAGGTGTAGAAGGGTCTTGGCAGCTCTGGTTCTCTGGCCCTGACGCTAGCAGTCAGCTATGGGTCGCTGACCACTGCAGCTCATGCGCTGCTCAGCATTTTGATCTGATAAGTTATTATTAAATTATTGAAGCACGTGTATTACCATAGAATGGAACTCTGTGTTCGTAGAAACACACAAGCTCTGTGCTTTAGTTCTTATGTTGCCAAGCACAATAAGCACTGAATGCAGTTTATCAGATTTAGAAAAAATAAAATACTATAAACACTGCAGTATGAAGAGTGACAAACTAACTAGGCTGCCCTTATATGTGATAGAAAAAAGACTTCTTAATACTTCCCTATCCAGAGATAATTTTTATGACTTGGTCATTGATGCATTTGTAAAGAAAGATCAGAGTCTAGAAAGTTTTAAAACACAAGTTTTTGTCAATTGCACTGTCAACAGAAAAATCTGTTGATCGTTGCGATTATGCCACCTGCGATACATAATCTGTGACCGTGGTCAAATCCTTGATTACAAGCTATATTTCCATAACAGACATGCCTGTCCTATATGAAATGACAGTGACTTCATTAGACTAGATTATTAACTTTTGAGATGTAAGGTGATCAGATGCATTCCTAATCTGTTGCTGTAAATCTCAAATCAGTGTACAGCTATCCATGTCTTAACTTAACTTAACGTCTTTATACTGGTTTAGAAGACCCTGCAGAGTCTGTATACAACCAGTTACATTTACATCACCTTGGTCTAAAAGCTATGCGCATCCAGTTTATTCTTAAATGCATTAACTGTCCCTGCCTCCACTACCTCCCCTGGCAATGCATTCCAAGCAGACACCACTCTCTGACTAAAAAAATATTTCCTAATATCTAACCTGGACCTCTCTTTAGTCAGCTTGTAGCTATGCCCTCGTGTTATTGTAGGTGGCTAATTTTAAAAAACTTGTTATAGTCTAATTTATCGATTCCTCTGATCATCTTATAAACCTGTATTAAGTCACCACAAATTCTTCTCTCTTCGAGACACTGTAGGCCGGTTTTTCTGAGTCGTTCCTCATAACTGTAATTCTAGAATCCCACTATCCTCTTTGTCGCTCTTTTTTGTATTCTTTCTAGCATGTTTATGTCCCCTATATGATAAGGACTCCACACCTGTACACAGTACTCCAATCTAGGTCTAACTAAAGCTTTATACAGTTTGACGATCACTTCCTTGCTCCTATGTTTAATATTTCTTTTTATCATACCTAACATTGCATTTGCCTTTTTCACTGCTACCTTAACTTGCTCACTCACCTTTCCTGTATGATCTATTATAACCCCTAGGTCCCATTCCTTATCTATCTTCCTAATATTGTTTTCTTGTTGCTAACCTATTACTCATTGTGCAATGTTTAATAGCAAATAAAAACATCCTGTACTGGCCATAATAATGACGTCAATGTTGTCAACTAAGACATTACATGTTGGAAGATGCTCTTGCATTGTCACTGGACAAGATCGAAGCACTCATTTTGTTATTATAAATTTATAAATATATATATATATATTCTAGACAAAGAATCGAATCCTTCGAGTCAAAATGTTACAGAAAGATCCTCAGAATACCCTGGACAGAGAAAAGAACAAATGTAGACATTCGGCAAGAGCTGTGCATAGAGGAGAACTGGTTTATCAATTCCATTTTGGCTAGAAAATGCAAATACTTTGGTCACATCAAGAGACACAACGGTCTTGAGAGAACGGTGATGGAAGGTATGGTGCCAGGCAAAAGAGGAAGGGGTAGACCAAGAAGACGATGGCACCAAGATATCCAGGAATGCCTGAGTATGACAGTGGCGAAAGCTGGAGTTTTGGCAAGAGAACGAGTTTCTTTCAGACAGACTGTAATGGGAGCGACGTTCTACAAAGGACATGCTACATGATGATGATGATATATATATATATATATACTTTCTAGTATCAAACGATAAATTCTCTAAATGAAAGTGACCCAGGCCCATTATGAGTTCTTAATTTAAGGGAATATCTCTAAACAATTCTTAAATCATTCATCATGTTTTATATTTTTTTTCAGCTGCCCAGTTGAAGTTACTGTGGGACTCCCGTTTAATGATAGCTGCTGCCAGTCACACCAAAGCAAGGATCATCTCTGTCTTCAATGTGCTGAGCCAGATCTCTGATCATGTTTCTGTGTTGGAATGTGATGTCTTTGGCTATGTCACAGTGATTGGAGAACTCATTGTTATTGTTGGATCAGTCATCACACAACCAACTGCCCTTCAGGTTTGAATGAATATTGACCTTCTGTTTTCCAGTTTACAAAATTACGTCTATTTCCTGTATCTGCATAATTTTTCAGCATGTCATGCCCCGTGGTTGTTGATTTTGAGAACCTAAATTTTTTTATATATTTTGTTTGTGGTTTTTTTTTGGTGCTTAGAGACATATATAAATAAAGATGGTGTTATTGTGTGTATGTTAGTTTCTGAGATACAAGAAGATGAAGGTGATAGTGGTGAAAACATATAGCACAAACATATAGACTCACCCAGTAGCGGCGTCCCTTGGTTAGAAAAAAATATATAAAATTTGCAGAGCAACGTACTAATACTACCATCAGTGTTTACTGTAATGGCTATGTCTGTCACTTCAACTATTAACATAATTATTGTATCTTCATAAACAAACTAAATACATCTACCTCAGAAAAATCAGTTGCAGAAACTTAACTTCCCCATTCTCAAAAATGGGTAATCTTCAAATCCAAGCGAAAAACCGAAAAAATACTTTCCAAAATCTAAAACAAATTTTAAAAACACTATTGTTTCATCTAAGCTCACATGACAGAAGTTGGAACTCTCTGCAATCAAAAGAACAGTATGTTCAGCTGTTTCTGTGGCATAATGCAGTAGTTAATATATGATAATATATACGATGACCCTAGAGCTGGTGGCATGCAATGCCAGTGGAACAGCGCCAATTCGTTGTAATCTCATGCTGTTGGACTGAAAAAGGTTAATAGACAAATTAATAATTCACTCAATTTATAAAATTTAAGTATATATTACTTTCTAAAGACATGTTCAACTACTTTCATTTTTAAATTGTGACTAAGGGAGAAGGGAGAATGTGTGTTCTGTCTGGAAAGATCCGAAGAACACAAAATCAACACCTGACTGGGACTCTTAGTTTATATACGCTTGGCTGGCTGCTTGGGCGGAGAACGGAGCACTTATAGGAATGTCCCCTGTGTGATGATGTTGGTTCCTAGAATCAAGAATCAATCATTTAAAAAAAGCAGGTTTAACATTGTTGACATTTAACCCTTACCAGCTCGTAGAAGTAGAAATTGGCTGCCAAAAATCTTTAGTTGCAAGACACTTTTACCAAAACCGACCTCTGAAACATGCATTTACATTTCATAATTTAGTTTGTGGGATTTAAATTTTTTGCACTCTACGGAATGGTGGCATATGTTTAGCTGTAAGATTGTTTCTGAAACGTAGGTATTTGCGAAAGTTATGATCTTTGAAAGTTGAGTCAAATTTTGGAATAAAATTTGTTCTTTAAGACCCAAAAGATTATTTATCATTTGATCAGTCAAATTTTCATGCATCTAGATTACTCGTGGATATTCAACACACATCCAATTCAGACTTTGACTGAAAGAACAAAATAGGAAAATTATGTGTAAAGGAATTGGCGTATATATCACTGAAACACAGAACATGATGGGCATAAAAAAATTGTTCTCTCTAATTTCTGACTCTGCATTAATGCTGTTTAATATTTCATACTAATATATAATCTTTATAATGAATTCTTCATTCGCAGATAGTTTAATTACGTGTCTTACAATGTTTAGATCATAATTTTAGCTTAATTTATTCAATGTTAATTTATTTAATTTAAAATAAAACTGACATATGGAATTCTATCAATTGGCCTTGACTGAGAGACATAAATCAGCAAAATTAGCACAAGCTAGAAAGAATTGGGATCAATAAAATTGTGATATTACAATTTTATATACTGTCATGAGACAGAGGTTAAAAAACTGTGAAGCTCAGTTAGCTGAAGAGATCCAATTTGTGTTGTTGGTTTTCAGTATCTTCTTAATCTTAAATCTCTAAGTATCTTCTTAATCTTCATAGGGTCTGAAAGGTCAGCACTAACTTACTTTCCATGTCCGAAGCATCGTGACAGACATCCCGTATTCACTGATTGCTTTGTTGTTTGCCTTCAAACCAGAAGGCTTGGGCAGATCATCAAGTGGTCTAGGTCTTGTGCTGCTGTACAGTTGCGTGTCTCATAATCCCTGCATCCTTATCTCTTTAAGTTCTACCTGCATCGTGATACATCAGTTCAGAGTCTATTTACTGTCTTCCATATTGTGGAAGGCAAGTGGTTTCTAAATGCAGATTCCTCCCAAAGCTCAATTTAGGGGATCTGCACCATTTTATACTTCTTGTGATGCACCATTTTCCAGGATTATTCATCAAGGATTAAGTAAAGGGTTAGGAAAAAATCTGGCAAAGATGGCGCCGTAACTGGCTGCGAGTCTACATTTCTCTACTGTTTTGGATCATTATGGATGCCGCCAGACCACGGATTTGCCTGGAATTCACACTAGTCGACGACTTACACTTGTGTTCACGGATACGTGGAGTTGTTTTCCGTCTGGACTTGTTATTTCGTTCTTTTTTTGTGATTTCTTCCATCCGTTTATCCTGGTCTGGACATCGGCTGAATGGCGCTACGCTTAAACTAGTTATACCTGCGTTGTAGCTCACGGGTTAGTTCTGCCGGTTCACCTTCACGAATATGGCGTGTGGGAATATTAGATGCTACTATGATGAACTGAATACAGCTGGGGAGAGATGCCAGACTCACTCACACGCTGAGTGTTGTCCATACGACCTCATGTGGTTATCGAAAAGGCACGACAAACTGCATTAGATGCCTTCCCACCTTTCTACCCTGCGGGTTACATGTTTACGGAAAGGCTTCGGTGGTAACCCTGAGACAAAATCTGCATCCTATGCTATCTCCAGTCGTCTCGATGAATGTCTTGCCACTGGCAAAAGGTAGCTTAGGCTCTGTGAGTGAGGTTGACAAAAGGCGCAGTTTCTTCCTCACTTTAATCCAAATCTCCGCGCAATTCACCCTTTTCTGCGGACACAGCAAGAGATACGACTGTCCATACGGCTGAACAAAGAGAGTGGTCTTCATCACTTGTGATGGACAAACTATCAGGTAAAATACAAGGGTCTCTGTGGCAAAGTGATCAAGCCGTTTGCCTCGTGTTCAGACGGTCAGGGTTCGATTTCGAGCTGCGACGGTCGGTCCATGATGTCAATTTTTTCCGGAGATCCCTGGGTTCATCGCTGGAGCTACGGAATTCGTGCTTTGTGCGATGCTCTCGACAGATGGGGTACCCATCTGCCGAGAGAGACTGAGCTAAAATGGGGGAAAAAAACCGAGGTAATGAAGTCGAGCCCCCACTTAAAGTTAGTTTTTTTTAGGTAAAATTGTAAATAAAGGAGTAAGTAAAGGGTTAGGTAGAGGAGTAAGTAAAAAGTACTTTACTTTAAAGGAGTAAGTAGTGTTAAGTAAAGGGTTAGATAAAGGGTTAAGTAAAGGGTTAGATAAAGGGTTAAGTAAAGGGTTAGATAAAGGGTTAAGTAAAGGGTTAGATAAAGGGTTAAGTAAAGGGTTAGATAAAGGGTTAAGTAAAGGGTTAGATAAAGGAGTAAGTAAAGTGTTAACTAAAGGGTTAGATAAAGGGTTAAGTAAAAAGTTAGGTAAAGGGTTTGGTCAAGGAGTAAGTAAAGGGTTCGGTAAAGGAATAAATAAAGAGTTAGGTAAACATCTGTAGGGGCTGTGTTGATTGTAAGGTGCACTGCACCTAGCATCAAAACATGGGATCATTTATCTGTTTCTCTCTGTCAACACTTTTATATATTTCAAGTAGTGAAACACAGATTATGGGGTATATTTTTTTCAGTTAGAGTAGATTTTAGACAGACTATTACAAACACAACACAGAATGGAGGGGCAGGGGTATTCCTGAGCCTACCAAATGGTAGAAAAATAACACTGTTAGTGGTAACTGGAAAATTCTCAAGCAATTTCAGAGCAGAGGCACTGAGGGCTGCAGTAGAAGCAATGCTGACAGGCGAAAGGAATGAAAGCCAGATAGTCCTGTTCACAGATGCCCTGGCCGTGGTCACAGCACTAAAAAACCAGAAAAATACTGAACTTAATGATTTAAGAGCAGTACTCTGTCAACTATGCCAGCAGTCCGCACCAAAAAGAGTAGTGGTACAGTGGGTTCCATCCCACTGTAACATCCAAGGCAACGAGGAGGCAGACAGACTGGCAAAAGAAGGTGCAAGACTACCACAACCACAATGTGACCTACGAAGAGTCCAAAAGGCTTATTAGGGCCAGATATATAGCCAAATGGGAAACAAAACATACTGGCTACACAAAAAACGATGCCTATTACCAGTCGAACAGAAAAGAGCAGGCCGTGGTCTTCAGACTCCGCACAGGCCACAACAGACTGAGGTACGACCTATTCAATAAACTGAAGATAGGTGGCACTGACGAATGCACTTGTGGTACCGGGAAAATGACCGCTGAACATCTGCTGCAAAACTGCAGGACCAGAGAAAGCACATGTGGCCATCACCAGTGACAACACTAGACAAGCTCTATGGCAGTGTCAACAGCCTCAGGATGACCGCTGCTTTTTTCAAAAAAATACAGGTTGACGTTTGACAGCGTACGAAGAAGAAGAAGAAGAAGACAGACTGTTACTATCCTGTCAGTCTCATTCATTTACTGCTGCATCATTAAGTTTAATTTGTCCAGTTTTTTCAGTTGGAGTAGGATTTAGGCAGCCAGTTAGATACATCTAAGGAAATTTTCACTCTCGTTGCTATAGCCCCAGGTGACTTTACCCAACTAATAAACATCTGGAAATCAAAATCATTGATTACACACACCAAGCTTAAATTGTTTAACTCTAACGTATTACAAATGGATGTGAATGTTGGAAAATAGCAAGGCATTTGAAAAGAGGCTAAATGCATTCGAGAATAAGTGGCTTAGAAAACTGTTGAAAATTGGCTGGAAGAAATTCGTAACCAACAAAACAATTAGAGATGTCACAGATCAACAATATGTTTCATCACTCATCAGGAAACAGTGGTGGTCATGCATCGACATGTTCTTAGAATAGTAACTAAATCAACATATAGAATGTATTTGCTGCCGAAGATGGATGTGTCGGACCGTAATGTGCAAATATCGCAGTCGAAGCTGTAAACTAGCAACATAACGCAATCCGTTCTCCGGACTACATCCTGCTACTTGCAAAGCCCTGTACAAGGCTTGGTAGCGGGAGATTGAGAACGAACGCAGAAGAAGAGGAAGAAGAAGAAGAATGTATTTCATTGGTTGTTTTATATACTAGTTGTTATTGTCAAGATATATCATAATAAATATTGGAATGTACCAATATGAGACTCCTGATCATAGAACAGATATCAGTAGTAACTTTAGTTTAATAAATGACATTTATCAATAGTAACTTTAGTTAAATAATTTTTTTTTTTAATTTTTTTTTTGCGTTCACCTTATTTCTCTTATCCTCAAGGAGGTGTGCGTTGCACTGTGGTTTTTATTTTGCGCCTGTCGGCCCAGTGCATCCAACTTCAGCATGCATTTTATGTAAGGGTCTGCTTCCTCCTGCATTTTTTAAGGGTTTGCTTCCCCGGGGTAATGACCGGTGCTGTGATGGGGATCGAACTCACCATCTTCGGATTGTGAGCTGAGTTAAATAAATGACATTTATTAGCAGTCATTTTAGTTAAATAAATTACATTTATCAGCACTTGATAAACAAATATATTTAGAAAATGGCTTGGCTTGGCTTCGTTCGTTCTCAATCTCCCGCAACCAAACCCTGACATGGGCCTAAGTAGCAGAATGTAGTCCAGAGAATGGAATGCGTTGTGTCGTAGTTTACAGCTTGACTGCGATATTTTAACCTTTCGGTCCAACACATCCGACTTCAGCAAACATTTTTTTAGTACCGGGTTAGCATTCCCTCTTCGATCCCTTCTCCTTAGCCAGTCTGCCCTGCTGCAGCCTGTTATCCAGGATCACAGCGTGGAGGTGTAGAAGGGTCTTGGCAGCTCTGTTTTGCTGGCCATGATGGTAGCAGTCAGCTATGGGTCGCTGACCACTACAGCTGATGTGCTGCTCAGCATCTTGATCCCCATTTAGAAAATAATAATGATAGAAAAGAAAATAGCAGCGATGTTATAGAGACTCATACCAATAGCAGGATCATGCTTAGTAAACAGTGGAGTGTGTAGCATAGTCGACAGTGAGCTGGCTTGCTAAGACTGGGATTACACTGGGCAAGTGTTCAAAATTATGGACGGACAGAAAAAAATCAGAACGGGGTTCATTCCTGGTACGACCGATTCTCCAGCTGACCTAGCTGTAAATGGGTACCTGGCATATGAGTTGGGGAAGGTATAAACAGCCATTGGACCCACTTTTACCTTTACTTAGTAAACACCCTTCACTCTTATTAGTCAGTTTCATGCTACCAAGTGGTTTTGTTGGATTCAATCTTTGTGATACTCTCACAAATTTATTTTGTTTTATTATGTTTTGTCTTCTGGGGGCAGTAATATGTTGCTATTTAAACATTTTTTTCCTGTCTGTTGGTTGTTCTGTATTTGTAAAGATCGGGTCTGCATTACTCTGATGTTTTAGTTCATTATGGATGCCATCAGGCCATGGATTTGCCTGGAATTCACATTAGTCAACGACTTACACTTGTGTTCATGGAAATGTGTGTTGTTGTTTTCCATTCTGACCAGTTAATTCGTTCCATTTTTGTGTTTTCCGATTATCCTGGCCTAGACATCGGCTATATGAATTAGTACTATGCTTAAACCTGCGTCATATTTTCACGGTCTAGATCACACTGCTGAACTTCACAAGATTGGCGGCCTTCACCTAGCTGCAGACAACGTCAGTTTTGGTGTGACTGAAATTTAGATACAATTGTAATGGACTAAAGCACAACACACAATGATAGATATCATCCCCCTCTGCTGGCTTGTGGGATACCTTTTAACGGGAAAGGCTTCGAGAGTAAACCCTGAGGAAAGATCTGCATCCTGTGCTATCTTAAGTCATCTCAATAAAATCTTGCCACTGGTCAATGGTAGCTCAGGACCAGAGAGTGAGGTTGACAAAAGGCACAGTTTCTTCATCACTTTAATCCAAATCACAGCGCAAGTCATCCATTTCAGCAGACACAGCAAGAGATACGACTGTCCACATGGCTGAAAAAAAGGGAGTGGTCTTCATCACATGTGAGGGACGAACATCATTTGTCTTATTGTCTCACTTTAATCCAAATAACCGCACAAGTCACCCATTTCAGCGGACACAGCAAGAAATACGACTGTCCACACGGCTGAACAAAGAGAGTGGTCTTCATCACTTGTGATGGACAACTATTATACAGTCATATTAGTAAGAAATTACACCTAAAACTGATTTCTTAGTTAATTAATACAACAGTGCTAACTGCTGTTAATGTTAATAATTATTTTCATTGTTGTTTTTAATTAGGTTGAAGCCTGTCAAAGTGAAGCCAAAAGAATTCACAGTCTTTTCAAGATGGGCAGTCCAAACATAGCATCCTACCTGACTTTGTCGCCTATAATCCTGTCAACACTGGAACGTTCTTCTATCAGCTCGACAATGTTAGACTCCATTTCCGATCCCTTCAGCTCTTCTGATTCAAATAGTAGTGGCTCATCTATGCATGTTGTTGATATGCTATTGTATTCTGTGTACATGCTGTTTGTGGCTGTGGTTGTGTGTCGTCTCTCTCACAGAGTATAGTATAATTGTATCCGGTGTATAATGTAGGTTGAGGAATGTGTAAGCTGAAAACACTGTTGTTATGTTGATGATGAAAATATCACTGTTGAAGCAGCAATTTAAATAACATTGTTTATCACAAAAATGAGCATATATATATACAAAGAACAGTCATTAAGTAACATCAATCTTATTATAAAGTGCATGGAAGAGTATGTACAACGGAAAATCTTATTTCAGGACACAAAATAGCTCTTTAGCAGCACTCCATGTAGGGATTGTGATGATCAAGCAACATTCGCATCCATTTATAGCATACAACATGGTCTTCCCACTGTAGAAAAACAAGGCGTTATTCTGGGGATTTTTTTGTGGTAAGAGGGTGTGAAATCTACAGAAGAATTGAGACAATTGTTTGAGTCCAAGGAGAGTGTATGAATTGAGTAGAAAGATTTCAAAACGGAAGTCAAAACGTCATTGATGAACCAGCAAATGTGGCAACTGACACAGTGAAGCAGCAGATCAGTCAGGTAGTCCATGGCAACAGGTGAGTCACTATTGATGAAATAGCTGTAGATTTCAACATGAGTCATGTTGCTATGCACAAAATTGTTCATGGTTACCTTGGTTATAGAAAAGTGTGCAGCAGATGGGTCACAAGGCAGCTGACGAGGTAATGGAGGCGGGGAAAGGTCACATCAAAATACTTTTTTCTAGAGTGCATCCGCAAGCTAGTAGACAGGTGACAAAGTGTGTTGCCAGGCACAGGAGTTATGTTGAAAAATAAGATACAATCAATTTAACTTAACTTAACTTAACGTTTTTAATACTGGTTTAGAAGGCTCTACAGAGTCTGTATACAACCAGTTTATTTCACTCCATGGATACCAAACATACTGTGAGAATCCAATCTATTTTTCAATGCATTAACTGACTGCTTCGAATACATCCTACAGCAATGCATTCCAAGAATTAATCACTCTCTGACTAAAAAAACATTTCCTAATATCTAATCTGGACCGGTGTTTAAACAATTTGTAGCTGTGCCCTCTTGTTCTTGTAGCCAGTTGTACTTTGAAAAAGCTTGGTATAGTCTAATTTATCCTTTCCATTTATTAAATTATACACTTGTATTAAGTCACCTCGAATTCTTCTTTGTTCTAGACACTGAAGACCAGTTTTTTTTTAGTCTTTCCTCATAACTATAATTCTGAAACCCTGCAGTCATTTTTGTAACTGTTCTTTGTACCTTTCCAGCATGTTTATATCCACTTTATTATATGGACTCCACACTTGAACACAGTTCTCAAATAATGTTCTCGCTAATGATTTATGTAACTTGACTATTACTTCCTTGCTCTTATGTGAAAATTTCTTTTTATCATGCCCAACATGGTATAAGCCTTTTTTCCTGCCCCACCCCATTCCTGTATGATCTATTATAACTCCTAGGTCTTTTTCCTTTTTTATTGTCCTAATATTTTTCTCTCCAATCCTGTAATTATATTCTCATCTTCTCATGTGGAGGACTGTACATTTTTCTATATTAAACATTTCTGATTCACATACCTGTAAATTAGTTATTAATGAATTTGCCGTTACTTAATGACTGTCCCTTGTGTGTGTGTGTGTGTGTGTGTGCGTATATATATATATATATATATATATATATATATATATATATATATATATATATATATATACACACACACACACACACACATATATATATATATATATATATATATATATATATAATGTATCAGTATTGAAATATGAGGTCACTTAATATTTCTTTATTATCAATATGTATATTTCTTGCTTTTGTCATATTGTAAAACATTTTCATTGTGTAATTTATGCTATACATTCACAGTGCCAGTTAGATGCTGTAAGTAAGTTTTGAAATACATTCATAACACAAACAGGGTAGTGTAAGTTGTGTCTGCAGGTTATGTAATTAAGCATATTCCAATATGTTGTTGTTGTTGTTTTTTTAATTGCTTGTGAATGTGCATAAACCACAGGGGAAGGGTTTTTTAAAAGTATATTTTATAAAAGTAATGTAAATATTTTGCTTCTCATCAAAGTGCCATTGTGATATTTAAATGCAAGAATGTTGTGCATTATTTAGATTATGACACGTGTATATTCTTACTTAGACCAGTCTCATTTATTGTTTGAGAACCAGATTTGTAAGTCTCCTTATTGGCATGACAGAATGCTCTCTGAATTTATGTACTGGCTCCTTTAGACCCAGAGGCCTGAGACTATACTAACACAGAGACCTGAGACTATACTAACACAGAGACTTGAGACTATACTAACACAGAGACCTGAGACTATACTTACACAGAGACCTGAGACTATACTAACACAGAGACCTGAGACTATACTAACACAGAGACCTGAGACTATACTAACACAGAGACCTGAGACTATACTAACACAGAGGCCTGAGACTATACTAACACAGAGACCTGAGACTATACTAACACAGAGACCTGAGACTATACTAACACAGAGACCTGAGACTATACTAACACAGAGGCCTGAGACTATACTAACACAGAGACCTGAGACTATACTAACACAGAGGCCTGAGACTATACTAACACAGGGACCTGAGACTATACTAACACAAAGGCCTGAGACTATACTAACACAGAGGCCTGAGACTATACTAACACAGAGGCCTGAGAGCATACTAACACAGAAGCCTGAGAGCATCATTAATGTTGCCATGTTTTTCTTCTGATCCTGGGGAAAACATGTTATGCATTATTTTATTTCTGTGTCTTATATAGGTCATTGTTTCAATCTCATCCAGTTCTTGGCGTGTGTGAATGGTGGCTTATGTCATGCCATGAATTGTAGTCTTCTACCTCAGAGGCGTTAGACAGTATTGTTATTTGTTTTTTACGCTATGCTTTTTGTGTGGTAGTGGACCTATTCTGATCTTTGTCACACACAGAGTCCTTTCTGAAAGCACTCAGGCAGAACGTCAATATAAACTCTGACAAATATGATATTGTATCATAAACTATACCCATGTTCAAGTATCAGGATATTCTAACACATTATTGTACCAATGTTTAAGTATCAGGATATTCTAGCACATTATTGTACCAATGTTCAAGTGCCAGGATATTCTAACACATTATTGTACCAATGTTCAAGTGCCAGGATATTCTAACACATTATTGTACCAATGTTCTATTTATGTTCTTTTTACGTTCCCTATCTGAAAAAATACATTGTTATCATGACTTTAATTCTCTCTGTTAATATACTTTTGTAAATCTATGCTATATCTATTTTCAAGGTAATGTACTTTATAAATGCCTAGAATCATCAAATCATATTAAGGTATTTATGTATGTCTAAAAGTATCATAGCATTTTAATGAACATTTTTTAGCTCTTAAGGTATTATAACATGTTAATGTAATTTCTTCAGGCCAATTCTAAAGGTCTAGAGGCCTCATAGCATGGAATGTTCTTTCTATGTGCCACAGCATCTGAAACCAAATTAGAGACATAACAATATATCTCTGATCACTAAAATCAATTTCATGCAGACATTAATCCTCTCTGTGTACCTGTATACTAGTGAAACATGGACATTCAATGCTTCTTTGGAGAAAAAAATCTGGGCCATGGAGATGAGGTGTTTCAGAAAGATTTTTGGAATATCATATCAAGATCATGTCATGAATGGTGGTGCAGGCAATACTGTCCAACAGTCTATTGGCCTGTATCCTGACCTATTTTCAATTGTAAAATCACAAAATCTATGCTGCTATGGCCATGTGATAAGTTGTCATAATTTGTCTAATGTGATACTCTGAGGCGCAGTTCCTGTCAAGAGAAGTAGAAGTCATCCTGAGATGCGCTGGACAAAGGGTATTCGCAAGTGGATGAGCACGATATTAATTGAAATCGCAATTGTACTTTCTGTATGCCTTATAGTATAGCATGAATGTGCTTTCTATTATATGTCTAGTAGTATCATTGCATCTTAATATACTTTCTATATGCCTAACAGTATCATAGATTTTCAGTGCAATTTTTATACAAGGGCTTGTCATAAATCTTTACTCTGACCATGAAGGAGTAGGAGGAGAAAGTTGAAATTTGGCACAGTGCTTATTCCTTCTCAATGAAGCCACCACCTGAATTTATACATTTCTGCCATCTCTGTGTAACCTTGAAAAGACCTTCAGAATAAAGTAACCTATTTTTTTAAAACCAGTTATCACAAGCCAGTATAACATCTTCGTCACTGTCAAAATTATTTCCTTTCACCTGTTTTTTAAGTTTTGGGAAAAGAAAAAAGTCTGAAGGAGCTAAAATCGGAGAATATGGTGGGTGTAGAAGAGTTTCAATATTCAAATCGTTGGCTTTTTGCAACACAAGCCTTGCTTTATGGGAGGGCGCGTTCTCTTGAAGCAAAGGCAGAATTTGAGTGGGTGCAATCCCTCATTTTCTGGTCACAGTCTTTCTTACTTTACTTAAGGAGATCTGCATAATATTGCCCCTTAACCGTGTTGCAATGAAATAGGTAATCTTTCAATATGACACCTTTGACATCCCATTAAACAGTCAGCATCACTTTTCTTACAGATTTCTGTGCTCTTGGCTTGACATGTGTTGGTGAGCCCAGCGTTTCCCACTGCATGCTGTAAATTTTTTATTCTGAGACATAATGGTAAACTCAAGTCTAATCTACTGTCACCATGGTCAGCAACATGTTTTTCAGCCTAAACATTTTGAGAACCTGGCCACAGCAATCAATCCTTGTTTGTTTCTGTTCACATGTCAGCAGACGCAAGACCCAGTGGGCACACACTTTTCCATGTTCAGTCTGCTGTGTACAATTTTAAAAAACTGTCCTTTCATTCAGTTTTGCTGACCTAGATATCTCTGTAATTGTCATGTTCCTATCCAGGTCAATGATTTTCTTCACTTGCAGCATTTTCATCGCTGCATTATAAGGCTGGTCTTCCTCATCTTGGTGGTCTTCCTCATCTTGGAAGATCAGCAACATTGGAACGGCCACACTTAAACTGCCTACACTAGTTTTTTACAGAAGCATGTGAAGGACAGAATTCCTCAAACACTAGTTCCATCTCCCTGTTTATTTCAGTAAGTATTTTTCCCTGCAACATCAAGAATTTTTTCACAGTTCTGGCTTCTGCTTTCTCCATTGTTCTGACAAACCGTTAGAGTAGTAATAAGGTGTGTTGCGCCATGCACTATACCGGGTAAACCCGTAGAGGAGGGAAATTCATACTTCTCAAGACCAGTACAAATTGAATGAGCTACATATATGCCAAATTTCAGCTTTCTCCTTCTAGTCTTTCATAGTCAGTCAGGGTAAAGACTTATGACAAGCCCCTTGAATGCCTAAGGAATAATATTAGGCTTTCTGACAGTCATTTAGTTGTGTTATATTTGTTATTGAGGTTTTGCTGTTGGGATTGATCAAAAGTGAAAGAAGATTTCAG
Source organism: Ariolimax columbianus (assembly GCA_036924085.1). Taxonomy (NCBI): domain Eukaryota; kingdom Metazoa; phylum Mollusca; class Gastropoda; order Stylommatophora; family Arionidae; genus Ariolimax; species Ariolimax columbianus. Next base: position 136,938,291 of record JAVGWX010000003.1, read on the forward strand.
CATTTAGGTATTTTATTTGAGAAATATTCAAGTATATGAACAGAGCAGACAAACTTTGTGACTATTGTATAAATACAGGTTGTGCTGCTCTTTTTTTACTTATCCAAATTTTTATGTTATGTTTATCTAGAAGAATTTTTATGTTATGTTTATCTAGAAGAATTTTTATGTTATGTTTATCTAGAAAAATTTTTATGTTATGTTTATCTAGAAGAATTTTTATGTTATGTTTATCACGAAGAATATATATTTACATTTTAATTGGATATTCGTATCTTTATTTTAACAATTCTTTCTTCTCATTTAATGTTCTATCTTAACTAAATTTCATATTACTTTTGAGGTCAGACAGCTTTAACTTTTCATACTGCATTCATGTACATGATTTTTGTAACTATAATTTGGTTAGCTAATGCAAGCAAGTTGTAATCTCGTGTGATGCGATGTTTCAGGATAACCTACTAAAATAATCTATCATGTGATTTTAAAAATAGTATAAAACTAGCAAACAGTAGTTATAGAGACTTTTGGCATTTTTATTGACAATTTACTTTGGTGACGCAGAAACTATTCAAAAATGTGTATGCTCTGACCTTGTCTTGAAATTTAATTATGACTACAAGCATATTATTTTTTGTATGCTAGACTGAGTAAGACAGTGTGGTCTCATGAAGGTCAAAGGAATAGATGGATAAAGAGAGTAGGACAGTGTGGTCTCATGAAGGTCAAAAGAATAGATGGATAAAGAGAGTAGGACAATGTGGTCTCATGAAGGTCAAAAGAATAGATGGATAAAGAGAGTAGGACAATGTGGTCTCATGAAGGTCAAAAGAATAGATGGATAAAGAGAGTAGGACAATGTGGTCTCATGAAGATCAATAGAATAGATGGATAAAGAGAGTAGGACGGTGGGATCTTATAAAGATCAATAGAATAGATGGATAAAGAGAGTAGGACAGTGTGATCTTATAAAGATCAATAGAATAGATGGATAAAGAGAGTAGGACGGTGGGATCTTATAAAGATCAATAGAATAGATGGATAAAGAGAGTAGGACGGTGGGATCTTATAAAGATCAATAGAATAGATGGATAAAGAGAGTAGGACGGTGGGATCTTATAAAGATCAATAGAATAGATGGATAAAGAGAGTAGGACGGTGGGATCTTATAAAGATCAATAGAATAGATGGATAAAGAGAGTAGGATGGTGGGATCTTATAAAGATCAATAGAATAGATGGATAAAGAAAGTGGGACATCTCTTTTAGGAAGTTGAATCCTGGCATTCAATCTGGCAAAGTTGCCTGGTGCCAGGTAATCAAAAGCTGCTTGAATCTGGGCTTGTCCTTTGCCTTGGAGTCCCATGACGGTCCAAAAGCGTGGTGCAGGTCAGCTCTCTATCTCGTCGGCAGGGTGCCGCATGGACTGTTATAGTTGTATGGCTACCAGAAAGACACCCTCTTCATCCATCTATTGTTTGTCCATCAGACCACATGATCGGCTCATCTGTATTTTCGTATTGATGCAGAGTCGACAACACCCCAGAACTCAGTTTGCTCGTGGATGTCGGTATTTCGAGTATGGTATCTTAGGGAGATATTTAGAACTATGCTCTTTTGGTAATGCTGAACTTCTCTTTGTCTGATATGTGAAGACTCCAAACCTCACACCATTGCTTGAATAACCATACTATTGAAGGTGTGAGTCCTGACCTTGACGTCTGTCATCTAATGGGGTATTGGTTTAATGAGGTTGAAGCACAGCCAACCCGCCACTCCCCTGTGTGAGATGTGGTTTTTATGATTTTTCTGGCCTATGTAGAAATACATATTGCCATTTTTGATAGGCTCATCTTCCAATTGCAGTTTTCCCTTAGGGCAGAAAGTGTTCCGTAGAAATTGAGTCTGTTTTCTATTTATGTTCAGGCCAACCACCTTGCCTGCTCTATTCAGTTTGTATAAGCTTTGTTTGGCTTCTGCAATGCTGTGAAGATCACAATGTTGTCTGCAAAACATAGGTGTGAAAGCATCTCGCCATCTATGTTGACACATCAATTCTGACACATATGGCATACACAATGCTCATGAATGCCACTACAATGTACATGATATTAGTAAATAGAAATTTTTAATTCTGTTCTTTGTATGAAAAGCAACTTTGAGTACAAGAATGCATCATGCTTTTAGCACTTGCAGAGAGATACAGTAAAGTAAGTTTTAAGAATAAATTTAAAGGATGAAAAAAATAGATAATGAAGAGTAATCACCATATAAAAAAATTATCAAATTATGTAATCTGCAAATAAGATGATTAACATTTAAGACTATGATTATTAGAAAACAGGATTATCAATCAGAATAAAAGACTTTCAGTATATACATGTACCAATACCTGAAGTATGATCAATTATCTTTATTTCAGTACATGATATTAGTTAACAATAATTTATTTCTTAAAATAATCAGTTTATGCAGAGAATGAACAAAGAATGAAGAGAGATTTTGGAGAAAAAAAATTTACAGTAGTGAAAACATAAGATAAGATGCTAGTTTGATGACCTGAGCTTTAAACTTTCCAAACTGCAGAAATTTTTACACTTCATAATATATAATTTATTAGCACACTCTCATTAAAAGAATTTTTTGTTTGGTTTATCTGGTAGAAACTGACCTGTTATTGTAGGGCACAATAAATTTAGGGCATCAAGTCTCTGCTTATTTAACATTTTCAGTATGGCATTTCTTGTTTTTTGGTTCCAACATTTTCTACTATTTTAAAAATATTCATATTCAAGAAAAATATGATTATGTACATATTTAGAAAATAGTTCAAACAGTCTTGAAGTGGCTTGTAACCAAAAGGACAATGTTTGTGATCTGTAGTAAAGCATAATATTATATCAAAAAACTATTTTTGTTATACTGTTGATGGCTGAAAACTAATTCACATAGATGTATGTATCACTGGTTACAGCTTAGCATTTGATTTACTTATGTATGTTTGATTTGAAATAGAAAAACACATAACATGTCTTTATTATCAAGAGTTGATGCCATTTTTAACACAATCTTTTCTGTGAAACATTTATGGTGCAAAATAAGTTATAATTGTATTGGTTAGTACTACAGTTACAAACTCATGTGGTGGTGTTGTCTCTGCGGACAAAAGGACGCCATTGTTATAAATGTCATATCAAGCTTTAATCAGGAAGGAAACTGCCAAAAAAATGTGGTACTGCACAAATAGTTCTCATTGCTGTGTTGTTTGTATCTGTGTTGTCTATGGGCAATTAAAAATATTGTAAAAACTATAAAACTAATTTGCTAACGATTGGGTATATTTTACTCTGTACATACAAGGACAAGTCAGTGAATAGGTACAAAAAATGACTAAATAAATATATATATAGAAGGAAAAAAAAATTCACTTGTAATTATTTTCCCACCATAAAACTACCAAACAATATCACTCCCTTGAGATCAATTTATCTTCAGTAATGTTTCTTTAACATGTAACATATTAAATACTAAAACTATTCACAATTGAATGATGAGTATAATGGAATAAAGATATTGTATTATAGTGATGCAGATTAGTGTAAAAGAGATGACAGTGACATAGTTTAGTTTTCAACCAAAAAAAATTAAAATTGTTTGCTCACAGCTTAACAAAGTCTGCTATTTACCCTAACCTCAACAAGACAATTGCTATCAATCAAAGATAATTGAACTGAAAAGTGTTCCTTTAGTTTCATCTTACTAGCGCTAATATTTTCCACAATATTCACATTTTACTGAATGTATTAGAAGTTGCAAATTTCAATTATTTTCAACAAAATCATCATCCATTTCATAATATTTGAACATAGAACTGACTTCAAATGCACCAGACATGTCTTTACTGCATACCAAAATGGCGGCACTTTGGTAATAAACAACATTCTTTCATATGTACAAATTTGAAATTGACAATTAGGTGACTTTTTGTGCACAAAACATTGGTGAGATCAAGAATTTTTCATTAAGTACACTTAACTTGTAAGTCACTTAAAAACCATCTATTAATGCACTTAAAATTCCCCTTATTTCTCGACATAAACTTCAACATTGATACACCTGTCCCATCATGCTATCAGTGCATACAAAACTACAGCACAGTAGTCTTTGGTCTTCTGTTTACCCTCTTCATCTTTCTCCAAACATTTGCCTCCAAGTGAATCTTTAGTGGACCAAATAAGGGGAAATCATTCAGAGCAGTAAGGTAGATGTTCAAAAAGGGGTCACACTAGTTGTTCAATGTTCTTCTGAGTTAATTCCGTCGTATGATCTGGCATTGTTGAGATGGAGAAGTACACCTCTAGTTAGAAGGTTTCTTCTAATTGGAATGCCATTTTAACGTTGTCATCTTTCTTCTGAAGACTTTAACATCACTTCTTGAGAATCCTAAAACACTGTAAACATAATCTTCCCTACTGAGGGTTGTTGTTGTTGAATACCCACAATGAGTAGGTTACTCTTTTGTGCACCCTGAAAAGGATGTTAAGTGACGGGTTGCAGTAGCTTTCCTCACATTGCAATGCTGATGAAGGTGGACCAGGGTCCTCCAGGTGGTTGTGCTATGCTTGGCTTCATCTGCATGTCACTTACTACTACGAGGATCATGTCGATCCCTCACCTCGTTAGCCAGGCTGCCATGAAAACAGCTTGAGGGCTACTAGGAAGCCAAGGTACAGGTCTTGGCCAGTATGCTTTGCTTGACCCTGACTAACATGTCTGATCAGTATGTTGTGCCTGACCAGATGTTAGCCTTCCTCCCCCTCCCTTCTGGTGGTATAACCTTGAATTTCTGGGCACAAGGGGAAGAAGGATGTTTCAATTGCATTGAAGCACTCTTTGATTCAGATGAGCAAATAATGCAACCATGATTCATCTCCAGTAGCAATCTTTTAAGCATGCCTTCCCCTTGATCTGTGTACCAGGTGAGATGTTGCAAGGACAGGCCCATTCATTGCATTATGTGTTCCACGGTCAATTGTCTGAGCACCCATCATTAGCACACTTCAAACAACCATGTATTATACTGTAGACCAAACCATGAGAATACTTCTTCTTCTTTTTCTTCTGCATTCGTTCTCAATCTCCACCTATCAAGCCCTGAACAGGGCTTTGCAAGTAGCAGGATGTAGTTCGGAGAACAAAATGAATTGTGTCCCTAGTTTACAGCTTGACTGCGATATGTACACCTTTTGGTCTGACACATCCGTCTTTGGCAGGGCATGAGAGTACTTTATTGCACCTGCTACATTCTATTATCGCTAATCACCTATCAGCTCAAATCAACTTCTCTACCTGCTGCATAGATGCTTCTGTTACAATCTGAGGAGAATAACCAGGATGATCACCATAAACAATTGATCTGTTTCCTGGAGAACATTTATTCACCCAGTTATATACTGTTTTTTGCAACAAAACACTGATCACCATAAACAATTTATCTGTTTCCTGGAGAACATTTATTCACCCAGTTATATTCTGTTTTTTGCAACAAAACACTGATCACCATAAACAATTTATCTGTTTCCTGGAGAACATTTATTCACCCAGTTATATACTGTTTTTTGCAACAAAACACTGATCACCATAAACAATGTATCTGTTTCCTGGAGAACATTTATTCACCCAGTTATATACTGTTTTTTGCAACAAAACACTGATCACCATAAACAGGAAACATTTCCTTACAAATGTCCTTTCAAGGAAGTCCTTTTGTTCAAACAAGAATGCACAACAGCACACTGTTTTTTCTGCCATATCCTCTGCAAGGATTTCCGCCATATTCATTTGAGCTGCACATAGATGTCTGCCACGAATAGCTTCTGCTACCTAGTAATCATCAAGCTGATGTTCCTACCACCTCGTGACACATTTAGAAACCATTTAGAAACCATCAGTAACAATTTCTAACTATCCCATATCAGTTTATGGCCTACTTATTGACTTGCCCTCATGTATGTCTGTGTGCGCATATATATATATATAAATGCGTGTGTGCGGGCATGTGTGTAAATAGGAATACATAAAACTCAGTTATCTAGGATAATTTAGAGAAGAAAGGACCAACTAATTCAAAACAGCAAAAATTTGTCACAAAATATAAATAATTTGAATTAATTGATATAATTAATTGATATTGAAATAAACAGATGTTATGAGAATGAATAAAAACAACAATGATGTTACATACTTCAAAAATTTACTTACTCAAAACTACAAGTAAATTAATAAATTACAACTAAATGTCAAGTTCTGTTCATATTTGTAGAGTTTGTTTTGTTTTCTCTTTGTTTTGTATACAGTATTACAGTCTGGATAACACCAGTTATTGAGTGTGTGTACAATTCTGTTCATTCATATAAATACTGTAAACCAGTGCTCCTCAATCTTTTTATACCTGGCGCCCACTTTTAAGACTTTTGTGACTAGATTTTCCTCACAGCCCACTAAAATCTAAATTAAAGAAAACTCAGCGATTGTCCCATGAGTCTCTGTATTTTGGATGTTTTCAATCATCATGTAGAATGTCCTTTGCAGAAAGTTGCTCCAATGAAAGCCCATCTGAAAGAAGCTTGATTTATTCTCAAATTTCCCAGCATTTCTTGACATCTTGGCATTATAGCCTTCTTGGTCTGCCTCTCTTGCTCGGCACCATACCTTCCATTACCAGTCTCTCAACACTGTTGTGTCTTTTTAATTTATGCCCAACATTTGTCGAATGTCTGTATTCTTCATTTTTTCGATCCACTGTATTCAGAGGACCTTTCTATAACATTTCAACTTGAAGGACTCAATTCTCTTTCTAGAGGTTTTGGGTAACTGTCCAAGTTTTCACAGCCATATGCTGCCATGGGAAAAACACAGGTCCTCAAAATTTTCACTTTTTTTTGTTTGCTGGTAATCTGTGATAGTTTCCTCAGGTTGTGTTTTAATACATGTCATTATTCTGCTACCACCCACCTGAAAGCTAAAATCGCCCACTAGGGGGCAGTAGCGCCTAGGTTGAAGAGCACTGCTGTAAACATTAATAATGATGGAAGGCATAGTTAAAACACAGACTTGATAGTCTGTACCAATCATCAAGAGTTTAATGTATAGATGCACACACACACACACACACTGAAGGTAAAGAGAGAGTACTCATGTAAACAACACTGCACATTTCTGACATAATCACCTTGTAATCACATTCTTGATATGCCTGTATGAAAGAAATAACAAAGTTCATTTAATTATATTTTGTTGTTTTCTGTAATCACATAATTTGACAGTGAATTTCATTTAATGCAATCTTGTCCCTCATTTACAATCTAGTCACAAGTATTTGATTTTGTAGATGGTTTACTGCACTGGTATTTTCTGGCTGCAGTGCTGTACCAACTTGAGCAATACAGAGCATTCAAGTTTCCTATGAACTCATTTGTAAATAACATGTACAAGGAGAGAAGTGTATGAATAACGTGAGTGTGATAGTTCTCACAAAATGTCTGAGAGAGTGTTAAGTGAATACAGAAGACCCTTGTTATCTATTGTTAATTCTTCTTCGTACGCTGTCAAACGTCAACCTGTATTTTTTCAAAAAAGCAGCGGTCATCCTGAGGCTGTTGACACTGCCATAGAGCTTGTCTAGTGTTGCCACTGGTGATGGCCACATGTGCTTTCTCTGGTCCTCGTATGTCGGGCAGTTTTGCAGCAGATGTTCAGTGGTCATTTTCCCGGTACCACAAGTGCATTCGTCAGTGCCACCTATCTTCAGTTTATTGAATAGGTGGTACCTCAGTCTGTTGTGGCCTGTGCGGAGTCTGAAGACCACGGCCTGCTCTTTTCTGTTCGACTGGTAATAGGCATAATTTTTTGTGTAGCCAGTATGTTCTGTTTCCAATTTGGCTATGTATCTGGCCCTAATAAGCCTTTTGGACTCTTCATAGGTCACACTAGAATCTCGTTGTGGTAGTCTTGCACCTTCTTTTGCCAGTCTGTCTGCCTCCTCGTTGCCTTGGATGTTACAGTGGGATGGAACCCACTGTACCACTACTCTTTTTGGTGTGGACTGTTGGCATAGTTGACAGAGTACTGATCTCAAATCATTAAGTTCAGTATTTTTCTGGCTTTTTAGTGCTGTGACCACAGCCAAGGCATCTGTGAACAGGACTATCTGGCTTTCATTCCTTTCGCCTGTCAGCATTGCTTCTACTGCAGCCCTCAGTGCCTCTGCCTCCCCTCTGAAATTGCTTGAGTATTTTCCAGTTGCCACTGACAGTGTTATTTTTCTACCATTTGGTAGGCTCAGGAATACCCCTGCCCCTCCGTTCTGTGTTGTGTTTGTTACAGAACCGTCGGTGTATGCATGTGTCCAGTCCATGCTTGGGTAGTTTTTCGTTATGTACCTCAAGGTTATGTATCTTCTTTCTTTTTCAGTCTGGCTGTTCTTGTTTCCAATACCTGGTATATTTTCTACCACCTCCGGAATGATATGCTGCTTCCAGGTAGGTTTGCGTACAGTAGGGGTGGGCTTTGGTATTGTTAATATGTTCATAGGGTCTTCGCTCATCTTTGCTTTGGCTATTTCTGCAAAGTTTCTCCGCTTTAGTTTCCCATTTCCAAATCTATTTAGTCTCTGGTGCATTGGATGGTCTGTCAGTCTTCTGAGTTTCTCTGCTTGCTGCTGGTCTCTGCAGTTGGTCATGGGTTGCAGATTTGTAATCTTTTCCACTTTTACAATTGGCGTTGACTTCATGCCTCCTGTTATAACTCTCATGGCTTGGTTTTGAAGTTTACTAATTTTATCAAAGTTCGCCTTTGCTGCTGTTGTCCATGCTGCAATGCCATACTCGAGAACTGGTCTCACTCTTCCAATGTACAGTTTCTTTAGTATACTTTTGTCTGCTCCCAAGCTTGTGCCAGCAAGTTTCCTCATGATTGCCATTCTTTGTCTGGCTCTCATTTGGTTTCTCTCGATCTGACTTTTCCATGTCATGCGCCGATCAAATGTGACTCCCAGGTAGTTTGGGTTGTCGTTTGGCCGCATATATTTGCCGTTAAGACTTATTTTGGTGTTCTGAGTTTTATTTGAAAGCGAGAATATCGTACGTGTTGTTTTTTCCTCATTTATTATGACCAGCCATGAGTTCGCCCACTCCTCCAACGATGTTAGGGCCTGCTGCATCCAATTTCTTGCTATGGTGAGATTTTTCTCAGAGGTCCACATAGCCAGATCGTCTGTAAACATGGAGCTGTGGACTCTTCTTGGTATATTCTCTGAGATGTTGTTTATATACACAAGGAAAAGTGTGGGTGACAGTACTCCCCCTTGGGATACTCCCTGCTCAAGTGTCACCTTTTTTGCTCATCTGCCCTTGTACTTGAACTCTGGCTGTTCTGTTTTCAAGGTAGTGGCTGATCCATCTGTCCATTTTCCCACAAACATCACTTCTTCGTAGCTTGACTTTAAGTCCCTCTTTCCACAGCTTGTCAAATGCCTTCTCTAAATCCACCCAAACCACTACTGTGTGTTTTTTCTCCTGGTAAGCATCCTCTATTTCCTGGGCTATGAGAGTGATCTAGTCCTCAGTGGATCTGTGCTGTCTAAAGACTGCTTGCTGTGGAATTAGTATGTGTTTTTCTTCTAGAAGCCACATCAGTCTGGTGTTTATCATACGCTCCATCAGTTTTCCTACAAAGCTCAGTAGACTGATAGGCCTGTATCCAATTGGATCTGTTCTATCTTTTTCTTTCTTTGGTACTGGTATAAGTACAGCGTCTTTACTTGCCTGCGGTACAATTCCCCTTTTCCCGCTTTGGTTCAGGACTGATAGTAACTTCCTCTTTGCTGTTTGGCCCAACCCCATCAGCATTTCGTTTGTTACCCCATCTTTTCCGGGCGATTTCTTTTTCTTTAAAGTTCTCGTGGCCTCTTCCATTTCATTCATTGTTAGTTTTGCCATCATGTGCTCCTCTGGTGCCATATTGATGTTGTCGTGGCTCTTTTGTTCTTCACTAATGTCTGTATGCCTGTCTGTAGGGACATCAATGTGGTTTGCTCTGGCATAATGTTCTATAAAGGCGTTTGCTGCTTTTTTTCCAGTTATTGTTAATTGATTCCTTAAATGCAGAACTAGTAAGAAACGTATGGATAACAAACAGCAATAGGTTACTTTATTACAATGACAATCTGTTCCTGTGAAATATTATACTTGAGCACTTTACTAGTTTTTTCTAGTAAATAAACTACAATACTTGCATAATTATAATAAAGTAGTGCTATTTTTCCAACCAATTAATTGTTTTGTTTGTCTGCTGAAATTATTCTTACTGTTGTGCTCACATCTGATATTGTTCATTTATGTGTCTCGTAGTTTCATAACTTGTTTCTATGACTAAAGTAAGAACTGTACTTCTCATACAGTATTTGCTTTTTCATTTGACTTGGCATATGTTGCCACTGATGCTAGAAAACTCAAGGGAGTCAAACCAAACTGATAGTGTACTTTCACTAAGGGTGTTTGCTTGTATACAAATGATGCTGCCTGACAGGAAATAATGTCACAGTTAAAAAAACAAAAAGTAGCCAAGATCTAAAATTTCTGACTGGCTGGAGTCAAGCAGCAAACTTTATTGTTTAGATGTAAAGAGTTATAAAAGTAAAGGAAATTTACTTTTTGCTGATCCTACCTAGACAATGCTTATGCCATAACTTCTTCCCTGGAAACAAAAAACTTGAGATAGAAAATAATGACTGAATGAACTCTATAACAGCTACTGAAATAGTAGTGTTAAAGCGTGGATGACGGATGTGCAAAATGATGGATAATAAAGAAGATGGATATCCAGGGTAAACTGTATTAATAGTTACTTTATATTTCCTGTATTTGTTTGATAATAATGAATATCACTGCAGATTTGAGCACATGGTGGTTGGAGAGGGGGTACAATTGAAATGAGGTGTGAAGTTTGAAGCAAGTGAAACGTGCAAGTGCAAAGAAAGAGACAAACTGAAGGATATACAAGTTATGTAATCTTTAATAGAGAAAAGAGAGATGCAAGGATATGTATTGATTGAAATGCAGAGGAACAGAGAAACTTTATGTGGAAAAAAAAAGAGGGACAGAAGGATATAATTGCATGTCGTTTGTGTTTATATAGATGGAGAGAAAGATAGACTAGGAAATACAGTTCTGTGTGTTTTTATAAGGGGGAGAGAGAGACAAGATATATAACTGTGTGTGTATGTGTTTACATAAAGAGAGAGACCAGAATATACAAATGTTGGTATGTTTAGACATGGAGAGAGTTAGAGAGAGAGAGAAAAGAGAGAAAGCAAAAAGAAAGAAATTAAATTTAAGCTGATCATGTTAATCAATGAATTATTGATTTATTCTTGAATTTAAATGATTTGTATTTGCTGTCACCTTTCTGTGTGAGACCAGATATTGAGGTGAAAGAATGTGCTCTCTCTCTCTTTCTCTCTCTCTGTCCCCTAAAATATGGTGTATCTACATAGACTTCTTTGACACAATCATCCTTTAAAGTGTACTGGTTTGTGATAATTTCAAACAGCACCAAAGTATACAAGTTTGACAAATGTTGTAATATTCATCTAAGTAGCCAATTTGCTGGTGGACCTTTTCAAGGAAACTGAATTGACACAAATACATGATAGAACTGAGCAGAGGGTGCAATCAGGGTACTGGTGCGGTGCGTCCTAGTGACAATCTTATCTGCAGAGGGTGCAATCAGGGCCAGTGGTGTGGTTTGTCATCAGTGACAATCTGCAGAGGGTGCAATCAGGGCCAGTGGTGTGGTTCGTCCCTAGTGACAATCTGCAGAGGATGCAATCAGGGCCAGTGGTGTGGTTCATCCCTAGTGACAATCTGCAGAGGGTGCAATCAGGGCCAGTGGTGTGGTTCGTCATCAGTGACAATCTGCAGAGGGTGCAATCAGGGCCAGTGGTGTGGTTCGTCCCTAGTGACAATCTGCAGAGGATGCAATCAGGGCCAGTGGTGTGGTTCATCCCTAGTGACAATCTGCAGAGGGTGCAATCAGGGCCAGTGGTGTGGTTCGTCCCTAGTGACAATCTGCAGAGGATGCAATCAGGGCCAGTGGTGTGGTTTGTCATCAGTGACAATCTGCAGAGGATGCAATCAGGGCCAGTGGTGTGGTTCGTCATCAGTGACAATCTGCAGAGGGTGCAATCAGGGCCAGTGGTGTGGTTCATCCCTAGTGACAATCTGCAGAGGGTGCAATCAGGGCCAGTGGTGTGGTTCATCCCTAGTGACAATCTGCAGAGGGTGCAATCAGGGCCAGTGGTGTGGTTCGTCCCTAGTGACAATCTGCAGAGGATGCAATCAGGGCCAGTGGTGTGGTTTGTCATCAGTGACAATCTGCAGAGGATGCAATCAGGGCCAGTGGTGTGGTTCGTCATCAGTGACAATCTGCAGAGGATGCAATCAGGGCCAGTGGTGTGGTTCGTCCCTAGTGACAATCTGCAGAGGATGCATTTCGGACTGATCATTTAGGGTATATATTGCCCTATGATACTTTAACTATTATCATTTCCAAGTTATTTAAGAGATGTGGATGTCAAAGAAAAAATCTACTTCACGTACCAAATACGTTAGGTGCCACCTTGGGCCAGGCCATTAAGCTTGCTGATTTTTGGAAATGATGCGTTCATCTAATCATGTGAGCCCAGACATTGCAATCTGGTGGTGTGACCATGGTGAGTGCAGAACTATATATAGTTCCCCTGATTTGGGAATACATTTTCTGCATGCAAGTTCCTCTGCTGTCTCCCAATTGGCTTCATTATCAAGGATTATTGGTAACCCATTGTTCGTTTGTTTGAGGTGTGCAGATTGTCCTGCTATTAAGAAGTATGCATGTGTAATTCTGAATAAGACAAGATATACAAGAAATGAGTCGTCAGCAAACAGGAGATCCAAGATCATGGTCTCACTGACCTTGCTGTAAGACTTCAGACGACTCAGATAGAACAGCTGGCCTTGCGTCCTGTATCTGATATGCATGCCAGTAGCAGCACCATGTACAGCATCAGAGAGCATTGCTGCAAAGACCATGCTAAACAGTGTCCATGAAAGACCATGCTAAAGTGTCCATGCCAGCATACAGCCCTGTTTGACACCAATCGTGACTGGGAAGGTTACAGACATTTATCCTTCGTACATTACTTGAGCCATCATATGAATCTACTGAACAACTACACTTTGCCGTTATTTGCCAGAGCCCTTTCCTATTGATGGAAGGCCTTGGTCAGGTCGATAAAAACAGTACAGGTCACAGTGCTGTTCTTGACATTTCTCCTGGAATTGACCTACTGAATATATGTTGACAGTCCCACAACTCGCACAAAAACTACACTGACTCTCTGGAAGTAGACCCTGCTCAAGATGATCAGTTAGGCAGTTGAGCAGGACTCAAGCCAGAATTTTTCTCACAGTTGGCAACAAGGACATACCCCTGTAGATGTCGCAGGATTGATGGTTGCCCTTTTGCTTGTACAGGTGTACAATGTGCATCTTTCATCTGCTGTGGAACTTTCTCGACTTCCCATATACATTGAAAGATTGCAGTCAGTTCCTGGAGAAGCACAGGGCCGTCTGCACGGTAAATCTCAACAGGGAAGGAATCTGACCCAGGACATCAAGCTGATAGCATTTCTGACCTCAGCCTCGCTGGGCTCGAGGTCAAGCCCTTAGTTAATAACAAGCTGAGGTATTTGATCTTTGATTTGTTCGCTGATGATGGATGGACAATTGAGGATGGCATAAAAATGTGCTGCCTAACGCTCCAAAATCTGGACCCGCTTAGTCAATAGCACCACGCCATCGGCACTAAGGACAGTAGATGAGTGATGGGACAGAGGACTGTAGATCATCTGCAGGGCACAGTAAAATTACCTTGAGTCATTGGCATCAGCATACCCTTGAATCTCCAGCGCCTTATCGTGAAGCCAGGTATCTTACATGGACCTGAGCCTGCATCGCATGCACAACTGTACGTATGTTGTGGAATGCAGTCTTTCTAGGTGCTGATGAGGGGTTGCTTTGGAACAGTTCGAACAAACGATGCTTTTCATCCAGCATGATCTTGACAGCTGCATTATTTTCATCTAACCAATCATTCAATATATTCTTGGAGAGAATAATGGAGACGACCTTAAAAGGACATGTTGGCACGGTTAAAATAGGTGACAGGCTTATCACAAACTTCCGTTTTGCTGATGATATTGATGTATTGGCAGGCACAGAAAGGGAACTCCAGGAGTTGATTGGTAGATTGGATAGAACGGCCCTGTTTTGGTATGGAAATAAATGCAGATAAAACAAAGCTCATGACCAATAACGTAGCAGGGTTTCAATCTGTGATAGAGGCGAATGGGCAGGAACTTGAGGTGGTAAAATGTTTCAAATATCTGGGATCATTGATCAGCGAAGAGGGTTCGAAGCCAGAGGTCATTGCAAGAATAGCACAAACAACAGCGGCACTGACTAGTCTTCTTCTTCTTCTTCTTCTTCGTACGCAGTCAGACAGTAACCATTATTTTTTCGAAAAAAGTGGCGGTCATCCTGAGGCTGTCGCCACTGCCATAGAGCTTGTCTTGCAGTTCCAATGGTGATGGCCACATCTGCTCTCTCTGATCCTCGTATGTCGGGCAGTTCTGCAGCAGATGTTCAGCGGTCATTTTACCAGTACCGCACGGGCATTCGTCGGTACCACCTATCTTCAATTTGTTGAATAGGTGGTACCTCAGTCTATTGTGGCCAGTGCGAAGTCTGAAGACAACGACCTGCTCTCTTCGGTTCAACTGGTAATAGGCATCGTTTTTGGTGTAACCAGTATGTTCGGTTTCCCATTTGGTCATGTATCTGGCTTTGATAAGCCGTTTTGACTCTTCGTACGTCATACACTGACTAGTCTGAAACCTATTTGGCAAGACAAGCGGCTCGCCCTCGGCATAAAAGTCAGACTAATGAGCTCTTTGGTGCTATCAATATTTATGTATGCCTGCAAGACCTGGACCATTACAGCAGATATCCAGGGCAGGATACATGCAATGGAAATGAGGTGCTATAGAAAACTCCTAACTGTTACATATAAAGATCGTGTCACGAATTTAGAAATCCGTCAGAGAGTTTAAGACGCTAATGGTCCTTTTGAAGATCTGTTCACAGCTATCAAAAGACGAAAGATGGCCTGCTGCAGGCAGGTCGCGAGGTCCAACGGAATTACCAACTCGATACTCTTTGGGTCCGTACCGGGACAGAGAGGGCGAGGACGTCCAAGGAAGAGATGGGTGGACAACATCACTGAGTGGTCAGGCCTTCGTCCCGGTGAGATACGTCAGGCGGCGACAGACAGAGAGGGTTGGCGTGGGATTTTCATGTCTTCATGTGTGCCCCAACGACCTGATGGGTTACAGGATGAACTGAACTGCACCAATCATTACTATTCCGTTGTGACAAGGTGGATTTCTGTTTCTTCTTCTTAACGTTCGTCCTGAAAAGGACATTGTGACGTAGTTTACAGTGAGGCTGCAGTATCTGTGCCTTTTGGCCAAATACATCCTATTTCAGCTCGCTTTTTGTAATACCGGATTTTCCTTCCCACTGCTCACTGCGATCCCTATTGCTTGGCCAGACTACACTAGTGACTAGTGCAGCCTGTTTTCGGTGCGTGGAGGCGGAACAGAGTCTTGGTCAGCTTTGGTTCGCCGACTCTGATGCAAGCAGCCAGCTATGAGTCGCTGGCTGCTGTCAGCTCATGCACTGGTGTATATGGCCCCAAAGGTGGATTTCATCCCTAAGAAATGATCAACTATCTTCCACAGTACTCAGTGGAGGCTGATCTCTCATCAGACACCAGCCCAGGTCACTGACGAAAGTTTGTGATTTGCCTCGCTTTGTAGCATGTCATTTAGAGAGAGGTGGATATACCAAATGTACCAGAAGCAAGAAGAAATGGAAACAAGTGATATCGCTATCAGAACAGTATAGCACATGAAGATGAGCAGTGATAGTATACATGCCTAGATGGAACCTCTGTGTGTATATAAATATGTAAATGTTGATTGATTATTGCAATACAAACTGCCAAAAGTGAAACTCTGAAGATTGTCAATTTGTTGAATCCGTCATTTCAGTATCACTGTGCTTGCAGTGAACAACTTACTGTTTATATTGAAATTACATTTGGTTTAGTTTTTTTTGTTAGTTCTCTTAGCTTCTACACAAATATTTGAAGTAACAAATTATAGCTCAGCATTTGTAAAACTTGAGTAGTCTGGAGGCAACATGAGTCATTGTTTTCACTTCCTTCACTTTATTTCCTAAGGAGGAGTGCATTGTACTGTGTTCTACATCTACAAGCCCATTAAGCAAGTTTGGGTATTTTTATATCCATTCTTCTATCATGGCAACAGCTCATTAGTTCTTAACATTCGCTAGATTGAGGACACCTTCAGAAAATTTGATAAAGTGAAGGCAGCTTCAGTAAATTTGATAAAGTGAGGGCAGCTTCAGTAAATTTGATAAAGTGAGGGCAGCTTCAGTAAATTTGATAAAGTGAGGGCAGCTTCAGTAAATTTGATAAAGTGAGGGCAGCTTCAGTAAATTTGATAAAGTGAGGGCAGCTTCTGTAAATTTGATAAAGTGAGGGCAGCTTCAGTAAATTTGATAAAGTGAGGGCAGCTTCTGTAAATTTGATAAAGTGAGGGCAGCTTCAGTAAATTTGATAAAGTGAGGGCAGCTTCAGTAAATTTGATAAAGTGAGGGCAGCTTCAGTAAATTTGATAAAGTGAGGGCAGCTTCAGTAAATTTGATAAAGTGAGGGCAGCTTCAGTAAATTTGATAAAGTGAGGGCAGCTTCAGTAAATTTGATAAAGTGAGGGCAGCTTCAGTAAATTTGATAAAGTGAGGGCAGCTTCAGTAAATTTGATAAAGTGAGGACACATTCAGAAAATTTGATAAAGTGAGGGCAGCTTCAGTAAATTTGATAAAGTGAGGGCAGCTTCAGTAAATTTGATAAAGTGAGGGCAGCTTCAGTAAATTTGATAAAGTGAGGGCAGCTTCAGTAAATTTGATAAAGTGAGGGCAGCTTCAGTAAATTTGATAAAGTGAGGGCAGCTTCAGTAAATTTGATAAAGTGAGGGCAGCTTCAGTAAATTTGATAAAGTGAGGGCAGCTTCAGTAAATTTGATAAAGTGAGGGCAGCTTCTGTAAATTTGATAAAGTGAGGGCAGCTTCAGTAAATTTGATAAAGTGAGGGCAGCTTCTGTAAATTTGATAAAGTGAGGGCAGCTTCAGTAAATTTGATAAAGTGAGGGCAGCTTCAGTAAATTTGATAAAGTGAGGGCAGCTTCAGTAAATTTGATAAAGTGAGGGCAGCTTCAGTAAATTTGATAAAGTGAGGGCAGCTTCAGTAAATTTGATAAAGTGAGGGCAGCTTCAGTAAATTTGCTAGATTGAGGACACTTTCAGAAAATTTGATAAAGTGAGGGCAGCTTCAGTAAATTTGATAAAGTGAGGGCAGCTTCAGTAAATTTGATAAAGTGAGGGCAGCTTCAGTTAATTTGATAAAGTGAGGGCAGCTTCAGTAAATTTGCTAAATTGAGGACACTTTCAGAAAATTTGATAAAGTGAGGGCAGCTTCAGTAAATTTGATAAAGTGAGGGCAGCTTCAGAAAATTTGATAAAGTGAGGGCAGCTTCAGTAAATTTGATAAAGTGAGGGCAGCTTCAGTAAATTTGCTGGATTGAGGACACTTTCAGCAAATTTGGTAGACTTCTCAGTAAATTTGGAAGAGTTGGGGGCACCTTCAGCAAATTTGGTAGACTTCTCAGTAAATTTGGAAGAGTTGAGGGCACCTTCAGCAAATTTAGTTTATTGAGGGCATCTTCAGCAAACTTGGTAGACTGAGGTCACCTTCAGCAAACTTGGTAGACTGAGAGCATCTTCAGTAAACTTGGTAGACTGAGGCCACCTTCAGCAAACTTAGTAGACTGAGGACACCTTCAGCAAACTTGGTAGAATGAGGACTCCTTCAGCAAACTTGGTAGTCTGAGGGCACTCTAAGTAAATTTTGTATTTTTGTAAACATATGGCTGCAGAGTTAGTTATGTCCTGTTCTAATGCGCAACACAACAGTTTGTTCTTAAGTCAAGTCATATGGCATTTTACAACAACAGCCAGACTGAAAAGGAAAGAAGAGACATAACCTCGAGGTACATAGAGAAAAACTACCCAAGCACAGATTGGACCGATGCATACACTGACGGTTCTGCAACAAACAACACTGAATGCAGGGTGAGGGGTATTCCTGAGCCTAACAAATGGTAGAAAGATAACACTGCCAGTGTCAACTGGAAAATTTTCAACCAATTTCAGAGCGGAGGCAGAGGCATTGAAGGCTGCAGTAGAAGCAATGCTGACAGGCGAAAGCAATGAAAGCCACATAGTCCTGTTTACAGATACCCTGTCCGTGGTTTAAGCACTAAAAAGCCAGGAAAATACAGAACAATGACTTAAGTACTCTGTCAACTATGCCAGCTGTCCACACCCAAAAGAGTAGTGGTATAGTGGGTTCCATCCCACTGTAACATTCAAGGCAACGAGGAGGCAGACAGACTGGCAAAAGAAGGTGCAAGGTTACCACAACCAGATTTTAGTGTGACCTGCGAAGAGTCCAAAAGGTTTATTAGGGCCAGATACATAGCCAAATGGGAAACAGAACATACTGGCTACACAATAAAATGATGCTTATTACCAGTTGAACAAAAGAGAGCAGGTCGTGGTCTTCAGACTCTGCACAGGCCACAACAGACTGAGGTACCATCTATTCAATAACCTGAAGATAGGTGCTACTGACGAATGCACCTGCGGTACAGGGAAAATGACTGCTGAACATCTGCTGCAAAATTGCCCGACATACAAGGACCAGAGAAAGCACATGTGGCCATCACCAGTGCCAACACTAGACAAGCTCTATGGCAGTGTCGACAGGCTCAGGATGACTGCTGCTTTCTTCTAACAAATTGAAGTTGACGTCTTGACAGTGTACAAAGAAGAAGAAGCATGACATTTGAGAAACACCCTTTTGTCACAGGAGGTTTTCATTGCATGAGAATGGCAACTTAATCATTCAAATGCACGTGCCCTCATATCACAACCTGTGCAGCAGTTTGTTGCGGAGCACCTCACTCCACCAACCATCCCATAGCCTGTCTGTAACTTTTAGTATATGTCTTTACACTTGTCACCAAGTTGTTTTTTACAAAATCTGTTGCAAATTCGTTGATTTATTTTTTCGACTAAGACAATACAGCATGAGGGGGAATTCAGTGGTTTCAACATAAGGTGTCCGCCTCGGGTAGCGGGTTTGAATCACGGTGGATCTCTCAGTAGTGAGAACGGACTCCTGTGTTCAGTGTCGAGCATGTTAAATATTCTTTGGCTGTTAGAAATCTAAAAGAGTTGGCTTAACAGCTGCTGCCCAGACAAAATTCAAGTTAATAATCTAACCAACTTATTTGTACCTTTGCCCAGGTGGCTTGTTAAGAGCAGTTATAGATGGCACCTAACTGGCTGTGGGTCTACTTAGCTCTAGTGTTTGAGTCTATTAAGTTGGACTCGCACATCGTTTAAACCACCCCCAAGAAACTGGTTGTATACATACTCTGTAGTCTTCTAAACCAGTATAAAGACATTAAGTTATGTAAGGAAGGAAAAAGAACTACTGCAAACAAACCAGTAGAGCAGACATAACTCACACTACATGCACATTAGGTTCAGAGGTCAACCCGTGTCTAGCAGTTTCTGACTGTACCAAACGTTTCTAGAATTATGCCAATCCACATTTTTTTTTTTTATCATACCTCATATGTTAATGTTTTGTTAAAGAACATGATATTAAAAATAATTTATCTTGCCGTATATTACTGTGGCATATGACACCAGCTTTCAGTAAAGTTGTATATTTTTGCTGACATCTCATGTGGTATTTTATTCTTGTTTTTTTAATGCAGGTACCAAAGTAGGGATATTAATGATTGCATAAAATGATAGTCCACCAGATTACTTTTTGGACAATCATTTCATGGATATTTTTGTCTGAGTGGTATGTGGCCTGCTAATTATTGATGTTGCTTTGAAATGCATAATTAAATGTTTTCAATGCATTATAAAGTGATTTTTCTGACATTTTCTGTTATTTTGTGAATGTTACATCTTGATGTGTTTGTTGGTGATATTCTAGTGTATGTGAAAGAGAGCAAGAGAGAGAGAGAGAGAGAGGGAGATATTAATAGAATTCTAGTGGAGACAAAGTTGTTAATGATTATGTCTGGAACTATCCCAAACTATCAGAAAACCAGTATGAGAGACAGATTAAGTGTTGGAAGATTGCTAAAATGAATGGCAGCAATGTTAGAGAAAGAGATCTGGAAGAAGATAAGAGATTACCAAAACTAGTGGAGACAGCTACAGATAGTTAGGTGGGATGTTTATGTTTCGGGGGGCGGGGGTGTGTGTGTGTGGAGTAAAAGATTATCAATATTCTAATGGTGACAAAATTAGAAGATGAGGAAAGATTACTAAAATTGTTTAGTGGCGCAAAATTAGAGAGAGAAAAGGGGAAAGCTGGAAGTTAGGGAAAGATTACCAACATTCTAGTGTGGATAAAATGATAGAGAAGGCTGAAAGGCAAAGAAAAGTGGGACAGAAATACATACTGAAAATAGATAAGTGTTATTTACTAGTTTGCAAGTGACATGGATTTCTGCAGGTCTTGTAGCAAATGTGCACTCACACATCAAACACAAATCTGACATCTGCAAGGAATGAATGAATGAATTTTTATTTGTAACTTAGAGGCCATGAATAAAGTTTAACAAATGTGAGTACTGCTGCTGATAGTTACAAAATGAACAGGGTTCAAACACTGACTACACTTACAGTATGTGTAAAAGTGTGGGCATTGATACAGTTCTCGGCCAACAAATAGTCAACTCTATCACAATCATCATCTCTTTCACATACATCTAATTCATCAATGCTTTCACATACATCTAATTCATCAATGCTTTCACATTCATCTAATTCATAAACTTTTACACATACATTTAATTCAACCACTCTTTCATGTACATTTAATTCGTCAATGCTCTCACAAACATAAATTCATCAATGTTTACACATACATCTGATTAATTCTTACACACACATCTAATTCATCAATGCTTACACATCTAGAAATTTTGAGATGATACGCTAGTGTTTTTCTCTAAAGACAAATAACACACACATATGGTTCAAGGCAGAGTTTGCCAACCAACAAATGTATATACCAAAGTTTTGAGACCATAAAGCAAACTCAGGTATCATCAAGACAATTCAGAGAATTATTTTATTGCATAAACTCAGCACAGACATTGAAATTATGAACAGTTGAATGTTTCTAGTTGCAAAAGTCATCATATAGTCTGGTCTAAACCTCCATATAATTATGATGAACAGACTTTAATAAAGCTCAACAGGACATTTTATTTTTTCTATATCTAGGCCATTAGGAACAAGGGCTGTTCTGACACCATTTTATAAGACAAAAATACATGGTAAGATCCAAGAAAATGAAAATAAAATACACAAAACTATCCATCTCAAATATCTGACAAAACTTTTCTTAAATGCAATGATACTGGTAACTGGCATGGAACTATCTGGTTTATCCTCATTTGATTTTTTAAAGCCCACAGAAACATGTAAACACACAAGCACTTACATCTGCAGACATATACACACCCATGTGCAGAAATGCACTTTTTCATGCATGTGCAGACATATATACACACTCTTATGCAACACACTCTAATGCAAACATACACACACACACCTCACATATGTAAATATATATTCACACACCGAACACCTGAATGCACACTAACACTGATGATATGTTAAACAAAGATATTCTTTGCATGTCCTGCACTGCACAGCTACTGGACTAGCCTCAAGCATACTAGATATGGCTGCTGTTGGATATTATATTTAAACTGTTTTATAACAATGACATTTGCAAGCTACACAAAACTTATTTTACAAGTCTTTTTTCTTCAACAATTCTTCCACTATTCTTTTCAATACCACAAATACTTAAACACCAATTCCTACCCACAGAACCCATTGCACTAATGGACGCTGACATCCACACACATGCTTCCCATATATGTCGAGGTAAAATAATTGTTTAGCATAGTGACATATCTTTTACATATTTTCACTACATCATGTAGATTTATTAGTTGGTCTTATCTATGCTGTCCTGAGTTCCCCTGACTGACAACAGTTGGTCATATGGTAAGTGTTTTGTATGTGTTCCTGTAAACATTCTGGTTTCTGTGAGTATTTACTTCCCTATTTTCGCAAACACACACATTCTCTCCTTTGGACTGAACTACAAACATATCAGAGCTTTTCACTAAATAGCAGATATACATATTTTATAATGAAGTGGTATATAAACAAAACCCTGTATCTATACAACCTGGCTGACACTAAACAACATACAAGCCACATAAACCAGAACTAGCTAGAACATACAGCAACACACAATTTTCATATGGTTCAAGTTCTGGAGTCTGACAACCCGCCACTTAACATCCTTTTTAGGGCACATAAAAGAGTAATTCTACTCATTATGGGCATTCAACAACCTAGAATCTATAGAGAAGAATGAGCACATAGATACCTATTATCATGCTTGCTAGCTCTGTTCATTTTTATGTGAATATATACTCTCAAATTTTGCTTGTGTACAATCAATCAAATCAATAAACTCTTAACCCTTTAGAGCCAGAGAAAACAACACAAAAACTCCTCCATAATTCTCTATTCTCATCCCTGCAAACAAGTGTTGACAAATTATGGCCGGTTCATTCTTTGATGTTATCAACCCTGGATTTTCTTTGGCCTGATCACTGCCTTCCACCTTCAACTGTTGCCTGCATTTCTATATTTTATATGGAGTCATGTCTCGTTACACACCCAAACCATGTCAGTTTTTGATGTTTCACCACTGACAGAAGTGGGTTCTGTTGACCTGCCGGGAAAGTTATTTGATCTCTTATAGAATCATTTTTTTATGTTCTTTATAAGAGATCCACAAAATTCTTCTGCAGCATTTATATTGAAAAGCTTGTATCCTTCATTCCATATCAGCAGTTAGTGTCCAGCTCTCACATTTCTACAAAAGAACAGACAGCACCTATGATTTATATAACTTGACTTTGATTGTGTAGAATATTAGGGATCTAAAGGATATTATAAGGTCAGTTATGTAGGGCTGTTAAAAGAAACCAGACAAGGACCAGGTGGTGAAGAGTTTAAGGAAATCAACTGATAGCACCACAGTCTCTCTTCTAGAATCCCTATGGCAAGAGAGGTAGAGGCAGACTAAAACATACATAGAGAAGAGAGCTCGAGACAAACAAAGGAAAACGAGAAAATGTGGACAGAACTGGAGCTGGCGAATCATGTCAGGCGGAATTGGCCTGTATTTGTTAAAGACTTGTGCTCCACAGGGAGCTAAAAAGGTTTTGGTCGATTGATGTCCTGAAATGGTTCTGTACACAAACAGTTATGCCCACAATGTATCAAGTATAAACAGCTATTATGACTGACATGAGACTGGTCAACAACAAGTTCCCAATGAATTAAACTTTTGGCGCTGCTCAATAATTAATATGAATCTGCCACCTTTACAAATCTACAAGACATGATGACTGCACTTAATCGAACATCTGCTGTAAAAGTGTCCATGTGATAAGACACATCCAGCCACCACCAATACAAATCCTGGACAAGCTCTATGGAAACAACAAGCTCAGACTGACCCAGAGTTTTTGTTGAGATATATTAAAGTTGATATCCTAAATCTGTATGAAGAAGATTTAATGACCTGCTTCAATGTACAGGTGAGAGTTATCTAGCTTTAATCTGTACCATCAAATTAGACACCAATGGGTAGGATTACAAGCTTGCACAAATCATAAGAAGTACATTTCCATTATATGTAGAACTGTGCATGGTCAAATGGTTTTAATGTCTGCCTGCTGACAAGGAGAGCTGCGCTATTGAATCCCAGGTATGGCAGATGTTGTTTTTCTGTTGTGTGTGAAATGAACAAACACAGCCAGCACATGACGTGGCGACAGCAGTCATAAAGCAGCATGTGGGGGGGTTCGCTGTAGTCAAGAGGTTAAGGCTCTCGCCTATCACAGTGATGAACGGAAATGGTGGGCGATCGAATCCCGCAGTTTCAAGCGACCCCTGGTCTCACGGGAGGTAAGACCAGAGTGCCTGCATACCGAGTTACCTCCAGTCGTCTAGACCAATAGTCTTGCCAAGATAACTCTGGAAAAGAGAGTGAGATTGATGTCCAGCGCAGCTCCTTCCTCACTATATTCTATATACAGTGCACATCACATTATTAAGACAAAACCGTCTGATGTTGTGGCCATTATCGCTTGCAATAACTTTAACTTTAGAAAGCAGCATTAGTTCTGTCCTAAAATCTCCTAGACTACCCCAGGAATGGGAAGAAAGTTGTACGAGAGTTTATATGTAGAACTTCCCACGTGAACACTGAGATCCGATGCTGGAAAGCAAAGAATAGCATGACCAGACCATATGAAGCATATTGTGAAAGGTGATTAATGAGGGCTGTGCCTGGGGCTGGTAACTTCATCATGTAAAACAAATTGTTACAGATATCCTTTACTGCATTAACCCATAAGTGTCATGGAGTTATCAACATTAAGGAGCATCCAATCAACTATGCATTCAATTTCTGCAAATAGTTTGTGCTTTTCTACAAAACATTTTGGTCTAACTCTTTACATTATCATTCAACAAAGTTCAATAACACACAAAACATCAGTTAAAGTTCAACTGGACTGAAATTGGCATCTAACACTCGTGTTCCGCAGTGTCACATATCGATCATGTTTATATATTTAAACTGGCAAAAAAGTAAGTCATACACAGCTTTTATTTAATAAAGAACGTAACAGATTGAATAACCACTTACACAGGCTAAAATTGGCTCAATCGCCAATGTGTATGTGTGGGCAGGCAGTACAGACATTCAAACATATCCTGCAAGACTGTTTTATGCTTAGTCAATTGTAAATCTAACCACAAAGCTGTTGGAAAGCCTTAAAGAAATGTTCACTACAGCAACCTTTATCCAGATAACTGGGCTTCACGTGTAGACATAACAGAAAAAAATTATGGTGGACGAGAAGAAGAAGATTTAATGAAGAAGATTTAATGAAGAGTTATTTCCATTAGGTCGATATATATGAATCTGGTGAATTTTTAAACTTGTGGCATTCTGCATGATGACTTCAAGGGCCCAGAAATGATTTATTACTTGATTAGGACAATGATCAAGCATCTGGATTATACATTGATATTCGATATGAATCTGATTCAGACTCTGCCTGGAGCCCAAGAGGGAAGTGACTATGGTAATGCTATTAATCGAATAATGCAGACATTCAAATCCACATAGCAAGCAACAAAAAATATATTTAATGTATTTCCATTCTACATCAATGACATTTAACACTTCATATTAATATATATTTGTTATTAAGAATACTTCATGTCATAGATAATTCAATTATGTGTCTTTTGATCATAATTATTACCTCTATTTGTTTAATATTTATTTGTTTTATTTTTAAAAAATTATTTTACATACGTAGTTGCAGCACTTTCCTTGGGTTGTAAGATATACATCTGCCAAATTCGGCCAGGACTATAAAGAAATAAAAGTCCTAGATTTTTTTCTACAATTACATACACATTAGTGTCTTTTTGCAAGGCGAGTTCCTTAAATCGTCCGGCCACTGGCTCAAAGAGCCCAACCAAACTAGGTTTGAATATGGCAGATTGACAAAACTCCCAAGCACACGGCAACCATAAAGGTTAATAATGAGAGAAAAATAGATGTCTGATTACAATGTCCGTCACAGACCCCCAGACTATGGCTGCTGGTTGGAGGGCAATTATAAGCATTATTCAATCACAAAACAACAGAAACATTAATATACAAACAAAATATAAAGTGAAGAAAAATATGAAATGACGTATAACACTTATAACAAAAAAACAAAATGTATGCCTGGTTTAATGAAATATGATATACCACAAGTAGAAATTTTGAAAAATACAATGACAACCAACCCAACTGACAACAATGTACAATTGTATTCACAAATTCTACCAATAATTAGAAATCACTACCAGCAAAAACATAGGACACAGAGAAATAGTTCAGGACCACATTTATTTATTCCAAAACCAAATTCTCCGGCACACTTTCTTATGTGTCCATCTTGTACAGACAATCTGAATACATGTCTTAACTCTTTCCAGTCCCATTCAGTAGGCATAGAGTGGTGTGCAAATATCAGTTACAATCTGATTCTGTAAAAATCAGTATCTAGCATCGGTCGTTCAAGGTTTAGTTTAAGTTTAGAGTCCACGTTTACATATTCAGACTGACCTAAACTATGGCTAAATATCCAGGGAATGTGCAGCTTTTGTTTAATGTAGAGTTATTTCAATCCAGTCCCTATTTACGAATGTGGTCAATTTTTAAACTTGTCACAATCTGCATGATGGAAATAGGGCTTTGATGGCAAAGAAATGTCTTATTTGATCGGATCAATGAACACACACCTGGATAACACATGGAATTTCAATACAAATTCATTTTAGATTGACTGAAACAAGGACAGCAAAAGTGGTAATGCTTAGAAGGGATAACAACAATTTCAACATGTATGTGAGTAAACAAAAAATATTGTGGCATTTCCCCCCTCCACATTAATGACATTCAATGCCTCATAAGATTATATTTTTTATTATAAATACTTAGCTCAATTTGTTTAATATTCATTTATTTTATTTTGAAGGACAAAAATATTTGATATGCGGAGTTCTGGCACTGGCCTCAGACTAAGTCCCAAATATGCCAAATTCCAAGAGACCCTAAAGAGTTACGCCATGGTTAATTGTTACCATAACTTTCTTTACAAATAGTTACGTGTACATCTGAGATATTGATGTTGACAAATATGTATGATCAAAATGAAAGCAAATACGATAGAGACAGACAATGTGTGGCAGATACAACAAATGGTGCTTGAATGATCAGTCTAACAACAAGCTCACCCACTTTCATCTTTATGTTAAATTAATTTATGCAACGATGACAACAGCTAACAACAACCCCACTACAACATCAGTCGATCAATTAGGCTCGGATGCTTGCTTTAGATGTAGGACCATCCAATGCTTGTGGCACGCCATTAATGCTCTTGGACTTGAGTACTCCATCTTCTTCAATCATCACAGTTTCTTGTCCATTTTCAACCACTCTGGGGAATTATATATATGAGAAATGAAAGTACATGAGAAAGAGTATCCTAACAAAAGTGAAAATCCTACTTTTGTTTTGGTTTTAAAAAAAGGATATGTTCTTACTGCTTCCAGTCAAAGTCAACTCATACCTGTCAACTAGTAATTTCTATGGTTATATTGCCATTATCAGCAACGTGGTGGTTGTATAGCGATTTTGTACGCTTTCTTTGTGGTTCTTTGCTCAAGTTTTATCAATAGGTCACAGCAATGAATCATTTACTGAACCCAGCTTTCTGCATACAATCTTCCTTAAATACAGCAATTGTAGGAGAATAACAGAAAAACATTATGTTAATCTTCTACAATTTGCATATTGTATGAGGATTGATTGATTGATTGTTAGAGAGAGAGAGAGACATGGAGAGAGAGTGAGGGTGAGTGAGTAAATGAGCGAGTGTGCGTGTATGTATATATATTTAGACAGTCCCTTAATCCAGACAAAAATAACAATTTGTCTTCATGTATCATGACTCCAGCTGCACTGACCTCTCCTAGCATATTTCCAATAGTGCTAATGGTGCATGTGTTTCATACAATAAAGCACTTTAATACAAATATAATGTAAAGTTTTCCGACATATAAATAAATATATTAAAAATGTATTATTGATTTATCACTGTGTGGCTATACATCAGGTTTTGGTTATGTGGTTAGTGGAGTGGCATAGATGGTGCCTGACAGTCTGCAACGTCTACCTTGCTCTAATGTACGCTTCCACCGCTACCAGTCCCAAAAATAGACGATCGTATATTCCTAGGGCTACCAACCGTAAGGTTGAAACAGATACTGGGATATTTTCCTTATTTCTCTATTCCCAAAGGTGATGTGTGCTGCACTATGTTTTTATTTTGCGCCTGTCGGTGCAGTGCATCAGACTTCAGCATGCAATATATGTAATGATCTGCTTCCTCCTGTATCTTCTAAGGGTTTGTTTTCCCAGGTTAACGGCCAGTGCTGTGATGGTATGATGGAGAGCAAACCCGGCACATTTAGACTGTGAGCCGTGTCGCTTAACCACCATCCCATGCTGTCCCCTATACTAGGACTGGCCTGGCAAGTCACCAGCGGATTTTCCTCTGCCAAAAAAAAAATATGAAACAAAGGAGGTCACACGTCCCCATGGCATCTAATAACACAAGTGGACTGAAGATTCATTTATTGAATGAAAATAAAAAAGGTTTATTAGTGACAGATACATGGCCAAATGGGAAACAGAGCATACTGGCTACACAAAAAATGATGCCTATTACCAGTTGAACAGAAGAAAGCAGGTCGTGGTCTTCTGACTCCGCACAGGCCACAACAGACTGAGGTACCATCTATTCAATAAACTGAAGATAGGTGGCACTGACGAATGCACATGTGGTACAGGGAAAATGACCGCTGAACATCTGCTGCAAAATTGCCCAACATACGAGGACCAGAGAAAGTGCATGTGGCCATCACCAGTGCCAACACTAGACAAGCTCTATGGCAGTGTCGACAGCCTCAGGATGACAGCTGCTTTCTTCGAACAAATTCAAGTTGACGTCTGACAGCGTACGAAGAAGAAGAATGATAATAATTGATTGGTCAACTGGCACGTGTAGATAATGAAATATAAGTGAATTAATTCGATCTGTACAGTTTTTCCGCTTTTTGTAAGGTATTTTTGTCCAGTGTACAGGTTTTGAATCTTGACAGATATGTCAATCAATGCTGACAGTAAACTGTTAGCTGCTTTATACTCACGTATGAGTTGGAGAAGATATAAACAGCACGATGGAATTGGCCATCCGACCTCACATAGGCTGTGGCTTAGTCCATAAAGATATATCTTTGTCCCTGGTGGCAATTGTTGCCATGGGACCCACCTTTACCTTTATACTGCATCACAGATTCTTAGAAGTCAAGTAACAGGATCCTTTGGGCATCTAAATGTGTACATGCATGCTTAATATATTATTATTATTATTAAACCTGTTACTCCCATTAGCACAGCATATGCCCACAACTACATTTGGATTTATCCTATGCAGTTTATATAGAATACTGAATCAATTTGTTTGTGGTGTGGTTTTATTGGCAATGGTTTTTGTACACCTGAGGTTGCCAGCCTCATCACAACTCCTCTTGTCACCTATTTTGACATTTCAGGAAGGGAACCAATGGTACTACCAGGTGAGACTGTTGACAGAGGATCAGTAACCCCTGTGGACAATGGAGAGATTTATTGTCTGCTACATAAACAAAATCTCAGTCCTTGTTGACTCAACAGCATACATCGACAATGAGGCAATTGCCACTGCCAACAAAATCCGATTCCTTGTATTGATATTCATCACTAATTAGATAAATACTAACATATGTTCAGTATTTATATAAACTTTTAAGATTTTTCAACAAGGAACATGTGATACGGATTTTACCTGCAATTAGCTTCCATTGCTGAGATTTTCTTCTCACATTTATTATGTTTTACCCTTCAAATTCACAAAGTATCTCTCTGCAAAACATAATATCTGGCAGGTGTGAACAGGTGTCAGCCAAAATGACTGGAGTACTGTTGCGTACTAAGCTAAACTTTCTAGCTGTATAACAGTAAGGTGGGTCATTCCAATGCTAATAATCCACTTAAACTGGCAAATTCTTGCTGCCTTTTTGCTAGAGAACACTAAACCAGCACTTCATAAGATGGACAAAGAACAGCATTAGACCTCATGAAGACTTACAAACATAATTTTAAGAAGAGACCCAGAGAATCTCGAGGTAAGGTGTTCGTCTCGGGTGCTGGAGGTCATGGGTTCAAATCATGGTAGAGACCGACATTTTTTCACGTGGATCATCCAGCAAATATTTCCCTTGATCACTGAGTAGTGAGATCAGACACCCGTGTTCAGCGGCGCGCACGTTAAAAATACCTTAGCAGTTGGAAATCGAAAAGAGTAGGCCTAAATATATTAGTCAAGCTGTAAGCTATGACTCAACGCATTCTGTTCTCCTGACTACATCCTGCTACTTGCAAAG
The DNA here is from genome assembly GCA_036924085.1 of Ariolimax columbianus. Lineage (NCBI taxonomy): Eukaryota > Metazoa > Mollusca > Gastropoda > Stylommatophora > Arionidae > Ariolimax > Ariolimax columbianus. The sequence continues at coordinate 136,968,853 of JAVGWX010000003.1, forward strand.
CCCTTTTTAGGGCTTGGTATCAGGAGTTTGAGAACGAACAACAATGAGATACCTGACAGCAGAAAACAAAGATTGGCAGTCCTTCTCATGACCAAGCACTGCACTGCACAAAAGTTTAGGAATGGGTAGCAACTATTTTGTGTGTGACTCACACACACTGAGTCTGAAATAATTAAAAGCACTGCCTGTGGTTGAAAGAAGTGCACCATTACGAACAACAACACTCAACATCAGCGTCTGCTATAGGGACTATCTTTACCTTTAATAAGTAACACTTCCATGTAACAAGTAATTAGGAATTTCACTGTTATCTATTTCTGCAGCAAAAACAAAGAAAACATACAGTAAACATTGGTTACTAACTTCTTGGTGACGATGCGTTTTCCATTGACTATTTTAGTTGATGTGGAGGTGGAGCGGAAGTTGCCACCAACTGTTGGACCTCCGAAGCTTGTACTGGAGAAATGGCCTATCCTGTCACACAAAGCAGCGGAGGTTGAAAAAAATGCATGCCACACACAAATAAAATGGGTATACACAATCACACAGATGTAGTGACACAATGAAGACAACAACATAGAAACTGATGCAAGTCCCAACTTTTGTTTGACACATAAATAATATATAGCTCATTTAGACATTGTCAAATCTGAAGTTTGACTGCCTCAATTTTGAATTGAACAAGCAAATCTCACAAAATTAACAGTGGTCGCGTCCACTGCTGCCAAAGATGAAGTGTTAGAGACTTCACTGTGCTAGGTCTCAGCTTGAGTTAAGCTGGTCTGACCAGTTCCCCATTGTCGTGCCTTGACTTTCATTAACTATAAGGCAGATACCTGTTTATAGCTAGGTAGACCTACTACCTGATAAAAACACTGGCTAAGTCATGTCCTCTATGTAGATCTTAATGCAATTCTCTACTGTTAGCAACAAAATGCATAAACAGCCTGTTATGTTTATTTGTCCTGACAAATATCATTCACTTTTTCTATAACTTCTACCAAACATGAGAACTCTACAAATAAATCGTACTGTAAAATGGCGTGAAGAAATTATGGCAGGGCACCAACAAAACAATAAAAGTAAAAGTCTTGAGAGCCTGTGTTTTTCCTGTGGCAGCTTGTGGCTGTGAATCATGGACGATTACCAAAACTTATAGACAAAGAATCGAATCCTTCGAGTCAAAATGTTGCAGCAAGATCCTCAGAATACTCTGGACAGAGAAAAGAACAAATGTAGATATTCGGCAAGAGTTGAGCATAGAGGAGAACTGGTTTATCAATTCCATTTTGGCTAGAAAATGCAAATACTTTGGTCCCATCAAGAGATACAACGGTCTTGAGAGAACGGTGATGGAAGGTATGGTGCCAGGCAAAAGAGGAAGGGGTAGACCAAGAAGACGATGGCACCAAGATATCCAGGAATGCCTGAGTATGACAGTGGCGGAGGCTGGTGTTTTGGCAAGGGAACGAGTTTCTTTCAGACAGACTGTGATTGGAGCGACGTTCTACAAAGGACATGCTACATGATGATAAAAATATCACATTACTATCAGCAATGATAGAAAAGCAATATATTTGTACATTGTGCCAGAATAATGTGGTGAGGTGGGGCAGAGTTGTGAGGTGAGATTATGGAAAGCAAGGAGAATAAAAGATGGGTTATGGAGCGTGGAAATTGTTGTTGTTGTTGAATACCAACAATGAGTAATTTTACTCTTTTGTGCGCCCTGAAAAGGGTGATAATTGGCAGGTTGCTGCAGCTTCCTCACATCCCGAGCGTGCAGATGAAGGTGGACTGTGGTCCTTCAGGCGGTTGAGCTATGCTTGGCTTCATCTGCGTGTCACTCACTACTATGGGGATCACATCGCTTTCTACTTCATTAGCCAGATTGCCATAAAACAGACTTCCAGGGAGAACTAGATGAAGTTAAGTGGGGGTCTTGGTCAGTATATTTTGCCTGAACCTAACCAACATGGACCAGAGGGGTTTGAAGTTGAATAAAACAAATAGAAAGAATAAAACAAATAAAAAGAGTAAAACAAATAGAAAGAATAAAACAAATAGAAAGAGTAAAACAAATAGAAAGAGTAAAACAAATAGAAAGAGTAAAATAAATAGAAAGAATAAAATAAATAGAAAGAGTAAAATAAATAGAAAGAATAAAACAAATAGAAAGAGTAAAACAAATAGAAAGAGTAAAACAAATAGAAAGAGTAAAATAAATAGAAAGAATAAAATAAATAGAAAGAGTAAAATAAATAGAAAGAATAAAACAAATAGAAAGAGTAAAACAAATAGAAAGAGTAAAATAAATAGAAAGAATAAAATAAATAGAAAGAGTAAAATAAATAGAAAGAATAAAACAAATAGAAAGAGTAAAACAAATAGAAAGAGTAAAATAAATAGAAAGAATAAAATAAATAGAAAGAGTAAAATAAATAGAAAGAATAAAACAAATAGAAAGAGTAAAACAAATAGAAAGAATAAAATAAATAGAAAGAATAAAACAAATAGAAAGAATAAAACAGATAGAAAGAATAAAACAGATAGAAAGAATAAAACAAATAGAAAGAATAAAACAAATAGAAAGAATAAAACAAATAGAAAGAATAAAACAGATAGAAAGAATAAAACAGATAGAAAGAATAAAACAAATAGAAAGAGTAAAACAAATAGAAAGAGTAAAACAAATAGAAAGAGTAAAATAAATAGAAAGAATAAAATAAATAGAAAGAGTAAAATAAATAGAAAGAATAAAACAAATAGAAAGAGTAAAACAAATAGAAAGAGTAAAACAAATAGAAAGAGTAAAATAAATAGAAAGAATAAAATAAATAGAAAGAGTAAAATAAATAGAAAGAATAAAACAAATAGAAAGAGTAAAACAAATAGAAAGAATAAAATAAATAGAAAGAATAAAACAAATAGAAAGAATAAAACAGATAGAAAGAATAAAACAGATAGAAAGAATAAAACAGATAGAAAGAATAAAACAAATAGAAAGAATAAAACAAATAGACAGAATAAAACAGATAGAAAGAATAAAACAGATAGAAAGAATAAAACAGATAGAAAGAATAAAACAAATAGAAAGAATCAAACAAATAGAAAGAATCAAACAAATAGAAAGAATCAAACAAATAGAAAGAATCAAACAAATAGAAAGAATCAAACAAATAGAAAGAATCAAACAAATAGAAAGAATCAAACAAATAGAAAGAATCAAACAAATAGAAAGAATCAAACAAATAGAAAGAATAAAACAAATAGAAAGAATAAAACAAATAGAAAGAATAAAACAAATAGAAAGAATAAAACAGATAGAAAGAATAAAACAGATAGAAAGAATAAAACAGATAGAAAGAATAAAACAAATAGAAAGAATAAAACAAATAGACAGAATAAAACAGATAGAAAGAATAAAACAGATAGAAAGAATAAAACAGATAGAAAGAATAAAACAAATAGAAAGAATCAAACAAATAGAAAGAATCAAACAAATAGAAAGAATCAAACAAATAGAAAGAATCAAACAAATAGAAAGAATCAAACAAATAGAAAGAATCAAACAAATAGAAAGAATCAAACAAATAGAAAGAATCAAACAAATAGAAAGAATCAAACAAATAGAAAGAATAAAACAGATAGAAAGAATAAAACAGATAGAAAGAATAAAACAAATAGAAAGAATAAAACAAATAGAAAGAATAAAACAAATAGACAGAATAAAACAGATAGAAAGAATAAAACAGATAGAAAGAATAAAACAAATAGAAAGAATCAAACAAATAGAAAGAATCAAACAAATAGAAAGAATAAAACAAATAGAAAGAATCAAACAAATAGAAAGAATCAAACAAATAGAAAGAATCAAACAAATAGAAAGAATCAAACAAATAGAAAGAATCAAACAAATAGAAAGAATAAAACAAATAGAAAGAATAAAACAAATAGAAAGAATAAAACAAATAGAAAGAATAAAATAAATAGAAAGAATAAAACAAATAGAAAGAATAAAACAAATAGAAAGAATAAAACAAATAGAAAGAATAAAACAGATACCATTGTTTCATATCTCTCAAGTGTTTTACTACTCTAACTACAGAATTGTTATTTTTATTTCTTCAAGTTCAAATAACTCTCAATCATTCAATCAATAAAAATCCATCTCTCCTCTCGGTGCACAAGCCCCTGAGCACATCTCGTCCGCATATACGGTCCTGGGCTACTTATTCGGTTTCTCTCCAGGTGTAACCCTTTAACAATAGCTCCCTCTCACATTATCTTCAGGTATTTTTAGGTGTACCTCTCTTTCTTTTGGGCGCCTGGCTAGTGCAGTGGTAGAGCACTCGCTTTTAATTTCAAAGATATGAGGTTCAACTCCCACAACGGTCATGCTCTCTAGTTGACTAGCATGGGTACCTGGCATACAACTAGGGAAGTAAAGGGCAGTAGGAAAGGAACTGGCCACTCTACCTCATACAAGTTGTGGCTAAGTATACTGACATCTCTAACAACATCATTCCCCTACAGTAGCGTAACTACTATAGAACAAACCTTTACCTTTACCTCTTTCTATTCCCTTGAGGATTCCAGGTGTGAGCCTGTCTGGCTGTATTGGATGGTGCTTTCCCTAGCATGTGTCGTATCCAGCTCCCTTTCCTTCTCTTAATTTGTTGTTCCACTGACTGACGTTGGCTCCTTTCCCACAGGTCTTCATTCCTCATTATGTCCTGCCACTTTATGTCTGCTATCCTTCATAGACATCTGTTAATGAAGGACTCTAGTCTTTGTTCTCGCTTTGTTTCGGCTCCATATACAGCACCAACTTGACACTGGCTTCAACAAATAATTCTCACCTAACCAATTTGTTGAACTTTGGCCTTACAAGTGTCAGTACGACCAAGCGTTCAAATGAAGACTCCATGTTTACATAACAAAGTCTCCTGAATGAGGGCATACTTAGTTGGGCTAGTCAGGTACACTAGATTAAGCCTGGAAGCTTCATTACTCCATGGAAATGATCAGCACATCTGTGGACCTGACACCTAGATATATTTGGAATGTTGCTGCAGGTCCCGTAGCAAACCATGGGGATGGTATAAAAACAGAATGTGAGGTGTTTCAGTTCTATATAGTAGAGGCTGCTAACAACTTGTGGCAGAAATAAAATTAACGTTTCCAGTCAGTTATTGTAAAATAAAATCAAGTCTAAATGTGTGCTTTTAAAACTGATTTTATGCCAATAAAACGTGACTTGATAAAATTATTGCTTTATATAGCCAATTTTTGGGTTAAAAACTAGTCAGTGCATGCACATCTTGTCTGCGCATGTGACACTGGGGCCTGAAACCCGAGTAAATAATAGTTACACTGTAACCTGCCAGGCATGTTGTAAGAGGCAACTAAAAGAGTTTGACATAGGGCTGGCTACCACATCTTGTAGAACTATAACAAATTTTAAAAAAAGAAAATATTTTTAAAAAACACCGCATTGTAGAAGCAATCAACTAATCAATTAAACAAGCACAACTTAAAATTGAAGGATTATGAACTGTACCCAAATGTGTGAGGTTGGTGCAGGTATGTCAAATGGGAATCTTATAAGCTTCCATGCAGATTTCAATACAATTCTCCATTCTTTGCATTAAAAAACAAAAACTAACAAGCCTGTTAAGCTTTCTTGTTCTGATAAAGATCATGCTCTTTATGCAAAACTCCTACTTGGCTCAACAAATAATCCATATGATAAAATTTTTAGAATATCACATTACTACGGGCAATATAAGCTTTACTGTGTAAAATAATGTGGTATGTAGAGCAGTGGGGCAGAGTTGTTCCGATTTCAGGCCCCAGTATCACAAGTTGTGCATGTGAAACACTGACTAGTTTTAAATTAAAATCATTGACTATTGTTGTCAGTGTTCATCAAATCACACTGATTCAAATCACACTGTAATGACATCTTGACATGCTACAATCAGTTTTAGAAACACATATTTAGTGATTTCACTCAAATCACATTGTATTGGCATCTTGACACACTAAAATCAGTTTTAGAAACACATATTTAGTGATTTCACTCAAATCACATTGTATTGGCATCTTGGTACTCTAAAATCGGTTTTAGAAACACAAATTTAGTAATTTCACTTAAATCACTTTGTAATGGCATCTTGATACTCTAAAATCAGTTTTAGAAATGCATATTTGGACATTTGCTACTACAGCTACAGTAGTCACATTATGAACAGTGACCAGAGATATCCTTTGCAAACAAATTTACAGAACTATTTATGTAACTAAGCAAAACCAAACTAACAACAAAATCCTTTGCTAAACCACATTTAAAGATGCGATATTCGACTATGCTGTTAAGAAAATAAAAATGGGCCTGATTTACACATGCTTGACAATAGATGGACATGAAAATTGATGTTCTGGTGGTCTTGCAACTATAAATGCCCACTTGTCACCTAAAGATGGTATGAAGAGATGAACTGAATGAAGCCCTTGATTAAAATTGGTATTCCAATATCATCATCTGGTTGATCAGTCCTAAGACCTGCATGAGCTGACAGAAGTCAGCAATTCATAGCTGGCTGCTTGCATCAGGGTCAATGAACCATAGCTGGTTGCTTGCATCAGGGTCAGTGAACCATAGCTGGTTGCTTGCATCAGGGTCAATGAACCATAGCTGGTTGCTTGCATCAGGGTCAGTGAACCATAGCTGGCCTTGACCCTTCCCTTCCATTTGGGGGCTCTGGAAACAGGTTGCACTCATCACTAGTGTAGTCTGGTCCAAGGGATAGGGATCGCTGTGGGAAGGCAAGCCCAGTACTAAATAAAACCCAGCTGAAATCGGATGTGTCGGGCCGAAAGGCCACGCTGTAAACTACGACACAATGTCCTTTTCAGGACAAAAGCTGAAGAAGTTCTAAGGCTGGTTATAATTTTTTCTGAATATGTCTCTCTATTTGACCCTGTCATCTGCAGCTCTCTTCATTTCATCATAGGTTCATGCTTTAATTTCTCTGCATGCTTTAGATGTAAAAGTGAGTCTTGGTCGTCCCCTTCCTCTTTTCACCTAGATCATTCGCTCTAGTATCTTCTGTAGTAGAATTTTATGTATTACATTGTGTCCCAGCCAACTCAATCTTCAGTTTTGTATCATTTTTCAATATTTGTGCGCCTACCTCAATGAGAACATCGTCATTAAATCTTTCTGTCCAACTCACTCAATTCATTCTACGGTAGCACCACATTTCAAATGCTTACAAGCTTTTTTCATTCTTCTTTGCTACAGTTCATATTTCAGCCCCATACGGTGTAATTGGCCATACCTGAGTATTGATTATTCTTTTCCTCAGTTCTATTCTGATATTCTTTGAGGTGAGTAAAGTCTTTTTGTATTCTGAAGGTTTGTTTTTTGGGCAATGCAATCCTTGTCTTAATTTCTGTCTCATTGTGGACATTTTCTGTGATGCATTGTCTTAAATATGTAAACTTCTGTACTTGTTTGTTTTGCCACTGATTATATTCATTTTCCTATGTTACTTTGGTATGGCTTGGCTTCGTTCGTTCTCTATCTCCTGCTACCAAACCTTGAAAGGGCTTAAGTAGCAGAATGTAGTTCAGAGAATGGAATGCCTTGTGTCATAGTTTACAGCTTGACTGCGATATTTGCACCTTTCGGTCCAACACATCTGACTTCAGCAACCATTTTGAGTACCGGGTTAGCATTCCCTCTTCGATCCCTTCTCCTTAGCCAGTCTGCCCTGTTGCAGCCTGTTATCCAGGATTACCGCGTGGAGGTGTAGAAGGGTCTTGGCAGCTCTGGTTCGCTGGCCCTGATGCTAGCAGTCAGCTATGGGTAGCTGACCACTGCAGCTCATGCGCTGCTCAGCATCTTGATCCCTTACTTGGGTATTAACAGTATTTGTTTTCAATGTAGTTATTTTCATGCCAAATTCTAGTGTTTGAGTCTATTTAGATGGACTCCCCCCCCCCCCCCCCTCCCAACATAGCGGAGCAATAAGCAGCTCGAGACTAGCCCGCTAAGCAGGAAATCCTCCTCCCGGCTACATTCAGCTCATGTCAGAGATGGGACCTGCATCCGTCCCTGTAGAAGTACAGGTCGACTAAGACTAAGATCATTGACTTTGACACCCCTATTACAACTCCCAACAACTTTTTCCATCATCATCATCTCAGAATATGAGCTAAAGAAACTCGGTGAAAGCAAGAAACCCTATAATGCCAACTGTGAGAGAACCTGTTCATTGCTTCGCAAGATTCACAATAAATTCAGAAAGTGTGAGTTTAGAGAAGAGACCCTTACTGTATATTTGCAATGCAAACTTAAATGTGACACTCTTTCATATAAACTGGCTGTAACCAATAACATGCTAACCACTGCCAAGAGTGCCACAAGCAGTGACAATAAGCAACATGTATCAGCAGGACCAGACATAGAAGAAAAGTGGTGTGACAATTCCAGAAAGTATATTTGCCATTGTCTTATGAACAAACAAATATTTTGATACAATACACTCTATTAATCAATTTGCAAATATATTAAACTGATTATTTATCCAGCATAGATCCTGAAATGGACTTGTTTGCTGATGATAAGGTCACATATTACCAAAACGGAGAAGACCTACAACACCACCTAACCTCTCTCTATTTCATTTGAAACAGATATAACATGAAGATTAACACAGAAAAGACCAAGGTTATGACTTGCAGAGAAGTTTCCACAGTGGGGACAAAAGTGTCAAGCAAGCAAGGGAGTTCAAATACCTAGGTAGTATGTTCACAGAATGAACAGAGAGATTGCACATAGAATTCAGACGGTGAACAGTGACCACTATCAAAATGCATTTATTTTGATACAGCCTAGAGTGGTTCTTTCAACCAAGAGAAGGCTGATAAATGCACTGTTCAGCCATACATTGTGTTACCAATGTCATTCTGGGTCCTTACTAGAAGTGCATAAGAGAAAGATCCAGAGTTGTTAGATGCGCTGTGTGAGAAGTGCAGCCAGAAAGACAATCCGTGACCGAACCCGCAACCTCATGTTGAGGCAGATGGTGTGGACAAATTCAGTTAGTGCCTGCATTGACACCCTAACAAACATCAAGACGTTTGGTCATTTAGTCAGAATACATTATAACCAATCTGCAGCGAGAGCATATCATATGCAGGTACCAGGTCCATATGCAAGGGGCTGAAATTCTCAGAGAGTTCCACTAAACAACAGCATTGCACAAGCATCCCACCTGGAGATAACAAGAAATCAATGCATCCCACCTCTCTGCGACACCTCATGGCAAGGACAGTAGTACAAAAGAAGTTTACCTAAACAACAGCAATCTTGACTACTTCTTGCAAGTTGCCCACTTTTTTACATTGATTAGATTTCTTACTGTAAATTACAGGCTGTATTTAAAATGTGTAAGGGCAGTGCTCAACTGAAATTGACAAATATGCTCTAATAGGAGGATACACATCCTTAAATTTAACCTCTGCCAATTTAGAATTATCACAAGTTAGGAATTTTACTTCAGAAATTGTGATACACGAGATAATCTTGTGAAAGAAAGGAAATGGTGATCTGAGAGCTGAAGGTATGCATTGAGTGGGAGAACCATGTGGTAGCCCACCTGACTAATGATTAGTTCAATGGGAATGTGCCAACAGGTGAATATACGCAGATTCTCTGAGTGCAGGTGTACCTAGAGACTTGACTCGAACAGCAGCAAGAAAGATTTTTAACATTTTCTGTACAAACTTTTCGAGAATTTGGAGGAGAGTTGTTTGTCACACAAGGGTGCAATGATTTGAAAGAAGGTGAAATATCAGAAATAGTAAATAAGGTTTGCGGGATGCACAAACATAAGTTTAATATAAACAGGGAGAAATGTTTATAAGTAGGACAGTTGATGAGGTGAGTGATGGCAATGATAGACAAAACATTGACAATGAGAACATTGACAAGTACAAAATGTGAGAACATAGGTTTGTGGCAGGGGAGGAGAGAACCAGAAAGAAATGTATTAAGGAAAAAAAAAGATAATTATATCTTTCTGACATGTGTATCAAGCTGTTTATGTGCATTGCCTTTCCTCAACACATTCTAATAAAACTTATCAGTTGCCTATGTAATTCTGAACATGCTACTCTCAAAAATTCAAACAGCTTATAGAAGAAGAAGAAAAAACATCATTATATATTAAACAATAAATCTCCTAGAAGAGATAGTGGAAAACATTTTGTAGCAAGACATCACAGAATGGCAGTCTAGTGGTATCAGCATTACCAAAGGCTGAGGTGCAGACGCTATACTACTGGGTTGGGTAAATGTCAACAGGTAAAAACTTAACTTGACGTCTTTATACTGGTTTAGAAGACTGCAGAGTCTGTACACAATCAGTTTCATTTCCATTTCCTTGAACTAAGAACTATGAATTTGTAGCTGTGCCCTGTTGTTCTTGTATGTGATTGTATTTTGAAAAACTTGTTATAGTCTAATTTATCCTTTCCGTTGATTATCTTATAAACCTGTATTAAGTCATCTCAAATTGTTCTTTGTTCACTAGACACTGTAGGCCGGTTTTAAACCAGCGAACCAAAGCTGCCAAGACCCTTCTACACCTCCACGCGGTGATCCTGGATAACAGGCTGCAGCAGGGCAGACTGGATAAGGAGAAGGGATCGAAGAGGGAATGCTAACCAAAAAATGCTTGCTGAAGTCAGATGTGTTGGACCGAAAGGTGCAAATCTCGCAGTCAAGCTGTAAACTACGACACAACGCATTCCGTTCTCTGGACTACATTCTGCTTCGTAAGCCCTTTCAGGGATTGGTAACGGGAGATTGAGAACGAACGAAGCCAACCCACTATTGTTCTCGCCCATTCTGTAATTATGTTCTATATTGGATCTACCCATGTGGATGACTACTGTACATTTATTTACATTAAACTCCATTTGCCAGGTCGCAGACATTTCCCAAATTTGATCTCAATTTGACCTCAATATATCCATTTCTGTTTTAGATGAGACACTACTGCATAGTTTTGTGTCATCTGCGAATTTTGCAATCATAGATCTAATATCATTGTCCAAATCATTTATATATATCAAGAACAAAATTAGTCCAAAAACTGAGCCCAGTGGCACTCCACTTTTTATTTCACACCAATCTATTCATTTATGCCCACTTTCTGCCTTCTTTCCGTTAACCAATTTTCAATCCATTTTACAACTTCACCACCTATTCCATGTCATTTTAACTTTAGAAATAATCTTTGATGAGGTACTCTATCGAAGGCCTTAGCAAAATAAAGATAAATAACATCCACTGGCTCCCCTCCAACTATCATTTTAGTAACCTTTTTAGGTCTAATTTTGCTGCTTTATTCACTTTCTGAGCTATGCTTTGCTTGTCCAAATATTTTAAATATGTTTCTTTTGATTTACTTGCCTCTAGATATTTTTTCTGTGCTTTCTTTATTCTTTTTCTTCTGCATTCATTCTTAATCTCCCACTACCAAGCCCTGAACAGAGCTTTGCAAGTAGCAGGATTTAGTCCGGAAAACAGAATGCATTGTGTCGCAGATTGACTATGATATTTGCACCTTTCGGTCCGATACATCCATCTTCAGCAGCAAGCATTTTTTCAGTACCGAATTAGCCTTCCCTCTTCAATCCCTTCTCCTTAGTCAGCCTGCTCTGTTGCAGCCTGTTATCCAGGATCACCGCCTGGAGATGTAGAAGGGTCTTAGCAGATCAGATTCGCTGGCCCTCATGCTAGCAGTCAGCTACGGTTTGCTGACCACTGCAGCTCATGCACTGCTCAGCATTTTAATCCCTTTCCATGCTTTATTTTTCCTCTTCTACATTTAACTACAAATCAAGTTATCCACTATTTACCCTTGGGGTTTATCTTCCTACATGAAACACACTCCTCTTTCGGCTTTTCTATAACTATTTTGAAACTCTTGTTCAACATCTGTTCCACCGACAATGTCTTTTCAGATTATGTGGCTCGCTGCTTCTTTCCCCTTCTTAACATCTGTCTTAGAGTAGTTGTATGTTTGAGTATGTATGTTTTCTTCCTTCTTTGCTATAAGATCGCAACGGATGATCTGATGGTCACTTGAGCCAAACAGTTCCCCAACGTTAACGTTTTCAATCATATTTTCCTCTGCAGTAAACTTGGATACACCAGAGCTGTACCTTCACCAGGCCTAGTTAAGTCACAAGAAGGAAACCGCCCACAAACTTACTACCAATTGTCAAATATGAGTCCGAAAGACAAACCAAGGAAGACATGAAACGGCACCTTCTATGGGTCGACCAGATGAATTTGCAGAACAAAAAAGATAGCCTTAGGCTATCTGACATGAGACACTGATTTGTTGATTGAATATCAGCATTCCAGTATTCAAATTTCAGCATTATGACACTAAATCATAGCACAGTAAAATCTGAGACCATAAAGCAACTGTTCACAAGCTACTTGCAACTAGCACAAATGAACTGTGTTATGTACACCTATAGGTCAGGCAAATCACAAAGGTTAGAATACACATCTGTGAACAATCCCATTTAGTTCAAATAAAAATCAAAATAAACCATGCAAACTGATACACAAAATCAGTTAAGACTAGATTTGAAGAATACAAAGATGTGGCCACAATGGATAGTGTGTCCATTAAGCTGGCCTTTGAGTGGTGAAGGTTTGTCACACACAAACTGAAACGGGTCAGGGTGAGGAAAGTGAGATGTAATTAATATTTTCCATAAATATTGATGAAAAATTCAATTGTGGATCTGAGGCCCAGAGGCCAATTTGTAGATCTGAGGCCAATTTGTAGATCTGAGATCCATTATTGGGGAGGAAAGAACATACCCACTGCACCCTAAAATGCATGTAACAAAATATGACTCCAGTTCTGCATGGAACTGGCAACTCCATCACATAAAATCACCCTGTGTTGCATAAACCACCGCTGCAGAGACAGATAAATGCTTTGGTGCAGGCTTCCTACTAGAAGACCACATGCATTAGTCGCTCCATGATCTAATGGGAGGGACACAAATGAAGAAACATAATGAATGATGTATGCAAATATTTGGGTGAAAGGTGGCTGGAGATGATGCGTGAGGAGGCACAGCTAAAGCAAAGTCTGGGTTTTAGTTGAAGCTTTGAGACTATAGGTGGCACATAGCATGAGATTATATGTGAAACATAGACAGACTATAGGTGGCACATAGCATGAGATTATATGTGAAACATAGACTGAGACTATAGGTGGCACATAGAATGAGATTAAATGTGAAGCATAGACTGAGACTATAGGTGGCACATAGCATGAGATTATATGTGAAACATAGACTGAGACTATAGGTGGCACATAGCATGAGATTATATGTGAAACATAGACTGAGACTATAGGTGGCACATAGCATGAGATTATATGTGAAACATAGACTGAGACTATAGGTGACACATAGCATGAGATTATATGTGAAACATAGACTGAGACTATAGGTGACACATAGTATGAGATTAAATGTGAAGCATAGACTGAGACTATAGGTGACACATTGAGACTATATGTGACACATAGCATGAGATTATATGTGACACATAGCATGAGATTATATGTGACGCATAGATTGAGATTACAGGTGACACAAAGTATGAAATTATAGGTAAAACATAGCCTGGAATTATAAGGTATAATACATACGCTGATATCTAAAGTAAAAAATAAGATGAGATATTTGAGTGAGAAAAAATGGCTAGAAAGGGAAATGTAGGCCAGGAATGTATTGGACATAACATGAAGAATGGGGAACTTTATATCCTGCTGTGAAAAAAAAAGTTAATGAAAGCATAGAATTTACGTAATGAACATAAAGCAAGAAAAAACATTGACTGCAATTATTCAATGTGTCATACCCGGTGTTAGATCCAGAGAATCCCATGAAAGGATCGGTCATCATGGACATAGACATCATGGGAAATCCAAAGTGCACGCGGGGGAAGCCTAGGAAAGGGTGGTGGGTGTGATGGATGTGGTGAAGTCCACCGTATCTACCCCTGCTGTGCTCACCACGTCGCCGTCGGAATGGTCGGCCATAACTGAAAATAGCCAATCATTTGCCATGGAAGTTTGGCCAACAAAGTCTCTTTTCTTATCTACAACACCAATAAATTTACATCAGGATGTCACTGCTATTTTTGACATTCAATATTCATTCTCTTAAAGTAAGCCTTTAAGTTGATTCAGAACATGGACACAAACTACTAGGAAGGATGCAACCATCTAATAAGTCATGCAAAAATGAACCAAAGACTTAAATATCAATCTTCCTTTGAAAATATTCTCCAAGCGACAACAACAGTTGGAAGCACAAGATCAAGAAAAATGAAACTAAGGAAAATATGCACAAATTTACAGAGGCTTTACAAATAAAGATAACATGTTTTCAATATAAGCATTAGAAAGTACAGAAGAAACCTTCCATAACAACAATTATTACATGCTTATTAACAAGTAAAAGTGATGTTATTTAAGCTAACAATATAAGCTTTAGAGAGAACAGATGAAACTTTCTAATATAAAAATTATTACATGCCTAACGAATAAAGCAACTTAAACGATGGTTGGAATTGAAGTGTTAGAGACTTCCATATACTAAGCCTCAGCTTGTGTGTGAGGTGGGGTGGCAAGTTTCCATCCTCGCTGCCTTATCCTTCCTTAACTGTAAGTCAGGTACCAATTTGCGGCTGGATCAACTGAATGGGCCGGTTATGGGAGTTGAAACTATTTTTAATTTAAGAATTTATAACTAGTATAACACAATACTATCTTGGTGGTCTGTCAAACTTGAGTACAGTATCTAAATCACTAGTCTTTCATAACATAAGAAGCACATGTGTTAGCTATCTTTTATTAGCAATGCCATGGGTTGTAAAGTCTTCTAGCCTAATGGAGTTTGGCTTCCATGTAAGTCATCTTTTAAGACATGCTATCCATGTGGTAATGGGCCTATTCTCATTTCTGTCAGACAAACAGCTCTCCTAGAAACCACTCAGTGAATGGATAACGAGACATATTTAGTGACATACAGCCGTGCATTCTCTCTAAAGCATTTCTCCAAAGTGTTTAGCTTTCTCTATGAATAAACGACTGATCCAACCTTTGAAAAATTCATGACTAAATCATACTACAGGAAGATTGGTTGAGAAACTTGATCTATCTATTTAGTGGAACTGAAACAGGAAGATTGGTTGAGAAACTTGATCAATTTAGTGGAACTGAAACAGGAAGATTGGTTGAGAAACTTGATCAATTTAGTGGAACTGAAACAGGAAGATTGGTTGAGAAACTTGATCAATTTAGTGGAACTGAAACAGGAAGATTGGTTGAGAAACTTGATCTATTTAGTGGAACTGAAACAGGAAGATTGGTTGAGAAACTTGATCTATTTAGTGGAACTGAAACAGGAAGATTGGTTGAGAAACTTGATCTATTTAGTGGAACTGAAACAGGAAGATTGGTTGACAAACTTGATCTATTTAGTGGAACTGAAACAGGCAGATTGGTTGAGAAACTTGATCTATTTAGTGGAACTGAAACAGGAAGATTGGTTGAGAAACTTGATCTATTTAGTGGAACTGAAACAGGAAGATTGGTTGAGAAACTTGATCTATTCAGTGAAACAAACAGGAACACCCAGCTACAACAATCATGAATGTCCACTGAGATCGTATCATATCACTTGTCCATCAAGAGTTGATTTCTACAAAATAATTATCCTGGCACTATTCCTTATGAGCAGACACAGTGGCTCAGAAATGTTCAATTACAAGAGTGCAGCATATAATAACATCAATAGCTACTATCACTGGTAACTAAGCAGGTACAAAGAAGTCCTAGCTCTGATATGTGTCATGAAATTACAAAATCCTTGATTTTACACAAGATGTAGTATCATTCAAATGAGATCTCATTGTTCAGTTGTGCAAAATAGCATGATTACAATATTCTACTGCAGCCAATTAATCGAATACTTCTGTCTACAACAGCAATGGAAATAATATAAACTGATCACTGTATGCTGGAGAGTGAGGAAAGAATGTAGAAATAGGACATACTTTCTTAAACTTAAATTCTTTACACTGGTTTAGAAGACTCTGCAGAGTCTGCATACAACCAGTTTCTTCCACTCAATTTAATTTGAAAGAAGTCTGACAATATTATCAGACAAGCGTTAGACTGGACCCCACAGGAGAAGAGACAGGTGGGGAAGCCATTCACTGTGGAAAGAAGAGGTCAGCTGAAATCTTATGCGCAGAGCTGAATAAACAGCGCAAATTAAGAATCAGCTCAGTGGAAAGCATTTGTTCAAGTGATTTGCTCCAAGTGGAAATGGAGGGATTAACTCAAGTAAGTTTGAACTGCCATGTCCAACTAATAGATGCAGCAGAAATTAAATTTAATAAATTATATTCGATGTCAAGATGTCTTTTCTTCACAAAAACTGGAACAAAGTAACAACTGATGTCTCTTTAGTTTCAATCTCACAAACAATGATTTGACAGTTAACCCTGACATAGCCTCTTCACAAAAACTATAACAAAGTAACAACTGATGTCTCTTTAGTTTCAATCTCACAAACAATGATTTGATAGTTAACCCTGACATAGTCTCTTCACAAAAACTGGAACAAAGTAACAACTGATGTCTCTTTAGTTTCAATCTCACAAACAATGATTTGACAGTTAACCCTGACATAACCTCTTCACAAAAACTGGAACAAAGTAACAACTGATGTCTCTTTAGCTTCAATCTCACAAACAATGATTTGACAGTTAACCCTGACATAACCTTTTCACAAAGTCAACCCTTATTATTGTTCAAACAAAGAAACATTCAAGTATGTTTTATTTCTAAACTGAACTGCTTAGACTCACAGATCAACAATAATTTCATAAGCTGCCTACACAACAAAGACAATATAACCAGCAATGATAAGCAAGTGGGACACCTTCACACAAATACAAAACAACTTATCTAATGACATTGGTATAAGAAAAAGCTAGCTGAATAGAAATTCATATTATTCTTGTCACTCATTATAATTTCCACCGTACTAATCATATAATAAAACCATAATTCTTATTCCTATCCTACTGCTCATATAGTAAGACTATCATTCTAATTTATACCTTCATCATCATCAGGTGTCCTGGTTTATCTATCACATGTGTCGTTTACCAACTCAGTTGTCACCCATGCCATTCTCTCAGGCTGTCCAACCTCTTCTGTCTCAGCCTTCCTCTGTCTGTCGTTTCTGATATCTTTCCTGTTGACACAACGTGCTCCAAGCAGCCTCTAATAACATGCCCGAAAAAGTATGACTGCCTTATTCTAATCCTTGCAATAAGTTGTGTTTGTGCCTATTCGAGTATTGTACCATTAGTCTTCTTTATAGTCCATGGGATCTGCAGCACTTTTCTGTAAAACCACATCTATATTGCTTCAAAAGATTTATGAGCTTACTTGCTGATTGTCCATGATTCACTGGGATATATCAGTACTGGTTCCCTGTAGCATCCAAGGACTCTCTTTTTAAGTTCCAGCGACAAGGTTTTGTTGCACAATAATCCTTTCATGGTCTGGAAGACCAATTTTGCTTGGGCTATTCTGCATTTTATTTCATAATTGCATCTTCCATCTGATGTTATCTATGTGTCCAGGTATTTAAATGTGTTAACTTGTCTCAATTTGGTCCTCTTCGTTTTGACGCAGTATTTTGGAGAGCCCGGTTTCTTAGTCACTACCATCATCTCAGATTTCCTTTTATTTAAACAGGCCTTTGTTTTCACTAATTTCCACCCTACTAATCACAAAACAAGGCTATCATTCTAATTTATATCCTACCGATCATATAATAAAACTATTACTATAATTTCTATCCTACTGCTCACACAGTAAGACTATCATTCTAATTTCTACCCAACTGATCATATAATAGGACTATCATTTTAATTTTGTTATTGTATTGGACAGTACTCCCACAACTTCAATTCACATTTGTATGTACACTTACATATATCAAAGTTCAAACTCTGCCATATTTTCTCCACAAAGTCAATTATACATGAAAGTAATAGCAACACAAAATTCCCACCTGGCCTACAGACCTTGTCAGCTACAGCTATGTTGGGTTACATATTAAATGAAGGCAAAGCTAAGTTTGAAAGGTTGTAGTATGCAATGGTCTGTGACTGTCTCTCCTGCTAATATTAAATGAAGGCAAAGCTAAGTTTAAAAGGTTGTAGTATGCAATGGTCTGTGACTGTCTCTCCTGCTAAAATTTAGAAACGAGTCCTTTGATTAGTTTTAAAATCTGAGATTTGCATAGATTTGTATGTTGTAACCCAGTAACCTACATCGTCAGAATTTATGGCAGGGATGTCCAAATTAAACTGAAGGCAACAAATGATTTTATTAGTCAGATGAAGGTACTCACTCAACAACAACAAAAAACAACTGGAATTTGATTGGTAATATAAAAATATCAAATGTCTGTGCAATCAGGTACACATAATTTTCCTCTTCAGCAGCTAAAATTCCATCTCAAAAGAAATATTTTCTGTCTCCGTTTATTCTGTCAAATGTATTGCATTCCAAAACACATTGTAGGTCACAAAACACAGCTCTGAAAGCCACCAATTGGATGGATAGAGTTTAAGTAATCAGAACCAATCCCTTCCTAACTAGCACAGTCATATTTATTTACGCTGCATACTGAACTCAGAGACTTCCCCTGAGAATCCATTTCTGTGGTCTCCATTATCCTTTGCCTCTTTAACGCACTTTTTATACGGAGTTTCAGACAAATCTGCTGAATTTCCGTCCAATCAAATAAACACTAGACATCTGCATCACTATTTCTTGTATACCTCAATTGAGACCATGTGTCCATTGTTTTTAAATGGATTTGTTCTATCAAAATAATTGTTAGCTGTTTTTGGTTAACATTAGATTTTTAACACAAATCATCGCTAGCAAAGATTTTCAGCCAAACAAGCATCAGCACTTATTCATTCAAGGATTGGTATTAGAAAATGATGATTTATCGAGTGGTGATAGTTCTCATAGTTCATTTTTTTTAAAGTTATAGTAGTTTTGTCAGATTTTGAGGCCATGTGGGCGTCTCCGCTGACTAGGTCTAGTCCCAGGCATAGTAGAGAAGCTACTAGAGGAACAAATAATGTTCTAATAACAAGTAGAAGATTGAGAAAGATCTGAACTTAGACATGTAAGATCAAGTACACTTGATAATTTCATCAAGTAATATATATAGTTTTATTTTTTTAATATGAAATGTATTTGATTTTGTTCTAATTGTGACAACCGATTTCAAAATGCGGGCAGAATGTTTATTTATAACAAGACATACATAAACTTTCCAAACTTCTGTGAAAATAGTTATACTCTACAATGACCCTGAATTTATAAGTTTTTGTGTTGCTGCAGGATTTAAATATTATTGTGTTCAATATTTTTTGTTCTGTTTTGTAAATTTACATCTGTTCTATTCCAATCTTTAAATATCTTTCTATGTTTAATTGTGATCATATAATAGGCTTTTCGTTTCTGCATATTTTGACATTTAACACTATAATTAATCTTTATAAATAAATATTATCATGTAACATGTCCTTTGTAGAATGTCGCTCCCATTACAGTCTGTCTGAAAGAAACTCGTTCCCTTGCCAAAACTCCAGCCTCTGCCACAGCCATACTCAGGCATTCTTGGATATCTTGGTACCATCGTCTTCTTGGTCTACCCCTTCCTCTTTTTACTGGCACCATATCTTCCATCACCGTTCTCTCGAGACCGTTGTGTCTCTAGATGTGAGCAAAGTATTTGCATTTTCTGGTCATAATGGAATTGATAAACCAGTTCTCCTCTATGCTTAACTCTTGCCGAATGTCTACATTTTTTTTTCTCTATCCAAGGTATTCTGCGGATCTTTCTGTAACATTTTGACTCGAAGGATTCGATTCTTTGTCTGGAAGTTTTGGTAATCGTCCATGATTCGCAGCCATAAGCTGCCACAGGAAAAACACAGGCTCTTAAGACTTTTACTTTTATCATTTTGTTGGTGCTCTGCCATAATTTCTTCAGGCTGTTCAGTCTCTGCATTGCCATGACTAGTCTTCTGATTTCTTTCGAGCAGTCGCCATTTTTGTAAATTCTGGAGCCCAGATATTCAAATGTGTGACCTGATCTATTTCCTCACCAACCACTGTAAATTTATGCTGACACTGTGTTTTATCAGTGGTCATTATCTTTGTTTTATTTATGTTTATAAACAGGTTTTGATCTTTACTATGTCCATTTACGGCTGAAATTAGCTGCTCTAGCCCTTCTGTACTTCTTGATAGTATCATTGTGTGATCTGCGTATCGTAACTCTGGAATCTCGTATCCCCCAATCGTAAATGGGTCAAAACTTTCAATGTTCTCATCTTCGCGAACATTTCTCATTATACATTCTGCATATATGTTGTACAGATAAGGTGAGAGGATACATCCCTATCGTACTCCCTTTTGTACTGCAAACCAATCTGATGTTTGCCCAGATACTCAGACAGCGGCTTGTTGGTCTTGGTATAATGTTTCAATGAGATGGACATTATGCAAAGGAAACCCCATTTCCTTCATGATTCTCCACAGATTTTGATGTTTTACCGTATCGAAAGCCTTGGTGTAATCAATGAAACATGTGTACAGGTCTACATTAAACTCTCTACATTTTTCGTAGATATTCCTTAAATTGAATATGTGGACCCTGGTCTCTCTTCTGGACTACATGAATTTCAGATTCAAACCTTTTCTCTATCTTTCTTAATGGGATTCACAAGAGTATCTTGCTAGCGTGGCTGATCAGCGCGATAGTTCGGTAGTTTGTGCACAGCTTCAGGTTGCCTTTTTTGGCGAGGGGGAATATAAATTTATTTCTTCAATGCTTCTGGCCACTCTGCGCTGTGCCAGCTTGTGATAGACTCGAGCACATGCCTCCCATCCCGCTTGCATTAGCTCTGCTGGGATATTATCACATCCTGGGGACTTTCCCTTTTTCAGGCTTTTGATTGCCGAGCGTACTTCTTCCAATGTTGGTTCAGGTTCTTTCTTATCCTTTGTAGGATTGTAACTGAGCACTTTGGGCTATCTCCATACATGGTTTCGCAATACTCTCTTCATCTATTCAGTATGTCTTAGGTTTCTGTTAATGTGTTATCCTCTTTGTCATTGATGACATTTGGAACCGGACGGAATTTCCTTGTCAGTGTTCTTATTGCCTTAAAGGCATCTCTCTCTCTCTGCCTTGTTGCTGCAGGTTTTCTATATCCTTACACGTTTCCACTAAGTATCTTCTTTTATCTTTTCTTATTTCTCTTCTAACTTTTCTTGCTTAAATAAATATACTAATCTAAAATCAGTAACAGCGGCCAAGTATAAAAGTAACTTCTTAAAATGAGCTCGTAAAAATGTGGTTTTTGCGAGTGTATACTAAGAGTTAAACACATCTCTGGCATAAATGTGTGAATTTTTGTATACTTTAATTTTGTTCCTTCTTTACTTCATGATTGACATTATTTTTAACAGTCTTACCATAGTTCAGACCAGCTATTTTGAAGTAATCCTCATGGACCCCAGAGGAGTAAAGAATTGGCCCACTGCAATCTTCCAAGCATGTCATTAAAGC
This sequence comes from Ariolimax columbianus, assembly GCA_036924085.1. Lineage (NCBI taxonomy): Eukaryota > Metazoa > Mollusca > Gastropoda > Stylommatophora > Arionidae > Ariolimax > Ariolimax columbianus. The sequence continues at coordinate 136,990,663 of JAVGWX010000003.1, forward strand.
AACTAAATAAATAAGGCTGTGCATTGAACTAGCTATCTCATCACATAAAACAAAGTGTCACAGATACTGCCATTGAAAAAGGACACAAAGTACTTTAGCGCAGGTTTCTGTAAATTGCACTATGCTTTGTAAGGAGTAAAAATGTGAGAGGAATAGAATTTTGAAGTAAAACATACTTGAGAAAACTTAGTAATCCCCCCTATTGTCAAGCTCAGAAGTCAAAACACAAAGTGCATTCAAAGCAATTGCTAAGGTATGAAGTAAGTCACAAACATGGTCCCTGGTTGAGAAATGAAATAAATAGTTATGTATCTTCTTAACTCAAACTACACTACTGGTAGTTTGATAACAAAGTGATGATATAATCTGACTAGGCCGAGCCACGATGACAGCTCCCTTCAATTAAAATCTAATACACATAATGCGAGTATGTTAATCAATTTGAATATGACTGCCATATTGCAGATTAGTTCCCTCAGGTAGCAACACTAATCAAAATTGTTCATTTTTAATCAAGTTTGTCCATCAGTCACACCACAATCATATTTTAATGTGTGCCACGCTCCCACCCCTGCATTCAACAAGCACTTTAAAAAAACAATCACACACTAAATTATAACATACGCACAGCACATCAATACTCCACTTATAGTTCTACCCCTCCATTCAACAAACAAACAAACAACCTACATACAGACAAACACTTACACACACAAAAAATTGTAGATGCACATAGAGATCAAACATCCATACACTCATCTTCTTTTACTTTTTTTATGTACCACACCATGCCAATTGGTACCACAGCTCTCAATAACTTGATGTTTCTTTGTGCAATTTATCAATTCTATTGCTGACCTTCTTTGATACTATGTTAAACTGCTCTGCTACTCTCTCTTGCAATCCTCTGTGCTTCCCTTAACCCTGCAATTTTGCCTTTTTAGAGCTTGTCTTTTCTCTCTCTGAATGATCTGAGTAAATATATGGCATTGTTTGTGCTTGTCTTAATCAGATCCACACTTTTCATCACAAATTTTATGTTTTACTTTTTAATCATCATAATTTCTCAAAAACTTTGATCATGTTGAATCTAAGGTTGATTCAGCTGATGCCTTTTCATATTTAGTGTCCTCTGGTTCCATTCACAGAGCATAAATACATCTATAAATTATGTGACATTAAAACCTTTACCACATCTTTGGCGGATTCATTCCACCATACCCGCTGTCATTTTTTATTCATGAATGACCAAATTCAGATTCATTCCACCATACCCTGCTTTCATTTTTTATTCATGAATGACCAAATTCAGATTTATTCCACCATACCCTGCTGTCATTTTTTATTCATGAATGACCAAAATCAGAGACAGTAGAAATATACATTTTTTTATGCTGAATACGTCGCATCCATCTACACATGGATTTTAAACTATTTATCTTCTTATTATGCGGATTAGAGCCAGCCATTTTTTTATAGAATGGTGAAGTAAATTGTAAAAATCTTTATGAGGTAAACCTGTTTATTTAGATGTAATAAATATGTTTGAAATGCAAACTAACAGTTGTGTTGATATTATAAACACAGTATTGATACTTTGTTGTGATTCCAATGGATTTATAAAGGAGCGATGTTCCCTGCTCTGTGAGTCCAAATGTTTGCTCTTTGTTTCTATAAATTGTCACCTTCATCTTCTTGTATCTTAGAAACTAACCAACACACAACAAAAACAATAACACCAATAAGTTATTTATTTATTTATGTCTCTACTCACACAAAAATTATATTTATTGACCAACAAACAGAAAGGTTGCAAACAGGCTCTTAAAGTCAACAACCATTGTAAAATATGAAGTTTTGAAAAAATATGAAAAAATGTTGCTGCGTCATAAAGGTATGAGCTCGGAACTCATGTTTTTTGGGTCCAAGCCCTGCTGAAAAAGGAGGTTGGGCATGGGTCAGCTGTTCAACCCTATAAAACCCATATTGCTACAAAAACATCAACCAACACAGGAGACAGGCCTTCAATAGTGTCTATCTTTTAATCAACAGGTAAGACCTACAAATGCTGGACCTGGAATGTGAGTCATATGAAAGATGGGGAAAACAGCTGAAATTGTAAAAGGGAAACATATGCAAGGGGCTGTCATATGTTTTTACCCTGACCATGAAGAAGTAGGATGAGAAAGTTGAAATTTGGCACAGTGCTTATTCCTTCTCAGTATAGGCACCACCTGAATTTATACATTTCTGCCAGTTTTGGGAAAATAAAAATCCGAAGAATTAGGTGGGTGGAAGAATTTCAATATTTAAATGGCTGGCTGTTTGCAGCACAAGCCTTGCTTTATGGGAGGGCATGTTGTCTTGAAGCAAAGGCAGAATTTAAGTGCGCGCTATCCCTCGTTTTCTGGTCACAGTCTTTCTTAGTTTGGTAAGAAGATCTGCATAATATTGCCCATTAACCGTGTTGCCATGAAGCAGGTAATCTTTCAATATGACACCTTTGACTTCCCAAAAAAAACAGTCAGAATTACTTTTCTTGCAGATTTCTGTGCTCTTGGCTTGACATGTGTTGATGAGCTCGGGGTTTTCCACTGCATGCTGGAAATCTATTACAGTTCTGGCCTCTGATTTCTCCATTGTTCTGACAAACCGTTAGAGTAGCAGATCCGGTCAATAAGGTGTGTTGTGCCATACACCATACCAGGTAAACCCGTCGAGGAGGGAAATTCATACTTCTCAAGTCCAGTACAAATTGAATGAGCTACATATGTGCCAAATTTCAACTTTCTCCTTCTACTCCTTCATAGTCAGGGTAAAGACTTATGATAAGCCCCTTGCAACATCAGCATCCTTGGACTCGGCCAAACAACATAAATTACAGCTAACATAGGGGAGGAAGACTAACGTCTGGTCAGGCAAAATATACTGATCAGACATGTTAGTCCGAGTCAGGCAAAACATACTGCCCAAGACCCTCACCTTGGCTTCCTAGTAGCTCTCCCAGGAAACGGGCTTTTTCATGGCAGCCTGGCTAACAAGGTGATGGATTGACGTGTTCCCCCGTAATAGTGAGCAACACATAGATGAAGCCAAGCATAGCACAACCGCCTGGAAGACCCCGATTCACCTTTGCGCTCGGGATGTGATGAAAACATCTGTATCCCTCTACTTAATGTCCTTTTCAGGGCACACAAAAGAGTAACCTACTCATTGTAGACATTCGCATACCAAAACAACAGCTCACGAAGAAGAGAATGCACCACATAGTGAAGAGGAAAATTGAGAAAACAACACAGGATTGGTCTTCTTGAAGAGGACTGACTGATGGCGAAGGTGATCTGAGAATAAAACTATGTAATACTAATACTTTTCATTTATATGAACAAATGTTAACATCATAGATTTAGTCACAGGTGTCATAAGACATTAAATCCCACGTTTTCATACACCTACGTATTTGAAATCCATATTTTTTTTAAAGTACATACTAGAATCACAAGCTAGGAAATGCTTATGTATCAGAATCACATATCACATGCTAGGACTTTTCCAAGATGTTTTCAATGATGCAAAAATAAAGGAAGTAGATTACTACAATCAGATTATTAATGCATGCTAAAGATTATTGAGTGAAAAATGTGACACAGAGCCAGGACGTTCTTCTTCTTCTTCTTCTTCGTACGCAGTCAGACAGTAACCATTATTTTTTCGAAAAAAGCGGTGGTCATCCTGAGGCTCTCGCCACTGCCATAGAGCTTGTCTTGCAGTTCCACTGGTAATGGCCACATCTGCTCTCTCTGATCCTCGTATGTCGGGCAGTTCTGCAGCAGATGTTCAGCGGTCATTTTACCAGTACCGCACGGGCATTCGTCGGTACACCCTATCTTCAATTTGTTGAATAGGTGGTACCTCAGTCTATTGTGGCCAGTGCGAAGTCTGAAGACAACGACCTGCTCTCTTCGGTTCAACTGGTAATAGGCATCGTTTTTGGTGTAACCAGTATGTTCGGTTTCCCATTTGGTCATGTATCTGGCTTTGATAAGCCGTTTTGACTCTTCGTACGTCATACACTGACTAGTCTGAAACCTATTTGGCAAGACAAGCGCCTCGCCCTCGGCATAAAAGGACGTTCAAAACGCACTACTAATTCCCAAAGAAATCCGAAATACAAACCAGTGTATTTGTTTAAAATATAATTTTTTCAAAATGGTACTTTCCAGTATATGCCCATGTGGGTCTAATTTTTATAAGTAAAGAACATGATCAATGTGCTCTACTGAGCATGTCCATAAAATTACTATGTGGGAATGTTGAGGGGTAGCAGAATCATAATTGTCAAACAAAATCGTACGGGAACCACTGAAGGTTTTAACCCAACCTGAACCTTACTGAGTGCCATAGAGAAGATTTAACAATGCAATCAATTGCTTCAGATTTGTTAGCTGCTTACTTTTCCTAATTTATCATCAGATGACAGACACAACAGAAGTTGATCAGTATCATAGTTCATGCATTTAACATTGTATAGAAATATAGATAGCATAGTACTGTCCTACATGCACAATCAACAAGCGAAACATTTTATACAGATCCTTGGTGTTTAATAATTATTACTACTGATAACATAACAATTAATAATTAGAACTACTGACAATCATACTCCACAACAATTATAACTAGCATGTGAAAATAAAGAAAGTATTGCAAATAATGTAAAAACCCTACCAAACCAAAATGAAATGAAATGTGCAGTGATACAATTACTTATATTCAGCCAAATGACACTAAATATTGCAGAACTATGAGGGTGATTTCAAAAGCTTTGCCTCTGAGGAGATAGTTTCATTAATGTGCAAGGTTTACACATGAGTTATACATTTTCTTAAAGCTCGGAATGTCATTTAGATGTGTCATTATTGCCATCTTGGTCCACACACAAATGCAAACGTCCGACAAGTTGTTGTATTCCGTCAAGGAAAAAGCAGACCAGGTACACACAGCTGCTTACACCTCCTCGTCAGAAGCATAACGGTGTACCTTGCAATGTTCCTTCAGCTTTGGGAAAAGGAAGAAATCCCAAGGTGTCAGATCGAGGCTGTATAATGGGTGCGGTAAAATGTCGGCGGATAAAGGCATCATTTTCCTGTTAATATCGCATCACCTTACACATCTTCTGTCTGCACTGTTTCATATCCGGTGGACCAAATCTATACCCAAGCAGGGGATAGATAATGTGATGGACACGCTCAATAGAATTAAAAACAATGTGCCGATATATTTCTGCTTGACACAGTGATTGATACGAATCAGTTTGTCCACGCGAGCTTGGCGCTGTGCATCCATAGATGTAATCGGTCATCCTATGCGAGCCTTGTCATGCAGGTTTGTCATGGTTGGATTGTTGCCTTTTACAGTCTGTGCCCACCTCCTGAAAGTACTGACATCCACAAAGGCATGACCATATACCGCAGCCATTCTTCAATGCATGTCGATGGACACACAACATTTCTTCCCACAACCCACCTTTCCACACATCCTTCAGGACATCAATCACAGCACGTTACTTCCATGCAGGCCACCTTTGTACTGTCTGCTGTGCGCATGCGCCACATTCCAGGTGTCATGCCACTACATGTCCCTATAGTCACTTCATTAGAGATTATGGTTCTGAACACTGTTGTCATAGGTATGGTGCTGGAGGTAAAACACTTTTGAAATTGCCCTCGTGTTTATAAATGTTTTGATATTTAGCAATGCTTGTTAGTTTTATGTTTACATCTAAAGAAAACAGTTTAAAAAAACAAAGCATAAGAATACAAAACAAATGAAATATATATCAGGAGTTACAGTAGTACTTCTTTAGACAAGTACGTCCTGCAACTCTGAAGGCTGAATATCTACTCACCCTGAGCTAGCAAAAGGGTCTTGAGAAAAGAATGACGATGCAAAGCCGTTACCATGGGAGAACCCTGCAAAAAACACACAAATATTTTATCATTTATTTTTGAAACTGCAAAAGCACAAACACACACCAAAACTCAAATAGAATTACTTGATGACCCATTCCTATGAGGCTGTGATACTGCTGCAAGTTCCAACTTCATCTCCAACAACTTTTATCCTGAGCTGTGGAGGTCCAGTGGGAAATAAGCTATCGATCTGATTCACCATGAATGATGTAGCGGAGCAATCATTGCTTGCCAATGATAATTGTGGAAATTCTGCATTCACTGGTTGCGAGGGTGGAGGGCCTGGATACTCACAGTTTGTTCTCTTTTACTCAAATAGGATAGCAAGAAAAACACATCTTTGCAGAGGCACAGGTCAGGTCAGGTCATCCCGTAACCGGTGAGGTCGTTGGGGCACACATGAAGACAACCTCACAACTCAACGCCATCCCTCTCTGTCAGAAGCAGCTGCCTGTGACTCTTCTGGTCGGAGACTGGTCCATTTTTTTATGTTGTCCTCCCATCTCTTTTCGGGCCGGTCTCTTCGTCGTCTGCCATGCACCTTCCCGTGGAGGATTGTGTTTGCAAGATCATTTGATCTCGATATGTGACTGTACCAAGTGAGTTTCCTTCTTTTGACAGTTGCCAAGAGATCTTCGAAAGGTCCTATTGCTGTTGTAATTCTATCTCGTATTTCCTCGTTTGTAACTCGATCTTTGTACGTGACATTTAAAAGTTTTCGGAAACATCTCATCTCCAAGGCCTGTATCCTTCGTTGAAGGTCAGCTGTAACTGTCCATGTCTCACGCGCATAGAGGAATATTGACAGGACCCGTGTACGCATTAATCTGATTTTCGTGCATAGTGCTAAACGTTTATCTTGCCAGATTTTGTTAAGCCGTGCAAGCGCCGCTATTGTCTGTGCTATTCTGGCCAGCACTTCACATTTTGATCCTTCATCACTGACAATCGACCCAAGATATTTAAAACGGTCAACCACTTCGAGTTCCTGGCCGTTAGCTTTTATCTTGCTGTTGAAGCCCGTAGCGTTGTTGGTCATTAATTTTGTCTTTCCAGCGTTTATCTCCATACCATAGTCAAGAGCTGTTTCATCGAGCCTTCTGACCCATTCCTGGAGTTCTGCTTCTGAACCCGCCAATATCATCTGCAAAACGAAGGTTGGTAATCGTTCAGCCCCCTATCTTGACAGTACCAACGTGACCTCCAAGTGCCTCACTCATAATTCCTTCAAGGAATATATTGAAAATAGTTGGAGAGAGTGTACACCCCTGTCTCATTATAATTTATTTTAAATATAATATTCAACCACCTGAGCCATGCTGAAGTCGGATCCACTGGGCCGACAGGCGCAAAATAAAAACCACAGTGCATTGCGCAGCGCCTTGGGGAGTAGAGAAATAAGGCGAATGCAAAAAAAGAAAAACATCTGGGTGGTACCCAGGTTGAGGGAATAAGGTGGCTAAAGAAGGTTGCACATGGGGCTAGAAACTACATCTTGTAGAACCATCACTATTTAAACCACCACTGTAAATGCTAGGACACTGGCTTTCTGTAAAGGGGATAGCTAAAAATTAATGCACGCCGCCATACACTCCAACATGGCTGACTATGTGTGTGTGTGTGTGTGTATATATATTTTTTATATATTGTTATGAGCATGTATTAAGGGCGTAGTCATTAGCGAACATGATATCCAAAATGGTGGCCTCACTCACCTTCGTGAAAGATTTCAGGTGTCTAGGATTGAACAGCTGACCTTGTGTCCTGTACCTGATATGCATGTCAGTAGCAGTGCCATGTACAGCATTAGAGAGCATTGCTCCAAAAACCATGCTAAAGAGTATCGGTGTCGGCACACATCCTTGTTTGTCAAGATTAGTTGACTGGGAACACCACAGACAATTTTCCTCCACTCAGTTCTCACGCCATCATGAAAATGACAGAAAACTGTCAGGACAACCAAACTTCGTAATGATTTACCAAAGACCCTCTCTGTTGATGGGTATCAAAGGCCTTGATCAGTTCGATTAAAACTGTGTACAGGTCACAAAGCTGTTCTTGACATTTCTTCTGGAGTTGACGTACTGTATGTATCATGTGAAGCGTCCCACGACCAGCTAAAAAATCACACTGACCATCTGCTCAGCCAGAAGTTTGCCAACTTTTAACAGGAGATTACCGTGGTTTTGACAGAAGTGACGATTTACTTTAGTTTGTACAAGTGGACAAATAAGACATCTTTCAGGTCATGAGATATCTAACTGTCATCCCAAATTGAATGGAATAGGTTTGTCAAATGCTGTAGCAGGATGGGACCTTCTGGTTTGTAAACTTTCGTAGAAAGAGTATTTGACCTATGGGCCTTGCGGCTAGACATCAATCCTTGGTCATGATTTGAGGCATTCAAACTATGGTTTGGAGAAAGGCTTAGAGAAGACACATGAATTTCATTAATTTTTAAATAGCTAATAGCTCTATCTTGTTGCAGTTGTCAACAATATTTTGTATTCTTCTTCACAAACAAAAAACATGTCAATGTATTCATGATAATAGACCATGCCTTCTACTAATACAAAATTTAATTCACACACAAACTGTACAAATAAAGAAGTGCTCTCAAATTGTGCTCCCATGTGGATCACATGACTTCTTACAAACAATACACAACTACTACTGGCCCCGTCTTCACATGGCGTAAAAGAAGACTTTGTATAGTTGTGCATGAGGCTGGTGACCTCATCACAATAACCACCACAGAAACCATCAGAACAAGAGCACATTAATGCATTGGTACAGGCTTCCGGAAAGAAAAGGCAACCACAGTGGTGAGATCATGCTCTCATAGAAGTGAAACATAGAGGATGATAATGGAAAAAATAGAAGATTTGTCACGGTTTTTTTTCTCAATAATGACATATCTCTTGAAAGATGCCTCGTGGGCATAACTCTCAGACAACAGCGGCAGAGCAAACTACACAATTGCGACATCCGGAGAATGTCACACATCAAGAATGTCCTACAGTATGTCAACCATTCGAAACTGGTCATATATCCAGAAGACAAGATGAACGATGGAGTACGATAACCACCATGGGGTACCCATGCGACAAAAAGAGACCTCGGGAACATCCGCCAACTCGCTTGGCGGGATTCACTAGAAAAATACAACATTCATGACCCCACAGACAGACTACTATCACACTGGACGACGTGCGCCATTAACAGAAACAACTGGATCCTAAGTTCCACCCCTTGACGAAGAATGGGTTGAACTAGGAACTAAGTGTCATATCATTGATTGGTTCACCTTTCTGCTCCAAGTGGAGCATAGGAACACTACTTCGTCTGTCCCCTTTAAAGGAAGCATGTAGCCTAGCATTTGCAGTGGTGGTTTTATTTGAAGTTACTAGCCGTATATACAATGCTCTTTAGTCATCATTTATAACATGCTTGGGAGATTAGAGTGGTCTTATTCATTTGAACCTAGCCACCACTCAGGTGAGGTGTAAAAGTTTGGAAATAAGGTACCTACCACCAAAGAAACTAGCAAATGGATCATCTGTGCCGAAAAAATCTCTGAATATTTCTTCTGGACTCCTGAAATGGAAATGGAAGTCCCCAAATGCAGATGGACCAAAATTGAAGTCCTCATCTCCGTTATGACCTCCACCAAGAATACCATCTTTGCCATAGAGATCATAAACTTCACGCTTTTTTTCTGAAAATTATAGAAAATAACAATTAGGCTTCCATGAAATATTGAAAATTGTAATTGGTTACATCACAGAATCCCATAATTTAGAAGTAGACATAATAGGAAAAGTTTGTAATCAAACAAATGCAATGCATTCAATGTGAAATACTGTGTTAACAATAAATATAGTAAACATCTCTCTATAAATTGTTAGGATATATTTATTAAGAACAACAACAGCTTGAAAAAATATGATCACATTTCTTAACATATAATTTGTAATGTTATGTGTCGATACTCCTTAATGTTGGGATCAAGCAGCACAGGAGCTGCAGCTGTCAGCGATGCATAACTGACTGCTAGCACAGGGTCAGCGAACCAGAGCTGCCATGACCCTTCTACACCTCCATGTGGTGATCCTGGATAACAGACTGCAAGAGAACAGGCTGGTTAAGGAGAAGGGATCGAAGCGGGAAGGTTAACCCGGTACTAAAAAAATGCCTGCTGAAGTCAGATGTGTTGGACCTAACAATGCAAATATCAGTCAAGCTGTAAACTATGACAACGCATTCAGTTCTCTGGACAACATCCTGCTACTTGCAAAGCCCTTATTTAGGGCTTGGTAGCGGGAGATTGAGAACAAACGAAGAAGAAAAAGAAGAAGATACTCCCTAATGTGAAATGGACTTTTATAAGAAGGAATTTAATTTTGTGGCAATGCAGCATATAAAGACAACATAAAAATTTAGAAAGAGAGGATATGTTACAAAGTTTATATCACTTTCTAAAGAGGACACACTCTATTTTTCCACATTGCACATGGTTTTGTGGCAGACTGTAGAAGTTTTTACACTGAACAGAAAATAGAACAGATATAGGGGTGCCACATGAGAGAGATAATATCAATATCAAAAACCTCTACTGAGCACCTTGTCACGTAGTCTTCTTCTTGTGCGTTGGTTCTCAATCTCCCGCTACCAAACCCTGAACAGGGCTTTGCAAGTAGCAGGATGTAGTCCGGAGAACAGAATGCGTTGTGTCGCTAGTTTATAGTTTGACTGCGATATTTGCACCTGTCAGACTGACACATCCATTTTCAGCAGCGTCATGTAGTTTATAGCCTTGCTGCATGTTGCGCTGCTTTTTCAATAATATTACCATTTTCTGATTTCCTATACTACCGTACTCACATATCCTTGCTTGAGATACAGTTCTCAAACTTGATTAATCTGAAGACACCTTCAGCAGTTTTTATTTTTTCTTCTAGTCCAACAGTTCTGATGACACCAGGGGGGAATGCAGATAACTGTTTATAACTTAATGTCTTTATACTGGTTTTAGAAGACTCTGCAGTCTGTATACAATCGGTTTTATTTACATTACTTTGCTCTAAAAGCTATGCGGATCCAATTTATTCTTAAATGCATTAATTGTCTCTGCCTCCACTATTTCCTGTAGCAATGCATTCCAAGCATTCACCACTCTCTGACGAAAAAGATATTTGCTAATATCTAATCTGAACCACTGCTCTAAACAATGCTTTATCCAGATACTCCCATTTTCCATTTAAGTTGACAGATGGAAACTTGTTCACATCTCCTGTTTTCCAAGATGTGAAATCATCAGAGCTCAAAATGAATAGTCAGCCTGTGAAAGAAATCCTCAGACTTTCTGGTCTTATTTGTGAGGACAATGCACTGTTTATTTACTGGTGAATAGTTGAAGTAAGACACTGCACTGGATATATTGACGAGGAGATAATCAAGTGCTTTGGCTATCTAATGAGAATGTAACCTGACCAACTACCCATGTGTGCCTATAACGCACGGCATTCTGGTTTACACAACCGTGGCAGACGAAGAACTAGATGGATGGAAAATGTTGCGGATATTCTAAATCTTCTAACTACTTCTGCAAAGTGTCTGGCCCTGGACAGAAAACTACGGCTCCCCACGACGCCTCACGGCACAATTCCCATTAATATTGATCTGGTCACTTTTGTCACTGATTTCAAAAGGCCAAGGAGAACAACAATTGTGAGAAACAGGAAAAAAAGAATACTTGATAAAGTTGACAGTTACAATGGAACATACAGAACAACAACCTCCAGTACGTGAATGGGGATGGAAGCTGTCACAGCAGCTCTGAAATGGCTATCTGAGATCTATTTAACAAGGGCAGCCTTCATGTCAGAACAACCTCCAGTACATGAATGGGGATGGTTGTTTGGTTATTGATCCAGTGGCCTATGGGCTCTTGTCCTTTGGCCCAATGCCATATAGTGGTATCTGCAAGTGTTTGTAAGCTGTTGTTTAGTTCCGTACAAAGTGTTCCATTTGTCTGGCCTAGGAGGAGGAAGCTCTTTCCTAACATAAGCAAGTGCCGGACATTCAAAAAGATGTTCAACAGTTTCATAAGGATGTGTGCACAGTCGGCACTCTGGAATATGTTCTAGTTGGATTCTGTTCAACAGTTTCATAAGGATGTGTGCACAGTCGGCACTCTGGAATATGTTCTAGTTGGATTCTGTTCAACAGTTTCATAAGGATGTGTGCACAGTCGGCACTCTGGAATATGTTCTAGTTGGATTCTGTTCAACAGTTTCATAAGGATGTGTGCACAGTCGGCACTCTGGAATATGTTCTAGTTGGATTCTGTTCAACAGTTTCATAAGGATGTGTGCACAGTCGGCACTCTGGAATATGTTCTAGTTGGATTCTGTTCAACAGTTTCATAAGGATGTGTGCACAGTCGGCACTCTGGAATATGTTCTAGTTGGATTCTGTTCAACAGTTTCATAAGGATGTGTGCACAGTCGGCACTCTGGAATATGTTCTAGTTGGATTCTGTTCAACAGTTTCATAAGGATGTGTGCACAGTCGGCACTCTGGAATATGTTCTAGTTGGATTCTGTTCAACAGTTTCATAAGGATGTGTGCACAGTCGGCACTCTGGAGCATGTTCTAGTTGGATTCTGTTCAACAGTTTCATAAGGATGTGTGCACAGTCAGCACTCTGGAGCATGTTCTAGTTGGATTCTGTTCAACAGTTTCATAAGGATGTGTGCACAGTCGGCACTCTGGAGCATGTTCTAGTTGGATTCTGTTCAACAGTTTCATAAGGATGTGTGCACAGTCGGCACTCTGGAGTATGTTCTAGTTGGATTCTGTTCAACAGTTTCATAAGGATGTGTGCACAGTCGGCACTCTGGAGCATGTTCTAGTTGGATTCTGTTCAACAGTTTCATAAGGATGTGTGCACAGTCGGCACTCTGGAGTATGTTCTAGTTGGATTCTGTTCAACAGTTTCATAAGGATGTGTGCACAGTCGGCACTCTGGAATATGTTCTAGTTGGATTCTGTTCAAGTGGCTGTTAAGTTGTATATGTTGAGTGTGAAATTTGGAAAATGGTGCTTTTGTCTCTCCTTTTCAGAAGGTTGATGCTGTCTTTGGAATTTGGGATGGCCATGTGTTTGTATATTTCTCTCCTAGTATTTCCCATTGCCCATCTATTCAGCAAGGCCTCTTTGTTCACAGTCTTCAGTAGTTGTTTGGCTGTCTGTAGGGTTGTTGGTGTGTATTGTTGTTCTTGACTTGCTTATTTCTTAGCTAGTCTGTCTGCTTTGTTATTGCCTGGTGTATTTGAGTGACCAGGGATTCATTGTACAACTATTCCGACTTCATGGGATGTGAGAAGTTGGTTGGCGTCTAGGGATATTTGAGTAAGTTCAGGCTTACGATGACCACCAACTTCCATAGCTTGATGGGCAGATAAGGAGTCTGTAAATATTACGATGCTTTGGCTGTTTGATGGGAAAGCATCAAATACAGTCCTCAAGTGGTACAGAGCTACTTCCAATGCTGTTATTTCTGCCTCATAATTTGAACATATCTCCCCACAGGCATCAAACAGCTCATCAGATGTTCTGTCTGGATGCTCTATGTAGACTCAATGTCCACTTAAATGGTGGCCTTAAAAGCAGATCCATCAGTATAGACATGTATCAATTCTTTTGGGTAGGTGTCAATCATTCTCTGTGGTGCTCTCATAAGACTTACTGGATCAGCACTTTTTGTTGTATTATCTGTTAGTTTTGTTTGAATTTCTGGCATTTTTAAACGTACATGCGGTGGTAAATTTCTTGTTGCTCTCTGTGTTTCTTTTCTGTCTGGGACGTGATATCTATCTTTAATCTCACTGACGTGGTGGAGGACTGACTTTTGTTTTACTCTCTGCTTCTGTTGCCATTTTTCTACAAGGCTTCTACTGGGTTGGTCTTTGGTCATCCTTTTACTCCTCTCATAGTAGCCACATCTCTTCGCATCTCAAGGGGGTTCCACATTCACATGAATTTCACATGCATCAGTGGGTGTTGACATCATTGCTCCACTAATAAGGCGCAAAGCATTATTCTGCACTCTGTTCAGGGAATTTATATTAGTCTGTGAGAATGTTGTCAGGAGTGCAATGCTGTATTCTAAATCAGAGTGTACATATCCAATATACAAGCCTCTCAGAGAGTCTGTGTCTGATCCCCATGCTGTACCAGCAAGCCTCTTCAATGACTACCCATCTCAACGCTTTATTTTTAACATTTTCAACATGTTTTGAGGCTGAGCTGTCGGTCGAGAGTGAATCCAAGATATGTAGGCTCTTCCTCTCTGGGCAATTTCTGTTTGCCGAATCTCAGACTGATATTTCTCTTGGCTACTTAAATAATGAAGATAAATTGTGAAAAGACTGTTTACACTATCCTTGCCTAGAGCCACAAACAGTCTTTTCACAATTTATCTTCGGTTTCCACATTTGATAATACTGAATGCAATCTTCTCAGGTCTCCATTTAATCTTTGTGCTGCACTTTCTACATCTTCATGGCTCTGCCTTATTTCCAGATCATCGGCATACATGACTTTTTCAGCTTTAATGTGCTTGGCCAGGTCGCGAATGTAGATGAGAAAAAGTATGCAGCTCAAAGCAGAGCCATGTGGTAAGCATTCCTCTACGACTTCTTTAGAGGAGACTGCATTGTTCATCTTTGTCTGGATTGTTTGGTCAATGAGGAAATATTTTATCCAGTTGCACAGCTTTCTGCTAATCATCTTCATCAAGAGGTCTTTTCTCCATACTCGATCATAGGCCTGTTGTATATCGAAGAAGATTGCAACTGTTTGTTTCTTATTTTGAAAACTATTGTGAATTTTCTCTGTTAACCTGAAAAGGTAATCTTCTGTTCAACAACCGTTTTCTGAAGCCTGCCTGTTCATGGCAAAGGATTTCTGAACTCTCAAGGAACCAGGCGTGCATTTACCATTCTTCCTGCTAACTTCCAAGGCATTATGTTAATGAGATGAGATGGTAGCTTTTTGGTTCATCTGGAGGTTTGTTGCCTTTCAGAATGGGGATAACATGTGCATTCTGTGAATGGAGATAGAATCTGTGACTGCAGCTCTGAAATGGTTATCTGAGACCTCTTTAACAAAGGCAGCCTTCATGTCAGACTCCCCATACAGAACAATAACCTCCAGTATGTGAATGGTGATAGAATCTGTGACTGCAGCTCTGAAATGGTTATCTGAGACCTCTTTAACAAAGGCAGCCTTCATGTCAGACTCCCCATACAGAACAATAACCTCCAGTATGTGAATGGTGATAGAATCTGTGACTGCAGCTCTGAAATGGTTATCTGAGACCTCTTTAACAAAGGCAGCCTTCATGTCAGACTCCCCACACAGAACAATAACCTCCAGTATGTGAATGGTGATAGAATCTGTGACTGCAGCTCTGAAATGGTTATCTGAGACCTCTTTAACAAAGGCAGCCTTCATGTCAGACTCCCCATACAGAACAATAACCTCCAGTATGTGAATGGTGATAGAATCTGTGACTGCAGCTCTGAAATGGTTATCTGAGACCTCTTTAACAAAGGCAGCCTTCATGTCAGACTCCCCATACAGAACAATAACCTCCAGTATGTGAATGGTGATAGAATCTGTGACTGCAGCTCTGAAATGGTTATCTGAGACCTCTTTAACAAAGGCAGCCTTCATGTCAGACTCCCCACACAGAACAATAACCTCCAGTATGTGAATGGTGATAGAATCTGTGACTGCAGCTCTGAAATGGTTATCTGAGACCTCTTTAACAAAGGCAGCCTTCATGTCAGACTCCCCATACAGAACAATAACCTCCAGTATGTGAATGGTGATAGAATCTGTGACTGCAGCTCTGAAATGGTTATCTGAGACCTCTTTAACAAAGGCAGCCTTCATGTCAGACTCCCCATACAGAACAATAACCTCCAGTATGTGAATGGTGATAGAATCTGTGACTGCAGCTCTGAAATGGCTAATGAGGGCAGCCTTTGTGTTAGACTCCTTATTTTGCAGGGTACAGAAGGGCTGGCTAAGGTATGAAAGGATGGCAGCTATAGAGTCATCAAACCTGCAGGATCTGGAATGAATTTATTGTCCTGATCATGCTGTGGATTTGGGCAACGAAAGAGCAGACATCCTGGTTTCATAAACACCAATTATGGGTACACTATATATGGATAGGAGTCTAGTGGATTGGGGCACAAGAGAGGACAAAAGGAACCAACAGTATCCACACCCTTCGCCATTTACTGAAAGAGACTGAACACCAGTGGGTATGCTCAGAGTACAGTGAAGTCAATTCTTAGAAACAGAGCAGAACATCTCCAAGAACTTCAAAAAACGTGTACAATTGTCATTTTATACTAACAGAATTATGTATGAATGCTAGGAAGCAAAGAATAGGACCACTGCAATCTTTCAAGTTTGTCATAAATGATGACTAAAGAAGGTTAATCATAAGAATAGCAACCTCATCATGTCAAACAAATTGCTTTAGAATCCACCACTGCTAGAACACATCAAGTGCCTTGGTGAGGGCTTCCTGTCAGGTGACAACATGCAGTGGTGACCTTATGCTGTGTAAGGAGCACAAAGAGACAAGAACATCAACAAGTTAGAAAGCAAACATGACTAGTAAGGTGGCTCAGCTTGTTATATGCTGGTGGGTTTCCTCTTATCTAGACTGCCCCACTTAACTGCTGGTGAAATACAACGGTACCAAGACAGGTATATCTCAATAGAGCCAGTTCTCATGGCCGCTGACACCTTAAAAAAAGCTTGTTAATTCCTGTACTGACAATGTGTCTTATTTGTACAGGGATCAACAAATAAATTAACTTGGCTTAAAAATAGGCCTGGTGTGTGTCAATACAGCAGCCACTAGAGAATGACAAGCTGACTAACTTAAATGGAGGTGTCATAAATGGGAAGTTTGATCATTGTTTGACAAAGGAAGAATTTAGTTTGTTTGAAGTGGTGGGAAAGGTTGGTGTGAAAGTGCATGGGAGTGTGAAAGACTTACAGTAATGAGTAAGGGTACATTTACAATGTGATTCAAACAGGGTGTGAATATGTAAATAGGTACATTATCTGTCTCTGACAGACTGCATCTCTTAATAGAGGGTTTAAAAAGAGACAGAAAAGAAAGGGTGCAAAGACAGCAGAGAAAGTGAAACAACAGAGCAGAAAAACAATATACATTAGTTGAAGCTGTAGTGGGACTAAATGTCAAAAGTTAATAACATAAATTCATCTCAGAACAGAAACAAAACAAAAACTCATAAAGGCAACAATGCCTTCACCAGGGACAAAGAGAACCACAAATTATTCTTCTTCATTATTATTCATTCTCAAATAATCGCATCTATTTCCCTAATAAACTGGCGGTGTGTCCCAGGCTTCTCTCATCCTGCAATTGGATAGGGGAGAGTCATGTTGTAACTCTGCTCCCCTCATGGAGACGGCAGACCTGTAAAACATGTTGAACTATTTGTTTCTTCTCTCCAAAAGTCTGTCCTATTGTTAATTTGTTGTGAAGATGATTTTTCAGCAGCTGTGGCCTATTTGCAGTTGGAATATTGTTGCTTGAACTCTTCTTGGCAAGGAGTAGTATGCTTTTGCTATATCTGATTCTGCATGTTCTCTGCTACTTGTCTTCTAATTTAATTTGTATAATTTGTATCAGTCTATATGGGACTGGTCAAGTAACACATTCTAATCAGACATGGTAGTCAGGGTCAGGCAAAATATATTGGCCAAGACCCTCACCTCGACTACCCTGTAGCCCTTCCCGGAAATGGGCTGTTTTTATGGCAGCATAACAAGGTGAGGGGTCGACGTGATCCCCGTGATAGTGAGCGACATGCAGATGAAGTCAAGCATATCACAACCTTCATCAGCATGCTCGGGATGTGAGGAAAGCTACGACAACCCGCCACTTAACATCCTTTTCAGGGCGAACAAAAGAGTAATCCTACTCATTGTGGGCATTTAACAACACAATCAGTTTTTATTTCTTCACATATAGCAGTCTTCACTTTGGGTTATACTTCCTCATTATTTGGTTAGTATATTTACCTGTTTATGTTAATGTATATTAATTACAGTGTGCAGGAATCGACTGAGTTTTCATTCCGTTGAAACTGTAGCTAGTATTCATCAGTGTCCAATTAATTGTTTTTGTGGTTTCTGAGGATCACTACTATGACTGATAGGGAATTTGTAAGGAAAGCATATCACTACTATGACTGATAGGGAATTTGTAAGGAAAGCAATCTTGCATCTGGCATGGTCCTTGCTCTAGGAATATGATGGGGTTTTTCATGTAGGGCCAGCGAACCAGAGCTGCCAAGACCCTTTTACACCTTCACGCGGTGATCCTAGATAACAGGCTGCAGCAGGGCACTTCTTCAAGTCAACCCAGCGGAAAATGGGTACTTGATTAAGTCAGGGAAAAATTTCAGAGATGCCGCAGTAGGCACAGAGTTTCTCCTTTGTGTCGTCAGCAATAAAACTGACGATGCACATTTGGGGGCGTCCAGGTGCAATGACGTCAGTTTTACGAACCATTTTCCATTTATCCACTGCTACCAACATAAACATTAACTTAAATAACATAACCCATATCTAACTCCCAACTGCTTATGTCAGCAACAGTTTTTAATTGCAAGCTGTTCTGTCAAGAGTCGACGCCAGTGTACTCCGTGCAACCCACATGTGCCCAGTCCCTCTCAGTAAATTCAGAGTGCAGATACTGATGGTTCAAATAGCTGGCAGGTTGTACACACATCTTCTCTGTTCTCTCATGTGCCCCCTCCGCAGGACCTATGTATAATTTCAAAATTGCAATCTATACATCGCTGGTTCATCAACTGCGATGTGTAGCAGACCCCACTGTTTGCCCTGGCCGTTATTCTAACTTCGAACATTATCACACTCATCCACATCATTCATGACCACACTCAGTAAATGACATATCACACAGCAGGTGGCATATTTATTATATAATACTCATACCAGAAAAATGAGTAGTGAAATTACAAACACAATACAATACATATCATCTTAACTAAATATTCCTATATCATATATATGTTAATATAAATATTAACTAAAGCGGAAATGTTAAGCATTAGCTCTTGATGGAATTCCCAACTATCTAAAACCCAGTTCTATTGCCTTACTCCTATTACACACACACACATCTCTTTAACTGCATCCTCAACACACCTTATCAAAAACTTCCTCACTCAAATCCCCTCAGGCGGGCGATCTGGACATACCTCGTTCACAATGTCTCCTCCTTACAACACACATTCAGATTATCTATTAATACAAAACTCACACACCTATTTGAGCGATCCTGTTCTATCACTAATATTCGTCCAACAGTCTATCAATCGCTCCTCTATCTAAGTCGGTGAGTTAAACCAAACTCCTATCTACATTCACTCTCTCGCTCTCCTCTCCTCTCCATCCAGCCTGCTGAGCTGAACTTTGTCTCGAGTTATATACACTAAAGCAAAGTCAGAGCTTGACCAATGGATTTCAGGGGATGGCTCTATTCAGTCTTACTGGAATGAAATACTTTGCACACGTGTCACTCATCTATCGCAGCAAGCTCCGTTGCCAATCCGTCACTCATTCTCCCCCTACCCAAATCGGAAGGCCAGTGGTCAGCTCCTACCTGTCTACATTCTTTGCCCCAACTCTGTTCTCCTTTGTTGAGATGGTGAGTGACCTTGACACGCATTCAGGTACCTTTGTTATCAGCAACCACATCTCCCCTGTCCTAAACTCTCTGCTCCGGCGGGAACTGTTACAGATGTCCTCATTCTCCAAATCTTGTCTATATCCTTTGCCCATGTCCACACCTCTGAGGCGAAGATGTTAGCTCTTTCATAAACATATAATACATATACTTTAACAACTTGACTATAGAATATGCAGCAACCAGCTAACACAAACATAAATGTGAACAACTACAAACAGCAACAAAATACATACTGTCTGATAGTATATCGTATGCTTCTGAGATTTCCTGGAACTTCTTTTTGGCCTCGTCCTTATTTTCTGGGTTTTTGTCAGGATGCCATTTCAGGGCCAGACGTCTGTACCTGGTATTTCATAATAATCAACAATGTTTATTTATTTCATAACTGCATTTTCTCTTTATATCATCATCATCATAGCGGTCTCAGTCTCTGTACACCATGTGCATGGCGCCCTGTGAGTTTTGTCCAGCTCTGTCTCCTGTATTTCGACACTGTCTGCCATGACTGTAAACCCCAATCCACGAGTGACAGTCCCTACCACAGATCGTACAACCATACTGAGGAGGCTGGCCTGCCGGGGTGTTCCTAGATATCTTCAGTCTTTTTCGTTTCCACATAGCCAGAAGACCTCTACGAGCATCAGCAGCCATTATGCCCTCTCCAAACAACTCGATTCTGAGCAATTGATTCCCAGCCCCAGGATGGGATGTCGCAGGACGTCATGTCCCTCTTGCATATGTCCTTAAATTGCAGTGTGGGACGGCAGTGTGATTGGTCTATAGTTGTTGCAGTCCTTATGGTTTCCCTTAACTTTGTATAGGGCAACAACTATTCCATCTCGCCAATCTGTGGGAACATGTCCTGTTCTCCAAACTTGTAGAAAGAGGTGGTGAAGAGCCCAGCTAATGGGGTCCATGGCGTACTTCAGTAGTCCTGGCAGAATATTTTCCAGACTTGCAACGCACCCATCTTTAAGCTTCTATATGGCGGCTTGGACTTCTGCTAATGTTGGAGGGTCGATGCACGTCTTCGCTTTGGGGGAGCACTCCACATATTCTGAATCTAGGTCGAGGCAAGATGTTGCTGGAGGATGATTGAGGGCAAGCATGTAGTGCTCCTTGCATCTGTCCGCTACCTCTTTGTGTCTCGAACATGGTGAGCTGTCTGCTCGATTGACAAACTCGGTATTGTTAGACGCTTTCTGCTTGTTTCCGGGGTGGAGGAGTCTGATGGCTTGGTATGCAGGTCTGAGATCATTGGATCTCAGACCTGTTTCAACTGTATAAGCGATTTTGTTGAAGAAACTCTCCCGGTCAGTCATAGCAGCCGCCGATGTAAAAAATGTTTTGCTGTACATATATTATAAGTATAGATTATGTAAGGACATTTTTTGAAGAAAAAAACATTGTACTATATTCAGTCCAATAAAAAATGTTCTCATTTCTGAAGGATGGTTTTTGTGGTGCTAACAAAGTATCTGTTCAGTACGTCTTCTTACTCCTAGTTTATATTCAAGAATTCTTCAAATTTATTTTGTGACTGATATACTCCTATAAGGAAAGGAAGACTACGTCTGGTCAGGCAAAACATACTGATCAGACATGTTAGTCATGGCCAGGCAAATATACTGGCCAAGACCCTCACTTCACGGCAGCCTGACTAACAAGGTGGGGGATCAACATGATCCCAGTAGTAGTGAGTGACATGTAGATGAAGCCGAGCATAGCACAACCGCCTGGAGGAATCCAGTTCACCTTCATAGGCACACTTGGGATGTTAGGAAATTTACGACAACCTACCACTTAACGTCCTTTTAAGGGCGCATAAGAGTAATCCTACTCATTATGGGCATCAAACAACAACAACACTCATAAAAATATGTTCTGTATTATGTGAACTCAATTTCCCAACTTACGCTTTCTTAACTTCCTGTTCTGTTGCAGACTTCTCTATGCCCAGCACCTCATAGTAACATACATCTACACTCTTTCGTGTGGCCGGCATTGCTGGGCCACTAGTCTCTTCTCTTCTGCTAGGCTGTTCTTATGCTTGGCTCTTTATACTTTGGCTGGGGAAAAAAAAAATTTATTTCAGAAGAGCAGCAAATGCAAACATATTAACAAATAATTACTTTTATCTTTAGAGATGTTAAAACAAAATATTTTCAAAACTGGCCATAAAAGACCCTAAATGTTCAGTTTGACTCAGCTGGTACTACTCAAGAGGAGCCGTCACCTAGCAGTTTGGATGCCAGTCCTTAATCATGAGAACAAGCGTTCATTCCTCGATGTGGCACGTTTTGGTTGTTTTTACCACGAGGACATCTTTTTCTTCTTCGTTCATCCTCAGATCAAGGTCCCGGTTTCTCTTACAAAGGACACCATTTGTTTGTAAGGCTGTTTTATCTCCATACAACTTTCGTCTCATATCTGTCTCGCAAGGCCAGTATTATTCTCTCTTTTCCTGCTTGAGCATGCAGCTTTGTAGGATGTGTTCCACGGTCATGGTATGCTCCTCACATGGACACTGATCTGTTCCAATCCTCATTTTTGTTGTAAAGATGACCCTTATGTCCAGTTCTCAGTCTGAAGATGATGACTTGCTGTTCTTTAGTTAAGTTAAAGTAACTGTCTTCTTTTCAGAAGTCAGGGTGTTGATCAGCCCATTTTCCCCTCAAGTTGGCTTCAATTATGGTCTTGGCCTCATTATATGTGATATTCAGGTCTGTTTGTGGGGATGCTCCTCCACTCTTTGCTAGTTTGTCTGCATTGCCTTCAATATTGCAGTGGAATGGGATCCACTGTATGACCAACCTTAGGTGTTCTGCTGAGAGCTGTGTCATGGAGAATATACATTGCTCGAGATCTTCATCTTTGTGTTGTTTTAGTGCTGCTAAAACTGACGTGGCATCAGTCAGGAATACTATGTTTTCTTGGTGGATATCTTTATCTTGGATTACAAGCTCAGCTGCGGCCTTCGGTGCCTCTGCTTCTGCACAGAAGTTATTGGAGTATGTTTCCATTGTTAATACTAAGTTTTTTTCTTCTCCATTCCTTAGACTGCAATAGACCCCCTCCACCTCCATTGGATGTGGCTTTGTTAGATGAGCCATCTGAATATACATGTATCTATGTTTCTGGTGGGTATACTTTCCTTAGATATTCTTCTGTGATAAATTTATATTCTTCTTCTTCTTCTTCTGCGTACACAGTCAGACAGTAACCATTATTTTTTCGAAAAAAGCGGCGGTCATCCTGAGGCTCTCGCAACTGCCATAGAGCTTGTCTTGCAGTTCCACTGGTAATGGCCCCATCTGCTCTCTCTGATCCTCGTATGTCGGGCAGTTCTGCAGCAGATGTTCAGTGGTCATTTTACCAGTACCGCACGGGCATTCGTCGGTACTCCCTATCTTCAATTTGTTGAATAGGTGGTACCTCAGTCTGTTGTGGCCAGTGCGAAGTCTGAAGACAACGACCTGCTCTCTTCGGTTCAACTGGTAATAGGCATCGTTTTTGGTGTAACCAGTATGTTCGGTTTCCCATTTGGTCATGTATCTGGCTTTGATAAGCCGTTTTGACTCTTCGTACGTCATACTGGTATCTGTTTGTGGTAGTCTTGCACCTTCTTTTGCCAGTCTGTCTGCCTCCTCGTTGCCTTGGATGTTGCAGTGTGCCGGGACCCACTGTACCACTACCCTTTTTGGTGCGGACTGCTGGCACAGTTTGCAGAGTGCTGCTCTTAAGTCATTAAGCTCAGTGTTTTTCTGGCTTTTTAGCGCTGTGACTACGGCGAGAGCATCTGTCAGCAGGACTATATGGCTCTCATTTTCACTGTGTGTCACCATTTCTTCCACTGCCGCCCTCAGTGCCTCTGCCTCCGCTCTGAAATTGCTTGTGTACTTACCAGTAGCGAATGACAGTGTTAGTTTTCTGCCATTTGGTAGGTTCAGGAATGCTCCTGCCCCTCCGTTCTGTGTAGTGTTTGTTACAGAACCGTCGGTGTATGCATGGGTCCAGTCCATGCTTGGGTAGCTTTTCGTTATGAAGCTTAGGGTAGTGTCTCTCCTTTCTTTTTCAGTCTGGCAGTTTTAGTTTGCAATACCTGGTATATTTTCTACCACCTCTGGAAATATATCCTGCCTCCAAGTAGGTTTTCGTACAGTAGTGATGGGTTTTGGTGTTGTTAGTGCGTTTATGGGATCTTCGTGCATCTTTGCTTTGGCTATTTCTGCAAAGTTTCTCCGCTTTAGTTTCCCATTTCCCAAATTGTTTAGTCTTTGGTACATTGGGTGGTCCGTCAGTCTTCGGAGTTTCTCTGACTGCAGCTGGGCTCTGCAGTCTCTTCTATCGGTCATGGATTGCAGTTTTGTAATCTTTTCAAGTTCTACAATTGGCGTTGACTTCATGCCACCTGTTATAATTCTCATGGCTTGGTTTTGAAGTTTGTTAACTTTATCGAAGTTCGCCTTCGCTGCTGTTGTCCATGCCGCAATGCCATACTCGAGAACTGGTCTCACTCTTCCAGTGTACAGTTTCTTTAGTATGCCTTCGTCTGCTCCCCAGCTTGTGCCAGCAAGTTTCCTCATGATTGCCATTCTTTCTCTGGCTTTCATTCGGTTTCTAATTTATATTCTAAATCTGTCTGTTTCCTTTTTCCCTCTATGGTTTCTATCATCTCAGGGAACGGCTTTTTTCCATAGTGGGATTTGGGATGTTTGTTTTAGATCTCTAACCACTGCCTGGCTTATGATTTGGTCTGCTCTTGCAAGTTCTTTTGTTTTTTATATCAAGTGGTTTCTCTTCCTTCTACCCATGAGATTTATCCTGTCATTTATTGGGTGATCAGGCATTCGTTTGAACTTCTCCCCCCGCTGGAGTGTTTTTTTACCTCTGCACATCTTCATACTTTTGATTCGTGTGATTCTCCATTGCATTTATTGGTGTTGTTCTCCAGTGATGATACGCATACCATGGTTTTGGGTTGTATTTATTTTTTGGAAGTTATTCTTTGTTGCTGTGGACCATGCTGCTATTCCGTATTCTAGCACTGGTCTCACATAACCTGTGTAGTTTCTTAGGGTGCCCGTGTCAGCTCCCCATGTTGAGCCTGATATCTTTCTCATTATGGACATTCTATTCTTATCTTTGTTGGGGATTTTTTATCTGGTTTTTCCATGTCAACCTTGGGTCCATTGGTATTCCCAGATAAGTTGGACATGTCAAAGGGGTGGTCTGGCCATTTACTTTTAGGACCACTTGTTGGGGCTTGGGAGATAGGGAGAAGATTGTGTACGTGATTTTGGTTTTGTTTATAGCCAATATTTTTTTGTCCATGTCTCTATTTTATTTACGGCCTCTTGCATTTGGTTTCTAGCTACAGGTGTAGACTTTGGATTTCTATAGTGTCAAGTCATCTGTATATAGTGCACTATGTACTCTTTTACTGATTTATGTGATTATATCATTGATGTATATGAGAAACAGCATGTGTGAGAGTATTCCACCTTGCAGAACACCTTGTTCCATTTTCATCTTTTTTGCTGAGCTGTCCTTGGAGTTGCACTCTTGCTGTCCGTTATCTAATTAATGACTGATCCATTTGTACATGTTGATGGTTACACCCATTTTCTGTAATTTGAGTTTTAACCCGCAATTCCATATTTTATCAAATGCTTTTTCTAGGTCTATCCAGACTGCCCCACAGTTTTAAATTACAATCTAGTCTGTATAATGCATGGCAACTGCAGGAGCAAGTTAACTTTATTCCTCAGCCAAATAAGCTCTATTAATAATCCCACTAGATCTTAACAATGGGTACAAACACTGCATAATAGCTTTTAGTTTAATTTAGGTACTACTCAAATCAAATATAAGGACTGCAGTGAAAATGATTATCAAAGGAAGCTGGCATGAAAATGGTTCAACAGCAATTTTACTCAAGGACGTAGGATTCTGCTCTTATAGTCAGACATCGGTTCTAACTCTGATAAAGGCTAAGGTTGTTTTTTTATTAAGAATAAATAAAAACCTGGCCTGGAGACTGTGTGACAAATACAGGAGCAAGCAACTTCTTTTCTTTAACGCTAAGTCATCCTGGCAGACTTCAGCAATCGTAATAAAAGGTGTAATTATAGTTTTGTACTGTAATATATTTCAATGTCCATTGAAGAATTCCTACATTCTGACATTAGTTACAGTTTTAGTTCTATCAGTTTTCATTTAGTTTCATTAGTTGATCTAAGTTGAGTTGCATGTTTCTGTTCAGTGTTTGATAACAACCAACAGCTTGAAAATCTAATCTAATCTATTGCAGTACTTATGTGAAATGGGTATTGCTCAACCAAATGTAGGGAAAAACTAATATCACTTAGATCTGGGATTCAGAACTTGTTTGCCCATATTTCTACTGAAAGTGATTTAAGTGTTTCTTCCTCCAATCCTTCCCAAGATTAATAAATGATCCAGTTAGAAAGCTGTTGAAATAAATGTTCTTGAAATCCCATCATGTCTCCCCTGTATACCATCTGCTGTTGTCCAGGAGCAGCACAGCCCGCAGATAAAGAACCTGTGACTTAGATCAGAGGTGGCCAAACTACAGCCCGCGAGCCAGATCCAGCCTGCCAACCAGTTTTTACCGGCCTGCCAAACAGTTTTGGGCTGGTCTCTTATTGTTGATCGAAAATTACTGTATCATCATCATCATCATCATGTAGCATATCCTTTGTAGAACGTCGCTCCCATCACAGTATGTCTGAAAGAAACTCATTCCCTTGCCAAAACACCAGCTTCCGCCACTGTCATACTCAGGCACTCCTGGATATCTTGGTGCCATCGTCTTCTTGGTATACCCCTTCCTCTTTTGCCTGGCACCATACCTTCCATCACCGTTCTCTCAAGACCGTTGTGTCTCTTGATGTATATATATTACTGTATACTTCACTAAAAAAAATATTACAAAATGGCAGGCACCGGCACCAGAAGCAAAACCAAAAAGACCCAAAATGAACGATTACCATTTTCTCACCTCTCGCGTAAACACTATCCCTCTCCCCTCTCTCACTCCCTCTCATACCAATTAAGCTCTACTAGATAGTGCCGATAAAATGGAATTGATAATGGGAAATTTCTGATCGTGCACGTGGACAGTCAAAGACAGTGTCTGTACCTACTTTGATAATGAGAAACTTAAAGCAATGACATATCAGTTCTGCGATCGGAAGTCTCCGACATCAAATGATGTTGCTTTGTCTTTAGCATCGGAATGGGAAAGTGATCGTGGGAGTAGGGGTGGATGGTACATACATTTCTATAGAAAGGAGTTGAGGTGCACAGTTGGCCTTGTGAATTGTGTTAAGTATAAATCAGTCAGTAACACTTCTGTGCTTGTAGCTGTTGTGCACAGTTGGCCTTGCGAAGTGTGTTAAGTATAAATCTGCCAAAGTATAAATCTGCCAGTGACACTTCTGTGCTTGTAGCTGTTGTGCACAGCTGGCCTTGTGAAGTGTGTTAAGTATAAATCAGCCAGTTCCACTTCTGTGCTTGTAGCTGTTGTGCACAGCTGGCCTTGTGAAGTGTGTTAAGTATAAATCAGCCAGTTCCACTTCTGTGCTTGTAGCTGTTGTGCACAGCTGGCCTTGTGAAGTGTGTTAAGTATAAATCAGCCAGTTCCACTTCTGTGCTTGTAGCTGTTGTGCACAGCTGGCCTTGTGAAGTGTGTTAAGTATAAATCAGCCAGTTCCACTTCTGTGCTTGTAGCTGTTGTGCACAGCTGGCCTTGTGAAGTGTGTTAAGTATAAATCAGCCAGTTCCACTTCTGTGCTTGTAGCTGTTGTGCACAGCTGGCCTTGTGAAGTGTGTTAAGTATAAATCAGCCAGTTCCACTTCTGTGCTTGTAGCTGTTGTGCACAGCTGGCCTTGTGAAGTGTGTTAAGTATAAATCAGCCAGTTCCACTTCTGTGCTTGTAGCTGTTGTGCACAGCTGGCCTTGTGAAGTGTGTTAAGTATAAATCAGCCAGTTCCACTTCTGTGCTTGTAGCTGTTGTGCACAGCTGGCCTTGTGAAGTGTGTTAAGTATAAATCAGCCAGTTCCACTTCTGTGCTTGTAGCTGTTGTGCACAGCTGGCCTTGTGAAGTGTGTTAAGTATAAATCAGCCAGTTCCACTTCTGTGCTTGTAGCTGTTGTGCACAGCTGGCCTTGTGAAGTGTGTTAAGTATAAATCAGCCAGTTCCACTTCTGTGCTTGTAGCTGTTGTGCACAGCTGGCCTTGTGAAGTGTGTTAAGTATAAATCAGCCAGTTCCACTTCTGTGCTTGTAGCTGTTGTGCACAGCTGGCCTTGTGAAGTGTGTTAAGTATAAATCAGCCAGTTCCACTTCTGTGCTTGTAGCTGTTGTGCACAGCTGGCCTTGTGAAGTGTGTTAAGTATAAATCAGCCAGTTCCACTTCTGTGCTTGTAGCTGTTGTGCACAGCTGGCCTTGTGAAGTGTGTTAAGTATAAATCAGCCAGTTCCACTTCTGTGCTTGTAGCTGTTGTGCACAGCTGGCCTTGTGAAGTGTGTTAAGTATAAATCAGCCAGTTCCACTTCTGTGCTTGTAGCTGTTGTGCACAGCTGGCCTTGTGAAGTGTGTTAAGTATAAATCAGCCAGTTCCACTTCTGTGCTTGTAGCTGTTGTGCACAGCTGGCCTTGTGAAGTGTGTTAAGTATAAATCAGCCAGTTCCACTTCTGTGCTTGTAGCTGTTGTGCACAGCTGGCCTTGTGAAGTGTGTTAAGTATAAATCAGCCAGTTCCACTTCTGTGCTTGTAGCTGTTGTGCACAGCTGGCCTTGTGAAGTGTGTTAAGTATAAATCAGCCAGTTCCACTTCTGTGCTTGTAGCTGTTGTGCACAGCTGGCCTTGTGAAGTGTGTTAAGTATAAATCAGCCAGTTCCACTTCTGTGCTTGTAGCTGTTGTGCACAGCTGGCCTTGTGAAGTGTGTTAAGTATAAATCAGCCAGTTCCACTTCTGTGCTTGTAGCTGTTGTGCACAGCTGGCCTTGTGAAGTGTGTTAAGTATAAATCAGCCAG
The DNA here is from genome assembly GCA_036924085.1 of Ariolimax columbianus. Lineage (NCBI taxonomy): Eukaryota > Metazoa > Mollusca > Gastropoda > Stylommatophora > Arionidae > Ariolimax > Ariolimax columbianus. The sequence continues at coordinate 137,019,543 of JAVGWX010000003.1, forward strand.
TTCCACTTCTGTGCTTGTAGCTGTTGTGCACAGCTGGCCTTGTGAAGTGTGTTAAGTATAAATCAGCCAGTTCCACTTCTGTGCTTGTAGCTGTTGTGCACAGCTGGCCTTGTGAAGTGTGTTAAGTATAAATCAGCCAGTTCCACTTCTGTGCTTGTAGCTGTTGTGCACAGCTGGCCTTGTGAAGTGTGTTAAGTATAAATCAGCCAGTTCCACTTCTGTGCTTGTAGCTGTTGTGCACAGCTGGCCTTGTGAAGTGTGTTAAGTATAAATCAGCCAGTTCCACTTCTGTGCTTGTAGCTGTTGTGCACAGCTGGCCTTGTGAAGTGTGTTAAGTATAAATCAGCCAGTACCACTTCTGTGCTTGTAGCTGTTGTGCACAGCTGGCCTTGTGAAGTGTGTTAAGTATAAATCAGCCAGTTCCACTTCTGTGCTTGTAGCTGTTGTGCACAGCTGGCCTTGTGAAGTGTGTTAAGTATAAATCAGCCAGTTCCACTTCTGTGCTTGTAGCTGTTGTGCACAGCTGGCCTTGTGAAGTGTGTTAAGTATAAATCAGCCAGTTCCACTTCTGTGCTTGTAGCTGTTGTGCACATTTTCATGTATAAAAGTTTACATTTGTAAAAATGTTTTCTAAGTATAAAGTAGTTTGTCGTTGCTTTCTGTATGTGGTTCATTATATATGTAAAGCTAAATCCCAGAACATTATTTTTTAAGGATGTTATAATTCTGGCCCTCTGATGTTACCCTTTACCATAATCTGGCCCTCGGCCAACCTTAGCTTGATCACCACTGACTTAGATAACCAAAAATGTGTATGGCTGCAGCCAAACATATTACCAGTAACAGCTGAAGTAACATAAACATGGCTTAAAAGCAGTTTTACATGAGAGCTGTAATAAACATTAACTGATTTTTAGACCTCAATAAGACTTTATCAAGGGACGGACAAATAGGAAACACAAATGAAACAAGCCAACTAATTAACAGATATCAGTATAAAGATTTTGTGTTGTGTTATCCACCATTAGATAATGAAGTCATTCCTTGATGACCATAATGACAGTGAAAGATCAGTGTCATTTATTGTTGACATTAGTTATTGTGTTTGATTCAGGATTTGTTTGATATTTTATACTGATATCTATTGAACCTGGTTTTCCGATGCTGTTGTAATGTGCTGCTCTTGTTTGTCCAGATCTTAATAAGGTATATCTAGGTAAAAACATTGGTAAAAATATGTTACTGTTCTCTTGTTGTTGTTGTTGTTGTTTAATGCCCACAATGAGTAAGTTTATTCTTTTGTGTGCCCTGAAAAGGACGTTAAGTGGCTGGTTGTAGTAGCTTTCCTCACACCCTGAGCATAATGATGAAGTTGGACAGCGGTCCTCCAGGCAGTTGTGCTATGCTTGACTTCATCTGTGTGGCGCTCACTACTATGGGGATCACATCAATCCACATCTCATCAGCCAGGCTGCCTTGAAAACAGCCTGTTTCCAGGGAACGCTACATGGAAGAGAGATTGTAGTCTTGGTCAGTGTATTGTGCCTGACCCTGATGCGACGTCCTGGTAAGTATGTTGTGCCTGATTGGACTAGCATTTCAGTTCCCCTTGTTCTCTTGTAAAACTGTTGTGAATCTTGGCTCCTCTATTTCAGGCATCATTGACTGGGATGAACATATGTATAATTATATGCACATCCTTCTGTCAAAGTCAACAACCTCTTGTCTAAACTATTTGAAATAATCAAGTTTTGGCAACACAAAGTCAACTAAGTAACTACAACTTACAAATGGAACTAGACTAGTATAACTAATATTGTATGCCAGACAGTCAAGAAATAATCAAGTTTTGGCAACACAAAGTCAACTAAGTAACTACAACTTACAAATGGAACTAGACTAGTATAACTAATATTGTATGCCAGACAGTCATGAAATAATCAAGTTTTGGCAACACAAAGTCAACTAAGTAACTACAACTTACAAATGGAACTAGACTAGTATAACTAATATTGTATGCCAGACAGTCATGCCTAATCAATCTCATGTCACCACAGTTGATGGTCGGTCTACCAGTACTTGTCTTTCCTTTTGGCTCCAAATGAAACATAGGACAACTACTGCAGCTGGCCTCCTTAATGGAATCCTATATCAAATAATAATATTTGCCTAGGCATCTAGGGCCCGTTGTGTCGATCGAACACTACCATGTCCAACTGCTGAGTCTTGTAGCCAAACCTCGTTCACTGCCGAAGGAGAGACTGCTTATCTACATATCTATCAGAGCCATGTAGAACGGAGACGGCCGCTCCCATGCCTCCACTCCAGTCGGCTGGCTGGTAGAAGACCGTTGTTACACATAGGATTACATTAAAGTAAATTCGTTATGTTCTTACAGTCGTGGTCTCTATAGCAATTCATTTGACATGATGAGGTTACTATCCCCTTGCACAACTCTCTTCAGCCACCTTTTAAGGCAAGCTTGGAAGGTTAAAGTTCTTCACCAGGCAGCACTTGGGTGGGTTGCCAATAGTGAATGCGCATTATAAGAATGTTTACTTCGGTAGTAAACCCTGAGGAAATCTGCATTCCATACTACCTCCAGTCATCTTGACTATGTCTTGCCACCGGATTAAAATAGCAGGGGACGAGAGAGTGGGTGCTGACACAGCTCAAATCTTTCCTACTTTCATTTATTCAAGCACAAGTTACAGCATTATAAATACGCCTACTGCAACACTGGATTATAAATACTATCATTACTATTTGATTTACATTTTTCCTTTGGCTTCTATTAAGTTATTTGGGCATAGGTCTATAACTGCATTTGGTCCTTTACACTAAACTTTTTAAAGGAAGCATGTATCAACAATCCCATTTGTGGTTTTGAAGTAGTGGTTTTTAACATTATGAGGTTGCAAGGCCCATACAGAACCCTCTTTAGTAACTTTTTTACAAAATGCTAGAAAGGTGAAAGTGATCCTATTAATTTCTTCCTGGATACCACTCAGGCTAATACTATGACTAGTGAAACTAATTACCGTAAACGACACATATCAAGAGCAAAAGATACTCTACTGTTTAAAGCAAATCTGAAAGAATCTCATGAAACTTATTGAAAATTCCAATTATGAATGACAACGTTCAAAGTTCAAAAAGGTTGGCATAAATATTTCAAAGACTGAAATATGAGATGGGCACTACGAAGCATAAAGATTACACCAAGATTAACTCTGTGCAGCAGGTAAAGACATTCCTATATTTTTTTAAAAGGTCCACAGATTCTTAGAATTAGTAAATAATGTAATTGAAACTAGGGAAAGAAAAAAGGAAGAAAGGGGTTCATTTATTCTACTAAGATGTGAGAACATATCATTTATTCTACTAAGGTGTGAGAACATCTCATTTATTCTACTAAGATGTGAGAACATATCATTTATTCTACTAAGGTGTGAGAACATCTCATTTATTCTACTAAGGTGTGAGAACATCTCATTTATTCTACTAAGGTGTGAGAACATCTCATTTATTCTACTAAGGTGTGAGAACATCTCATTTATTCTACTAAGGTGTGAGAACATCTCATTTATTCTACTAAGATGTGAGAACATCTCATTTATTCTACTAAGGTGTGAGAACATCTCATTTATTCTACTAAGGTGTGAGAACATCTCATTTATTCTACTAAGGTGTGAGAACATCTCATTTATTCTACTAAGATGTGAGAACATCTCATTTATTCTACTAAGATGTGAGAACATCTCATTTATTCTACTAAGATGTGAGAACATCTCATTTATTCTACTAAGGTGTGAGAACATCTCATTTATTCTACTAAGGTGTGAGAACATCTCATTTATTCTACTAAGGTGTGAGAACATCTCATTTATTCTACTAAGGTGTGAGAACATCTCATTTATTCTACTAAGATGTGAGAACATCTCATTTATTCTACTAAGATGTGAGAACATCTCATTTATTCTACTAAGATGTGAGAACATCTCATTTATTCTACTAAGGTGTGAGAACATCTCATTTATTCTACTAAGGTGTGAGAACATCTCATTTATTCTACTAAGATGTGAGAACATCTCATTTATTCTACTAAGGTGTGAGAACATCTCATTTATTCTACTAAGATGTGAAAACATCTAGCTCCAGCTGTGGTCAATCTGTGATTTTGGAAAGAAACAAAGAAGAAAAGGCTTAATTTATTCTACTAAGATGTGAGAACATCTAAGTCCCGCTATGATTCTATATGTGATCTGTTGGGTGGTTTTCAGAAGCAACATTTCTAAATCAAATATACAGATGTCTTTCAACATCACAAGAGGAACAGAGTGACAGCATGGGCCTTCTCAAAGCCAGATGGAAGACAACTGTATGGAGATGAGAAAAGTTGATATAGACCATCAAGATTATGTAGGAACCAGATGTAGTTATTTACGACCAAATAAGGAAGGATATCTTCTTCTTCTTCTTCTTCTTCGGTGTTCATTCTGAAAAGGAGGATTGTGATGTTGTGTTGTAGTTTACAGCTAGGCTGCCATGCCTATGCCTTTTGGTCCGCCACATCTGATTTTAGCACACATTTTTGGGCTAGGCTTGCCTTCCCTCTTTGATCCATAATCTCTTAGTCATGCTGCATGGTTGCAGTTTGTTTCCAGGGCCACTACTTGTAGGCGGAATAGGGTTTCAGTCTGTTCTGGGTCACTGGCCCTGAGGTAATTAGCCAGCTCTTGAGTTGCTGACTGCTGTCAGCTCATTCACTGCTGCATCTTCGGATATACAAACTATGTATGAGAAATGCCCGATGCTAGCTGAGTAGTCATTTTTTATGGTTGATTTCTTGGATTTTCAGTCATTCTTGTTGTGCTTGGTCATGAATTGTTAACTTTCCAACTTATATCACTTCGTTGTTCTATCAAGCGAGGTTTGCTTTTTCATGTGTATATTGCTACATCTGGTCAGTAACAGTGTTGAGATATTTTTAAATGTGTTATATTCTTTCTTGACATTCGTCATGTCACTACAATGAACGACACCAGATCATTTATGTATCTTTGCAGTCATCTACAATAAACTCCCCAGGCCAAGGGGCTCTAACTTCCTGGAGTAGGTAGGTCGTCACCAGTAAAAATCCGCCCTGGACAATGTTGCGACTGGCCTAGTAAGTTCCAGTCAGTATACTGTTAGTTACAGTGTATTCATTTATGGAGCCTCAGCAGAATGTTCTCAGAGGATTACGAACAACATTAAAGGATCAGTCAATATGCTTTGAGCGCAGCCAGGACTGCAATGTTAAATGATAGTGACCTTGGTGACACTGTACCAGAGTTGGTAGATTTATGGGAAGAACTAAGACAGTCATTCTAGGATTAACCGATATATGGAGAAAAGGTCAGAGAATCAAAGACTAACAGATATACGGAGAAAAGGTCAGAGAATCAAAGACTAACAGATATACGGAGAAAAGGTCAGAGAATCAAAGACTAACAGATATACGGAGAAAAGGTCAGAGAATCAAAGACTAACAGATATACGGAGAAAAGGTCAGAGCTTCGAAGACTAACCGATATACGGAGAAAAGGTCAGAGCATCGAAGACTAACCGATATACAGAGAAAAGGTCAAGGCATCAAAGACTAACCGATATACGGAGAAAAGATCAGAGCATTGAAGACTAACCGATATACGGAGAAAAGGTCAGATCATCAAAGACTAACCGATATATGGAGAAAAGGTCAGATGAATCAAAGACTAACAGATATACGGAGAAAAGGTCAAGGCATCAAAGACTAACAGATATACGGAGAAAAGGTCAAGGCATCAAAGAAACTTGTGGAAACTACGTGGAGCGCTGTCAGCCTGAAGGAAATTGTCAAGTATGGTGTGGGGCTTCTTGTGCGCCCATGATGGCGAAAGAGCACATCAGTGAAACAAGCCGCTTGCAAATAATTGAAGCTGGTAGGACAACGGCAGTAATCCAGATCTATGCCCCGCATAATGACGATTAGGACGTCAGGCAAGACTTTTTTCCAATGTTTTTCCAGCTTTATTATAAGGGTCAAATGAAAGGAACAATCTGATCGTCGGCGATTTCAATCTTGGAACAGGTGGGAGAAGATCACCACATACATTTAGCTTCGCAATGTTCCGTGACGCTTTTGGAGCAGAACAGCAACGGCGAAAAGCTTGTACATGTATGTACCGAGCAAGGTCTAGTAATGACAGACACCTATTTCGAACAACGATAGAGTCATATCAAATTGTAAGACATGTGCAACGATTCAGATATGGCATCACAAACGATTACATCTTAATAAGACACGTGCAAAGAAGAGGTATCAGAGGTAAACCCTAACATCTGTATTGATACTGAGCATTAGCATGTAGTTATGACACACAGGAAATTGATAAGAAAGAGTTAGAAAATACAGAAGCCAGTAATCATCACGAATCTAAGGAAGTTAGAAGAGATGGATGTCAGTGTTGCAATATGTTAAGACATGGCGAAAGCTTACGACACGTTAAATAAAGCTGCTAAAGAAATAAACGGTGAATGTGCCTTCTCTAAAACAACTATGTTGGAAGTATTCAATCAGAGCTCCAGTACAATAACTTTGAGACGTGGTGAAGTCAAGCAAGAACAAGCGTGGTGGAATGATGTTAAAGAATCTTTAAAGACTAAAATGAAGCTATTCAAGACCTGGCTATATAGTCCAAGACGCCAGCGGGTTATGTTTCATACTAGATGACGACAAGAAGTATATAGAATAGACTCAACACATGAATTGTTCTTTGCAGACAACCAAGTACGAAGACAAAGGTAGACAGCACAATCATATGACTGTGAACATTATTTATGAAATGGACACACCAAAGACTGAAACTATGCGGATTAGTAGATCACCCTGTTCACTATGCATTGGTGTCAAAAATATCATATTCAAGAACACACGTGAATTCAGATACATGGAATGCAATTGTACGGACGACGGGTGGCTTGATAGAGAAATTACCAAAAGGTCTCTGAAATCAATTGACTGCCGCTACTGCTTAAAAACCAGATCATTAGTTTGGCTATAAAGCAACAACTATTAACAGTATATGTGTACCCACTCTGCGCTACCAGTGTCTGACATAGTCATTATCTAAGGATCAGATCGGAACATGTCTACAGGGGAAATTAAATGTCTATTCCCCAGACGGTCAGCAGCACATAGGGACAGACAACTAATCTCACTTAACTTATTCAAATTATATGCACATAGAAACTTGGAGTTCTTGTGTTAATGAACTAAAACTTGCAAAAATAAGTACATGCATACAAATTGTATTTGTATATAGTAGTCAACGCATTTCCCATAACTGAAGAGGAAATAACCACTGCACCTCCATGAATGGTAATAAAGATGACTATAGAGAGTTGTGGATGGGGCTAGCATCATAGAACACAAATTACTACAGAAACAGCCATTGCAATAGCACGCGAAATAATTTAGTGCAGGCTTCCTTTATAAAGTCATAAACAGTGATTAGCGCATGCTTCGATAGAATCAGAATGGAGAAGGTCGAAGAATGTAGAATGGAATGCTCTGTTAATATAGTACTTGTATTCTCATGATCTATGTTTGACTATAGCTGATAAGAGTATAATTCGTGTAGCATGTAATGCTCTGTTAATATAGTATTTGTATTCTCGTGATCTATGATTCATTACAGCTGATAGTCTTATACTAATGTCATGTAATTTGTTTGTGGTTAAGATAGTACTTGCATTCTCCGGATCTATGTTTGACTAGAGCTGGTAGAGTCTAATACGTGTAGAAAGTACCTCTAGGCGAAAGTAATGCCTCCTTGACAATTTAGGTTTGACAGAAAAGGCCACATTGTTACGGTAGTCCGAAAGCGAAGCAAATAATAGTTGCGGTGCTATCTGGCGGGCATGTCGTTAGAGGTGAGTAAGGAGGGTTATCATGGGGGCCGGCTGCCCCATTCTGTAGAAACTGTCAGCGTTTAGATAAACAAAGAAGACCTTTACAGCACGTGGAAGAAGAGAAGCGACAGCCAAATCAGATAAAGTCTGCTGTTCAGTCTTATCAGTTAATTATCAATCCATAAGCATAATCTTATCACAAAACACAAACTCATGTTTTAATGTGTAATTCACTCCCTGTATGATTTTAGACTATGTTTCCATGCGTCGGTTTCATTGGCAGTGGTTCATCATAGAGATATTCTACTTATGTCTCACTATATACAAATGATCAATAATGAGCCAATTTCTCAACAAATAGGAAAACGCACAGAATGATGTGGTATTTCAAATGTCAGGGGGTAAAAAACAGACTTATCAATGTCTTGCAATGCCATGGGAACATTCCAATCTGCAGGTGAACTCAGGCTACCTGTGGTCTGGAAGTCTGTTGAAGGGAAGGATATCTATTTTAGTGTGTTCGCGTGCGCGCGCACGCGTGCTTACGTATGTTTATAAATATATCATGTGACATTATTTCCAGAATGTAGCCTTCGTTTGAGCAGCATTGAACAAATCGCGGTTTCCTGTAAGTCGGCCTGTGTCATTCAATGCCATCTTCAAACTGTCAGTATAATCTGTGTCTCCCTCTTCCCCTTGTCCTAGGTACCGTACATTCCATTATATCTCCAGACCAGTGTGTCTTTGTATGTGACCAAAATATCTGAGCTTTCTGCTCATAATTTATATTTGTCTTCTTCTCTGTCCACAATATTTTCAGCATGCTTCTATAGAACATTTCATATAACATCTTTTTCCCAATTTTTTTGTTTAAATGCCCACGTCTCGAAACCATATATGTTGCCGGAGAAAATACACGTCCTGATCTGTTGGATATTCGTCTTCTTGTCTGTTCCCTGCCCTACCCTACATGTTTCATCTGTCTAAGTTTGTGTTAAGCAATTGCAAGTCATCAATTCATTGATATTGAAGTCTCCAGAATTGTTGATTGTGTATTTCAAATTTTCCATTTGTACATTATATATGCTGATTACATATAGGTTCAGTACTATGTCTGTTGCCATAATTTGTTAATTATTGGATGTGTATATATTGATTGCGTGACACGTTGACACAATTAGATTGTATAGCTTAACTTGTGTCGCCTCTATGAAGACAGTGCCGTCCAAGTATCTCATTTATGGGGTCTGGTATGCCCCTATGCTGAAAACAGCCTACTCACTATACGTGTTCTTGATCTTCGCTGTCGTTTCCCCTCATATTCTCGGTATAATTATTACACAGAAACGGAGAGAGGATACAGTATTGCTCTAGAATAGCGCCATGAGGCCTAGAACAAATAATTACATCAGTCCAGAAACATAGTGAAGTCCAGAATCTCTACCTGAATACAAAGAAAACAAAGATAATGACAACTGATAAGACAAAACTGCAACCTAAAATCGAGATAGCTGCCGAAGAGATTGAAAATGTTTCACGTTTTGAATATCTGGGATCAATACAGATCAACAATGGAGACTACAAAAGAAGTAAGAAGACGACTGACTATGACAATACAAAAGATAAGGAGAATGCAGAACCTATGGCATAATACAAACAAAGAACTAAAACTAAAGATCCTAAGAACATGCACGTTTCCTGTGGCATCCTATGGATGTGAAACATGGACGATTACAAAAGCAATAAGAGCGAATATCGGTGCTTTTGAAACACAGTGGTACAGAAGAGTCCTACAAATCCCGTGGACAAAGAAAGAAAGAAATCCATTCGGCGAAACCTGAATGTGGAGGAGAATTGGCTCATAAATGACGTCATGATCCGAAAAGTGAAGTTTCTTGGACACATCAAACGACACAACGGACTGGAGAGAGCGGGTTATGGAAGGCATGGTCACTGGAAAGAGAAGCTAGGGCCGACCGAGAAGACGATGGACCTCAGGAAATCAAGGAGACGCTGGATTTGACCTTGGGGCAGGCCGGAAGACTGGCGAAAGATAGAGTTTCCTACGGACATGCTGTCATGAGAGCGACGTTCTACAAAGGGCATGCTACATGATGATGATGATGAGCAACCAACCACCCAGATATGAATGGATATATGCCAGAGTTAGGGAAGGCAAATTGGAGTAATAGGGAACTAGTCACATCGTCTCAGAGAAAGCTCATAAATAGCATAATCAAGTCCCAACACTTCATCCACAGTGGTGAGGATGATGGCGACATGGTCTGCTTCGAACCCCTTTACCTATTTACGTTTCTATATTTTTTTTAAAGGGTGACATCGATTGTCCTTTCTTTAACTAGCAAAAGGTTGTTTTGTTTTTTAAAATATCGGAGTCTATATGGCTGCACGTGCGAGTCTACAAATAAACAAGGTAGACACCAAAAATAACCCACAGCTCAGGTATTTGAAAACAACATTTTAAAATCCAGTTCAAATACAGTATAACTAACAGGTAAGACGAGCGGTGCATGAAAGTGCGTGATCTAGAACAAATACAAAGAAGATGGATATACCGAGAAGGCACCTACAATAACTTGTTTATAGTTGATAACAGCTTCCATGTCGACTTGTGCCCATCATTTGAACAGAGTGTTTTCACATTTCATTCAATATAATGTATATTTTGTTTTTTTATTTATAAGTTTTGTTATTACAATTATCGGCGGCCTATTTCTTAATCAATTCAAATCGTGCATTCGTACAAAGTATTATTTACATTGACTGAAAATATTTATGCCTGCCTTTTCGCTGTATATCGCAAATAGGTATCGAAAAGTTGTGTAATCTGCCCCGGTTACACATTTCTAGAAACCCATCTGCCATTACTGATACTTTTAGTTGGTCGTTGATCTGGCATTTCCTTCACACCCCTCCCTCTACCAACTAAACTACTTCCTGTTTAAACTTAAAGGTATGTGTTTTCTCATGGTATTGGTTGGACTGTATACGAGTTTTCGTCTGCTCAAGTTGGCATGCAACAGTGTGTTAAATAACTAACAGAAACATTATATCCCTAAAACAAAATATTAAACGTTGTTAATATATCGCGGCCTGACATCAATACAAGTTGGAGTACATGTTGATCATAAACTGTTCCTCGTTACGATAGTATTTTTTATAAGCTTGCCCGTCTATTCGATTTTAAAATGTGATTGTTCTCAGCATTCCAGAAAAACTGCCAAACTCGTCACAAGCCATATAACCGATAAGGCAATGCTATTCCCTTGGCAGACAATGTCAGATTCAGAACCGATCAACGAATCCGCAAAAATAAATTTGTTAAAAACAATCATAACTGGTGATTTACATTTGGGGTCACATCCACAAACCCACGATTCATCGCCGAAAATGATTGTTTAAAAGATATGTAATCATGTTAGACGCACTCAAGTAGGACCAGGGCATACAGTGACAGATAGGCAGACTAACATTTGAAGCAGCAAATATGGTATTGTAGATCACTGTGAACAAAACAAAGGAATTGTTTTGTTTTTTTTCGCGCTCGCCTTATTTCTCTATTCTCCAAGGCGGTGGGCGTTGCCCTTTGTTTTTATTTTGCGCCTGTCGGCCCATTGCATCCGACTTCGGCATGCATTGTTATGTAAGGGTCTGCTTCCTCCTGCATTTTCTAAGGGTTTGCTTCCCTGGGGTAACGGTCGGTGCTGTGATGGGGATCGAACCCAGCACCTTTATATTGTGAGCCGTGTCACTTAACCACTAGCCCACGCCGTGCCCACAAAGGAAATGAGAATAATAAATAAACAAAGAATCCCATAAAAATGAATGATCAGATAATTGAAAAAGTGCAAAATTGGACCTATGGGGAAAGCAACATATATAACGACAGAGGAACAAACCAAGATATTGACGGCAGTATTAACACGGCCATGTTTACTTTTAACTCGCTATGCCTAATATGGACCTCGACAGCACTATCCATGAAGAATAAGAATGTAAAGTCGGTCTCCTGTAACATGGCATATGACTAAGGGTATCACATCCAGACTGCAGACTTTTATTAACAAGTGTCTTGGTTGCGTACTTGGTGTTGGATGATTAGAGGTAAAAACAAATACAGATCAGTGGGGAAATAACACGGCAACAACCAATACAGTAGGAAATTGGGGAGGGAAAGTTGGGATGGGTAGGAAGTTCTCGGAAAGAAGACGGACAGTATTAACAGACATGCATAAGATTGGAACCCAGTGGGTGTATTGTGGGAACTCAAGAACATGGCACAGAATAGAAACAGGTGGAGAACAAATGTTGTGGTCCTATGTTCATGTGGAACCAGACAGAAAAATGATGATGCTGAAAATCAGTTGGTCGATTTTTTTCCCGCCATGGCAACGCGACAAATGCGGTGCACACGTGTAAGAACAAGCACTACTGCAAACAAACCAGACGAGGAGGACAGACGGGTCTCAGACTACATGCACCATTGGGTTCAGGGGTCAGTTTGTGCCTAACAACTTCCGGCTGTAGCCTACGATTCCTGAATCGTGATGTCAATCAGGATACTTGTTGATACCTCGTATGCATTTATAGCTGTTATACAGCAGCGTGACGAGACCGGGGATTGAACCGGATCCCTTTACCCCTAGAGACAATCGATACAACTGACGCTCATGCTCAACACTGGGAAAAATAAAACCGTATAATTATACAGAAACTCTAGATTACCGGCCGTACTCGCCAACAAACATTTCACTCCTCACCAGGTAGCAGATGATCCCTTTGTTATAGCTATATTGCCCTGATAAAATGTTAGCTTCTCGACACATGCCAGCAGTATTTCACATGTGGCGATGTGTGAGCTGTAAGGACATCAAAGATCCAAATCCCCAGCTACCAAACTTATAAATGTGGTTTGTGGTCTGGGGGCTGTTATATAAATAACTCGTGCTTAGATCACATAAATGTGTGACCGTATCCCACATTCATCTCACGACCGAACATACTTCGTCCTTAACACGTGAATATCTTTTTCACACTTCAGCATTTAAATAATGGCATTTTAAAATGTACTATATACACACATGATTTATGAGTAATTTCAACGCTCTCTATACACGACAAAAGTACTGGGTTCGCTACTCCGTCTACCCGGCTGCATAAGGACACCTGACAGGAAGGTCTTCTTCCCCCCCCCCCCCATTTTCTCGCAACCTAAAAATGCAGATTCCTTGTACAATGAAGTCTTTAACACTTTGTCCCCAAAAGCAGTTCTGATGATGGTTACCTGTATATGTATACGATTTCGAAGTTACTATGACACAAAATGAGCAAGGCACTCGTGATCTATTCTCCCTATCCTGCTCTACGCATGTGGTAACTTACCTGTCTACGCTTGTGACATCAGGAGGTTAATTCACTTGCGCGTGCGATGTCTAAGGTGCATACTGCATTTTAGATAACAGGACCACATCACAAATAATAAAGTTCTATCCAGAGCCAGCATGCCTGGCATTCGAGCACTTTTTTAGGAAGCCCAACTGAGATGGACTGACCACCTTGCTCGACTGCAAAGCGAAAGGTTCTCAAAGAAGCTTCTGTATAACGAGCTGCGTGGAGGAGAAAGAAGTTGACAGCAACATTTTTATTTTAATCGATTCAAGGGCAGTCTGTAGGAATCTCTTTAAATGTTGTCAAATAGACACTACCACATGGGAAAACCTTCAGCAAAATCGTCCAGCCTGGAAAAGTGCGGTCAAAAAGGACGTTGCAATCAGCGAGGGTCTCCGTTTACCGATAGACCAGGACGGTCACGTGGTCGGAAAGTCTAAAGCAGAGGGAATAGTACCAGCTTCAGAATGGTTTCCTGAATTACTCTGTGGGTGACGGAATATAACGACAGCCAGCAACACTAACAGCATGTCACGACAGGAGCCTGACTAACAGTGGGGTCTAACCCCGCAGAGATAGCAGACTCCAGCATGTCACGACAGGAGCCTGACTAACAGTGGGGTCTAACCTCTCAGAGATAGCAGACTCCAGCATGTCACGACAGGAGCCTGACTAACAGTGGGGTCTAACCTCTCAGAGATAGCAGACTCCAGCATGTCACGACAGGAGACTGACTAACAGTGGGGTCTAACCTCTCAGAGATAGCAGGCCTCTCAGAGATAGCAGACTCCAGCATGTCACGACAGGAGACTGACTAACAGTGGGGTCTAACCTCTCAGAGATAGCAGACTCCAGCATGTCACGACAGGAGACTGACTAACAGTGCGGTCTAACCTCTCAGAGATAGAAGACTCTCTAACTCATTTACACATTTCAAAAGCCTGTCGTATGTGGAGTAATCTTTGACTGATAGCTCAAGAAACAATAGCCAATATAATGACACATTAATAAAAAGCGTATGCTCAGTTTCCTGATGATCGAACCGTGTAAGTACATGTAGTTACTTTCATCCTGATACGAACGATGTTCAGAAAATAACTTTTTATTTTATTGTTTAAATTTAGACAAGTTATGTAAATGGTATTATTTTGTATCACATTGTTTACCCTTTATTCCGTTTTTCAACATATAGTCTCCACCATTATTGAGGCACTTATCTAAGCTGGGCACAAGTATATGTATGCTCTCCTCACAGAAGTGTGCAGCCTGCAAAGTTAGCCAATCATGCACATTATATGTCAGATCATCCTGATCGTCAAAACGATGCCCAGCGAGCTACCTTCCCAAATGCAAGAAATGAAAGTAATTCGGTGCCAAGCTAGGATTGTAGGAAGGGTTGTTCATGTGTACATACCCAACTAGGATTGTAGGAAGGGTTGTTCATTTGTACATACCCAACTAGGATTGTAGGAAGGGTTGTTCATGTGTACATACCCAACTAGGATTGTAGGAAGGGTTGTTCATTTGTACATACCCAACTAGGATTGTAGGAAGGGTTGTTCATGTGTACATACCCAACTAGGATTGTAGGAAGGGTTGTTCATTTGTACATACCCAGCTAGGATTGTAGGAAGGGTTGTTCATGTGTACATACCCAGCTAGGATTGTAGGAAGGGTTGTTCATTTGTACATACCCAACTAGGATTGTAGGAAGGGTTGTTCATGTGTACATACTCAGCTAGGATTGTAAGAAGGGTTGTTCATGTGTACATACCCAGCTAGGATTGTAGGAAGGGTTGTTCATGTGTACATACCCAGCTAGGATTGTAGGAAGGGTTGTTCATTTGTACATACCCAGCTAGGATTGTAGGAAGGGTTGTTCATTTGTACATACCCAGCTAGGATTGTAGGAAGGGTTGTTCATTTGTACATACCCAGCTAGGATTGTAGGAAGGGTTGTTCATGTGTACATACCCAGCTAGGATTGTAGGAAGGGTTGTTCATTTGTACATACCCAACTAGGATTGTAACAAGGGTTGTTCATGTGTACATACCCAGCTAGGATTGTAGGAAGGGTTGTTCATTTGTACCCAACCAAATGAGGTGATTTGGGTTTGAGTGTGCGCCTCAGAGTGTGGCTGTGCGATGTCTCGAAGCAAAAGAACTTCGGCGCTCAGCATCCCAAGCCTTTTGTTCTGAATTGCGCGTCGCATTCAGCTTCTTCAATGTTTCACAAAGCAACAGAGTTGATTGTTTGACCTTAGGGCATGAGTTCTACCAGGAGAACACCTTGTCTGTCCCAGAACACGGTGCACAAGATCTTCAATGTTGAAATGGTAAGTCAGATTTTTTTTCTTCGATGAATCTGTATGCATAGACTGCTGTTTTAATAGAAATGATGATTGTAGCAGACAGACAAGTCCATAGAAATGATGATTGTAGCAGACAGACAAGTCCATAGAAATGATGACTGACAAGTCACAGCATTGTTTCCCAATCGTTGTAAACCTGCGGACCGGTGCACATATGAAACATTTAAAGACAGTTAAAATGTTTTGCTGAATTATCTTTTTTGCCTCCACTTTGTAGGGATATACATTTTAGAACACAATAACACAAGAAATAACTTTTCTGAAATACCACAACACAATATTAGCAGGTAATTAACCTCTAAAACGTGTCAACTAGTTTATATTGCATCTGTAGGCCTAGCCATTTACATAAAAATAACTTCACATACTTTGATAAACAAACACGCAAAATATAGATGAGCTCTTGTGTCTGAAAAGTATGAATATTCATATGAGTAAAATGAACCAATCAGAACTTAGATCGCCTCAAGGTGATCTTAGCAGTTAAGGGGAAAAGAAGCAATAACGTTTTCGCGGACAGGCAGGAAATGTCTGCGGACCGGCGGTTGTGAATCACTGTGTTAAATGACATCCATGTCTCATCTACTGTCACAATATGGCTCAGCTGTCTCCTGCAACGTGATAGCGTGGGGGAAATTCCACAGCACGTATGTTTTTTATTGCTCTTCTGTGAACATATATGGCATCTAACGCGCACTACACTTTCCGAAAACCCAAATAATTTCCATACTTTCTTAGAATGTCTGGAAACGGTATCGAGGGAGAGGATATTGTGAAACGTCTGTCTTCGAGAAATTTCTGTCAACCGTACGCACCAAGTCATCAGTTACCAAAGACGGTCGGTCAGTAAACACCTCATCATGCATATCTTTAGGTCTTCGTTGAATTTTCTTACCCGATTCCTAACCATGGTATCCCTTATTACGATGACACCATAAACTTCACATGACAATGAATTTCAATTGGTGCAATTTTGTTCGCATTAAATAAAAAACATTTACATTCTATATTTCAGTCGGCGGCCATTTGATTGCCCTAAGCATTTAGAGCGCCCAATAACAACTTCAAGAAGTAAACAAATATCACAAATTGGCGTATGTGAGCTGCCAATTGATCGAGCAATCAATCGCGTATGCGCTAAGCATACAACAGAAGCTACTTTTTAAACACCTCTTGTATTACCAAAACGGCTTTCTGGATGACAAAGACAAGAATATCACCACAGACAGCATGTCATAAGAGGCAACTAACTGTGTGACATGGCCTAACATCGGCCATGGTTATGTGGTTTGTTAAGAGCAGCATAGATGGCGCCTAACAGGCTGCGGGTCTACTATGCTCTAGTGTTTGAGTCTATTAAGATGGACACATTGGTTAATCTTACTCCAAGAATCTGGTTGTATACAGACTCTGGAGTCTCCTAAACCAGTATAAAGACGTTAAGCTAATAAGAGTAAGTAAGCAAAGGTCTGTCCCATAGGATTTACACTACTGTCAGGGAATGAGTTGTAAGAGACTTCCGTATACTAAGCCACAGCTTGTACGGGGAAGGGTGGCCAGTTCCTTTTCTCACTGCCTTTTATTTCCCTACTCGTGTGCCTGGTTCCCAATTACAGCTTGGACTACTGCAGCGTGACAGTCATGAGAGTTGAACCCTCATACCTTTGCCGTGGAAAGCGAGTGCTCTACCACTACGCTAATCAGACGCTCTTCAACACGCCTAAAAAAAGGATAGCACTATTTGTCCCCTTTTGTCAAACCAATTAATTGGCAGTTGTTTTAGAAGAATGAAATATGCTATTATAAACGTCTTATCTCAAACTATAGGCCTAGCACATTTACAAGGCCAAATGATGCTAAACAATCCTTATATTACATAACTGTCTAAGTGTGTCTACCTATGTATAGGTCTCTCTGCATGTCTGTAGTGAAGAAAAAAAATAATTTTTACCAAATTGAGCACCACCAAAGACGTGTTGAGAATAAGGCTCGGATTTGGTGGGTTTTTGTATCTGATATACATCCTAAGAGAAAGGGTCACACTTTCGGTTTGTGTTATACTGATATGCATGTGCCACATTCACAGTATCCTCGGCGTCAGTCCGGTAAGTGTGTCGTATGCGAGGAAGCCACCAATATTCGGTATGCTCCCGATCTTTTGCAACGCTCAATGCGGGAATAGGTCTTTAGTCAGTCCATTTCGCTATCGTATATGTGGACTCCGTGGATGTGTACAGAGATATCACCACCAAAACGTTGCTGTACGTTTCAATGTGTTGTCAGTCATGCTCACATGTCCAGCCCAACGATAGATGCGTGATGTCGCTGCTTCCACAACGTCTCGAAACAAAGTTTGATGTCGAATTTCTTCATTTCGCATCTTATCCCGCATCGAAATTTGTAGCACACGCCGTTCCATTGCTCTAGGAGTGACTCTGAGCTTCTCGGCATCCGTTTTGCGCAAGTTCCACACTTCGCATCCGTCAATCATAGCTGGAATACCATGGAATTGATTGTGTGCTCTTGTCGTGACGTCTTTCATCTCTTGTCGTGGCGTCTTTCATCTCTTGTCGTGGCGTCTTTCATCTCTTGCAATTTCGCTTAATGGAATTAAAGGAATACCAAGTTGCTTTTTGTCGTCTAGAGATTTCGTGGTCAATTTTATGGTTGGCATATATGCCTTGGCTAAGTTAGGCGACATCCTCGATGGTTTCCTCTCTTAGCTTGATGTCCAGCTTTGGGAAGTACGGGTTTGTGAGGCATTAAGTTTCCCTTTTATTTATCTTTAGACCAGCAGCTCTGCTGGCCTCATTCAAGTCGTTCAAGGATTGTTGGACTTCCTAAATGTTATGACCGATGAGCACGATGTCATCTGCAAATCGTAAATGTGTGAGCCAATCGCCATGCATATTTACACCTCTGTTGATCCAATGTAATTGTTGGAAAATCTCTTCGAGAGTCGCTGTAAATAGCTTTGTAGAGATGGTATCGCCCTGTCGGACTCCTCTTGCTTTCGAAACATTTACTGGGCGGTGGTATAGCCTATTGCAGTCTTTGTTAGTTTCCTCAATCAGTTTCTGAGATACTCTGTTGTTTCTGAGATACTCTGTTGTTTCTGAGAGCATTTCCCCACAACATTGGTCTCGATACTCTCAAAGATTTTATCGTAATCGATAAATACAAGACATAAGTGTACGCCCTCTCCATCAGTTGACTGATCGTGTGGAGGTGGTCAATAATGGTGGAGAACCCGTTCATGAATCCGGCTTGTTCTCCAGGTTGGTGCTCATCAAACTGCCTGTTGATTAATTAATATTGTGTATCTTTCTTTTTAGTTAAGAGCATATGGAGAATTTTGAAATGTGTATTTATGTTGGAGTACGCAAGTATAAACATAACTAGGCATATATGGTGATGAACTAACAGATGGAATAGTAGCCACGATTTAGCATGAACAACTTTTTCCAACGAACTCAACAAACCGTGCCCCATTAGCCGCTACCCTAGTTCAGCTGATCAATGAACATAACAGTTGATTATAGGGGCTACGGACGGGAGTCCTTAAATGACGATAGAGCAGCGAACATGTAAGGCATAGTATCGCTTGCGCGCTCGCTCTCTCTCTCACACACACTGGAGCTTCTGTGTAGCTGAGTGGTTAGAGCGACTGCTTTTCATGACAAAAGTAAACGAGTTTCGTGACTAGTCTCACACGGCGGTTCAGTCTGCTGGGCTTTAAAATGGTATCTAACGGAATTTTAGAGGCAGCAAGGCAGCGGGGAAGGAACGAGTCACCTCCAACCTCACCAAAATCTGACACCAAATACAACGAATAGCTAGCGCTATATCTCGGACAGCACTTTCTTCTACGTAATTCCTTCCCTTTGCCATCTCCCACAGGAGGCTCGTGGTTAGAACAAACAGAGTACGCGATTTTCATAAACTGGCAACGAATTCCGCGTTCCAAATTTAGTCCAAGAGAGATTACGTCTCGCAGATGGTTTGTAACCCGTTCCGACGCAGTTGTTAACAAGAAGCATCAACTAGAGATGTCTTGACACCGTCCTAGCACAGGTAAACTATATTTTACTAGCAAACTACACATGAACTGCTTATGACGATGTACGTTAGCACGATACACGTTGTGCACGATATATATTACCGTTGAGGTTACACCTGAAGGTTGGAGAACCTGTCGCAGTGCGGGACATTAATAATATGGATCAGTGGAGAAACAGAATTAGGATACACGTTGTGCACGATATATATTACCGTAGAGGTTACACCTGAAGGTTGGAGAACCAATCGCAGGGCGGGACATTAATAATATGGATCAGTGGAGAAACAGAATTAGGATACACGTTATTTTCATCCTCTTCCCCACCCAGAGAGTTTGTCTCGCGGCAAAGTGATCGGGTTAAATCATAGCTCTCTCTCATCACGTTACAGTCTACCCAGCTGTAAATGAGTATCTGGCTAACAGTAAAGAAAGATAAGTTTAAATCAGATTTTAAATAGAAAATGAGACGGAAAAAAATATTAGGGCGCATCCAGAATTTGAAACCCAGGACCTCTCTCACCCTAGCCGAGAATCTTGCCCAACCAGCTGAATAAAAACGTTCGCATGGGAAGAATCTTGCGTTGGTTTTGTTTTTGAAAAAAAAAGACAAACACATTTTGTAAAAAAATTATCTCGCTTTGTTTATTACAAAAAACCAGTTCGTCTTAGGGTCTTCTGTCGTGGCAATTCGCTTGTGCTTAATGTCGGGAAATGAATAGACCGCGGCTGTTTCCGGGTCTCAACTATTTTTTAAAAATCTAATCCATTATTTCTCTAACCTGTTTAGCAATTTAACAAATATTTTTAGTTGTTTTGACTTCTTGGAAACCACTGATGATGACGTTCTGAACACATATCTGATCAGGATATTCTCCCCCGTAAGCGTGGGAAATACAGACTCCTAATTGAGAAATAATTAGATAAATTACAGTCAGGTTTGGGTAGGAGTACTACACAGCTGGGTGTAAGAAGGGCCAAATTGAATTTGAGTAGCCTCAAAAACATAGAGAAAGATTCGTGATAGAACAGAATCGAATGTATGGTGTGCACAAAATACAGACAGGTTCAAGAGAGAAGAGAGCTGAATGGATTGTGCCAATTGTGGCTCATCTGACGCACAAAATACAGACAGGTTCAAGAGAGAAGAGAGCTGAATGGATTGTGCCAATTGTGACTCATCTGACGCACAAAATACAGACAGGTTCAAGAGAGAATAGAGCCGAATGGACAGTGTCAATTGTGACCCATCCGAAAGAAACATTCGGTATCTGATTAACTTGCGTTCAGAACATAGTAAATCACGATAAACGCACTGTAAGCCACATTGAGAAATACAGGTCTTTACTGGATAAAGTGAAGAACTTTTAACAAGCACAGCTAATTCAGACCAGAAATCTTCACGACTCTAGAGCAGTGTTTTTTTTTCAGCATGTGCCAGGCGGCGTCCCGTGGAGCCAATCAAAATTTGAAGCGACAGCTAACATTGACTGCGACGTGATTAAGTGAACGAGAAAGTCAGGAGAAAGAATCGCCAGCAATAAATGCTCCACTTCTCTACGGTTATTTTCATAGTATATCAACTCTTGGCCAAGAAGCCGTAGACCCTTGTTATTCAAACTGCGCATTCCAGCACACTAATGTGTTGCCACGTGCATTTAAGTGTTTAGTGAAACATGAAAATTTCCTGTTCTACTCTGCTAATAATCGACGACATTGCACTCCGAGCCAACCCATAAGTGCTTTGTCTCCCGTAGCTCCCTTGTTGTACACAATTCTGCACTGTTCCCCAAAGCGCTCCTCACTTATCCCGTTCAATTTACAAATCCAGCCGTCTTAAACATTCGCTTTCTATGATCAAGTAAAATAAGGCTAATCTCTGTTAGTCCTTTCATGAGCAGTGCATGAGATGCAGTGGTCAGCGACCCAAAGCTGACTGCTAGTGTCATGGCCAGCGTCCTAGAGCTGCTAAAACTCTTCTCAACCTCCACGTGGTGATCCTAGATAACAGGCTGCAACAGAGCAGACTGGCTAAGGAAAATGGATCAAAGGGGAATGCTAACCCGGTAGCCAAAAAATGCCAGCAAAAGTATGATGTGCAAATATCGCAGTCAAGCTGTAAACTATGACACAGCACAATCCGTTCTCTGGACAACATGCTGCTGCTTGCAAAGCCCTTTTTATGGCTTGATAGCGGGAGATTGAGAACTAGCGAAGAAGTCCTTTCGAAAATATTCCAAACTATTGACTGATTTAAACAAAAATAGACATAAGTGTGTTTGTGTGCGTGTCTATATAAGATAAGATAAAGGTAGTCCCAAATCAGACACTTTCATCGGGGATAAAGTGATACAGCCTTAATTGTAGTAAGCCACAGCTTTGTGAGGTGGGATGGTCGGTTCCCTTCCTCTCTGTCTTTTTCCTTCACTAGTCGTCAGCCAGGTACCATTTACAGTTGGGACGACTGGTGCTGCAGGTACCTCATACCTTTGCCACGAAAAGAGAGTGCCTTACCACTACGCTAATCAGCCGCTTTTATCAATTCTTTTATATACTCGTGTGTGTGTGTATATATATATATACATATATATATCATAATCATTATCACGTATAGTCCGACTTTTAATTCATAAACAAGGTCCGAAGCAATTTTCTACTGAACTGCATGTCAGATCCAAATGACTTTTCTCACGCAGCCTTAAAATATACATGACGCTAAACATTGATATTATTTAGTTCATACATGTTAAGACATTTGCACATTGGCGAATTATTTTGATCTTTTAGGACCATTGCAAAGAAATTATATTAAATTTAAGATTTTACAGTACGCAGCTGAACTTCTCGGCATTTTGTTCATAGGCGTATCTCCTTAATGTCTTGATAGATCAATTAATTGTTTGTGTTGTCCTTTATGTACCAACGTAAAAATAGCACCAATATGCAACAGTTAGTACAGCCCTTACGTTGTATCAAGTGAGCAGCTAATTTTATGTTGTTTAACGCATTTGAGTATTGCAATGTATTTGTTGGGATTGTATGTACACCTAATTGTTTTGATAAACATACTCTAATTCATCCAAGTCTACTAATCAGTATGTCCACAAAAGATGATATTAATCATCCGAATCTATCGATTCAAAGAGGTTGATAATTGTTGTTATTGGCTGGACAAATTTTAATCCATCTCGTTGCCAGTACTGTTCTTCTTCCCAGAGCACATGTTCAACACACTTCTTCCGGAACTGAATGTTTATTTTTGAAAGGTACTCAAGTGTGGTCCGCCGTGGTCTTTGTGTATGACAAGAATAGCACCACTGCCCCACAGAGGGCATGTCGTAAGAGGCGACTGTGTGACATGGCATAACACGGCCATGGATAAATGGTCTGTTAAAAGCAACATAGATTGCGCCTAACAGGCTGCGGGTCTACTTTGCTCTAGTGTTTTGAGTCTATTAAAATGGACTCGCATATCGGTTAATCACCCTTCGCGGTACTTGTCCCAAAGTAGCGGAATAATAAGCTGCTCGAGCCTAGCCCGCTAAGCAAGAAAGCCTTCTCCCGGCTACATCTAGCTCATACTAGAGCTGGGACCTGCACAAGGGCATCTGTCCTTGTAGAAGTACAGGTCGACTAAGAACTCACATGTCAGCACTTCGACATCACACATTTTAAATGTCATGTTTTGTTCGGCAACTCTCGCACTATTATTAATTATATTACGGCTTGAATAGATTGTAAGCTAGCTTATGATGAATCTAAATGGACCTCCCACTACCACAATACTAAAGCCATTGATAAATGATATAACAGCGCTAAAGATAACAAGCACGTTCATGAACACAAACGCCTTGCCTCTGACAGAAGTCCATTTTTGAAGAGAAGAAATAGGCTAATACTGTGTAAATAATACAATATATTTTGGTTTTGGTACGCAATGTTAATTAGAAATAAAGGTGAATTAGTGTCTAGTTTAAATTTGCTAACATAAATTGCATGACTGTAGTCCGACCTTGCTGACTGGTGCAATTTTTGGCAGACTGGTGAGCCACCCTGAAATGTGTCACGCTCTGTGTATATATATATATTTAAATAATGTACTTTCTATTGTGAAATGTTTTAAGGTAAGTGATGTGGTGTTCTGAACTTAGGAAATGACAACAGACACTCGGCTAGGCCACACGAGACGGAAACTGTCAGAAAACTTGAAGAGAAATAGGTGTCCGGAACAGAGTCCGGCAGGTGTTACTTGTCGACACAGTTTATTGTTGG
The DNA here is from genome assembly GCA_036924085.1 of Ariolimax columbianus. Classification (NCBI taxonomy): domain Eukaryota; kingdom Metazoa; phylum Mollusca; class Gastropoda; order Stylommatophora; family Arionidae; genus Ariolimax; species Ariolimax columbianus. Next base: position 137,043,591 of record JAVGWX010000003.1, read on the forward strand.
AGTACGTGAAGAGCATCGGGGAAGATAGATAACTTTGTAGGATGGCCGCCGTGAGTGTCCGGGAGGTGACATTAATGGCTGATTGAGCAGGATAAATGGACAGGCGGCGGTGTACTCACGACGTTAATACGCAATAAATAAGATGTAACATTTCATGTCTGAAACGGACACTCATCTCTATTTCACCACCCCCCCCCCCCCCCCACACACACACACGTCGCGTTATAGCCAAGCGGCTGGACACATGTACACGTAAACTAAAACTAAGTAGGGTAAGCTGGAGTTCAAGGTATCCACAAACCGCAACATTTATATTTTGTGGGGGCAGGGCAGAGAGAGGACGGTGTGCTAGCGGTAATAGTGACTCAAACCCCCCAACTTGACACTGCAGCTACACACATGTATATTAATTGGTAGCTTTAAATACTCGCGGAATGGCAAATGTCTTACAAGGAGCCCCCCCCCCCCCCTCAACCCACAACCCCTATGTGCTTTAACCATTTCTATGCCATAACCATTTCTATGCCGAAAGTACCGATGTCAAAGCCCCCGAGGCGCTCCCAAATTGTCCACAACTTCGGCAGACACGCATTTGTAGCCAGGTCGACTTGGAGAAGCGGCCATGCCGTTAAAAAAACACCAGTCTGTTAAAACTGAGCACGACGTGATTTGAACCTGGTACCTTGGGAATGTAAACCAAGTTCACAAGCCCAAAACCACCACACGCCCCACCCAAATACTCAAACCTTTGTGAGGAGCGGGTGGCCGAGTGGTTTGGAGGCCGACCTTCTGATTGAAGAGTCACAGGTTCCAAACTTTGGTACGGTATTTAATTTTATATACGGTAAAATAACAACCTTGCACGTGAACGGCGTAGGCTCGTGGCCTCTATTTCTCAGCCCTATATCTCCAGATAGACTGCAGCAATAAAAATAAAGGTCGTAGTGGTAACATTGTTCGTCGTCAACACGTGTCTGATTCTTCTCCGTACGTACCAGATCCCAGAGAACTTGGCTGGTGGTATTTCTGCAATCGTGTTTATATTTTCTGTCGGTGATCTCAAGCGTCAAAGAACAGATCGACTGGGATATAATGTTAGCGTCTTTACTATACTAAGTCGTAAAAACAACAGATGTATATGGCTCTGATAGCCTATTGAAGAACATAAACGAAACCTGCATCACGATCAAATGGTCATAACGGACAGCCGACACCACACATGTAAACAACTAACTAATCTGAGAGTAATGAGGAACGCAAACATTTTGTTGTTGCTGTACTTGGTCTGAGTTTTTTCTGAGATGAGAGTGAATATTGAGTATCGTGGATCGAACGGGTCCCTTCAGCACGGACTAGTACTACAACAATTCTTCCAATCAGATGCCACATGGCAAATGTGAGTGGAACAAAATGTTAACATGGATGTTATTTTTGTGTTCCACCACGTGTGAAATATAAAACAAGAATTATAATAGTCAATTGGCGTAGTCTTTTATATTTTCTTGTATTTCTTTTCTTCATTATTGGTACTTAGTAGCGCTAGGTCGTCTGCAAAATCAAGATCTTCTAAGGTCGAGTTATCTGTCCATTATTTACCTAAATGCTTATGATAGGCTTAGTGTTTCATAATCCAATCTATAGCTATGCCAAATAGTAGAGGTGATAAAATACATCCCTGTTTTTATGTTAAACAATCTCAGTGTTGCCTTCCGTTGTCCGTACACAGCACCGTAAATTATCATATAAGGCCTTAATAATATTGATGTATTGTGAGGGTAAGCTATAGTTCTTTAGAATTGTCCATAATGTTGGACGGTGTAGACTGGAAGTCAATGAAGTTGATTAGTGTGGTTTGCATTTCTACTGATTCTTCTATGATAGTTCTTGAGTGTAAAAAGTTGATCAATGCAAGAACGCTTTGTTCTAAAGTCAGCCTGCTCTTCTCTTGTGATGACCTGAGTCTTTCTAATATCATGCTGCAGAGTACTTTCCCAGGCGCTGACAGGAGTGTTACATGAATACACACACACATATATAATTATTTTGCGCATGGTGGCGAATGTTTCCAAGGACAAAGCAATGAGATTTGACAGCGCTATTGGGAGACAGAGTGACATGACTATACGCACTTCTTGCCCATCTAATGGTGCAGCTCCTTGTTAAAACAAGAATGGCTCACAGATTTGCGAGGAACTGGTTTACTAATTCTCTCCACACTTTACTTATTGTAGTTTATTATTGAGACTGTGAATGAAAATTAAAATGTGTTGAAGCGACGGTTCCTCCACCACAAGTCCCAAAAATAGACGATCGTATATTCCTGGGGGTACCAACCGCAAGATTGGTAACATACTGGGATTGACCTGGCAAGTCACCAGATAATTTTCGCCTGCCAAAAAATATGAATCACGACGTTTAATGGCACAAGTGGACTGACAACAGATAGATAGATAGATAGATAGATAGATAGATAGATAGATAGATAGATAGATAGATAGATAGATAGACAGATAGATTCGACACAAGTATTTATTCAGTTTTATTGTGAGCCCTTAATATTTGCAATAGTGATATTTCACTTAAGAATCAGTCGGTTATGACAGGAGAAAGAAGATGTTAAGTTCAAGCGAACGAAAGAGGGCTACCTAAAATTACTGATAGATACAGCATGCTGTTCGGCAGAGTAAAAACGTCAGACTCGGGAGGATGCATAAATAAATCCAAATTAAGATAAACAAATCTTCTGGTTAAAGTAAATATAAAACTGAGTAATCAAGATAACATAAACACAAATGAGCATACAGTAACGCCTCCATTTAACGGTCTTAGGTGTAACGGATTTCGGATTTATTGAACCGAAAAAAATATAACACAACAATGTACAGTGTGGTAATTTCATTTTTATGTCGGTTTTAGTCTGTCTCAAGCTATAGTGCGGTCAGGATTGTTATTGACAATGTTTTGCGAATAAATTTTTATATGCGATTTCTGAATTGTGACATTTATTCATTAAATAATGTAGAAATCCTTACCACTGAAAAAGACAGTCAGTGATATAAGTTAAAAGAAAAAATGTGAGCATGGCACAGAAGTTAGAGCGAATTGCGAAAGTTACGGAGTAAAAAAAAAACTGATCTGATATCTGTAAACCAAAGTTCAAACATTTCTCTATAAACTACTGTATCGATAGCTCTAAATGTTCTACAGAGGGGAGTACAAAACACAAGAAAGTTGCCCAAAATAAATAAATAAATATTTGTTAACTACGTTTTTCGGTACAAGCTTTGATTGATACTGAAGCATTTTAAGAAATGATGTTTATGTGTGTACTATATGAGTGTAATTTGGATCGATTGACAAGTCGTACTAGTAGAGGATGTGTTCACAATTTCAGCTCTCTAGGTTATGGGGAAGTTGGTTAACATAGGAGAAGTAGAAGACCGCGCAAACGGACAACGGTCATGTGAAGTTAAATACAAGTTTGTTAGAACTTTGAAGAAGTTGTGTATAGGTGTATGTTAAACAGAGATCTAGTGGTGTACGAAGTTGTGAGTTGACAGATGATAGTGCAACTCTAGGAAAGCACATGGGACTTAATCTTGAGGCAAGCTATGGGTGGCTGTGGTGTTTTAGAATAAGGCATGACATTGTGAACAGTGAAACGTAGTGAATCTTTAAGGTTGAGTCACTTAGAAAATGTATGAATGAGCTGATTCAATGTGAGGGCTTATTTTATCCCAGGTTTACAATGCTAATGAAAATGTTCTGTTCTATTGTCTGGTCCTGAAAATACACTGACCTTTAAACATGAACACGACCTATCTGATCAGAATAGCAAACAACTTAAGCTGTGTGCTTTCTGTAAGTGAACTTCACCGACTCCCACTAAGACTTCACTTCAAACTGCTTGAACATCTCAATTGTCTAAAGGCAAACAGACGATACCAGTACCTCCATTTGTGACTATTTCAGAAGAATTTGAAAGTGAGGATTCCCGTGTACCTTCACAGATTGAGTAAGGATGACTAAAGTCAGGGAAAAATACCTTTCGACTACACCTTGTATTATATTAGAGCCTTTTTTCATTAAGAGTACAGTAAACAATTGTCCCCGCCCCCAGGTTACATTCGAGTTAGCGGACTCAGCATTAACGGACGAGTGTCCTTTCTTTCCCTTTTAGTTCGTTAAATCGAAGGTTGACTGTATTCAATATTACGAGATGCCAAACAAAAAAACGCAAAACACGGTTACTCTTTTCTGTACATTCAACCATTTCCCTCAACCAACATCATTGTTATGAACAGTAAACACAGTTAATCAGCACCAAGTTAAAACAGAGGCGTTACAAACATAATACTCCACCTGTCTCGAGTTTTCAGCTAAAGTCGGAACTATCTCCTATCAAACATTCATCCTGAAAGCACAATCGCGTGACCTCAAGAAAGCATTGCCTTAATCTGTGCCAATATAACGTGAAAATACGCGACAGATTTAAAACTTTTATGTTGCACTTATGCTACAATCTTTAAACAAAACAACTAAACTTCATTAAAATAAAACGCTCATCTTTCTGACAGTAAATACCATCACCGTGTGTGCGAGATAATAAAACTATTCCTAATCCAATCTCTCGAAAATCTGTAGGTCTGACAAGCTTACTTGTTATAAAGTTTCTGGCCACAAATACTTCAAGCTGTCACCACTCGGTTGTTGGTCCACTGATCCGGACTACAGCCCGGGGTAAAAATCCCGGGTACTAACTTAACTAGCATGCGAAAAGAAGTCTGGCAAACCCGAAAGGGTCCGCATGAGCGGAGTACCAGCCTTGAAGTAAGTATAACAGCAGGAGCGAAGAGTGAAGCTGTGCGGAGTAAAGACGGATTACAAGTTTCGCCAAAGGTTGCCAGGTGTTTTTAAGAAAAGTAGCGAGATTACAATTTTAAAGCACCAAAATGGAATTAAAAGTAGCAAAAATGTGCGTGTAACATATTATATATATATATATAATATATATATATAGAGAGAGAGAAATGAGATTCATATTTGAATTGTCGATTTTTTGTTTTACATTAGTCACATTAAATGGAGCGTCAGAGCAGGAACGTGTTAGAGCGCCTGCTTCTCGAGACAAAGACACCAAGTTCCATTACCGTTACGCTCCTCCAATCAATTAAGTTGTTAAAGGGCACTTGGCTTACTGGTAAACAATGAAATACGAGGATGGCAAACTCAACTGGCCACCCCTTCTCGCTAAATGCTGAGGGCTAGTACAATGAAGCCTCTAACACTTCATCCCCGACAGCATTACCTGCTTTGGGACCACCTTTACTTTTGTTTATATTAATTAAAGTCTACAGCTAAATAAATTGTAACAAGCCGTATTCAACCTTATTGCCTTCATATTTGTTGTTCGTGGTGTTGCTACTTTGTGATTGTTAAACATCACTGCAATACGATAGAAACACAAGTCTGCCCTGCAGCCCCAAGTAGCCAGGACAAACTTAGAAGTAGCCCACGAGTCGCGATATAATACAATCTTAAAATACAGTATCCCAATCCCGGTGAATATTGCCAAAATGGCGTAAATTGGCCCAATCTGGCAAATGTTGATTCCACAAGCCCCCACGGTGTTCTCAGATGTGGTTGGCGCAAGACGAGAGCGAGTATTAAAAATACATATAAAAACTCGTTCACAGGTAGGAAAGTGAAAAGGTAGAATCGGAACTTTGGGAATTTCGTAAATTTTCTTAAAGTACAAGTGATCTAAAATATTCCTTCTACGCATTGGGTTTGGATTGTTGACGATCTCGTGATGTTCAGAGATGCACAGGGGGGCAGATGAAAGAAACCTGCTGCCTGTGCCAAATATAGCTCCTCGTGCGCATCTGAGCCTGCTGACTCATAAATCGGTATGGCAGGCTATATATAGATCGTACTCGTGCACGCGCGTTCGCAAAAGAAAACAAATGCACTTCCCATAGATTACAATGAAATATATTTTTTTTAAATTTAACCTTACGAACAGGTAGATCTCCGTTACTCAGCTCTGTTTACAGTGTAAACGTAAGGGGAAATAACACACAGAAACAACATCATGGGAAAATTGTGTTCAATTATTTACTGAAGTTTTGAAACGTGTGGGCGATTGGTAATACTTACACCGTTTCGTTTCTCTTCAATCCTTATTGTGGAGGAAAGAATAGAACCACATTAATCCTTCTATGCATGTCGTAACGGAGACGAAGTAGGGTTGTGAATAGGACGTGCTTCTTCGTCATATAAACCAAGTGGCATAGCAACAACTTGTACAATAGCACATAAATGCTTTGACGCAGACGACCTGCAAGGAAGCTGACTTCAGTGATGGCCCCATACTTCAACCGGAGTGGATAAAGGCCGTGTGATGATGATGTTAGTTTAATCTAGTGATCCATAGAATAGGGGGAATTCATTGTTCGTCCCAATACGAATAGGCGCCTTTCACTATTCGACCTGATATGAATATGTAGTGAACGTTTGTATTACACGGTTGTGACAATACTTCTAAGCTACCAACATTTCGATAGTTATAAAGTAATCAACAAAAACAAATGACGTTTCAAAGTGTTACATCCTTACATAAAAAAGAGGCAAACTTAAAAGTGTCTAAAAAGTATAACAAGACAAGGTAGGATTGAAACGAATACAAGTGACAATGTGACGACTGATACATATGCTAATATTGACGCCTGGCTTTAACTAGTTGGCTACATATCCTGTCTCAACTGATGCAACCCGAGACACTATAAGTGCTCACCGAAAGGAGCCATGCCAAACGGAATTGAAACTGAAAGGTATCCTACTTTTGGGGTCTGCAATAATCACGCCGCTCTTCGACTGAATACTAATAGTTCATTGAATGCATTATTTGGCCACTGAATCGAATGCGAATTGAATATTCGGTGCATCCCTAGTTTAATGTGTGCAAAACAAATATAGATCACCCCAATCTTATTTAAACTGGGGTGGGGGAGGGGTTGTTGCTCGAGAGGTAAGGCACACGTCTCTCAATGCGATGAATTGAGATAGTGGACGATAAAATTTCACTAGTTTCAAGCTACCTCTGGTCTCAAGGGAGGTGAGACAACAGTACATGTATCATGAGTTACATCAAGTCGCCTTGACATATGTCTTGTCACCAGTCCAAGGTCGCTCGGGACCAGAGAGTGAGGTTGATGACCAGCGCAGTTTCTACCTCACTATAATTCAAATGTATCGCAAGTTACATCATCAAGACAAAAATCGTCTGATGTCATCGCCATCATCGCTTGCGATAGGCAACTAACTATTAACTATTTAAACTTGGAAATCAGCACAAGACGTAGACAGAGAGAAAGCAGGAGTGACTGATGTTTGTTTACTAGTTGCAAGGATTATAGCAAAGAAACAAAAATATGGTCAAAATCATGAATTCATAAGTACAGTTGTTTTATGTGAAACGTGGGACTACCGCTCTAACTGGCCCGCCCTCGTAAGAAAGTATGAGCCGTGTTCGAGCACTTGCAGTGACAGTTCCAATTGTAATGGTTCTACATGATACGGTTGGCCGCCTATTGAACAACGTTCCTTAGTCGTGTTTTAGCCCATACTTGAAAGGTGATGTCTTATTCTTACCTCCCCGGGTATTACTATGGAGATATGGACAGTTACGGCATTTTAAATAAGTGGTTAACTAAGCCAGTTGCGGTAATAGCAGACTATGGAACCATATACTCAAGCACAATCATGACCAAGTACCACGGTGACTATTGACAGTCCTTGCTGTTTTTCATAATACAAAGCTTATTACATAGTAGATGCCATCATAAGCAATGAAGTGTTACAGACTTCCATTATTTTAGGTATTATGAGTCTTATGGGGGCCACCCAGTTCAGATCATGACTGTTTTGCCCTCCTAAACTGTTAACAGTTAAGTACTAATTTACAGTGAGGTAGTAGTGACAGATACGCTTTTACAAAAAGTGGGATCGTTCATATATTAAGTAGCAGAATGTAATCCAGAGAACAGAATGAGCTGTGTCATAGTTTACAACTTGACTGGTATTTGCACCTTTCGGCCCAACACATCCGACTTCAGCAAGCATTTTATGTGTATCGGGTTAGCATTCCCTCTTTGATTCCTTCTGCTTAGCCAGTCTGCTCTGTTGCAGCCTGTTATCCAGGATCACTGCATGGAGTTATAGAAGGGTCTTGGCAGCTCTGGGTCGCTGGCCCTGACGGTAGCAGTCAGCTATGGATCGCTGCAGCTCATGCGCTGCTTATCATCTTGATCCCCCAATATGTCCCTACTATAATCACATAACAGGAGATTATTAACTGATTTCAGTATGTCCCTACTAACACCACCCAACATGTGGTCATAGATTGGCATCAGTATGTCCCTACTAACACCACCCAACATGTGGTCATAGATTGGTTTCAGTATGTCCCTACTAACATCACCCATAAAAAAGGTAATTGACTGATTTCAATATGCTTCAATTAACTATTTCTAATTAGCCCACTATGGATGTGCACAAAGTAACAACGCCAGTTCTTTCATTGCAATGACACCAGCGCAAGCCCCTAAAGGTATGAGACCTCCGAGTTCTCTATTCACACATGCCATACACATACATTCTGTACCATCAGAAGCAAGGGTTGAGAGTCAGAAAAGGTGACTATCTTGGTTAATAAGTTCTCAGATATCCACCCTAGAGCTGAGGTAACTGCCTCAATCCCCAATCTGATACAGGAGGGTTGTTAACATAAGAACCCCACAAGTCAAATTGGACAACAATACAGGGTCATGAATACACACATTCCATTGAAAAACTGCCCCAAATGTAAATCTACACAAAGCAATGTCAAACTAGTCAGATTCTCATAATGCATGAAACCAGCACATTAACAGTTCACAATACTACTACAATGATGGCACAACTTTTGATGAACACAACAAATAGTGTTTATAGTAATAAATGTTTTCAGTCAAATTAACATTCTGACATGTTTATTTGTGTTTATCTGGAAGGTAGAACGACGTAGGAGACATACACACACATAACACAGAAAATAAGCTGAATACTACATCACAGAGTATGAAAGAGATATACACTGGGGGAGGGGTAATGGTCCCTGGATCTTGACTTCCCATGAGTGCCCATCTTTTATGTTTCAGACATCACTAAAACACAATAGTTGAAATTACTATACCCAGGTCAGAATGGACTGACAGGGTTTCAAGATCATGATGGATTGTCTAATTATGGACCCTGCCCCTTCTTGTTATCTGTACCACCTTTCTTAAGTACCTTATTTCTGAAGTTTGGAGTTGGCGTCTGATGGTTGTGGTTATTCTTACATAGATGGAGCCATAACATCCACTTTTGTTTCTTGTTTATTTCTTCTCTCTTTTTGGTTTTGCTTGGGGATAATGTTTATAACATGGACAAGTCTACCAATGCTGCCCTTCTGGTGGCCAATTTTACTTTGATGCCTTCTTTGTGATATTACAGCTCTAAGATCTTTATTAAACTGGTTGACCTGTTTCAGTGTAAGCTGGATGCATCTTCTAAAGACACCACCGTGGTTTTTGTTTTGAGCTTGTTGATGGTCATCCCTCTGTTCTTCACTTCTTCCTTTGTGGCCTGCAGGTGATTCAGCATGTCCCTCTGATAAAGTAAGTTATTGGCAAATGTAAACTCTCAATATATAAACCAGTCTTATCTTCCAGTAGCCACAGTGTCCTGTTTAATTATCTCCTTACGGACTTTGATGACATCATCTATGAGTAGTATGAAAGGATGGGGAAATAGAATGCTGCTCTATCTTATGCCGATTGTGGTCCTGAGATACTCTGATCTATGGTTTTCTTTCATTAGTTTCTGCAAGATTTATAGACATTATTTATGGCGTAAATCGAGGGCACTGAATATTCTTGGTACAAATAAAGGGCACTTAATGTTCTTGGTACAAATAAAGGGCACTGAATATTATTGGTACAAATAAAGGGCACTTAATGTTCTTTCTTGTAAAGCAGTCCTAAAGTCTTGCACAGGGAACTTTCTTCGTTCCTGTGTCTGGGTGTGAAGATAGGGTCTTTGATTTTTTAAATTTTTTTTTAAACTGGACACTGCAGACTACTAGAACATCTATACCGACTGAAGATCTCACACACCGATGAGTGCCCATGTGGAACGGGATACCAGAACTCTGAACATATTCTACAGGAATGCCCAACCTATAAGGAAATGAGATACCAGACCTGGCCAGAGGGTGCGGAGCTGAGACAAAAGCTGGGGGGCAGCCACTCTGACCTAGTGAAGACTACAGACTTCATCATGGCGACTGGCCTGCAGATATAGCATGACCAAAAAGATCCTGGACACAAAGAAGAAGAGGGTCTTGATACTTATATCTGCCCACCTATTTAAGGTGTAGTCAGACATCTTAATCTCTGCTCCAGGATCCTAGAATAAACTTTGCTTATATGCCTGTATGATTTTCACCCTTTTTGAATATTGTGCAATGATGAAACCTTCCAATCCTTTGGTATAGTTTTATTGTGCCAGAACAGCTTCTGGTTTTCTCAAGCATTATTATAGTTTTTATCAAAAAACTTTCCACCTGTATATAGCCAGTTTAATTTCCATACACCTACTTTTAATTATTGATATCTTAATTAGGCACACTGGTAAAAGTATGCCAAAATCCTGGAACATAGTTTAAGACCTATTGTTGAACGTCAACTATCCAATTTGGATTTCGCCAAGGTTTGAGCTGCACAGACATCTTGTTCACCTTAAGGCAAATAAGCAAAAAGATCAATAGAATATATGAAAATCTATATGTTGCTTACATTCATCAGGAAAAAGCATTTGATGGGGTAGACAGGATTAAACTTTGGAAGATACTGGATGATTATTGTGTACTAGGTCAGCTTCTTGATAATGTTGGAGCACTGTACCGTTCAAGTAAAAACATTGCCAGAACAACTGATGGTGCTTTCTCCTCTGTTGTTTAACATCTGCATGGACAAAATCGCAACAGAGACCGGTCAAATTGAAACATCTGAAACAGAACATAACTCAACAAACGAATTACTCTTTGCAGATGAGCAGTGCTTGCTGTACGACAATGAAAACAAAATGTAAAGCCACATGAACGCTCTTGCGACTACCTGCGTACATGTGCTGAACACAATATGTGAATTAGCAAGAACAAAACAGAAACTATGATGATCAGTAGAACACCTGGGCCACTCAAGATAAATGTAAATGATATTGCTCTTCAACAGGTCACGAGTTCAAGTATTTGGGCAGAATTTTTTTCATCAGACAGTAGCATCAACAGGGAAATTCAGACTATGTGTCAAAAAGCATCTGCTGTGGCTTATCAGCTGTCCCCACTGCTTAGACACCCTACATTAGTTTGGCAACAAAGCAACAGCTGATAAACAGTATATTTATGCCGACTCTGTGCTACCTATGCCAAACATGGCGCATGAGAACAGAATTTTGACTTATGAAATGAAGTGTTTTAAGAAGGCCATCGGTGTTACCAGGAGAGACAGAATGCGGAACGATGACATTCGAAGTATGGTCAGCACTACGTCTTGTGTCGAATACAATTTTCCAGGCAGAAAATAAGTTAGTTTGGTCATCTCATCAGAATGCACCCTCATCAACGTCCACTGATGGCTTACAACGCTGGTGGATCTGGTAACAGGGCAAGGGCTCACATTGACCGACGCAACGCACTTGGCACAGGATGGATAGACGACTTATGCTCCCCACGACACTCAATGGCACAAGAATAAAGAAAATAAACTAACTGCTATCTACGTCTAAACTTGTTTCTGTATTCTTCCCATATATGTATCAGAGATTAGATAAATTATTTGTTTTTAAATAAAAGATTGTAATGTAATCATCTTCTGGTTCTTGTGTTTGTGGTGACAAATGTTGATACAAAATTGCATTTTTCCTTCCAAGTTATTGTATTCTTTCATGCCATTTACCTTGAACTGCTCCTTGTTGTATGGTCAACAGAGTGACATGTATCATTGTATGCTATAAACTATAAATGTTGTCCAACTTATATACACAACCCCCCCCCCCCAGTTTTGTTACTTCTTTCAGAAATGTCTAAAGATTTTGCATTAGTATGTTTCACTTTTAAATAGTATTTGTTTAATTAATCTTCCTCATATTTTTTGTATTGATATGATCATAGATGGGATAAATGTTCCTCTGAATTGGTTAAATACTATTTCAGTGCATACGTTCAATGGGTAATTTGACACCACACATCCTTATTTCACTCCTCTTGTAATGTCAGTATATGGTGAGACTAATTTGCCAACTTTTACTAAAACTACCTGTAGCAATCTTAGATCCCTTGTAAGTCTAAAGTCTTTCACATCTAAACTTATTTATTTGAGTAATTTTATTAGGTTTGTTCCTTTGGGATGGATGTTTTTAAAATGCATCACATGTAATTTTCTCATAGATTTCTTTGATCAGCAATAACGTCCTCCTTATAAATATATTAGTGCTAAATTAATAAAACTCTACAAAAGAAAAATCAGTAATATGCATTAGCAGCAGATGAATGTACAAGTAGTGCTAACGTCAGATAAAATTGAGAATACAACAACTCGCAGTCAATATTTATCTTTAACATTTCAGATAAAACAAGCTCGTTTTGATTTATAATTGAGCTAAAGTGTGCATCGGTACGCTGCACTCAGAATTAGTACAATGAAACTTTGCTTAAGCCTATCAATATTTAACTGGTGAGTAAGATGCATTGCATGCAACATTAATAGGAAAAGCACCAAGTGTAGACTAACAAACTTCTTGTTTGGTTCACTTGAAAGAGATGATTCAGCTATGGTTCATTGGAACAAATTACAAGTGCAATATTTTAACCATAGCACTTGAAAAACTAGATGTGAAACTGTTGTAATCTCCTGAATTAGTCAAACCAAATTCCAAAGCAACACTTTCAATACTATAAACGTGAATCATTAACAACAACAACAAAAAAAAAGAATATTTAAGCCCAAGCATTGTGTTACTTACAAAATTCAGTAAACAAAAAAGAAAAATCTGTTACAGAAAGTTTCTACAACAAACTGCAAAATGTATTGGATAAGACAAATTCAAGCGATATAAATGTTGTGATGGGAGAGGATAATAGAGACTACCAAGAGATTATGGGCAAAAATGATCTTGGGGTGATGAATGAAAATGGTGAAATATTTGCAGATGAAGATTCATACAGCAAAAGATATCCCCAGATCAAGTAGGGCAAAACCAGATTACTACATCTGCATAAATAGTAAATTTAGACGAACTTTGCAGGATATCAGGGATGTGGCTTCAGACTAAAATCTAGAGAGAGTCAAAGTGAAGCTCAAACTGCAAAATAACAGCACTCAAGTCATTAGGTCTCACTATATACGGAATATCTCAAAAGAGACGAGAATAGAAATATCACAAAGATTGATGAAAACTAAAGCCATCGGACTACACTGAGATAAACAAAGTAGCCAAAAAGAGCATTACAGTTGGACAGTGACACTACATGGATAGTCTGGCTACAGAAACTAAAGAGGCTGGAAATAGAAAGGTATGTACGCCACTACCAGAAAACTGTCTGGAAAATCCCAACAATAAAGCAGACCAATAACAGATAAAGTGGTAATAAGGATCACAAATCTTGAACAACAGAAGAAAAGATGGGCAGAATACATTCCAGGGGTCCTAAATAGACCACAATCAGTAAACTCACTTGACATTTTATCTCATAAAGAAGACCTCCAAATTAACTGTGACAAGGCAAGTAAAGAAGAGATCAATAATGCAATTAGCCTTCAAAAGAATAGAAGAAAGCAGGGGTTAATGGGATGCCAGTAGAAGCTATTAAAGCAGATTCAGATTTACGGTTTTATTGAAAAAAATTTGAAATACAGAAACAAATTCCAAAAGAGTGGAGAGAAGGCTATCTGGTAAAGCTACTAAAGAAAGTCGATCTACAAAAATTTGAAAAGTACAGACGAATGAAGTCTGCTAAAAGGCTTTGCATTTTTCTCATTCGTCTCATTAACCTTGCATTCTGAAGCTTTTTTGGGGATTTTCTTACACTATTTCCTTACATGAGTCAGTTATGAGTGATGTGTCCATCATGGTCTAAAATTCGCTCCGATTATTTTTTTCCAATTTACGTGGTTAAACCAGCATAGTGTAGGAAGTAACAATCGAACATATGAATAGTGTGTGGTTAGACCAATTATAATTCACGGATTAGCTACATTTTGGTCGTACCTTCATGATTAAACTTGGAAGACACGGTTTGTGAATGTTGTGACTGGGATGTAACGTGACTAGGTTAGCAGAGACAACCCGAGGAAAAATTGGGTAGATATGACTCGTAAACCTGACAAGGAGAAATCTGATTACAACCACAAACAAGAGCAATCATGGGAGTAGACAGAAATGGTGTTCCAGCTTCGATGTCTCCAGTAGATGGTGTCAAGAAAGATGGAGGCAGAAGGAGAGACAAGGGAAACAAAAGAGAAAGAGACTAAGAAGAGAAAAGACATGGAGATTAGATAGACTTGGTTTTAAAATGTGAAGTTAAAATTGATGTTACGCCACTAAATGTGACGCTATTCTCTAAAAATTTGTCTTTGACTTGACATCGTCATGACCCAGGAGACTTACTTGAAGGAGAATGTTACCATCAAAATTTCCAATAAACAGTCATGAATGTAGGTCCAACAGGTAAAGGTCAGGCTATATAATTGAGAAAGAATTCCCACACACATGGTTAGACACTAGTGCCAGTAAAATTGAGGACGTCGAACTATAAGGGATTGCAGTAACGATCAAAACCCAAGATTGGAGAATTTATAGTATGTATGCACATGAGGACTGCCTATTTGATGGGATAAAGTGGGATTTTTGTGCAGAAGTGTCTGGCAAAAAGTGTCTCGTTGCTGGCAATTATAATGCTATATCAAATGGGTGCAGAAATGTCACTGAAAATAGGCCAAAAATCGCATTTAGCTAGACATCACTCCCCATAAACCTCAATCGTAAATGATGGACACTCAACAAGATTAGTATCTCTGTCTGAAGACACAGATGCTATCGATCTGGCACTGACATCTAGTGATGCTGCTCCCTTCACAAACTGGAATGTACTGGATGCACACGATAGGTACCACCTGTCATGTATGTCACCCTTATCACGGAAGGAATATCCACAAGACACCTAAACAGGTTTTTAAGATATCAAGGCATGACCAGGCCAATGCTTTACATAAACTGCACAAGACAATTGGGAGCAGGGCCACTAGATCCATTTTTGTCTAACACCCTGGCAGAGTCAGCCGGTAGGACAGACATGCATAAATATGTATTCTAGATATGCAATTAATTTCTACTACTGGATTCTGTCAAATACCAATTTGTATTCTGTAAAGTATATATAACTGTTGCGCACGCAATCCCAGAGACAACTCCATGGGGTGTGCTTTTTTTTTCCATCCCTGATTTCCAGGGATAGGTTGTTTTTTTTGCGTTCGCCTTATTTTCTCTATTCCCACACTGTGGTTTTTATTTTGCGCCTGTCGGCCCATTGCATCCGACTTCAGCATGCATTTTATGTAAGGGTCTGCTTCCTCCTGCATTTTCTAAGGGTGTGCTTCCCCGGGGTAACGGCCGGTGCTGCGATGGGGATCGAACCCAGCACCTTCTGGTTTTAAGCCATGCCACTTTACCACGCCGTCCCCTCAGGGACAGGTATAAAGCTGTCGAATCGAAATCCCTGAGAGAGGCGGGCCCCATGACCAAAGAAAGAGAGGTGGCATCATTCCAGTGTTTAGGAAATGTTTCAAGTTGTGTTGGTCGGTAAACGTGTGTTAATGACTAGGACTTCTTGTCAACGGCCTCTAAGGATATGTCATTTGCGCATGTGGGAGACCTCGAGCCACTTCCGATATCCCTGGTCCAGATCTTGGAGCCATACAAGAGGTTTTCTGCTAGTTTGCTTATACAGAATATTACTTCTCATGTTCTGCTGTTCTATCTTCTTTTTCTTCTGCGCTCATCCTGAAAAGGACGTTGTGTCCTAGTTTACAGCGAGGCTGTAACACCTTTTGGTCTACACATCCTATTTTGAGTACTGGATTTGTCTTCCCTCTCTATTCCTTGGCCAGCCTACACTAGTCACTAATGCAGCCTGTTTATAGGGCAGCCATATAGAGGCGGAATAAGGTCATGGTAAGCTCTGGTCCGCAGATCCTGATGCAAGCAGCCAGCTATAAGTTGCTGGCTTTTGTCAGCTCATGCACTGTTGCATCTTGGTCCCACTGTTCTATCTAAATCCAAATTGCTCATCCTGATGTCTACTCTATACCTAATTTATTCCTGAATAATTTTAAGAGGTATTTTTATGGTGTGCCTCACCAGACTGAATGTTCTAAAATTAGAACATTAGATTGTATGAGGTTTTTTGGGTAGTGGTATAAAGACATGTAATTAGGTAACAGTCATCACATGGATCAGTGATTTTTATCTACACACAATTCCTCTAGAGCTATTATTTCTATATTCATTATATCCATGTCTGTGGGGAACTGAGACGCTAGTCCGGT
The DNA here is from genome assembly GCA_036924085.1 of Ariolimax columbianus. Lineage (NCBI taxonomy): Eukaryota > Metazoa > Mollusca > Gastropoda > Stylommatophora > Arionidae > Ariolimax > Ariolimax columbianus. Next base: position 137,060,279 of record JAVGWX010000003.1, read on the forward strand.
CAGGCATAGCATACTGACCAGGATGTCACATCAGTGTCCGGCACAATATACTGACCAAGAGCATTACCTTCCATGTAGCGTTCCCTGGAAACAGGCTGTTTTCAAGACAGTCTTGCTGATGAGATGTAGATTGACGTGATCCCTGTAGTAGTGAGCATCATACAGTTAAAGCAAAGCATAGCACAACCACCGGGAGGGTCGTGGAACATCTACATCAGCATGCTCAGGACGTGAGGAGAGCTGCTATAACCTGCAACTTCATGCGGTTTTTTTTCAGAGTGAACAAAAGAGTAAACTTACTCACTGTGGGCATTAAATAATAACATATTGCCTGATGTTTTCCCTTTGGTCATATCTATTATTGCTTTCTCTACTTCTGATCTGAGGATGTTGGACCTTCATTATAAAATTGTGATAGTTTGTTATCTCTGTTGTCATCGTACAATTCTTGTTATTGTACATATTCCGCTCAATGTTTTATATATTTTTCACATCTTATAAGATGTTAACATTCTTGTCCTTAATCCATCCTCATTGAACCAGCCTTTTGCCTTGTTTGAAAGATGTTTTATTTTTGCATGTACAGCTCTCATGCTGTACTTCTTTCTCAAGTCCTCTATTACCTTGTGTTTTGCTCTATCCACTACTATTTTGTACTTCACCACACACACTATTTCACATTGTTCAGCGATCCTATATTCTGAAGTATTTTTTGCTCTCTCTCTCTTGCTATCATTTTCTTTAAGATACCGTCTGTCATTTGTACTTCATTTTTTGTAAACTCTTTAACTGTATCAATAGAGTTTGATTTGCTACTTGTTTTGCTTACAGAGCAGCCTCTAATTAAACTACAGCCAGGTGAACCCATGTTGACCTCAAGCATGTCACAGGATGCAAGAAGAGCCAAAGTAATTTTCTACCAAAGAAAAGTTATATTTTAAAGTTAACTCAACTCTGGATGTATAGCTTCAAATAACAACAACTATTTTAGAACGACATTTATACAATTAATGAATTATCACAGAGTGTGAGGTGTTATTAACTGATTTATTTTAGTGATTGCGAATTATAAACTAAAAATTTGCACATGACAGCAATCCTCACCATATTTGACCATATTATTAAAATATTATTTAATATAAATAATCAGAATGAGAACACCCATCTGTGGTGTTCACATTAAAAGTGTTCTTAATATAGTAATAGACTACTTTGACTTCGCTTCTAAACAACAGGACTGGTCGGAACTAGATTACTAACTGTCTGGGCCTGTGCTGTCTAAGAAGTCTAATCATGAAAGAAATTATTTCTAAAATTGTTTATTATTTTTTAACTTAGACTAAGAACCTAGTAGTAGTATTGGTCAATTAATCATGCATCTCTTAAATGGATGAGTGTGAGGTCCAATAATACAAACAGTACGGCAGAGGAACAACAATAATATAAACGGCATGATAACACGAGGAATAATGCAGAGATGGAATCTGAAATAAAAGAATACGCTAGTCAGTGGGTGGTTGTGTCCCCCGTGAGAGTTGGTGTGATTGAGTGAGACATGATTTTCGTGCACTGCTGACGAAACTCCGGCCTGGTAGAAGACACGTGGAATGTGTAATAATATATAAAACACAGCAAACTATAATAAAATTACTCACGTTTATATTTCTTGATGATATTCGTCTTGAATCACCGAGCCTATCCTTAAACAATTTCAATTCTATTATTAGCAACACCTCTCTTCAGAACGGAAGTGTCGTCTGTAGCTAGCAGCATAAGATCGACAACGTCAGGCAGAAATTGCATCTAAATCTCAAAACAGAACAAAATGCAATGGAATAGTCAAACAAACTTGGTCAATCAATCAAAATCTTTTCAGCTCCTTGTATTGCATAGGTCTTCAACAAATACATGCCAAGTCATCAAATCTTGACGTATTTAAGTCTGATTTGCTGTTGAGTGTTGATCTATTGAAGTTTTTGTAGCTTAAAATGTATAAAGGCTGGGACAACCAGCCCCATGCCCAACGTTCTTTAGTCGCCACTTGCGACATGCCTAATAAGCTATAATGTTACTGTTCATAGCTCCCTATTGTGTAACATTCGGTAGGCAACCATTAAATAAACTAATTCTATATATCTAAGATCAGTCCACTTATGTCGTTAGACGTCCTTCGTTTAATTTTTTTTTGGTTTTTTTTTTGGGAGTTGAAAATCCACTGGTAACTTGCCAGGTCAATCCCAGTATCTGTTTAGCTCTGAAATATACGATCGCCTATTTTTGAGACTGTTTCTATTTCTAAGAATCAACGTCACTTCACTCCAGGCATACCCATAGGTGGTCAGTCTGGTATGCCGGTATGGATGATGATGGTCCTTGTAGCTCACTGGTTGTACACTCTCCTGCTCCATCCTCTCATGATCCATACTCCGCTCGAATCCCGTTTAATGCCGAAACTTTGCAGTCTGTGGATTGCTGCTTCATCTATTGCGGTGTCCTCATCCAGCAGGCGATCATTGATTGATTTCAAAATGTCACTTCTATCCGTCGCTAATGTGCTTTGGAAGCCATGATGTCAATTCTTTCATTGCACTGAAACCCGACATGAGCAGGACAGTAGATTCATGTCAACCCCTGGAGGTTTGAGGCCTCAACAGCTGCTATCAACTCGTACCTAAGCCATCCCTTCTGTCCTTTCTGAAGTACAGCTTGCACGTCTGTCATGATGACTGCCATTGTTATAGAAGTCTCAGATATTCATTTCAGAGCTGAGGTCACTGCTTCCGTCTCCATTCTTATACTTGTTGACATGTATGCCCTACTGCACTCAGCAACGACCTCTCCTCTCACTCTAGCCGAGAAACCCTAGCCTGATGTTCCACTGCGCACCACTGATCCGTTGGTGTATATGACGACGTCGTTTTCCTGCATGTTCTCAGTTATCAGCTGATTTACCTCGTGATCTGCTCTCTAGTTGCTCCATTCTCTGCATTCCTTGTCTTTCTTCTTCTTCGTACGCTGTCAGACGTCAACTTAAATTTGTTTGAAGAAAGCAGCAGTCATCCTGAGGCTGTCGACACTGCCATAGAGCTTGTCTAGTGTTGGCACTGGTGATGGCCACATGTGCTTTCTCTGGTCCTCGTATGCCGGGCAATTTTCCAGCAGCTGTTCAGCGGTCATTTTCCCTGTACCACAAGTGCATTCGTCAGTGCCACCTATCTTCAGTTTATTGAATAGGTGGTACCTCAGTCTGTTGTGGCCTGTGCGGAGTCTGAAGACCACGACCTACTCTCTTCTGTTCAACTGGTAGTAGGCATCATTTTTTGAATAGCCAGTATGTTCTGTTTCCCATTTGGTCATGTACCTGGCCATACTGAGCCTTTTGGACTCTTCGTAGGTCACACTAGAATCTGTTTGTGGTAGTCTTGCACCTTCTTTTGCCAGTCTGGCTGCCTCCTCGTTGCCTTGGAAGTTACAGTGAAATGGAACCCACTGGACCACTACTCTTTTTGGTGCGGCCTGCTGGCATAGTTGACAGAGTACTGCTATTAAACCATTAAGTTCAGTATTTTTCTGGCTTTTTAGTGCTGTAACTACGGCCAGGGCATCTGTAAACAGGACTATCTGGCTTTCATTGCTTTCGCCAGTCAACATTGCTTCTACTGCAGCCCTCAGTGCCTCTGCCTCCGCTCTGAAATTGCTTGAAAATGTTCCAGTTGCCACTGACAAAGTTGTTTTTCTGCCATTTGTTAGGCTCAGGAATGCTCCTGCCCCTCCGTTCTGTGTTGTGTTTGTTACAGAACCGTCGGTGTATGCATGGGTCCAGTCCATGCTTGGGTAGTTTTCCATTATGTACATTAGGGTTATGTCTCTTCTTTCTTTTTCAGTCTGGCTGTTCTTGTTTCCAATACCTGGTATATTTTCTACCACCTCCGGAAATATATCCTGCCTCCAGGTAGGTTTTCGTACAGTAGTGATGGGTTTTGGTGTTGTTTGTGCGTTTATGGGATCTTCGTGCATCTTTGCTTTGGCTATTTCTGCAAAGTTTCTCCGCTTGAGTTTCCCATTTCCCAAATTGTTTAGTCTGTGGTGCATTGGATGGCCAGTCAGTCTTCGGAGTTTCTCTGACTGCAGCTGGGCTCTGCAGTCTCTTCTATCGGTCATGGATTGCAGTTTTGTAATCTTTTCAAGTTCTACAATTGGCGTTGACTTCATGCCTCCTGTTATAATTCTCATGGCTTGGTTTTGAAGTTTGCTAACTTTATCAAAGTTCGCCTTTGCTGCTGTTGTCCATGCCGCAATGCCATACTCGAGAACTGGTCTCACTCTTCCAGTGTACTGTACTTTAGTATTCTTTCGTCTGCTCCCCAGCTTGTGCCAGCAAGTTTCCTCATGATTGCCATTCTTTGTCTGGCTCTCATTCGGTTTCTCTCGATCTGACTTTTCCATGTCATGCGTCGATCAAATGTGACTCTCAAGTAGTTTGGGTTGTTGTTTGGCCGCAGGTATTTGCCGTTAAGACTTATTTTGGTGTTCTGTGGTTTATTTGAAAGCGAGAATATCGTACATGTTGTTTTTTCCTTGTTTATTTTGACCAGCCATGAGTTCGCCCACTCATCCAACGATGTTAGGGCCTGCTGCATCCGATTGTTGGCTACGGTGAGATTTATTTCAGAGATCCACATAGCCAGATCGTCTGCAAACATGGAGCTGTGGACTCTTCTTGGTATATTCTCTGTGATGTTGTTTATATACACCAGGAAAAGTGTGGGTGACAGTACCTCCCCCCCCCCCTCTTGGGGTACTCCTTGCTCCAGTGTCACCTTTTTGCTCATCTGCCCCTGTACTTGAACTCTGGCCGTTCTGTTTTCAAGGTAGTGGCTGATCCATCTGTACATTTTCTCACATACTTCACTTCTTCGTAGCTTGACTTTAAGTCCCTCTTTCCACACCTTGTCAAATGCCTTCTCTAGATCCACCTAGACCGCTACTGTATGCTTTTTCTCTTGGTAAGCATCCTCTATTTCCTGTGCTATGAGAGTGATCTGGTCCTGAGTGGATCTGTGTTGTCTAAATCTTGCTTGCTGTGGAATTAGTATGTGTTTTTCTTCCAGGTGCCACATCAGTCTGGTGTTTATCATACGCTCCATCAGTTTGCCTACACAGCTCAGTAGACTGATGAGCCTGTATCCATTTGGATCTGTTCTATCTTTTTCTTTCTTTGGTACAGGTCTAAGTACATCATCTTTCCATGCCTGCGGTACAATTCCCCTTTTCCAGCTTTGGTTCAGGTTTAATAGTAACTTCCTCTTTGCTGTTTGGCCCAACCCCATCAGCATTTCGTTTGTTACCTCATCTTTTCCGGGCGATTTCTTTTTCTTTAAAGTTCTCATGGTCTCTTCCATTTCATTCATTGTTAGTTTTGCCATCATGTGCTCCTCTGGTGCAATATTGATGTTGTCGTGGCTCTTTTGTTCTTCACTAATGTCTGTATGCCTATCTGTAGGGACATCAATGTGGTTTGCTCTGGCATAATGTTCTATAAAGGCTAAATTCCATAGTTTGTTCCCTTCTTTATCTAAATTGAGGCTTTCTGTTTTGTTTTTCCAGCTGTCTCTTGTTATTTGGTTAAGTGTTCTTTTGTATTTCGCCGTGATGACCTTGAGGGCGATATTTGTCTCCATAGATTGCTCTCTCTCTCTCTCTCTCTCTCTCTCCCTCTCTCTCTCTCTCTCTCTCTCTCTCTCTGCCATGTTCCTAGCATTTGAGACTTCATTCTCGCTTTCTGCAGTTCTTCATTCCAATATGGCTTGTAGTTTTTCCTTGCCCCTCTTGGGATGGTTTCGGTGACTGCTTGCAGTATTGCTTTGCTTAGGCTTTCCACCATCGGTTTCAGATTGTTATTTCGTGTGTTGACAGTTTCACACAGTCCATCTGTCAGCATTGCAATTCTGTCCCACTCGGCTCGTTTATAGTTCCAACGTGGGAGCGGTTTTATTTCCATATCAATTTCTATCCGAATTGGCCTGTGGTCGCACCTTGCGGTTTATTTTGTGGTGAATATCCCCTGTGGAAAAGGCCAAGTCTGAAGTGGAGGTGGTATGCCATGTTCTAGAATAGAAGCTAGGGCTGTCCTCCGGCCTATTGATAAGATAGAGATTTGTGTCTATCTCCCAGTCTTCTACTTCATTCCCTCTGTTGTCTGTGTCCGAACATCCCCATCTCTCCGAGTGGCTGTTGAAGTCTCCAACCACTAGGCAGCTGGAGTCCTTGATTTCCATACTCGAGAGCGACAGGTCTTTGTTGGGTGGGCCATACAGGTTGAAGATGCGGATCTTCCTTTCTTGTGTCATTATGTCGACTCCTACAATTTCTGCTTGTCCAGTGTGATTAACAGCTACTGCGCTACTCGGTATGCAGTTACGTGTCAGTATCAGGACCTCTCCTTTTTGACCTTATCTATCAAGTCGGAAGGTCTGGTATCCTCTGATTGAGAATCTGTGGTTGTTGTTGGGGTGCGTTTCTTGGATACATGCCACGTCAATCTTGCCTTCATGCAGGTGATGTGTTAGGGAAATCGTTTTGTTAATGACTCCCTCCGCATTCCACTGTAGATTCCTTGTCTAAGGTTATGATGACTCTCTATTACTCTATCCTTCTATCACCAGTGTGGACTCATTCTTCCCCCTTGGCTATCGTCTCAGCTGGAGAGACGTGTCCGATTGTTTTCTCTGCCTGTGCCATCCATGATGACCCTCTCTTGATTCTTGACCCTTGATGTCTGAGATACTACTGTGCAGAGGGTGCCGCGTGTCTGTGGTGACACGCATATAGGCTTTGACTTGTGCCAGTTTATTTCTGGATGTCACCGATAACAATTCAAACATGTACCGCATAATCACACTCGGGGTATCTCAAGTGCAGCCCAGAACCAGTCGCATACCTTCATTCCGGATGCGTTCCAACCTTTCACACTGTGTTCTTGATAGTGTGAGGATGTCTAGTCCGTAATCGATGACAAAATACACGACTTGACGAAATAGGATGAACAGGAGGCGTTGTTCCAAGTTTGCAGCAGCAATAGTCTTGAGTGCTTCTAACCCTCTCTTGCATCTTTATTCGATGTGGTCGACATGGCAGTTATAGGAAAGACTGCGATCAAATGTTACTCCGATGTATTTCAACCTGTCACACCTGTCAACAATTGTGCAACTATCAATAGTGATGCCCAGAGGTTCAGTCTTTTGGAATTATTCAAAGAGCACTATATCATGCAGATCTTGTTCGGGTTGATCTTGGAGCTTGAGTCGCTGCACCACTGCGAGATTACTTGCAAAGTTTCCTAGATGTCTTTGACCAACTCTTGCCTGTCTGAGCCAGTCCCGTACGTTAGGATGTCTTAAATGTCAACGTTCGGCCTGTCCCTGTGGGTTGAATATTGGCCACTTTTACTGTGTAAATGTTGAACAGCACCGGTGAGAGCGGAGACCATTGAGGCAGTCCTGGACATATTTGCCTCGGTTCTTATGTCCACGATCCCACGCGCAGCGTAACTGTTCTTTCCACCAGGGCAGCTGATATCCAACTAACCAGGCATGGGTTTAAACCACACTGCTTTATACAGGTAATTAACGTCCCAAAATCGACACGGCTATATGCGTCTTCCAGGTCGAGGGTCACCGTGATTCTTGCTTTGACTGAAACCCCTTATTCACATCATACGCAAAAGTTCCAGCGTTACCCCAGGTAACAGTTTTTGAGATTGGTGAAGATGGAAGCGTAAATTAGAGCAAGGTAGACCCGCAGTCTGTCAGGCGCCATCTAAGCCACTCCGCTAACCACATAACCAAGACCTGAAGTTATAGCCACACAGTCCCTTTTTTGCGACATATTCTCTGTGAGGCGATTGCCCCTAGAATAATTTGAGTAGATTTTTAACTTGAATTTTGCCAGAGCAGCGGTCGTTAGACCTACTCTTTTCGATTTCCAACTGCTAGGGTGTTTTTAACGTGCGCGTCTCTTGTCTTGACGGTACACTCTGCCAAACTGACATTTGTCCGTCTTTTGATGTTTGACTACTGGAAACAAACAAATAAACTGAAATGAGAAAACTTCAAAGGAAACATGTGCAAAAACAAGATAACAAGCTTTCATGTAATGTTCTACAGTTAAATATTTGTGGATTTAGAAATATGAAGCTTGAGCTTGCCGAGGTGTTGGACAGTCACAGGGTTCATGGGGTTCTCCTGCAAGAATCTCTACACAAGGACATTGACCTGAGCTTGACAGGATACACTAGCTATGCCTGTGAGTGCACTAACTGTCGTGGCATAGCTACCTACATCCGAAAGGACATTCAGGGATATGTCACCCATATAACAGCTCATTCCACAGACATACAGAAAATCACTATCTGGCACACTTGATCAAAATATACTATATACAACATATACACCCCCCACCCCTTTCTCCCCCCTCCCCCTCGTTCGGGTTACACTGATCACAACAGAACAGAAAAATGTATTGAGGAGCTCTGCGATGCAACCAATGTGTCTGTACTGCAGAATGCAGACTCTACCTCAACCAACTTGTCTGTATTGCAGAATGCAGACTCCACCCCAACCAACTTGACTGTATTGCAGAATGCAGACTCTACCTCAACCAACTTGTCTGTATTGCAGAATGCAGACTCTACCCCAACGCTGCTGCACAGGGCCCACCTCGCTCTCAGTTGGCCTGGCCTGACCAACTATTCATCTGATGACATTGGAAGTGATCACAAATCACTCCTTACAGCCACAAGAACGCCCTCGAAAGCACATTTTAAACAGAAAACGCGCTGGAACTTTAAAAAAGCGAACGGACAGTTATGTCAAGAAACATCACACCGTATTCTTATAAACACAACCAACAGTGTTGAAATGCTCAACGAAGAGATTACAAGTGCAATCTTGGAAGCAGCAACACAGTGCATCCCAAGGGGTTGTCAAAAATTATATAGCCTATTCTGCAATAAAGAAATACAGAATGCTACATGGTAGGAAAAACGCAAGAAAAACCCTTGAAACAATGTCATCACTAGAAGCAAAAATGCATTACAACAAAGCGTGTGCCAAAGTAAAGCTCGCAGCCAAGAAAGTCAAAAGTGAAAAATGGGCTGAGACATGTTCTAAATTAGATCTCAGGCAGAAATAATGCACCACGCCTTGGGGATTATAGAAATAAGGTTAGAGCAACAACAACAACAAAATTATTTTAAAAAAAAAAAAATCTCAGGCATAATGAAAATAGAGCCTGGTCATTGGTCGACAGTTTGTCCGGGGGAAACAGGAGCGTGAACCTGAAGCCAGTGATAGATGGAGAGAGTGACTGGTTGTATACGGACTCTGCAGGGTCTTCTAAGCCAGTATAAAGACGTTAAGTTAAGTTAAGTTAAGTTAAGAACAATCACTGAAGACCAAAAGAAAGCAGAGCACTTTACTACTACTTCACATCTGTCAATAAAGCAGGAAAACTTACAGAGCAGGATAGTAAGCATTTGCGCTACCTGAAGTGCCAAGAGAAAGCTCTACAACCCAATGACTCCATATTTGAAGAAGACCAACATGCAAGATCTTCAGCAGGCCCTGAAGAAACTCAAACCTAGAAAGGCTCCAGTACCAGACTAGATCCAGTGAAATGTTTCTTCATCTGGGAACTCGACAAACAAAGGAAAGAAGCAACGGCAAAGCTGTCCTTAGATTGATCAACATGACATAGAAAAATGGCAAGCTCCGAAAAACATGGAGAAATGCACATATAGTGCCAATATTGAAAAACAAAAAACTTCTGAATGAACCAAACAGCTATCTGTCCATCTCCCTAACATCGTGCCTGGGCAAATTAGCAGAGAGAGTGATAATGCGAGCAACGTGATTGGTCTGTAGATATTGTAGTCCTTACGGACTCCATTGCCGTTGTATAGGGCAACAACTATTCTATCGCGGGAACATGTCGTGTTCTCCAGACATGTAGAAAGAGATGGTGAAGAGCTGAGCTGGTGGGGTTAATGGACTACTTCAGTAGTTCTGGCGGAATATGATCCAGACCTACAGACCGTCTTTAAGCGTTCTTCGTAGTCCCCATCAGTTTGGTTCTACCCAGGGCCAATCAACATTCTCGCTTTCCAACCCCTGGCTGAACTGCATCGTGCATTCAACCGCCCCCTCTGTGCTGCGTATGTGGATCTAAGGGCTGCACTCGATTCGGTTGATAGGCCCTGAAAGGCATCGGCACTACTGCCCCCATTCTCCACCTGATAAGGGAGCTACGCAAGGACACTGGCGCCATAATTCGACTGACTGGCACTCTCTCTGACAGATTCCCCGCTACTGTTGATATCAGAGAGGGATGTGTTCTTGCCCCCGACCTATTCTGCCGGGCTGTCGACTGGTTTCTTGACCGCCTCACCTCGCATCTAGAGGGCATCGCTATTGATCAGTCAATATTGACTGATCTGACTGATCTCGTGTACGCGAACGACATTGCTATGTTCAGCACAGACAGTTAGCTGGAAATGCTAGATATCGAAACGCCTCCCTACGGTTATCTATATCCTGGGCCAAGACCAAAGTTGAGAATCTGATTTTCGACACAGCACTCCACGGTATTGAAACACAAGGTCACACTGCTAGAGGGCACCAACGAATGTATCTGTCTCGGTAGTACGATATCACACGATGGGTGCCGATATGTCAAGGCGGAAAGGACTTGCTGCATCGTGTGTGGAGTAACGACAAGATATCCATTGAAACAACAATCCACATTGACCTGTCCTGCTTTATGGCAGGATCTTGAACATTATTCAAAGTCAAGACTATAGGCCTTCCACGTGTACAACCAGGGGCGTATCAAGGGCATCCGATGGCATGACTACATCCGCAACCTGGAGGTCTGCTAAAACAGGCCTCCTCCCAATTTCAGAAACACTTGACCGCCATCGAGTTTCTTTGTTCGGTCATGTTGTATGGCTAGGCCAGAAAAACCTGGCCCAAAAGATACTACACAAGTCGTTCCTCCGCGACAAAAGTCTTCACCCGACCGGCTGGAGGTGCAGAGACCCGTCTCCACACAGTATGACTCTAGCAAACAGCAACCTCCACCTCCGCTCTGAACGAGGCCATGAACGAGGCCAGGAACCACGCCGCAGCATTAGATCATAGACCTGCTGCTAGCTCGGCTCAGACCATTCCTAGTCGCAAAACGTTGTCCACGTCAGTTTGGTTTCTTTAATTGAACGAGACTAAGATATAATCTAGTATACTCTAAGAGAGGTGTAATTGCGATATAAGATACGCCAGCCATCATATTCTAAGTAGCAAGTCTTCTGGTGGACAATGTGACAAAAATAGCATAAATCTGATTGTAATCGTTGATGTTCGATTAATCGATTGCAGTGTCCCAACTAACAACGGGTCATTTATTGATTTCAGTATAGTCTCCCCCCCCCCCCCCCCCCCATTTCATTCACATAAGCATACTAATATAATGTCCTCACTATGGATATTTTCGAAGTCGGGATATTAGTTCGTAGTTCGTTCCTTTCCTTGGGCGCCAGGGTGACCAGGACAGCAGATTCATACAAGCCGATTAAGGTTTGATACCTATAGTCCGCTATCCACTCATGCTGTAGACTTCTCTTCTATGCCTTCTGTAGACATTATTGAGAATCCGACACGATGATAAATAAATGAGGTCTCATATAACCACCTCAGCGCTGAAGTAACTACCTTAATCTACATTCTCATACTGATGGTTGTTGCCACGAATGTCTCGCTTCGCTTTGGTAAAGCCTTAACTATCATTCCATCAGAGAAACCCTATTCAGATTTATCACCACTAAGCGCACTTTGGTCACATCAAGAGACACAATGGTCTTGGGAGAACGGTGATGGAAGGTATGGTGCCAGGCAAAAGAGGAAGGGGTAGACCAAGAAGACATTGGCACCAAGATATCTAAGAATGCCTGAGTATGACTGTGGCGGAGACTGGTGTTTTGGCAAGGTAACGAGTTTCTTTCAGACAGACTGATGGGAGCGACGTTCTTCAAAGGACATGCTACATGATGAAGCGCACGTATTCAGTATATGTAACAAATCAACATCCCGAGTATTATCACTTAAACTGAACTTCATTATACTGGTTTAGAAGGCTCGACAGATCATGTATACAACAGAATGCACTCTACCAATACTAAAAATAACTGTGAGCAGTTGTGAGCAATAACTGTGAACTTGTCAGCTGTTTAACAATTGCAGCACTCTGCCGATGATGAGATAACTCTGGGGTAGTTTGTCATTTCATCGACAGTGTGACATCGTTCCTCACCGTATAATATAGTCTCGACTATATTCACTCGCTCAATCATTGAAATGGGACCTGGTAGGGTGGGGTGTGGAACCAGAAGGGGGCGGAGCAGATGTGTGCACCACCAGCGAACTACGGGAACCATCAACTTAACTTAACGTTTTTATACTGGTTTAGAAGACCCACCAGAGTCTGAATACAACTAGTTACATTTGCATTACCCGGCTCTAAAAGCTATGCGCATCCAATATATTCTTAAATGCATTAACTGTCCCTGCCCCCACCACCTCCTGTGGCAATGCATTCCAAGCATTCACTACTCTCTGACTATATCAATATTTCCTAATATCCAATCTGAACCTCTCTTTACTTAATATGTAGCTATGCCCTCTTGTTCTCGTTGGTGGCTGTATTTTAAGAAAAACTTGTTATAGTCTAATTTAACTTTTCCTGTGATTATCTTATAAATCTGTTTTGTTACCTCGAATTCTTCTTTTCTAGACACTGAAGGCCAGTTTTTCTGACTCTTTCCTCATAACTGTAATTCTGGAATCCCACTATCAGTTTTGTCGCTCTTCTTTATATCCTTTCCAGCAAGTTTTTATCTCATCTACGATAAGGACTCCAAACCTGTACAAGTACTCCAATCTAGGGCTAATTAATGCTTTATACAGTTTGACAATCACTTCCTTACTCCTATGTTTAATATTTCTTTTTATCATACCTAACTTTGCATTTGCTTTATTCACTGCTACCTGGACTTGCTCACTCACTTTATCTGTATGCTGTATTATAACCCCTGGGTCCCTTTCCTTTTATATAATTCTAACATTGTTCTCTCCCTTTCTGTAATTATGTTCCATATTGGATCTACCCACGTGGATGACTGTACATTTATCTATATTAATCTTCATTTGCCATCTCACAGACCAGTCTTGAATTTTATCTAAATCCGACCTTAATATATCTACTTCTGCTATAAATGAGACACTTCTAAATAGTTTTGTGTCATGAGCAAATTTTTCAATCATAGATCCTATATCAATGTCCAAATCGTTTATATATATCAAGAACAATATTGGCTCCAAAACCGAGCCCTGTGGCACTCCCCTTTTTTTATTCACACCACTTGGAGTACTCTTTATTTATGCCTACTTTCTGCCTTCTTCCCGTTAACCAACTTTCAATGAATTCGGCAACTTCTCCACCTATTCCATGTGAGTGTAACTTTTTAAATAATCTACGATGACGTACTCTATTTAAAGCCTTTGCAAAATCTAGATAAATAACACCCATTGACTCCCCCTATCTATCATTTTAGTAACCTCCTCCATGAATTCTAATATATTTGTTAAGCACGAATTCCCTCTAGTAAACCCATGCTGTCTATTTCTGATTAGATTAAACCATTAGATTATATCAGTATCCAGACCGTTTGCCAATTGCTGAAAGAGACTGAGCAGCTGAGTCAGTTGTCAGAGAAATGGCGTCGTTTAACAGAAAAGAAGAAAACTAACACTTTATCCTAAATATTCCACCATTTTCGTGGTTTTGTTGGAAAATAGTAAAAACAAAAGTTACAAATTTCAAACTAAGACCAACGGTAACTCCGAACACACAAGAGCACCGTCACAGTAAAATGGCTGCAAGCTGTGAAAAACTAGATCAGCTTGTGAAAGATTATTTACTTTTTCGAGGGTTTTCGTCTACCCTGAAAGCTCTTGATCAAGAACTAAAAACAGACAAGGATAAAGGCCTGAGAGTAATGTTCAGTTTTTGTTAGTGCTTGCATTTAAATATATATTTATATCGAAGGATGGTTAACACTAAATATACAAATTGATTATATTATTTGTTGTTTTCCAACCACCGCCCACATTTCAGATAAAACTTAGACGACATGTCACATACGCTCTTCTGTTGAATCAGAATGGTGATGTCGTAATCATATTATGATTAACCATATCAATCAGTGGCCTTCTTTATTGCACAGTAACTTACTGGATTTGTTTCAATTAAAACAATCGAAAATAGTTATTAGCATAACCATTGTGTTCATAAATCATTGCTTGCGATTGTCCCATTGTCTTTTTCTTCTTCTGCTTTCCGTTTTCCAGAAAAGCATGATTTGTCACATTGTGTTCTAGTTCACAGCGAGGCTGATGTATCTGCGTCTATTGGCCAGACAGATCCAGTTTCAGCAGAGCATTTTTGGGAACAGGTTTGCCTTCCTGCTTCAATTTCTATATGGTCAATCAACATACATGAGTACAGTCTGTTTCCAGGGCTACCACTTGGAGACAGACTGAGAATAGGGCACAGCGATCCGTCTGCTTTGTTTGTAATAATTTAGTTTTGCCTTGCGTAATCGCTGTTAGTGTGGGGTAACTTGTGTGAACAGGCGAGGTCAAGGAAAAAGGTGAAATGTGAGACCTAAAACTTGCATGTCTTTCTATCAATAAATCTAATTTCACTTTACTAGCAGGATGTAATTAACACAATGTATGGTGAATTTGTCATTTGTTTAGTTATTCTGTTGATTTTCCTGAATTTGTGAGTGTAAGTCTACAATACTAGTTTAAAAACGGGGACCATATTTTGTGAAAATTGTTGATGCAAGTAATACTTTCTGACATAAAATTACATTAAAATATCTAACTTTGCATGCAATATATCTAATAAACAATAAAAAGATGATAATAAAGATTTATTTCCAATTTAAATGACAGTGTAGGCATTAAATATATAATGGAGTTATTCATTTTGAAAACATTTAAAACAGTTTCGTTCCCCTTGTGAACAGATTACACACCCATGTACCTATGTACACCAATTCAGAGCATTGCAAATCGATGGCACTTTAATTCAGCAGTTGTTTAAAGTGAAACCATCCGGGGGATTATTCTAAACTACGCCTATTATTATTACTATATACTTCTCGTTCTTCAAAAATGGAACTTACGTTAGACCACCACATGCAGTGTTTGGCTGCTCTGTATAGAGTGTGGCTTTTCTTTCTTCAAACATGGAACTTACGTTAGACCACCACATACAGTGTTCGGCTGCTCTGTATAGAGTGTGGCTTTTCTTTCTTCAAAAATGGAACTTACGTTAGACCACCACATACAGTGTTTGGCTGCTCTGTATAGAGTGTGGCTTTTCTTTCTTCAAACATGGAACTTACTTTAGACCACCACATACAGTGTTTGGCTGCTCTGTATAGAGTGTGGCTTTTCTTTCTTCAAACATGGAACTTACGTTAGACCACCACATACAGTGTTCGGCTGCTCTGTATAGAGTGTGGCTTTTCTTTCTTCAAACATGGAACTTACTTTAGACCACCACATACAGTGTTTGGCTGCTCTGTATAGAGTGTGGCTTTTCTTTCTTCAAACATGGAACTTACGTTAGACCACCACATACAGTGTTCGGCTGCTCTGTATAGAGTGTGGCCAATGATCCATTTACTTTGAAGGAGAAAAGGAGAAGTCTGAAACCATTTCACTGTCTTTCTCATGTGGAGGATTTGCTGCGTATCTGTGGCGTAAATGTGCACATAGATTTACAAGCACAACACTCCACCATTCTTTGCAGCAGATGTGTTTATAGATTCACAGATATTAAAATAAGACAGAGTGAAAAGCTAGTTACAAAATCTAAACAAGAGGCAGATATGTCAACATATTTTGACAGACTATGATCCTTACTGTAATATGAATGATTGTATTTTGTGTATACATTATTCTCATACATGCTTGGAAGTTGTAAGTAAATACCGCACCGACACTAGCTCCAGTGGTGTCCTGTCAAGCCACACCACGCTCACACATCTCATTAGAGGACAGGTCAGACATCTCATTAGAGGAAAGCTCACACAATCATTAGAAGAACACTCACACATCGCATTAGAAGAACACTTACACATCTCATTAGAAGAACACTCACTCATCTCATTAGAAGAACAATCACTCATCTCATTAGAAGAACACTTACACATCTCATTAGAAGAACACTCACTCATCTCATTAGAAGAACAATCGCTCATCTCATTAGAAGAACACTTACACATCTCATTAGAAGAACACTCACTCATCTCATTAGAAGAACACTCACTCATCTCATTAGAAGAACACTCACTCATCTCATTAGAAGAACACTCACTCATCTCATTAGAAGAGCACTCACAGCAGCAAATGACAATATTATAAAATTCAAAACAAGAGGGCAGCCAATTGTATTGCAAAGAATAATTAAAAACAGAAAAGAAACATTAGCAGCAGGAACTCAAACAAAGAAAATCTCACTTTCTCCACATTACAAAACATATTGCAGGCACACCAACTGATTAACTTGAGCTTCAACATGCACACGAACTGAGATGTGTTTCATACACATCTCAAAATAAAATTGGTAAGGCCGCTGGTATTCAAAATAAAATAAAAATGTCCAAGCAGTTAGCACTAACTGTAAAATAAACACTAGGTCTTACCTGGGGACAAGAAAGAAAGCAGAGAAAACTTTTATTAAAGGAGATTAGTGTGGAGATGGCACATGAAGGAGCAGAAAGATGGTGGACAAGAGAAATCAGGCGTAAATGGGTGCTTGTTGGACAGAAAGAGTTAAAGAAGATGATGGACAAAGCCTAGAGATATCATTTGTGCATATTCAAGATTTGCCAGGGTTTGTTTCTTTGCTCCTTAATGACTACAAAAGGGAAGGAGTATTAACAGGGCATAGCAGCTGTATTCCTGAAAAAGAATTATTGATTAAAGTTATTTGGGATCATGGAAAGAATAGTTGAAAAGTTACAATGCAAATAGCAAATTTAGAAAACCCAATTCTAAAACAAACACTGTCCTTGTAGCAATGGCTAGTCTAAGAGATGCCCATGAGAATGCAGAAATATTTGCCAAGAACATTGAAGTTCAAATATAATCGTTGAAAAATTTAGAGAGGGAAGGGAAGAAAATTGTTCTATTTTTCTTTAGGGATTATGACTTGTTAACAATAATATATGGCCTGTCCAGAGCCTAAGGAACATTCCCATGCCTTTAGTGTCTCCAACTCAAGGAACATTCCCATGCCTTTGGTGTCTCCAAAGCAAGGAACATTCTCATGCCTTTGATGTCTCCAACTCAAGGAACATTCCCATGCCTTTAGTGTCTCCAAAGCAAGGAACATTCTCATGCCTTTAGTGTCTCCAACTCAAGGAACATTCCTATCCCTTTAGTGTCTCCAGCCCAAAGAACATTCCCATCCCTTTAGTGTCTTCAGCCCAAAGAACATTCCCATATCTTTAGTGTCTCCTGCCCAAAGAACATTCCCATGTCTTTAGTGTCTCTAACTCAAGGAACATTCCCATCCCTTTAGTGTCTCCTGCCCAAAGAACATTCCCATGTCTTTAGTGTCTCTAACTCAAGGAACATTCCCATCCCTTTAGTGTCTCCAGCCCAAGGAACATTCCCATCCCTTTAGTGTCTCCAGCCCAAGGAACATTCCCATCCCTTTAGTATCTCCAGCCCAAGGAACATTCCCATCCCTTTTGGTGTCTCCAGCCCAAGGAACATTCCCATGTCTTTAGTGTCTCCAACTCAAGGAACATTGCCATCCCTTTAGTGTCTCCAGCCCAAGGAACATTCCCATCCCTTTAGTGTCTCCAGCCCAAGGAACATTCCCGTCCCTTTAGTGTCTCCAGCCCAAGGAACATTCCCATCCCTTTAGTATCTCCAGCCCAAGGAACATTCCCATCCCTTTGGTGTCTCCAGCCCAAGGAACATTCCCATGTCTTTAGTGTCTCCAACTCAAGGAACATTGCCATCCCTTTAGTGTCTCCAGCCCAAGGAACATTCCCATCCCTTTAGTGTCTCCAGCCCAAGGAACATTCCCGTCCCTTTAGTGTCTCCAGCCCAAGGAACATTCCCATCCCTTTAGTATCTCCAGCCCAAGGAACATTCCCATCCCTTTGGTGTCTCCAGCCCAAGGAACATTCCCATGTCTTTAGTGTCTCCAACTCAAGGAACATTGCCATCCCTTTAGTGTCTCCAGCCCAAGGAACATTCCCATCCCTTTAGTGTCTCCAGCCCAAGGAACATTCCCGTCCCTTTAGTGTCTCCAGCCCAAGGAACATTCCCATCCCTTTAGTGTCTCCAGCCCAAGGAACATTCCAGTCCCTTTAGTGTCTCCAGCCCAAAATTTGCAAACCATGAAGATTGACCATAATAAAAATAGACCATAGGAGATTTATGAAGTTTGGGAAAGGTAATAAAAACAGATCATAGGAGATTAATGAAGTTTGGGAAAGGTAATAAAAACAGACCATAGGAGATTTATGAAGTTTGGGAAAGGTAATAAAAACAGACCATAGAAGATTTATGAAGTTTGGGAAAGGTAATAAAAACAGACCATAGGAGATTTATGAAGTTTGGGAAAGGTAATAAAAGACAAGTGGCACGTTACCACAACTCTTTGTATAAGCCAATGATGGCGATCGACATTGAAAATGTGGCTCCTCCTTATCTTCATATTTTGCTAGATATCGTTCTAAAACACCAGAAACTTCTAGAGAATGCAGTAGATAACATAGACATTGCAATATTTATGACATCATAAGACATAACTTAACTTAACGTCTTTATACTGGTTTAGAAGACCCTACAGAGTCTGTATACAATCAGTTACATTTACATCACCGTGCTCTAAAAGCTATGCGCATCCAGTTTATTCTTAAATGCATTAACTGTCCCTGCCTCCACTACCTCCCCTGGCAATGCATTCCAAGCAGACACCACTCTCTGACTAAAAAAATATTTCCTAATATCTAACCTGGACCTCTCTTTAATCAGCTTGTAGCTATGCCCTCGTGTTATTGTAGGTGGCTGTATTTTAAAAAACTTGTTATAGTCTAATTTATCGATTCCTCTGATCATCTTATAAACCTGTATTAAGTCACCACGAATTCTTCTCTCTTCGAGACACTGTAGGCCAGTTTTTCTGAGTCGTTCCTCATAGCTGTAATTCTGAAATCCCACTATCATCTTTGTCGCTCTTTTTTTTGTATTCTTTCTAGCATGTTTATATCCCCTCTATGATAAGGACTCCACACCTGTACACAGTACTCCAATCTAGGTCTAACTAAAGTTTTATACAGTTTGACGATCACTTCCTTGCTCCTATGTTTAATATTTCTTTTTATCATACCTAACATTGCATTTGCCTTTTTCACTGCTACCTTAACTTGCTCACTCACCTTTCCTGTATGGTCTATTATAACCCCTAGGTCCCATATACATTAACAAAAACACATAAAATCATTTTTAAAAATTAGGGAAAAATTGGAAACAGGCTGAGCAGTTAGAGGTGAAAATTGATTTTTGTCAAACTTTGATTAAACTTTGTGAAGAGAAAACTAGTTTTCAAGTTAAGCTTGCAAAAGCCCAACATATAATGACACAACTTGGGTTTGAAGGAGAGTACTAGGTCTGATCTAGTCTGCATCTACATAAGTCAAGTACTAGACAAACATAAAATCACACCCCAATCATATCACAGCTGTCAATTATAGGGAATCACTGCCACAAATATATGACATCTAAAGTTTATGAAACCCTGACATTACACAAGTCATTACACAAACATGCAGACTTACACAAATCAAGAATTCCAAGACAAGGCATTTGTCGCCAGGGAACATTTCAACACACTTAATGAAGCATTTGAGCAAGTCCACATGAACATATCTCACAGCAAAGCCATTTTTGAAAGCTCTATCACATCAATATAGATGTACATGTCTCTATTTAGGAATCTCTTTCCCCAAGACAAACAGTTCCAAAACAACAGATTAGAAACACATTGAACAGAATGGATTAGAATGTATGTCCTTAGATTGGGTATGTATGGAGAACAAATACAAATACATTAACAGAATGGATTAGAATGAGTGTGCTTAGATTGGGTATGTATGGAGAACAAATACAAATATATTAACAGAATGGATTAGAATGAGTGTGCTTAGATTGGGTATGTATGGAGAACAAATACAAATACATTAACAGAATAGATTAGAATGAGTGTGCTTAGATTGGGTATGTATGGAGAACAAATACAAATACATTAACAGAATAGATTAGAATGAGTGTGCTTAGATTGGGTATGTATGGAGAACAAATACATTAGCAGAATGGATTAGAATGAGTGTGCTTAGATTGGGTATGTATGGAGAACAAATACAAATACATTAACAGAATAGATTAGAATGAGTGTGCTTAGATTGGGTATGTATGGAGAACAAATACATTAACAGAATGGATTAGAATGAGTGTGCTTAGATTGGGTATGTATGGAGAACAAATACACATAATAACTAAGTGTGGTAATAAAACATGAGGCTTGTTGGCACTTCATATTTTCTGTACAATACTCTTTATTGTTTTCAAAGCTATGTGTATCTCAGTCTCCCTTGACGATATTTCTCTGTTAGCCGGTTTCCAGTAGCTTTTCTTGCAGGATTTCTGACCCTGACAACTCTAAAGATGGTGCTCCTGGACCTTCTTTCTGTAGTGCAATGCACATCTTCTGAGCAGACCACCCACTATGGGGACCACTTTGTCAATTTCCACCTTGTTGATGATGCTTCTGTAAGAAGTGGGGAACTTGGTCAGTAAGTTACACCTGACCCTGACAATAGTCTTTGGCATCTGACCCTGACATGAGTCTTTACACATGACCCTGATATGAGTCATTACACCTGACCCTGACATGAGTCGTTGCACCTGACCCTGACATGAGTCGTTGCACCTGACCCTGACATGAGTCTTGGCACCTGACCTTGACATGAGTCTTGGCATCTGACCCTGACATGAGTCATTACACCTGACCCTGACATGAGTCTTGGCACCTGACCTTGACGTGAGTCTTGGCACCTGACATGAGTCATTACAACAGACCCTGACATGAGTCTTGGCACCTGACCCTGACATGAGTCATTACACCTGACCCTGACATGAGTCATTACACCTGACCCTGACATGAGTCTTGGCACCTGGCCCTGACATGAGTCTTGGCACCTACTGCTGTATGATAAAATATTAAAAGCCAGTGAGTAACATAATTTATACTTTTCTATTGTAGGTGGATCGTATGATGGAACAAATTTGGGCATTGATTGCTGGATATGATTTACAAGGATTTAGAGACTATTGGCGGTATTTAAATCAACGTCTGTTTACACGATTAGAGCAACGTTATGCTACAAGTGAGCGAAAATTGGAGAGTAGTTTACTGAAGCTTTACATTGTGAATGCTCACCAATCTGGACGACAGGAAAAAGTTCTTGCATTTTTTGAGCAGATGGGGGCAGAGTTACAGTCTCATCCCGACTTCAAAGAGTGGTTTGGTAAATATTTTGTAGTTTTACTGTAAGGATAAAGCTGTAGTTTATCATTTCTCTGGAACAGGTGTATCTAATGGTACTGTAAAACAGTTAATATACACTATGGTTGAGTTGCTTATTTAAAATAACTACATCTGTGATTATCTGACTCACAGAGTGTTTTTGAGCACTTGCTTGACACTGCAAATGTACTGGTACGCTCCCTTGGTAGCAACACATTTCAGTGTACCCAGCTAAAACTGATACCTGACATACTTAAGGAAGGTAAGGCATCAAGGAAGGGAACTGGTCATCAATCAATCAAAGTCTGTCACTCCTCTTGCAAGCATATGCGGTCCTGGGCTACTCTTTCTGCCTCTCTCTAGGTGTAACCATTTAGTTGTAATTCCCTCTTGTATTTTCTTTTCCATATATTTTTAGGTCTTCCTTTCTTTCTCTTTCCCTGCAGATTCCATGTGAGAGCCTGTCTGACTATGTTGGACAATGCCTTCCTCATTGTATGTCATATCTAGTCCAATTTTCTTCTCTTAATTTATTGTTCAAATGGTTGTTGGCTCCTTTTCCATAAATCTTCATTCCTTCCCACTTTATGCCCATTATTCTTCATAGGCATCTGTTAACGAAGGACTGGAGTCAATTGTTGTATCACCTTGTTTGTTCTCAATGTTTCTGATACATACAAGAGCACCGACTTGACACCTTTTAATATTCTAACTTTGGTATGAATCTTGATTTCTCTGGATCTTCATACGTCATTTAGTGTCAGGAATGCCACTTCTGCCTTTCCAATTTTGGTCTTTTCAGCTGTACCCCCTGATGTGTCAGTTGTGCTGTCCAAATAAGCAAAGGCATGCATCTCTTCCAAAAGCTCCCTCTCCAGCATGGTTGGTTCTTTGTTGAAAGTGTTCATTTTAAGGAGCTTGGTTTTATTCATGTTGATGCTGAGTTCCAATTTGGCTAAGACCTTGTAGGTCTAACTCTCTAATACTTCATCCCTGATGGCAATGTTTTCTATGCAACTATCTTTAAATTTTACACTAATGGTCCAAATATCAAAGAAAATATTAAAATTAAATTTTTAACTTATGTGCTAACATTTCTGTTGTAATGTACAAAATAGCAACATGAAATATACAAATACAACATAAAACAGACAATTATAGGCAGAAAGTTACAGGGTTACCTTAATTGTTGAGAGCCAGAACTGAATAATATCTGGATATAAAACAAGAGCCCACTGAGCAGAAAATATAGTGGAAGTGAAGATTAGACGAAAAGCTGCTAAGATAAATTAGAAAACCACTAAGAAAGAGAGAGGGGAAGGTTAAGAACACACATAGAATAGACATTAGGGAAAAAATTAAGTGTGTAATGACAGATCAGTGAAATGAACAATAGAGAATGCTTTTTATCCAAACGAGCCTAGGGAACTAGTTTAGTTGACATTAGTGTTTCTTGAGATTACACTTTCAGTTGCCCTTTGTTATACTTTGTCATGTTGTGGCCATTTACTGCTTATACATTGAGTGGTCCAACCATCCACATAAATAGGGTACCAGAACAAATCTGGGAAGTAAAGGCAGCTGGCGTGATACTGACCACATCATCTACTATGTGCCACTTATTCACCAAATAATATGGGCCCAACACCATATTTTCTAAATGCCACATGACCAGTCGAAATCTTTACTTTTACATTGAGTAATGTTACTGATAAAGTTTATGTATGTCATTTTTAAGTCTTGTTAATGTTTATTTAGCATTGTTTAATAGAATATATAATTATATAAGGTAATACATTTACCTCATAGGTACCAAATACAGAAATCATGTTTTACATTTTTCCTTTTCAGCATTTCCTTTTGTGCCAAACCCAGGTGAAAATCCATTGTTTTCTCTGTATTTCAACAAACACTGGCAAGATACACTGCAGTTATCTCTCCATAACTTCCTGTCAGTTGTCCTCCAGGCTATGCATATCCTTATTAATGTTGTTGAAGAGTTTAGGCCACAAATTAACTAAAGAAACGTCCAGATCAGATATTAGAAAATATTTTGTTAGTCAGAGAATTGTGAATGCTTGGAATGCATTGCCACAGAAAGTAGTGGAGGCATGGACAATTAATGCATTGAGAGCAGATTGGAAACGAATAGCTTTTAGAGCAAGGAAATGTAAATGAAACTGGTTGTATACAGACTCTGCAGAGTTTTCTAAACCAGTATAAAGACGTTAAGTTAAGTTAAGACTGCAGAGTCTTCTAAACCAGAAAAGATGTTCAGTTAAGTATATTACATACTATATTTACAAATAGTAATTTCTTGTGTGCTCTACCATCCAATCACATGAGCTATGTTATCTGGAGCTTTGTGCTTCTGGCAGTTTTAACCAAGTCATAACAGGTCACTAGGGCCAAGATGTAGCAGTGCATGAGCTGACAGGAGCCAGCAATTCATAGCTGGCTGCATCAGGGTCGGCAAACCATAGCTGACCAAGACCCTATTCCTCCTCCACATAGCAGCTCTGGAAACAGGCTGCACTAGTGTAGTCTGGCCAAGGTATAGGGATTGCAATGGGAAGGATAAAGGCACAACAACGACACAACATGACCATATGTCCTTTTCAGGACGAACGCCGAAGAAGATTAAGAAGAAGAACAAGTCACTGAAGAACAGGTCAAACTAAGAGTCGAACCATGCAAGCTAATATAGATTACTGTTTAAGACAAGGCAAAAACTCAACAAGGTATTTATTTTGTGTGTAGAAGAATATTTTTGGGATCAGAGTTGAATGAATCGACAGTAAATCTGACTATGTCCCAAAACAGCTGACTGTATATCCTTGATGTGAAGAACAAATAATAAAAATAAATGTGCTTGTGCATTATGAAGTGGCAGCTGTGTAAATAACAACTATAATTATGACATTTATTCCCATTGCTGAGGTACACTGCGAGTATTTATAGGACTGAGAAATAAAGGCTGTTTGCCATTGCAGTCACCATGCACTGTACAAGCTGTTTTCCCTTTACCTCAGATTTTAAAAAACCTATGCAACACTGAGGTTTTTGAATACACATTTTCCGGGTCAGCAGATCGATATCCAAACTACTCGGCCAGCCTTTCTTCAGGGAGCTGAGTACAAAATTGGAATAGAATGCTAGACATAATAAGAGAAACTACATAAAAAAGTGAATGAGAGGGCAGAGAAGGCTGCAAGATATGAAGACATTAAGATGTTACTAGAATACTAAATAAGGTGTCAAAACCACTGCACTAGTGAAAGGTCAAATGAGGATAGACCATCAGCAACAGCGCAAAATAAACATAATAGAACATAAATACAAAAATATGTGAAATAATATTTCTTTCATTGACTGAATGGGGCGTATTTTGAGTAACATGAAAACCGTAGAAGACAGAAGGAATGCCATACAAATTTGTCTGATGCTTTCATCCTTAACCATTATGTACCTGTTCCAACCCTGCTGAATGTTGAGTTTGATGCCAGGAGAATGAAAACATTGCAAGAGGAAAATTCTTCCTTGAAACAGCAGGTATGTTATCTTCTATTTATTTGTAATCATAAAAATATTTTTAAAGAATCAAATCGTCATCATCTGGTTGATCAGTCCTGAGACTGGTTGTAAGGTTGTCTGGGTATGTCTCTCCATTTGACCCTATCCTCTGGTTGATCAGTCCTGAGACTGGTTGTAAGGTTGTCTGAGTATGTCTCTCCATTTGACCCTATCCTCTGGTTGATCAGTCTTGAGACTGGTTGTAAGGTTGTCTGAGTATGTCTCTCCATTTGACCCTATCCTCTGGTTGATCAGTCCTGAGACTGGTTGTAAGGTTGTCTGGGTATGTCTCCCCATTTGATCCTATCCTCTGGTTGATCAGTCCTGAGACTGGTTGTAAGGTTGTCTGAGTATGTGTCTCCATTTGACCCTAATCTCTGCAGCTCTCTTCATTCCAGCATATGTTCTTAGTTTTTAGTCGACCTGTACTTCTACAGGGACAGATGCCCCTGTGCAGGTCCCTCTCTGGTATGAACTGGATGTTGCCAGGAGAAGGATTTCCTGCTTAGCGGGCTAGACTCGAGCAGCTTAATACTCTGCTGCGTTGGGACAATCGCTTGCGGAGGGTAGTTAACCGATGTGTGAGTTATCTTAATAGACTCAAACACTAGAGTAAAGTAGACCAGCAGCCTGTTAGGCGCCATCTATGCTGCTCTAAACAAACCACCTAACCACGGCCGGTGTTATGCCATGTCACATAGTCGCCTCTTACAACATGCTCTCTGTGAGGCAATGGTGCTATTCTTGTCTTTGTCATACACAAAGACCCCAGCAGACCACTCGGCACATCTTATTCTTCTTCTTCTTCTTCTGCGTTCGTTCTCAATCACCAGCTACCAAGCCCTAAACAGGGCTTTGCAAGTAGCAGGATGAAGTCCGGAGAATGAAATGCGTTGTGTTGCTAGTTTACAGCTTGACTGCGATATTTGCACCTTTCGGTCCAACACATCTGTCTTCGGCAGGGGCATAAGTTCGTACTTTAATGTCTCTGCATGCCTGAGACATGGTGAGTCATGGTCACACCCTTCCTCTTTTCCCTCGAATCTTGCCCTCTAGTATCTTCTGTAGAAGACTTTCAACTCTTGTATTGTGACCCAGCCAACTCAATCAATGTTTTTGTATCATTTTCAGCATTTGTCTTTGTGTGCCCACTTCAGTGAGTACATTGTCATTGGATCTTCTTTCTGTCCAACTGACTCTTTCCATTCTACGGTAGAACCACATTTAAAACGCTTACACGCTTTTTTCACCCTTCTTTGCTGGAGTCCATGGTTGAGCCCCAAACAGTGCAATTGGCCAGATTTATGAGTGGCTCTTATTATTTTCCTCAGTTCTATCTTGATATACTTTGGGGTTAGCAATTTATGTTTTTTTCTGAAGCTTTTTTTTTTTTTTTTTTTTTGTCATTGCAATGATTGTCTTAATTTATGTCTCATTGCGGGCATCTTCTGTTATGGTATGCTATAAATATATAAACTTCTGGACTTGTTCGATTATTTCGTCATTGATAATTATATTCATTTGCCTATGTTGCTTGGATATTACCAAAGTCTTTGTCTTCTATTTGTTTATTTTTATGCCAAACCTTTTGGCTGTGTTATCAAGCAGCATTTGCAACGTTGATACTGATCCTCCCATTATCGCTTGGTAATCAACAAATTTGATGGCAATAACTTTCATACCATTGTCTTTGAAACCCCTAACAACCTTTTCCATTATCATCTCTGAATATACGTTAAAGAGACCCAGTGAAAGCAAGCAGCCCTGTCGTACATAAAATACACATTATCCAACAACTCATTGTGAAAGTAAATGATAATTAAAGTGCTGATATAACTAGGGATGTGGTGTTAAAGAAGTACAATAAGGAAGAAGAAGGATGAGTTTATTATAAGCCAGTGATCAAAGAACACATATTACATTCACCAGTGATAAGTACTACACCAAAACCGTTGACTGTGTAAAACATCAGCAAATGTGGAACATTATGAAGATATGGGCTTCCTAACACATCTGGTTCAACTAAAAGAAACCAATACAGGGGGCAGCAAGCAGCCATCAGAATACATGGTGAAACCTCAGATTGGTTTGAGATACACAAGGGATCAGACAGGCTTACATTCTTTCATTATACCTGTTCAACGTATATGAGGAAAACATTATCAGGAAAGTAAAGGCAAATCCAATTTATACATACTTCGATCCTTTCACAATAGGAGGAAAGGAGATATGATATGCCAACGACACAGTTGTGCTCTCAAATAGATCCAAGGGCCTAGATCAAATAATGACATCAGTCCAGAAACATAGTGAAGCCCAGAATCTCTACCTGAATACAAAGAAAACAAATATAATGACAACTGATAAGACAAAACTCCAACCTAAAATCGAGATGGCTGCCGAAGAGATTGAAAATGTTGCACATTTTGAATATCTGGATCCAATACTGAACAACAATGGAGACTGTGCAAGGGAGGTAAGACAATGCAGAGGCTAAGGAGTATGCAGAACCTATGGCATAATACAAACAAGGAACTAAAACTAAAGATCCTAAGAACATGCATTTTTCCTGTGGCAACTTATGGATGCAAAACATGGATATTACAAAAGCAAAAAGAGCGAAGATCGGTGCTTTTGAAACCCAGTGTTGCAGAAGAGATCTGAAAATCCTGTGGACAAAGAAAGAAAGAAACAAATCTATCCAGCAAGACCTGAATGTAGAGGAGAATTGGCTCATAAATGACGTAATGATCCTGGATACTGAGGTTTTTTGGACACGTCCCATGACACAATGGACTGGAGAGAGTGGTTATTGCGGGCATGGTCACTGGAAAGAGAGGCAGGGGCCGACCGAGAAGACGATGGATCCAGGACATCAAGGAGACACTAGATTTTACCTTGGAGCAGGCCGGAGGACTGGCGATAGATAGTTTCCTACAGACAGGCTGTCATGAGAGCGACGTTCTGCAAAGGACATGCTACATGATGATGATGAGTGATAAGTAATTCTCTGCATGTTATAGAGGCTATAGACCATCAGCACAGACAGAATTGCTAGAAAAGGAGAAAGGAGGAGAAAAAGAGATATGAGGCAAATTAACATTAAGGTGTGGAAGAACGTTAACAATATAACATCAGGGACTGAAACTTTTGAATAACCCCCTCGACATATATGTCAATCACATATCACATACTGTACACAAAGGAGGAGTATTATACAATTTTATTTTTAATGTTTATTGCATTCTCTCTAATACGATATTACTTATTTTTTACATTTGTATGTATATATATTGATGCATTTGTATTTCTAGCAGTATGAATTAAAATAATGTGCAATAGTGAGCTTTCATGTTGACCAATATTGTTATAATGTAGCATTCATCTGAAAGATTTGCTTCCTTTGGAGTGGATATATTTGCAATCTTGAATATTATTGTATTTTATTTACAATGTTCATGTTTTTATATGTTATTAATTGAAAGTTGATCATTTATATTTGTGTAACATTTGTCAGTCAAGATTTGAACATAGATAAGTTGTACTTTTTAATCTTATTGCTCTTATTTGGCTCCAATATAAAGTCTGAGGCTACATTTTGAGTTGGGCCACTCATAGGAAGCCTGTACAAAAACAGTTCCTGCTATTTGGCGGATGTGATTTTAATAACAGTTTGGGATCAAAATGCTGAGCAGTGCATGAGCTGTAGCGATCAGTGACTCAAAGTTGACTGCCAGCATCAGGGCCGGTGACCCAAAGCTGCAAGGACCCTTCTCCACCTCCACGTCGTGATCCTGGATAACAGCCTGCAATAGTGCAGACTGACTCTGAGGAGAAAGGATCGAAGAGGGAAGGTTCACCCAGTACCCAAAAATGACATGCTGAAGTCGGATGTGTTAGACCGAAAGGTGCAAATATCTAGTTGCAAACTGCGGCATAGCACATTCCGTTCTCCTGACTATATGCTGTTCCTTGGTAACGGGAATTTGAGAAAGAACAACAAAGAAGAAGAAGAAGATATCAGTTTCTTTTACATGATCCGGTTGCAAGCACTTTACACAGCTCTCTTTAGTTACCTTTACTAACATATCTAGCACTATAGTTCTACGTTTGATAAAATGGTAGCCACAAATTAGTAACATCACTGACAGTAAGCAAATCATATGAAAATTTATCAATAATAAAAAAAAAACATATTCCAACCCCCTTTGTTTTTTTTACCCCACCTCCAAGCGCCCCCCCCCCCCCCCCCAACCATTACCACCTTCCCATTTGCATTATGATAGCCAGGAGTAGAACAAACTTATTTTTAAAAAACCATTACTGCAAGATGAGCACATAAATGATTTGTAGCAGGCTGCCTTCTTCCTTCAAGGAGGCCAGCTGCGGTGTCTGTCCTGTGCTTCTATTAGAGGATAAACCTGTTTATTAACAAACATTTAGAATTGAAACATCTGTATTGATGTCATGTGTTTATTAGTTGCTGAATGCCTCAGTGTCAGGTGAACAAGGGCGTGACACAAAGCCTGGTTCAAGAAGGAATGTCTACTCTGAGGCTCTCCCACCATCATCTCCCCCAGATATGGTGTTTGACTTTTCTGGTCTAGCCAAGTAAGTACTGACTTTGTTTCAGTATTCAATTTAATGAAGATCTGGATAGCCATGGGAAATAGAGATCCTTTCCTGAATTATTTGTTTGTTTATGTTGTTGTTTGCCCTCAATGAGTAAGTTCACTCTTTCATACGCCCTGTAAAGTGCACTAAGTGGTGAGTTACAGTAACTTTCCTCACATCCCAAGCATGCTGATGAAGGCAGACCAGGGTCCTCCAGGCTGTTGTGCTATGCTTGACTTCATCTGCATGATGCTCACTATTACTGGGATCACGTCGATCCCCACTTCATTAGACAGACTGCCATGAAACAGCCTGTTTCCAGGGAGAACTACATGGAAGAGAGGTGGGGTCTTGATCAGTATCTTTCACCTGACCAGACGTTAGTCTCCTCTCCTCTTTTCTTTGTTTGTAGAAACTATGTTGTTTTTCCACAGGTAACTTCTCTGTCAATGATGCGATAATACAAATAATAAAACAGAAGTTGGTAAATGTCTCTGACGATATGGCGAAGACCCATAGAAGCCAAAATGAGGGTCATTAACCAGAGCTAGGGCACTGTACAAAGGAGGGCTGCAGACAGGGAAAAGTGGGGGGAGTTTGTGTGGGACGATGAGGCTCATGTCTAGTCAGGCAAAACACACTGATCACACAATGTTAGACAGGGTCAGGAGAAATATATTGGCCAAGACGCTTACCTGACCTCCTCGTTGGTCGTCCTGGAAACGGGCTGTTGTTGAGGACAACAGTCTGGCTAACAAGGTGAGGTTCAACGTGATCACCATAGCATTGAGTTGACACGCAGATGAAGCCAAGCATAGCACAACCACCTGGAGGACCCGGTCCACTTCATCAGCACAATCGGGATGTCAGGGAAGCTACTGCATTCTGTCACAAGTTGCGTCCTTTTCAGGGCACACAAAAGGATTACCAACCCATTGTGGACATTAGAAACCAACCGGAGGGAGTTTGTTGCTGTCTTTAAAGACACCATCTGGTGTGATGGTCACTGATCATTTTGTTAGTCATAGACTAAGGATCTAAGAGAAGAAGAGTTGAGCATGATAGAAGATAATGTTGTACAGTAATCTCTCTGAAAAAAGCACAAGAAATACTAGTTGAGTAAGAAATGAAGAGGAGATGTTGGATGGGGAAGGAATGAGTTTTCTTTTAGTCTGTTAGAAGTGGTTCTGAACCTTTATGTTTAGAGGAAATAGATGAAGGCTTCATAGCTCATGGAGAAATTAACTTGAAGCAGAGGCAGGAAGGAGGGAGAAGGCAGTAAGAAGGTATGAAGCAGATTAACTAAGACAGAATGGTTTGGAATGATCTTGTTCATGGCCTATAACTCATAGGAAGGGCAAGAAGAAGCTGATCTTCACCGCAATGCATTGTGGACAGGAATATTAACGTCTGGTCAGGAAAAATATACTGGCCAAGACCCTCACCTTGACTTCCTAGTAGCTCTCCCTGGAAACGGGTTGTTTTCATGGCAGCCTGGCTAACAAGGTGATGGTTTAATTTGATCCCCGTAGTAATGAGCGACATGCAGATGGTCGAGCATAGCACAAGCACCTGGAGGACCCCGGTCCACCTTCATCAGCACACTTGTTATGTGAGGAAAGCTACTTCAACCCACCACTTAACGTCATTTTTAGGGCGCACAAAAGAGTAACCTTACTCATTTTGGGCAATCGGAACAACAGCAACATTGCATTATTGATCAATATCTTCCAATTTAATCAATCACAATTCTTTACAATAAAGAAAATAAGTCTCAGCTCTCCTAAATTAAATGTATTTTTTTGGTAACTAGCGTCTTAGTCGACCTGTTCTAATACAAAGGCCTTAGCCCTTGTGCAGGTCCCAACTCTTCTGCAAGTTGATAGTAGCAGGATGCATTTCTCTGCTTAGCGGGCTGGTCTCGAGCAGGGTAACTAGCGTAATGTCTTTAACCACTTGACTTAGTCACTCCTCCTCTACCCCAGGATGTGTACAGGTCTTTTTGTATATACTTGCAGTGGACTGGGTCGAGCAGGGTAACTAGCGTAATGTCTTAAATCACCTGACTTAGTCACTCCTCCTCTACCCTAGGATGTGTACAGGTCTTTTTGCATACACTTGCAGCGGAGTGTACTGGCAAACAGATGATTGACCTCTTGTGTTTTTATATGATGGTGGTAACGCCTACTTTTGGTCTTCTTGCAGGCTACTATTTGGTAGGAAAGTAGTTACCTTTAGAAATTGTTCCTGAACAGTAGCTAACAGCCTGATTTTTTTAATTTGTCAACTGACAAGGGTTCTTTCATGTGCACAACATGTACATTGTACCTCCAAGTTTGTTGTCCAACAAAGATAGGAGTAGACATTGATCTCGACTACCTTTAGTCCGTTAGGCGCTTGAAATTTGTGGGATTGTAATACCCACTTTTTTGTGCTTTAATTTCTTGAGAGGTCTCAGCTATAGAGACCCCCTAAGTTGTTATGTATCATGTATAAATGCTCTATGAATTTTGTTACAACTGATCTTGAACAATTGAAATTTATAGTTTCAAACACTTCTTTATATTCTTCTTCATTGTTTAAAATTTTGTTTTAAAAAATTGTATTTATACAAAACTTGGAATGAATGTTGACAATTATGACTCCATCATGTGTGCTTCAGTGCTCCAATTCTGTTTGTTTCTTTGAGACAGTAACTTATCTTGGCTGAACTTGGATGATTGACATTTTCAATTGTTTTCCTTTCCTTCACCATGTTCTTCTGTATTGTTTCAGATTAGCTTATAGGAAGATGGTATTTATCATAAGCTTTGAGAGAATATTCACAATTGTTAGCCTTTTTTGTGTGTTTTAGTGAGATAATTCTGTTTCTTTCAGTGAGACAGAAACATCTGACCAAGAGAAACAGAAAACAGTCCGCAGATTTCCGTTAAGTTTAACATCACCACTTACAGGCAGGAAAAAATCTGAGCCAACATTGAGCAAGACCAAATCTTCTATGCCATCATCAACATCTACCTCTGTAGCAGCAAGTACTGGAGCACAGGGGAAGGTAAACATAAATGGATAAATACACCATCAAAAAGAACAACCCATCCTGAATTCAAGGAACTGTAAAGGTAAATGAAAGAGTTAAAGAATATCCCCAAAGAAGAAATGTATCATTTGAGATTGAAAAAAAAAAATTGTTTACACTCTAGCTCAAATACGTTTCAAAAAAATAAAGGTCTAACAAAAGCCACATGATTTTTTAAAATTTCAAGGCTATCCTTGTGTGAATTGGAATCAACATTGTGTGAATTATAAACATTTTGCTAAATCTTCATTTCCTATATAGCTGTCAAAAGTTTCTGAGTTGATAGTAGCTCTACCAGCTCTACCAAACCGAGGACAAGGAGATGCAAAAAGATCAACAATAGCAGCAAGTTCCTCATCATCTGTATCATCTGTACCATCAGCAGCAGCAACATCCAAGCAGCATCTCGTTAGTAAGCAATCATCCACCTCAAGACATTCACCAGTTCCACTAACTAAGCACAGCTCATTTCCAGCCAACGATGCTGTTAGCACTACATCAACGTCTGCTTCACAATTGACAAATGTAAGCAGAAGTTTTACCTTCTTTGTAAATGTATAGTTGGTTGGTTGGTTGGTTGGTTGGTTGGTTGGTTGGTTGGTTTGGGTTGGTTGGTTGGTTGGTGGTTGGTTGGTTGGTTTGGGTTGGTGGTTGGTTGGTTGGTGGTTGGTTGGTTGGTTTGGGTTGGTTGGTTGGTTGGTGGTTGGTTGGTTGGTTTGGGTTGGTGGTTGGTTGGTTGGTGGTTGGTTGGTTGGTTGGTTGGTGGTTGGTTGGTTGGTTTGGGTTGGTTGGTTGGTTGGTTGGTGGTTGGTTGGTTGGTTGGTTGGTTTGGGTTGGTTGGTTGGTTGGTGGTTGGTTGGTTGGTTGGTTGGTTGGTTGCCCATCACAAGCGAAGATGGTGACATCATCAGACATGTTTATTCAGATGTGACCGCATATGACTGTACAGCCTGACCTGAGTGGGAAAAACTCTACCACATATAGGGGACACATAGACAGTGTTAGTAAATGGGCCATCTTGCATTCTGTCCTTTTGTGCAGCTTACTTTTCCTGTGCTGCAGTAATGGTTTTCTGTTCAACAATGCAGGTACTATGTGTGATAGCAGTACACCAAGCTGAGCAGCTCGGAGTAAGCAGCTCTCAGAAAGTGACATCAATGGAGAAAATATTCCAGAAACTTTAAGACTATTTGTATTATTTCTTCTGTTCCTCCAGTGAGCACTGTCCTGTCCTGCGCTCATCTGACATGTGAACAACATGCCCAGTCCATCCGATCTGGGCTCTTTGCAGTAGCAAATGGATGCCAGAGAGTCTCGCTCTCTCTATGTACAACATGTATACGTTATTGTGAATGACATGCATGGGAATCATCAAACAATCACAAAACAATCATCAGGTGACGGCGTGGGCTAGTAGTTAAGTGACACGGCTCTCAGCCCGAAGGTGCTGTGTTTGCTCCTGTCACGACACCGACCGTTACCCCAGGGAACCCTCAGAAAATGCAGGAGTAAGCAGACGCTCACATAAAATGCAGGAGTAAGCAGACCCTCACATAAAATGCATGCCGAAGTCAGATGTACTGGGCCGACTGGCACAAAATAAAAACATAGTGCAACGCACACCATCTTGAGGAATAGAGAAATAAGGCGAACTTAAAAAAAAAAATAGATAAAAATAATCATCAAAACCTTTCACCTTCCCATGGAGCACAAGTCCTCAATAAATACATGTCAATAGGGGACGGCATGGCCTAGTGGTTAAGTGGCACGGCTCACAACCAGAAGGTGCTGGGTTCGATCCCCATCACAGCACCGGCCGTTACCCCGGGGAAGCAAACCCTTAGAAAATGCAGGAGGAAGCAGACCCTTACATAAAATGCATGCTGAAGTCGGATGCACTGGGCCGGCAGGCGCAAAATAAAAACCACAGTGTAACGCACACACGCCTTGGGGAATAGATAAATAAGGCGAACGCAAAAAAAAAAAAAAAAAAAAAAAAAAAAATACATGTCAAGTCCTCCTGCCCTGGACCATCTGTTCCAACTCTGTCCACTTTTACCCTGTTTCATATATGTTAGTCTCAATATCTCTTCTCAATTGATATAGATTCTTATCAACTTTCTCTGTCTCGCATCATCAGCTCTCTTGAGGGTCTTCTTCTGTCTTGGATCGTTGAGTTGTATATCTCACATTAGTTGATTTGTCCGCATTTTTGTGGCTTACAATTTCTACAGGATGAGGTAGCCAGCTCCATGCCCAACCCTCTTTAGTCACCTCTTGCGACGTGCCTGACATTTTTCATTTTACAGTGTTACTATTCTCTGTTCTACTTGCAGGCCTCAGCAATACTCGGACAATGCACGGGTATACATTTTAATGTAAAGCGCTCGAAAAAGAGGTTAATACTTTTTTGTTGGCAATATTTCCTTAACTGTCCACTAATTTACTGAAGAGCAAGATGTTTACAGTAGCGAGTTATCAATGAATGTAGGCTGAACATCTATACAGTAGCCAGTTATCAATGAATTTAGACTGAACTTCTATACAGTAGTCAGTTATCAATTAATGTAGGCGACACTGGATATGTACGGCCAACACTGGAATACAGCATGGTTGCCTATGCAACAGCAGCTAAGACCAACCTACAGAAACTAAACAGGGCACAGAATACCAAACTTAGAATCATTACCAGAGGTCTGAGAAGCACTCCAATCAGAGAACTCAAAGCAGTAGCAGGCCCCCTGAGCCTCAGTGAGTGCTGAGAAAGAAAAATACTAAACCTGACAGAAAAATAAAAGCTCATGAATGAACTTCCAATGCAGGAAAAAGTCAATGAATTAACAAAAAAACTGCATAAAAAGAACAAGCTTTAACCATCTTTCAAAAGTCCTTACAGCAGATAATAGTGACATCATATCAAAATGTCCAACGACATGGGAAAGGATACAGTATATGAAAATACAAACTAGCAGCCCAACTTCATGGTGGAAGTGAAAATACCAGGTATCAATAGAAAGGGGGAAGAATCAAACAATGCATTGAGAGAAAACAAAACCTAAAACATATTGGAAATGCCCATCCTCAACCCTGCAGTCCTCCTTGCAAGAAGTCTGAGTCAAAGTCTTGATGTCCTCAAGCATAGTCATTTCTGTAGCTCATTGTCTTTTTTATATGATGAGGTAGGCAGTGCCTCCTTTCTCTGTTTAGTATTAGTTGATGGAATCAATCAATAAAATTGATCAAAGCCCTTTTGCTCCTCTCTGTGCATAGGCCATTGACAACATCCCTCCCAGCATACACGATCCTCGGTTGCTCTTTCTGCCTCTCTCCAGGTATAATCATTTAATCTAAGTTCCTTCTCACTTTCTCTTCTCCATGTATTTTTGGGTCTGCCTCTCTCTTTCTCTCTCTTCTCTTGGGGATTTCATGAAGAGCCTCTCTGGCTATGTTGGACAATGCCTTCTGTAGCGGCTGTCCTATCCAGCCCCATTTTATGTTCATTTGTTGTTCCAGTGGATGTTGTTGGTTCCTTTCCCATAGGCCCTCATTCTTCACCATGTGATGCCACTTTATGTGCATTATCCTCTGTAGGCATTTGTTAATGAAGGACTGAAGTTTTTGTTGTATGACTTTGAACTCTATACAGCAGCACCGACGTGACAGTGGTGTTGAATATTTTAACTCTAGTGTGAATCTTGAAACATCATTATCAACATCATTCAGTGCTATGCCTTAACTATCGAGGCAGAAGATTATAAGATGCAAACGTTTTACAATGAGCTGGAAGAGGTCTTTTACACACAGAA
Organism: Ariolimax columbianus; assembly: GCA_036924085.1. Taxonomy (NCBI): domain Eukaryota; kingdom Metazoa; phylum Mollusca; class Gastropoda; order Stylommatophora; family Arionidae; genus Ariolimax; species Ariolimax columbianus. The sequence goes on from JAVGWX010000003.1 coordinate 137,097,083, forward strand.
AAAGAAAGATGTCTTAATATTAATTGGCGACTTGTGGCAGCAGACAACCTGGGTTAAGAACAGATTATGGGAAGACGAGGAATGGGACAGATGAACGAGAATAGAGAAATGTTTCAAGAGCTTTGTGCACTACACAAAATGATAGTTTGAGAAAGCATGTTTCCACACAAGAAGGCCACATGGTCTTCAGAAAACCGGATTGACCAAATCTGTGTCGGTTAAGCATTCAGAAGTACACTAAAAGATATAAAAGTAAAGTGAGGTGCAGGCATTGCCTCAGATCATCACATGTTGCTGGGGAATAAAGTACAGGGCACAAGCTGAACGAGATATGAGACTTATACCTTATACAAGACCAGGAAATGATGTGAAATTCGACATATGAAGAAACTGTAGGATTAAAGAGAATTCAGCACAAGGAATGGATCACAACAGAGACATTACATAAAATAGAAGAAGCAAAAAAGAAGAAATGCTCAACAATTGCAGAACCTCAACCACCAAAACAGAAGTACAGTGAAATTATACTGTTACAAAGAGGTCAAGACATATACAAGGACAAATAAAAGGCAGCAGAGAGAGGAAATACGAGAGATCTCTACTCATTAACAAAGAAAATGGCAAATATATATAATTTAATTTATTTTCAAAGTAAAGATCCCATCACGCCATGCGACGTATAGGAAATATGGCCCATATTATTTTGTAACCCACAGCACTTAGTGTATGATGTGGTCAGCATCGCGCTGGCCACCTTTACTTTCCGGACTGAACCGTTACCCATTTATTGCTGGGTCAACCCAGGAGTCATTGTGGTCTGAAAAAACATTTCCGCTTTAAGTGGGGAATGAACCCAGGACAACTCAGATGCGAAGCCAGTGTGTATATATATATACTGACAGACAAACCAATCAAATATAGAGACTGCAACAAATTGACATCATTGGAGGAACAACAGAACCCATTGGTTGAGTATTTCAAAGAAAGTCTAAAGAGAACTTCACCACAGGAAACACCAAACATCCAATTCATCAGAGGAGACCCTGAACTTGGACTGCAACCCACCAAATAAGATAGCATTCCAAAGCGTTAGTTGGTGGAGTTGGAGATAAAAAAAATTGAATTAGTGTGATTTATTTTGATAAATAATATGAGAGTTGCTCAGAAAGTAAAGCACAACATTATGTTTCTCATCCCAGAAAAAAGAAAGCAAAGAGAAAATCTGCAGGTTGCAACACTGATGTTTCCCACATACATTTGCGTAATTACGACCCTCTGACAGATAGTACTGCTGTAGCAGTCTGTTAAAATGGTGTCTGTGTGCGACACAAGTTACAAACAATGAGCTGTAATTGAATTCCTGGTGGCAGAGAAAGAAAATGTGGGGAGCATCCACAAATGTTTGTGTGCTGGGGTAAGGAAGTGGTGCAGCAGATAGGAACACAGTTGGGCACTGGATTCAGAAAGTTAAAGCTTCAGGTAGTGGAGAGACGGAGCTGTATGATCAGCCGCAGTCTGGGTGTTCTCCCACAACCACCAATCCAGACATGTTGCAGAGCGCTGATACTATTATTCATGAGGATCGTCACATAACAAGCCAACATTTGGCCCTACAGCTTTCAGCCAGCAGTGGAAGTGCAATGGCAGTTATTCACGATCTTGGATATTCTATGGTATATGCAAGGTGTGTTCTTTGAAGTCTCACAATCGATCACAGATGTCAAACGAACATGACTACATGAACAGGAAATGAGCTGATACAAGAACAGCATGCATGCCTTTGTTTTGCACTGACGTTAGGCGGTAGAAGTGGACGGCGATTATGTGGAAAAATAACATGTATAAAAGGAAACATTCATTTATACTGCCCGTGAATTTTATACGTTGTGAATAGTTTCAAACCAAAAAATTGCAGATCATTACATTCTGAGTAACCCTCATAGTTGTAGTAGATGTCTTTTATGTTGTTGCTTCTATTATTATATTTCTACATCGTTCTGTTTTGTTCAAGAAAAATAACAGAACAGATGAACTTGCTTTTCTGATTTTTTGCTATTTTATTGTTTTGTCTGGCAGAGATCTATTTCAGCTCCTGAGGGAAAAAACACTGGTGCGGGCAGGGGCAAGTCACTAACAAGTGATCAGGTTTCAGATACTCAGTTATACACCTTGCAAGACTCGTTGAGCCAGAGCCCAAGTCCAAGTAACAGCAGCAGAGTTCTTGGAACCAGTGCAGACATAGACAGTAATATTTCTCATGCAAATGGTACGTTATATTCACAGTCCTAATTATGAGTGGAAAATCATTGACAAGGCATATTTTAAGATTGCTAGCATAGTACTTGGCTTCGTTCGTTCTCAATCTCCCACTACCAAACCCTGCTTGAGCAGACTGCTGTATTTGTTAGAATCGTTGGTTTGAATATCTGATGGCAAGTGAAGAAGAAGAAGAAGAACCTATTTTTAATAACTAAGAAAAATCTGGCAAAAAATAATAAGACACAGTTTCGATTGGCTTGGCTTCGTTCATTCTCAATCTCCTACTACCAAACCCTGAAAGGGCTTAAGTAGCAGAATGTAGTCCAGAGAACGGAATGCGTTGTGTCGTAGTTTACAGCTTGACTGCGATATTTGCACCTTTCGGTTCAACACATCCGACTTCAGCAAGCATTTTTTGAGTACCGGGTTAGCATTCCCTCTTCGATCCCTTCTCCTTAGTCAGTCTGCCCTGCTGCAGCCTGTTATCCAGGATCACCGCATGGAGATGTAAAAGGGTCTTGGCAGCTTTGGTTCGCTGGCCCTGACGCTAGCAGTCAGCTATGGGTCGCTGACCACTGCAGCTCATGCACTGCTCAGCATCTTGATCCCCTGTATAGTACTTGACTTCATCTTTCTGGTTCAAGTTTCAACATAGGGCTGCAACAAATGTGTTCCACTTATTAGTGTTTTGGGCTCGCTTCGTGAGTTACACAAGTGAAACTCCATCTGCCACTGTTCTTTACAAGGTGTTCTTTGGCCGTCATGCTTATCTTTTTCCCGGTGGGTTTTAATTCAGTGCCTTTCTGAATTTATTATCAGGCATCTTTCTGATTTATGTCCAATCTATCCATTTTCTCTTTCTCTTTCTCCTATCTCTGGCTGTATTGTCCATCCATTTTCTCTCTCTCTCTCCTAGCTCTGGCTGTAGTGTCCATCCATTTTCTCTCTCTCTTTCTTCTATCTCTGGCTGTATTGTCCATCCATTTACTCTCTCTATCTCTAGCTATATTCTCTCTCTCCTATCTCTGGTTGTATTGTCCATTCATTTCTATTTTTTCTTTCTTCTATCTCTAACTGTATTGTCCATCCATTTTCTGGCTCTCATATCACCAGCTGTACTGATTGTTGCGATGTTCCTTACCTCAGATCTATGTTTGTTATTATCTCTTTCCATTTAATTAAAAGTATGTCACTAAAACCACTGTGGGTGGATGTTGCAATTGAAACCAATCTTGGTGGATGGAGCCACTGAAACCATTCTTGGTGGATGGAGCCACTGAAACCATTCTTGGTAGATTAGGGTCACTGAAACCATTCTTGGTGGATGGAGCCACTGAAACCATTCTTGGTGGATGGAGCCACTGAAACCATTTTTGGTGGATGGGGAGAGGGGGGGGGGGGGGTCAGTGAAACCATTCTTGGTGGATGGAGCCACTGAAACCATTCTTAGTGGATTAGGGTCACTGAAACCATTCTTGGTGGATGGAGCCACTGAAACCATTCTTGGTGGATGAAGCCACTGAAACCATTCTTGGTGCATGGGGGGGTCAATGAAACCATTCTTGGTGGATAGGGGGGGTCAGTGAAACCATTCTTGGTGGATAGGGGGGGTCAGTGAAACCATTCTTGGTGGATAGGGGGGGTCAGTGAAACCATTCTTGGTGGATAGCGGGGGTCAGTGAAACCATTCTTTGTGGATAGGGGGGGGTCAGTGAAACCATTCTTGGTGGATAGGGGGGGGTCAGTGAAACCATTCTTTGTGGATGGAGCCACTGAAACCATTCTTAGTGGATGAGGGGTCACTGAAACCATTCTTGGTGGATGGAGTCACTGAAACCATTCTTGGTGGATGGAGTCACTGAAACCATTCTTGGTGGACGTGACCACTAAAGTTGGTGGATGTGGCAACTGAAAGCAATCTTGATGAATGGGTACCACTGAAACCATTGTTGATGGGCGTGGCAACTAAAAACCACTGTTGGTGAGTAAGATGTTCTTAATTATCTGCCATCTTTCTGAGCCATAAAACAAGGCCTTTTTTGCATTGGTATTGACAGCCTAATCTTATTTTCTATAGAAAATGTGCGAACTTGGAAATGCCTTATTAACTGTTGCCAGTGAACACCCTAAACTCTGCCATGGCCTGTCTTGACTGGAGAGGAAATGGGGAAGGTTGGATGTGGGACCACTTCCTCCGTACAAATGTTTCTCCTACTAAAACATTAACATATCCAAGCCATACTTGATGGTGAAAGGGTCGCCCAGTCTCCCAGCAGGGAATATTCTTCTTCTTTGTCATTCATTCTCGAACTCCCACTACCAAGCCCTCAAAATGACTTTGCAAGTAGCAGGATGTAGTTCGGAGAAAGGAATACATTGTGGTCAGCGACCCATAGCTGACTGCTATCGTCAGGGCCAGCGAACCAGAGCTGCCAAGACCCTTCTACACCTCCACGCGGTGATCCTGGATAACAAGCTGCAGCAGGGTAGACTGGCTAAGGAGAAGGGATCGAAAAGGGAATGCTAACCCGGTACTAAAAAAATGCTTGCTGAAGTCAGACGTGTTGGACCGTAAGGTGCAAATATCGCAGTCAAGCTATAAACTACGACACAACGCATTCCGTTCTCTGGACTACATTCTGCTACTTAAGCCCTTTCGGGGTTTGGTAGCAGGAGATTGAGAATGAACGCAGAAGAAGAAGAAGAATTAGATTTATGTGTTCCTCTCACCTGTCTGTCAGTCTACCTGTAATATTAGTTGTTTCTAAGTATTTACTGCTTGGGAATATCTATGTATTTTATTTGTATGAGTGTTTCATTACTTGTTCAGCAATAGCACTGTTCCTATTTCAAAAGATCTTGTCATTTTGTGAATAATTTAAAATTCATTTGAATCTTCTCAACAGATGCAGACAGTCCGTTTTTATTATTAGAGGTAACTTCCTCTTTTTTTTCCCCACCTATATGAGACATTACAACTAACCTCAACAACACATCTCACCTTTTATTACTATACTGCTATACCACTGCAACACATACCTCACTTTCTATTGCTAATTTTCTTACCACTACCATTCTCACACATATCTCACCTTTTATTGTACATTTTACTACCATCCCCACACATATCTCACCTTCTGTTACTAATTTGACCACCTCCACTACACATATCTCACCTTATATTACTAATTTGATTACCTCCACTACACATATCTCACCTTCTTCTATTACTAATTTGACTACCTCCACTACACATATCTCATTTTCTATTACTAATTTGACCACCTCCACCACACATATCTCATTTTCTATTACTAATTTGACTACCTCCACTACACATATCTCACCTTCTGTTACTAATTTGACTACCTCCACTACACATATCTCATTTTCTATTACTAATTTGACCACCTCCACCACACATATCTCATTTTCTATTACTAATTTGACCACCTCCACTACACATATCTCACCTTCTATTACTAATTTGACTACCTCCACTACACATATCTCACCTTCTGTTACTAATTTGACTACCTCCACCACACATATCTCACCTTCTATTACTAATTTGACTACCTCCACTACACATATCTCACCTTCTGTTACTAATTTGACTACCTCCACCACACATATCTCACCTTCTGTTACTAATTGGACCACCTCCACTACACATATCTCACCTTCTTCTATTACTAATTGGACCACCTCCACTACACATATCTCATTCTCTATTACTAATTTGACCACCTCCACTACACATATCTCACCTTCTATTACTAATTTGACCACCTCCACCACACATATCTCACCTTCTATTGCCAGGATGATTATATTGAGCACAGCTCTGCAGCCTCTTACTGTCGCTTCAGTCTGACAGGACAGTATGTCGCAAGCCTGGATGTGGATGGAATTGTCAAGTAGGAGCTTCAATTATTCAATTTGTTTTTCTGTTTGTGCAGTTTTTCTTCTTCTAATTATTCCTTGATGAAAGTGAGTTATTCTCTCTTTTATTTCCTGTCTCAAAAGAAATTTGAAAAGTACCTTCTAAAGGATTCTTTCAAACCAGTAGTTTGCTAAAATTTTGTGAAGTCCTCAGTGTCACAGATGTGAGCTATTTTCCTATCGTAAGTGTTTATTTCCAGCTGGAACCTTCGAGTCTGTAAAAAAGGTTTATGTGCAGCTGCTGTACAATACATTTTATTGTGTTTGGAACATATGAGCCTGTAAAAGAATTGGTTTGTTGGTTTGCTTCTATTGCATTTTCCATATTTCTCATGTGGAAAGGTATGGAATAGGATTGATTCTGGGACTGACTTTAGATTGACATGTTTGTTTATACAAATAGCTAGTCATTAAGTTTTTTATGAAAGATATTTACGTATTGTATTCTGCCTGATCATTATATTATGCTCTGATATTTAATACAGTTTTACAGCGTATATTTCTAATAGCAAAGGTACTGTGTTAATTTACTAATAGTGACTCACTCTAGTCAACCCAGATGTAAATGGGTAGCTGACTTACTGTAACAGAAAGCGATGCAACTTAGAAAAGAAACTGGTCACACACCAAATAAAAAGCTGAGATCTAGTACCTCTAATACATTATCTCCAAAGGCAGTGTTTGCTATGGGATTTTATATCTTGACCTTGTTTTTGTTTTTTTTATTTAAAAGTTTTTAAATGTGTATGGTCTTAAAGGGTGTGGATGTGGAGCCCACAGCCTGCAACAACAGCTACTGTCATGTCTAGGTCAGCCTTCCTGTCCTTGGCATGGGCCAGCAAGTCAGATAGATGGGTATGAAGTTCATTGTTGTTGTGTTCATTAATTGTTCTTGTTCTGAGTTAAAGTTTATCTGTATTGTGTTCATAAAATTGTTTTGAATTGAAGTTCATCTTTGTTGTGTTCATACATTATTTTTGTTCTTGTTCTGAGTTTTCTAACAAAGCCAAGTACTCTTATATATTATCACAACAATATTGCATATGGATTCATTGTAAACAACACTGCAACTTGGAATCCTGGTATTCAAACAGCCATGTTTATGTCTGTTGCCAGGTAGCCAATGGCTATTTTCTATCTGTAGTTGGTATTTTTGTAAACTTCCTGCGGCTTACTAGGCCTGGGAGAAGGTACAAATAATTTGGGTAGATTTTTAACTAGAATTTAGAATTTTGTCCAGGCAGCGGCCGTTAAACCTACTCTTTTCGATTTTTAACTGCCAAGGGATTTTTAATATGCTTGACGCTGAACACAGAAGTTTTATCTCACTACCCAGATATCAGGGAAATGTTACAAAAAAATGAATGTGAACAAATCTTGGTTTCCACCGTGATTCAAACCCACGACCTCCGTCACTCGAGGCGGACACCTTACCTCTAGACTACTGTCGCCCCAACAATGATTGCAAAGACAAGTATATTGAAACACTCTTTAAACATGTATACTAAACACCGGAAAATGAAATAGAGCAATAAGCACTCTGAAACTGAGCCCATGGTGTCCAGATGATGAATGGGTTGTCTAGTTGACAAAATCCCTTAGTTCAAACTTGTTTGGATCATGGCTCATTTATCACCTGGAGATTCTGGTGCTCGCTTAGAATAGGATTGAAATGGTATAAGATCACTAATATCACTAAGTTGGAGGTGAAGAGAAGACTGGCACTGGATAGATAGAACATAGAAGGAAACCAGATAATAGCATTGCGACGCAGTTTCTGTACTGGAATCCCCAGCACAGAAGAAGTAGACCAAAACACACATGGAGGAGGTAATTGACAAACATGAAGGAAGCAGGGAAAGTGTGAAGAGAGCTGGAGTGTATGGCATTGCACAGGATGACTTAACATCTTAACATGTCTTTGTTGAAGACATATTCTGCGCAAGGAGCTGACAAGGTTTTCATTGGTTGATTAATTGTTGGTTCAATTTTTTTCTAACTTAACAATGCAGCAAATAGAGTTTACATATATAAGGACAAATGAAACTACGGTAAACAAACCAAATGAGCAGGGTAGACATTACTTAGGTCATATGTACATTGGTTTCTGAGGTAAACCTGTGCCTTAGCCTTGTGTCTGTATTTCGTAATTTCAGAATAATGCATATTAGGATACTTTTTGATCACACCTTGAATAAGTTAATTCTATTTATAACTTCACGTATTGTTTCTACAATTCTGCAGCTTCTATTGGGAAATAAAGCGGGCACAATCCGTTTGTTTGATGTGAAGGAAAGCAAAACTTACAGAGAGGTCCTGGTTAATCCGGACAATCCGGCAAAGTATGGTGACATAACTTTTCTCATTTTCTTTGATTTACTTGAGCTTTGCTTTAGTTTCATTATTGTATTATTTGTTGAATGTTACTGAATATATTTTACACTTTTGAAGCTGAAGGATCTTTTTAATGTTCAATAGCCGTCCATCGTAATTAATGATGAGAACAGCAATTAGACATGTTGTTTTGTACCTCAACAGTTAGTCCGAAGGTAGCTGAATAGTCCAATTCTGGCACAGAAGCTCCTTCCATATATGAAGCATTTAATATCAGTTGGCCATGTGAGTGTCAGTTGTTTTGTCTTTTCGCATAATACGTTTTCTTCGTGCCTCAGTGCCCCAGCGTTCCTCAGCGATGGAGGCACCTTTGATGGGGGTTCTATGTCATGCTTGGCGTTCCTGTGCAAGGCATTCACATGAGTATAGATTGATGTTGAAGCAGGTCTAATATTTTGAGGGAGTCTGAAACATTTATTTTGTTCACCAGCCAGATGCAGCTCACCAAGCATTAACTGTTTTAAGATGCGGTTGTCTGGCATGCACACAACATGGTCGGCCCACCTAATCTGGGTCTTCTGCAAGAGGTGTGGATGCTCTGCATTTTGGCCTTTGTGAGGATCTCAGTGTCTGATACACAATCCTGCCATTGTATTCTCAACAATTTGCGGAGGCAGCTTCTATGGAAGTGGTTTATTATTCTAGCATGCCTGCTGTACACAGTCCAGGTCACTGTCATACAAAAGGGCTGTGAGCACTACGGCTCGGTAGACTGAGTTTCGTATCAAGGCTTAGACCCCTCCAATTCCACACGCTGTTGCGCAGCCTCCAAAAGGCAGCACTGGCCTTGGAGATTCTCTTGCTGACCTCTGAGTCAATGGTAGTTTCCCTCTAGAGAGTTCTACCAAGGTAGGTGAAGTTGTTTTTAATGTTTACTATCTATGATCTCTCTAATATGGTACATCCTTTTAAAGCATGAGCTTTTTTGATAAAGTAAACTAACACAAGTTTCACTAACTCAAGTTTCACTAACACAAGTTTCACTAACACAAGTTTCACTAACTCAAGTTTCACTAACTCAAGTTTCACTAACACAAGTTTCACTAACACAAGTTTCACTAACAAAAGTTTCACTAACTCAAGTTTCACTAACTCAAGTTTCACTAACTCAAGTTTCACTAACTCAAGTTTCACTAACACAAGTTTCACTAACTCAAGTTTCACTAACTCAAGTTTCACTAACACAAGTTTCACTAACACAAGTTTCACTAACACAAGTTTCACTAACACAAGTTTCACTAACACAAGTTTCACTAACTCAAGTTTCACTAACACAAGTTTCACTAACTCAAGTTTCACTAACACAAGTTTCACTAACACAAGTTTCACTAACACAAGTTTCACTAACACAAGTTTCACTAACACAAGTTTCATTAACACAAGTTTCACTAACTCAAGTTTCACTAACACAAGTTTCACTAACACAAGTTTCACTAACACAAGTTTCACTAACTCAAGTTTCACTAACACAAGTGTCAAATAATGAAGTTGATTTTGAAATATTGGTAACAGCATTTTCTGTGATATGGTTGTTGTTGTTTATTAATGGTTGATATTTATTATAGTGAAAGTACAACCTTTCAAACACAGTCTCTTTGGTTATATCAGGACATATTTTCAATAGAATACCGGGTAGGAGAAAAAGACAAATATAGACATTCTGTAAGAGTTGAACATAGAGGGTAACCGGTTTATCAATTCCATTTTGACCAGAAAATTTAAATACTCTGGTCACATCAAGAGACACAACATCTTGAGAGGCTGGGGTAGACCAAGAAGACGATGGCACCAAGATATCCAGGAATGCCTGGGAATGACTATGGCAGCGGTGGGAGTTTTGGCAAAGGAAAGAGTTTCTTCCAGACAGACTGTTATGGTAGCGACGTTCTATAAAGGACATGCTAGATGACGATGATGATGATTTACCATTGTGTGGCTTTATGGTTTCGGTTTAGCCTTAGTGAGACCTGGTTGTGTTGAAATAGTGTGTGTCTGTTGGGCTAGTCTAGGTTTAGTCTGATATTGTTTAGTCTTGATAAAGACTTGGGACCTCTTCTTGTGTTTCTTTTTCTTCTTTTCAATCACCATATTTTTTTAAACATTTTGTCTACAAATGAAGTCCAATTCTCTGGGTCAAGGTTGCAATAGTGGGGAGCTCTTCAACTTTGTTTAGAGGTTTGTCTCCGTCAGCCAGTACCTTGAACTTTGTTTAGAGGTTTGTCTCCGTCAGCCAGTACCTTCAACTTTGTTTAGAGGTTTGTCTCCGTCAGCCAGTACCTTGAACTTTGTTTAGAGGTTTGTCTCCATCAGCCAGTACCTTCAACTTTGTTTAGAGGTTTGTCTCCATCAGCCAGTACCTTCAACTTTGTTTAGAGGTTTGTCTCCGTCAGCCAGTACCTTGAACTTTGTTTAGAGGTTTGTCTCCGTCAGCCAGTACCTTCAATTTTGTTTAGAGGTTTGTCTCCGTCAGCCAGTACCTTGAACTTTGTTTAGAGGTTTGTCTCCATCAGCCAGTACCTTCAACTTTGTTTAGAGGTTTGTCTCCGTCAGCCAGTACCTTGAACTTTGTTTAGAGGTTTGTCTCCGTCAGCCAGTACCTTCAACTTTGTTTAGAGGTTTGTCTCCGTCAGCCAGTACCTTGAACTTTGTTTAGAGGTTTGTCTCCGTCAGCCAGTACCTTCAACTTTGTTTAGAGGTTTGTCTCCGTCAGCCAGTACCTTCAACTTTGTTTAGAGGTTTGTCTCCGTCAGCCAGTACCTTCAACTTTGTTTAGAGGTTTGTCTCCGTCAGCCAGTACCTTGAACTTTGTTTAGAGGTTTGGCTCCGTCAGCCAGTACCTTCAACTTTGTTTAGAGGTTTGTCTCCGTCAGCCAGTACCTTGAACTTTGTTTAGAGGTTTGGCTCCGTCAGCCAGTACCTTCAACTTTGTTTAGAGGTTTGTCTCCGTCAGCCAGTACCTTCAACTTTGTTTAGAGGTTTGTCTCCGTCAGCCAGTACCTTCAACTTTGTTTAGAGGTTTGGCTCCGTCAGCCAGTACCTTCAACTTATTTTGTTCTCTTTAACTATGAAAATCTTCTAAATTGTAGCTTAGCATAAAATATGTGTCCATAAATGCAGTTGTCTACCCATCTGTGGCGGTCCATGCAACACCCAGTTGGGTTAAAGCCATCATTCTCACTGCATGCAGCCTGGAACTCAGCCATTCATTTTTATTCAAGGATGGTTGGCAAGATGGACACTTGTTATCTAAGCGGTCTATGTACCACTTAAATCTAAAGTTTCCAGACATTATCGCCAAACAGATCTCTTACACACACCTTGGCCTTTTGCCCAGGCTCATCACAATAGATGACTTCTTTATAGAAAGTCTGTATCCAACCATGTACAGTGGTGGTTTCTGTAGCAACTGTTTTACATGATGAAGTTGTTAGCTACATGCACAACCTTTTTTATGACGTGCCTAGAAAGCTGCAGTCTTGTTCTTATTTCACTACAGCCAGAGTATTGGGCCACCATTACAGTTGGCCTTCTTTCAGAAACCTGAGCCAAAGCGTCTTGCGTGCATTTATAGTGGTGGTTTCGGTAGCAATTTGTTTTACCCTTACACAATTAAGTGCTAGTCTCATGCACAACTCTCTTTAGTCAACCTTTTGCAACATACGTGTAGGGAACCTTGTGGAGGAAAGTTATACTAGAACTATTTTCTGTCCCAGGTACCACTCAAGTGAGACAATGAGACAGAAGTAATATTACTACATATACTACATAAAGTTTATGTCAATGTTTCAATAGAGCATCATGGCCTTTGAACTTGATTATTAATCTTTATGGCTTTTTATGACACTACAGCCCAATTAACAAGATATTGTTATGTTCCTTTAAAGTTTATTTATGTTTTTTTATAAATACATTTACTAAAACTTTTTTTTAAACTCTGCTAATTTATCCTGTTAATTTTGAACCAACATTTAACATTTGTTGTTTTAGTTGTATGCGGGTCACAGATCTGTCAACAAGTCCTTCCAGCATGCAATTTGTCTGTGCAACCTCTGACTTTTGCCCTTTCACCTCTGATGTTAGCACAGTCAGTGGAAGACTGTTGCAGTGGGATCTCCGTACATTAAAACTTGAGGTTTGTCTATTATCAAACGTATGTTAACATATTGTACTCCACAGGGACCTGACCATAGAGCTGTTTATCAATTCTGTTGATTTTGTTCATGCTGTGAGGCCAATATCTAGTCTCTTTTTTAGTCTTTGTCTACTGGTTATTTTTTTACATTGTAATTGCTAGTAAACAATAGCCAAAGCATTTGAAATACAGATGCACTTGTGTTGTTTAGCAGATTTGAATAGTTAACTACTAACTTCATTAATAGAGTTATGTGATATCCATGATCAACTGCATTAAACGAAGATTCATTGAACTATTTTGATGAAATATTTAGCAACAGAAAAGACCCTAGAAAAGAACTATCAGTAGAAGCCTAGGATTGTAATTGCAACTTATACTGAAGTTATATTTTACATTTGTAATCTATTCCAAAACATTTGTGTATTTCTGGGGCCCTAAAGGGAAATAACAGAATAATTAGACTAATCTGCCAGGAATGCCATAAGAGACAACCAAAAAGGGCTGGGCATGGGGCTACCTCATTTTGTATAAAATGAAAGCCACAAGAAAAAGAAAAAAACCTCTGCACACCATATTAGAAGAAGAGTGAATAAGTAAGCCAGTCTATAGGACCCATTGTATGGTAGAAGAGAAGTGGCTAAGTTAGTCTATAGAACCTATTGTATGGTAGAAGAGAAGTGGCTAAGTTAGTCTATATAACCCATTGTATGGTAGAAGAGAAGTGGCTAAGTTAGTCTATAGAACCTATTGTATGGTAGAAGAGAAGGGGCTAAGTTAGTCTATAGAACCCATTGTATGGTAGAAGAGAAGTGGCTGTTAGTCTATAGAACCCATTGTATGGTAGAAGAGAAGTGGCTAAGTTAGTCTATAGAACCCATTGCATGGTAGAAGAGAAGTGGCTAAGTGTTGGATCTGCTTTTAAGGCCACCATTAAAGCGGGATATGGAGTCTACATAGAGTATCCAGACAGAACATCTGATGAGCTGTTTGATGCCTGCGGGAAGATATGTTCAAATTATGAGGCAGAAATAACAGCATTGGAAGTAGCTCTGCACCACTTGAGGACTGTATTTGATGCTTTCCCATCAAAGGCCCAAAGCATCATAATCTTTACAGACTCATTATCTGCCATTGAAGCTCTGGAAAATAGTGGTCACTGCAGGCCTGAACTTACCCAAATATCCCTAGATGCCAACCAACTTCTCACATCCCATGAAGTCAAAAGTTATACAATGGATCCCTGATCACTCAAATATACCTGGCAGTGACAAGACAGGCAGACTGGCTAAGAAGGGAGCAAGTCAAGAACAACAATACACACCAACAACCATACAGACAGTCAAACAACTACTGAAGGCTGTGAACAAAAAGGCCTTGCTGAATAGATGGGCAATGGAAAATACTGGAAGAGATATCTACAAACATGTGACCACCCTAATCCCAAAGACAACATCAACCTCCTGAAAAGGAGAGACCAAAGCACCATTTTCAGACTTCACACTCAACACATACAACTTAAGTCACTTGAACAGAATCCAACCAGAACATACTCCAGAGTGCCGGCTGTGCACACATCCCTATGAAACTGTTGAACAACATCTTTTTTAATGTCCAGCCTTTGCGGGTGTTAGGAAAGAGCTTGTTCCTCCGAGGCCAGACAAGTGGAACACTTTGTACGGAACTAAACAACAGCTTACAAACACTTGCAGATACCACGATATGACATTGGGCCAAAAGGCAGGAGCCCATAGGCCACTGGATCAATAACCAACCAATCAACCCATTGTATGGTAGAAGAGGAGTGGCTAAGTCAGTCTATAGAACCAATTGTATGGTAGAAGAGGAGTGGCTAAGTCAGTCTATAGAACCAATTGTATGGTAGAAGAGGAGTGGCTAAGTCAGTCTATAGAACCTATTGTATGGTAGAAGAGGAGTGGCTAAGTCAGTCTATAGAACCAATTGTATGGTAGAAGAGGAGTGGCTAAGTCAGTCTATAGAACCAATTGTATGGTAGAAGAGGAGTGGCTAAGTCAGTCTATAGAACCAATTGTATGGTAGAAGAGGAGTGGCTAAGTCAGTCTATAGAACCAATTGTATGGTAGAAGAGGAGTGGCTAAGTCAGTCTATAGAACCAATTGTATGGTAGAAGAGGAGTGGCTAAGTCAGTCTATAGAACCAATTGTATGGTAGAAGAGGAGTGGCTAAGTCAGTCTATAGAACCTATTGTATGGTAGAAGAGGAGTGGCTAAGTCAGTCTATAGAACCAATTGTATGGTAGAAGAGAAGTGGCTAAGTCAGTCTATAGAACCAATTGTATGGTAGAAGAGGAGTGGCTAAGTCAGTCTATAGAACCAATTGTATGGTAGAAGAGAAGTGGCTAAGTAAGCCAGTCTAGTCTGTACAGCCCATTGTGTAGTAGAAATATCTTAAAATGAACCCACTAGGACATTGTTTGTTTGATAATTCATACAGTCATAGAGATGAAGTGATGGAGAACCTAGCCTACAGTTTGTTGATCGTATGGTGATTCTATTTTAAAGTTATTTGATCGTATAGTAACCCCATTTTAAAGTTATTTGATCAATAGTGACCCAATTTTCAAGTTTTTTTATTGTATGGTAACCCCATTTCCAAGTTATTTGATCATATAGTGACCCCATATTAAAGTTATTTGATCGTATTGTGGCCCCATTTTAAAGGTATTTAATTGTATGTGTGGTCATGTTGTAAAGTTATTTGATTGAGTGGTGGTCTCATTGTAAAGTTATTTTTTCATTTGGATATATGGTCAAACTGTAAAGATATTTAATTGTATGGATGGTACCGTTGCAAAGTTGTTTAATCATATGGGTGGCCATGATGTAAAGTTGTTTGATCATATGAGTGGTCATGTTGCAAAGTTGTTTGATAATATGGTGATGCCATTTGTACCATGGCAATCCTGCCATAAACTATATGTTGAGAAGCATATATTTTTGTTAGATGTTAGAAATTATTATAATTTCTAGCTGCTTGTCAGTGAATCATAGCAGACCAAGATCATATTGCACCTCACTTTAAAGAGACTACACTTATGTAGTCTATCTAACAGAAGAGGGATCTTCAAGGGAAGGCACTCCCAGCCCCAGAAATGACACACCCTGCCCCAGAAATGGCACACCCAGCCACAGAAATGGCACACCCACCCCCAGAAATGGCACACCCAGCCACAGAAATGGCACGCCCAGCCCCAGAAATGGCTTGTTGAAACTAGATGTGTTAGGCCAAAATATCCCATCTTTAAAGCTACAACACCACGTCCTTTTCAGGATAAACACTGAAAGAGAAGAAAACTTGCTTTCATGATTTTGTTGTTCCCTCAATGCAGAGAGCCTTACTGGTGGATTCCACTGTCAGCACTGCAGTTACTTGCTCATCCTACAGCCAGAGTGGTCATTTGCTGCTAACAGGTGGTGCTGATGGTTCTGTTAGAATATATGGTAAGGATACACCTATCATGTGTTTACACGTATCTGTCCACTTGCACAGCTCAGCCGTAATTTGTACAGTGTTCAACAATTCCCATCATGTACATCCTTTGCATGTTTTTTAAGAGTTGTGTTATTAAAATGTATTTATATGTTTACAAATTCTCAATGCCAAAAAGTCAATAATTAGGAAAATAGTTAATCAAATTAATCGAAACTGTGGGATCAAGATGCTGAGCAGCGCATGAGCTGCAGTGGTCAGTGACCCATAGCTGACTGCTAGCGTCAGGGCCAGCGAACCATAGCTGCCAAGACCCTTCTACACCTCCACACGATGATCCTAGATAACAGGCTGAAACAGGTCAGACTGGGTAAGGAGAAGAGATCGAAGAGGGAATGCTAACCCGGTACTCAAAAAATGCTTGCTGAAGTCGGATTTGTTGGACCAAAAGGTGCAAATATCGCAGTCAAGCTGTAAACTACGACACAACGCATTCCGTTCTCTGTACTACATTATGCTACTTAAGCCCTTTCAGGGTTTGGTAGTGGGAGATTGAGAACGAACGAAGCCAAGCCAACCGAAACTGTGTCTTATTAATTTTACCAGATTTTTCTTAGTTATTAAAAATAGGTTCTTTTTCTTCTTCTTCACTTGCCATCAGATATTCAAACCAACGATTCTAACAAATACAGCAGTCTGCTCAAGGATTCTGACACCACTGTACAACTTCTCATGTAGTGATTCAGATTATGGCCACATGCCTGTTCTTGCTTATTTGAATTACTGTACACGATCAGGATCAGGTGGCAGGTTGCTCAGGATCAGGTGGCAGGTTGCTCAGGATCAGGTGGCAGGTTGCTCAGGATCAGGTGACAGGTTGCTCAGGATCAGGTGGCAGGTTGCTCAGGATCAGGTTGCTCAGGATCAGGTGGCAGGTTGCTCAGGATCAGGTTGCTCATGATCAGGTGGCAGGTTGCTCAGGATCAGGTGGCAGGTTGCTCAGGATCAGGTGGCAGGTTGCTCAGGATCAGGTTGCTCAGGATCAGGTTGCATGTTGCTCAGGATCAGGTGGCAGGTTGCTCAGGATCAGGTGGCAGGTTGCTCAGGATCAGGTGGCAGGTTGCTCAGGATCAGGTGGCAGGTTGCTCAGGATCAGGTGGCAGGTTGCTCAAAATCAGGTGGCAGGCTGCTCAGGATCAGGTGGCAGGTTGCTCAGGATCAGGTGGCAGGCTGCTCAGGATCAGGTGGCAGGTTGCTCAGGATCAGATGGCAGGTTGCTCGGGATCAGATGGCAGGTTGCTCAGGATCAGGTTGCTCAGGATCAGGTGGCAGGTTGCTCAGGATCAGGTTGCAGGTTGCTCAGGATCAGGTTGCTCGGGATCAGGTGGCAGGTTGCTCAGGATCAGGTTGCTCATGATCAGGTGGCAGGTTGCTCAGGATCAGGTGGCAGGTTGCTCAGGATCAGGTTGCTCAGGATCAGGTTGCAGGTTGCTCAGGATCAGTTGGCAGGTTGCTCAGGATCAGGTGGCAGGTTGCTCAGGATCAGGTTGCTCAGGATCAGGTGGCAAGTTGCTCAAGATCAGGTGGCAGGCTGCTCAGGACCAGGTGGCAGGTTGCTCAGGATCAGGTGGCAGGCTGCTCAGGATCAGGTGGCAGGTTGCTCAGGATCAGGTGGCAGGTTGCTCGGGATCAGATGGCAGGTTGGTCAGGATCAGGAAGCAGGTTGGTCAGGACCAGGTGGCAGGTTGCAGGTTGGTCAGGATCAGGTTTCAGGCTGCTCAGGATCAGGTGGCAGGTTGGTCAGGACCAGGTGGCAGGTTGCAGGTTGGTCAGGATCAGGTGGCAGGTTGGTCAGGATCAGGTGGCAGGTTGGTCAGGATCAGGTGGCACAACCTGCAATATTGTTGGTCAGGATCAGGTGGCAGGACAATGTACCTAACTCTGAAATTCTTGACAAGTCAAACATGTTTAGCATCTCCAAATGCTTTTTAAAAAAGCTCAGATTATATGGATGGAACATGTTGTTTGCATGCCGACGAGCGCCTCCACAAGCAGCTGCTAAATGCTGAGCTCAGAACAGGTAGATGCTTGTCAGGGGGACAGAAAAAATGTTACAGGGACTCCTTAAAATATCTCTGAGAAGCACTGATGTCATCTCCTGGAAGATGCTGGCACAGAACTGTTCCATCTTGTGTGCTGGCAAAACAGAGTGAAACATCATTGCCAAGGCCCAGAGAAAGCGAGTTTCCTGACCCAGAATGAATGATGACCACACATCCGACCCCCCACATGTGTGTCCCAAGTGCTAAAGAGTCTGCTGCACCATGGTTGGACTTTACAGTCATGTAAGATCGAAGCTCACAGAACAAGTCTGATGTAGTTGCCGTCTTTGTTTGCGAGGGGCAACTATTATTATAATTGTTATTTCTAGTCGCATAGATTACCATTCTGAGATATTTCATTTCTGAAGTTTGGAGTTTTAGTCTTCAAACAAATGAAAAGGGATCAAGATGCTGAGCAGCGCATGAGCTGCAGTGGTCAGCGACCCATAGTTAACTGCTAGCGTCAGGGCCAGCGAACCATAGCTGCCAAGACCCTTCTACACCTCCACGCGGTGATCCTGGATAACAGGCTGCAGCAGGGCAGACTGGCTAAGGAAAAGGGATTGAAGAGGGAATGCTAACCCGGTACTCAAAAAATGCTTGCTGAAGTCAGATGTGTTGGACCGACAGGTGCAAATATCGCAGCCAAGCTGTAAACTACAACACAATGCATTCCATTCTCTGAACTACATTCTGCTACTTACCCTTTCAGGGTTTGGTAGTAGGAGATTGAGAACGAATGAAGAAGAAGAAGAAGAAACAAATGAAAACAAATCTGAGTTAATTAAGGTTAATGCTAGATCAGTAGGTTGTTACATCAGATGTTTAATCAGTGCTTGGTTATATGTTATTTTGTAAGCTAGTTTTAAAGTCTATGATCTCTTTAAATCATCAACTTTCAGACTCAAACCAGCAGAAACCGGTATCGAAGTGGCAGTGCCATGACCTGCCTATCCATACAGTACAGTTCCAGGGAGACAAATCTGTTTACAGCATGTCTGCCGATGGAAAGGTGAATACTGTTAACTGAAATAGTTTATGTGTGAGAATTATGTTGTGGGATTGTTAGCTCTGTCATTGTACATCTTAGTTAAGTGTAATCAGATCTTTTTTAGCATCCTCGTATTCTCATGATATGATATGAGGACTGTGTCCTTCAATTTCAATCGGACAAAGTATTATCTATAAGGACATGAAGGCAACGAGACCTTGAGGTGAAACTGGCTTGATTTTCACAATCCCAACCCATCAGGTTTCCAGTTTTTATTCCCACAGTATCCAGTTTGGCAGACACTGGGCTTTTTTTTCTCTTCGGCAATTGCTCCTCCACGTACAGAAAGTAATGGCAACCTACGGTACTGCACACTTGCTAAGAAACTTATAACAGCCATATAGGTGGCGGTTGTAAGTAGCGACGTTCTGTACAAGACATGCTACTTCCTGTTTTTTTATAAGAATACAAATACCCCCAATGTTGTTTTCCGTTATAAACATTTTACCCAGCTGTAAGGGACGAATAGGCTAACATCTGGTTAAGCAAATCACACTGATCAGAGAATGTTAGCCAGGGTTAGGAGAAATATACTGACCAAGACCCTCACTTGACCTCCTCGTTGGTCATCCTGGAAACTGGCTGTTATCGAGGACAATAGTCTGGCTAACAGGGTGAGGTTCGACATGATCCCCGTAGTAGTGAGCGACGCGCAGATGTAGCAAACTATAGCACAACCGCCTGGAGGACCTGGTCCACCTTCATCAGCACGCTTGGTATGTGAGGAAAGATATGACAACCCGCCACTTAAGGTCCTTTTTAGGACGCATAAAAGAGTAATTCTACTCATTGTGGGCATTCAACAACAACAACAAAAATATCTGTCACTTTACTCCAGTGCACTACAGCCCTGATAATTATGATGTTTTATTTCCTTTTTTTCTGCTTTTTTTGGCGTTTGCCTTATTTCTCTATTCCCCAAAGCGGTGTGCGTTACACTATGTTTTTATTTTGCACCTGTCGGCCCAGTGCATCTGACTTCGGCATGCATTTTATGTAAGAGTCTGCTTCCTCCTCCACTTTCTTAGGGTTTGCTTCCTCGAGGTAACGGCCGGTGCTGAGATGGGGAGCGAACCCAGTACTTTCGGTTGTGAGCTGTGTCACTTAACCTCCAGACCACACTGTCCCCTTATTTCCATTTTATTTCTGGTCATATATGCGGGGCTTTAAATGAAAACCTTAAATGTGTGAGAGAAATTGTTAAAACCATGCCATTGTATTGCAACTTGTTAATATGGTTGCTAAGAATGTCAAGCATGTACTGGCGCTGACTATAGAAATATGTTTATAAATTTGTTGTTTATTGTCTGTGTAACATCTGCTCCCAGCTACATGAGTGGAGCTTAAATCGACCAGGGCAGCTGCTGAACACACTATCCACAGGAGCGAGAGATCTAGGAAAAGTCAACTCTGGCAGTTGCAGAGGCCGCCTGTTCAGTCTGGACTTGGACAATCACTACTTGCTAACTTACCTTGGAAGAAAAGGAGCAATTTACAAAGTGAGTGAGGCTCTCAAGAGTTTCTGTTGTGTATGAATGGAGAAATGATCTAGGAACTTCTTGGCTATTACTTGCTTTTTATTTATGGTTTGGCTTGGCTTTGTTCATTCTCAATCTCCCACTACCAAAGCCTGAAAAGGACTTAAGTAACAGAATGTAGTCCAGAGAACACAATGCGCTGTGTTGTAGTTTACAGCTTGACTGCAATATTTGCACCTTTCGGTCCAACACATCTGATGTCAGCAGGTATTTTTGAGTACAGGGTTAGCATTCCCTCTTTGATCCCTTCTCCTTAGCCAGTCTGCTCTGTTGCAGCCTGTTATCCAGGATCACTGCGTGGAGGTGTAGAAGGGTCTTACTTTTGTAGCTCTGTTGGAGGGGCACAGGGACATATGTTTGTTGCCTCATTGAAATGACACATTGTGTCTTTTGTTGCCATGTATAGGAACATTAAAGCGGTGTGTTAACATGTGTGAGTACACTGACTTATCAGACATGTTGTAATGATGTTCTCTGAAATGACACTGTTTGTACGAGGTAAATGGTGTTTTAATAGTGTAGTGGTAGAGCACTCTCTTTTCATTGCAAAGGTATGGTGTTCAACTCTCACTCCAGTCCACCCAGCTGTATATGGATTCCTTTGTAAAAGGGTACTTGACATACAGTCAGAGTAGGAAAGACAGCAAGGAATTGAACTGACCACCCCACCTCATACAAGCTGTAGCTTAGTACAATGAAGTCTCTGACACTTAATCCCAGACAGCAGTTAGTGCTCTTGGATCACTTATATATGTCATGTATAACTACATGTCAAGGTTTATCAGCAATGTTTGCCTAGTTCTTCATCTGTTAAAGCCATCCGTGAAATTGTTGCGGCTTGTATCTGAAGTTCACGCATGTCACCACAACTTGGCTGGACTACCTCCACTAGCTTTGTTGGTACAAGCAAACTAGATTAATCATAGTGCCCTTATCATTATGTGGGTGGCTTGGACTCTCACCTTGTGACACCACTTTGTGAATATCTGGAACATTATTTCTGTGCCATTCGTTATGAACATCGAGATTTGGTCCCGGTCATGCTACTTTCCCAACCTATTAGATGTCACATCCCCTGGATACCTGTTTACGAGAAAGGCTTCGGGAATAAATCCTTAGGAAAAATCTGCATCCTGTGCTATCTTCAGTCATCTTTATAATGTCTTGTCACTGGGCAAAGGTAGCTCAGGACGAGAGAGTGAGGTTGACATATTGCACATCCTTCCTTATTTTAATCCAAATCACAGCGCAAGTCACATACTTCAGCGGACACAGCAAGAGAAAAGACTGTCCACACTGCTGAACAATGAGAGTGGTCTTCATCACATCTCATGGATGAACATCACACACACATAACTACATCAGCTGGATAAGAAATAATCTTCTTTCATTCGCTTGATAAGAAATATTGATGTTTTGTTTTCTGTCTATTTGAGCTTGCACAAAATGTGTAATGTCTTCTGTCTTATCTGCGCAGATTTCCGGAGTGGCATCTCCAACATGTGTTACTGAGCTCAAGCCACACCAGTCCCCCGTTGTAACTGTTGATTGGTCACCATCATCGGACACCAGTGTCTGCCTCACAAGCTCTGCTGATGGCAAAGTCAAAATATCAACTTTACTACCAAAGTGAAGCATGGAACAGAGCTCATTCATACTATCAAAGTGAAGCACGGGACAGAGCTCATTCATACATCAAAGTGAAGCACGGAACAGAGCTCATTCATACTATCAAAGTGAAGCATGGAACAGAGCTCATTCATACTATCAAAGTGAAGCATGTAACAGAGCTCATTCATACTATCAAAGTGAAGCATGGAATAGAGCTCATTCATACTATCAAAGTGAAGCATGGAACAGAGCTCATTCATACTATCAAAGTGAAACATAGAACAGAGCTCATTCATACTATCAAAGTGAAACATGGAACAGAGCTCATTCATACTATCAAAATGAAACATAGAACAGAGCTCATTCATACTATCAAAGTGAAACATGGAACAGAGCTCATTCATACTATCAAAGTGAAACATAGAACAGAGCTCATTCATACTATCAAAGTGAAGCATGGAACAGAGCTCATTCATACTATCAAAGTGAAACATGGAACAGAGCTCATTCATACTATCAAAGTGAAACATGGAACAGAGCTCATTCATACTATCAAAGTGAAACATGGAACAGAGCTCATTCATTTATCAGGAAGGGCATCCAGTAGTTATTGCTATAGCCTGCTCCCACACATTTTCAAATAATAATTCAATTAACAAACCAGGGCTAGTGTGAACTTGATGATATACATGAGAATAATCAAAGTGTGATTCCTGAATTGTTGTTGCTGGTCAAGTCTGAGAATACTGAGGCCAATATGGAGAATAAAGCACTAACACCAAATTAATGCAAATGTCAATGTATCTTATCTGTTCTATCTCTCTCTCTCTCTCTCTCTCTCTCTCTCTCTCTCTCTCTCTCTCTCTTTCTCTCTCTCTCTCTCTCTCTCTCTCTCTCTCTCTCTCTCTCTCTCTCTCTCTCTCTCTCTGTGTGTGTCTAAATCGAATCCTTATCCCCAAATGGGAAACCGAACATACTGGCTACACAAAAAACGATGCCTATTACCAGTTGAACAGAAGAGAGCAGGTCGTGGTCTTCAGACTTCGCACTGGCCACAATAAACGGAGGTACCACCTATTCAATAAATTGAAGATAGGTGGCACTGACGAATGCCCGTGTGGTACCGGTAAAATGACCGCTGAGCATTTGCTGCAAAACTGCCCGACATACGAGGACCAGAGAGAGCAGATGTAGCCATCACCAGTGGCAACACTAGACAAGCTCTATGGCAGTGTCGACAGCCTCAGGATGACCGCTGCTTTTTTCGAAAAAATTAAGGTTGATGTTTGACTGCGTACGATGAAGAAGAAGAAGAATCCTTATCCTATCTTTTTGTATCTTATCTATATATATATATATATATATTATTATGTAAGCTGAAACTAGACTGATAGATTGAAATTCTGGAGAGACATAGATTGAAATTCTGAACAGAAAGAAACTGAAACTTTGGAGAGTCTGAAACTCTGAACAGAGAAAGACTCTGTAGAGACAGATACCGACACTCTAGATAGACAAATTCTGAACAGACAAAGACTGAACTCTAGACAGACAAAGATTGAAACTCTAGACAGTCAGAGACTGCAATTCTAGACAAAGACAAACTCTGAACAAAGACTGAAACTCCAAACAAACAAAGACTGAAACTCCAAACAAACAAAGACTGGAAACTCAACAAACAAAGACTGGAACTCCAAACAAACAAAGACTGGAAACTCCAAACAAACAAAGACTGGAAACTCCAAACAAACAAAGACTGGAAACTCCAAACAAACAAAGACTGGAACTCCAAACAAACAAAGACTGAAACTCCAAACAAACAAAGACTGGAACTCCAAACAAACAAAGACTGGAAACTCCAAACAAACAAAGACTGGAACTCCAAACAAACAAAGACTGAAACTCCAAACAAACAAAGACTGGAACTCCAAACAAACAAAGACTGGAAACTCCAAACAAACAAAGACTGGAACTCCAAACAAACAAAGACTGAAACTCCAAACAAACAAAGACTGGAAACTCCAAACAAACAAAGACTGGAAACTCCAAACAAACAAAGACTGGAACTCCAAACAAACAAAGACTGAAACTCCAAACAAACAAAGACTGGAACTCCAAACAAACAAAGACTGAAACTCCAAACAAACAAAGACTGAAACTCCAAACAAACAAAGACAATCTCTGAACAGACAGCAACCAGAGACTGAAGCTCTGTAGAGACAGAAGTGGAAACAGACGACTCATAACACAGTAAGGTGTGATGCCATAACGACCTCCCCCGTTAGTGGAGCGGTGGTATGTTTGAGGAGAAGGAGATTCTTGAATAAGATTCTTGGCTCATTAAAAATGTCTTATCTTTGATTTTAACACAGATATAACATATCATTTTATTAATGTGAGCTACACGGCATCAACAAATGTATATACCTAATTCATTAACACAGCTGGCCTCAGATATCACCTGTTACTTATTATTTTACAGGTGGTCATGCATCATTAGCAGCAATAAAATATGTTTCTTGTTATATTTTTTATTAATTTATTGGTTCTAAATATTGTTGGAAGAAAGTTTATATTTTAGAAAGAGATTTTTTTTTTAGTTTTGGTATGGAGAATTTCTAGTGCAAGATTGTTGTTAGCCAGGTATATATTGATGTGATGTTGATATCGCTGTATTATATCTTCTTCTTCTTCTTCTTCTTCTTCTTCTTCGTACACTGTCAGACGTCAACTTGAATTTGTTCGAAGAAAGCAGCAGTCATCCTGAGGCTGCCGACACTGCCATAGAGCTTGTCTAGTGTTGCCACTGGTGATGGCCACGTGTGCTTTTTCTGGTCCTTGTATGTCGGGCAATTTTGCAACAGATGTTCAGCGGTAATTTTCCCTGTACCACAGGTGCATTCGTCAGTGCCACCTATTTTCAGTTTATTGAATAGATGGTACCTCAGTCTGTTGTGGCCTGTGCGGAGTCTGAAGACCACGACCTACTCTCTTCTGTTCAACTAATAATAGGCATCATTTTTTGTGTGGCCAGTATGCTCTGTTTCCCATTTGGCCATGTATCTGGCCCTAATAAACCTTTAGGACTCTTCGTAGGTCACACTAGAATCTGGTTGTCGTAGTGATGCAGCTGTATTATATGATGTGGGAAGAATGGCACTAATAGGCTCTACTGTTCAGGCCCCTACAAGGCTTGTGCCTGTAACTGGAAACCTCACCTGCCAACCTGCTCTCATCTGTGGCTCCAAGTAGCTCTGGCATGTGCAGTAGCTACACCTTAGGACACTGCTTTCATAGGCAGGCTAAACCAGGTGAGGGTAGCTAGGGGGGGCACTCAACCCTCAGTGAGCTAGGGTTTGTCAGCCTATGCATGTGAAGACTGAACTTGTCAGATTATGCAAATCAAACCATTAGCTGGTTCAACTGATAGGAAGGTGACTCCCAGCAACTTTGTGTGGAATGTACACAGCGTGACAAGACCCTACAATCAATACCATAATTATCCACTGCATCCGGACACATCTCCAACCGTCTTGACTACATCTTGCCACTGCACTCAGATAGCTCAGGGTGAGAGAGTGAGGTTGATAATCAGTGCAACTCTTCCTCACTGAAATCCAAGTTCAGTGCAAGTCATGACCTCAGGCACAAATATTAAATGTAAAATCAAGTGTTGTAGAAACCACCAATGAAAAAACACACACAAGAGTTTTTAAACAGTCTTTCAGGGCGCCATAATACACACAAGAGTTTTGAAACAGGCATTCTGTAAGGGAGTCTGAACGCACACGAGAGCTTTGAAACAGTTATTCAGAATGGGGGCCAGAACACACACAAGAGCTTTGAAACAGTCCAGAACACACATGAGAGCTTTGAAACAGTCCAGAACACACATGAGAGCTTTGAAACGGTCTTTCTGTAAGGGAGTCTGAACACACATGAGAGCTTTGAAATAGTTATTCAGAATGGGGGCCAGAACACACATGAGAGCTTTGAAACAGTCCAGAACACACATGGGAGCTTTGAAACAGTCCAGAACACACATGGGAGCTTTGAAACAGTCAACACACATGAGAGCTTTGAAACAGTCTTTCTGTAAGGGAGTCTGAACACACATGATAGCTTTGAAACAGTCCAGAACACACATGAGAGCTTTGAAATAAGTCTTTCAGTGGGCCAGAACACACATGAGAGCTTTGAAACAGTCTTTCAGGGAGTCTGAATACCAATGAGAGCTTTGAAACAGTCCAGAACACACATGAGAGCTTTGAAACAGTCTTTCTATAAGATGGCCTACTACAGTGGTACTCTCATACTCCTATTGGAACAGAGAAGGTGGATGATTCATTATGATAAAAACCTGGTCAAAATATCTTGCAAAAACTGTTGTTCCAGAAAATATTACAACCAAATCCTCTTGATCATTATTGGGAGCACTGTCTTTTCCATGTACATGTGTTTAGCTGGGTTTTTTTTTCAGTGTAACGTTCTGATATCATCGCAACAATTTATTGTAGTACTCTGTCATAAATGGGAAGAATAATATGGGGTATTCTGTCATAGATGGGAAGTTTAATGTGGAATATTCTGTCATAGATGGGAAGTTTAATGTGGAATATTCTGTCATAGATAGGAAATTTAATGTGAGGTATTCTGTCATAGATAGGAAGAGTAATATGGGGTATTCTGTCATAGATTCTTCGTTCTTTTTTCCTACTGCTCTTGGCTTGCGACATTGCAGAGAGAAGGAATGAGCAGACATCTGGTTTGCACTAGGTGGAAGGTTTGTGCTGCCGACATGTTGAACTTTTGAATGTTTCTTTGATCTCCTAAATCCATTGTACCAGGATTAACCTTTTGCTTATTCTCCTGAAATCGCTATGTTGTTTGATTTTGCTGCAAATTGATCATATTGCATCCTTGTCAGATGACCAAACCAAATTATCTTCTGTGTGTCAGTAAAGTACTTAACCGATGTAATCCTCACTATATTCCTCAACGTGCTGTTGCTAATTTTGTTGCGGATTGTCTTTCCTGTTGCACTTCGTGCACAGTAGTATGTCTCACGGGTCTCGATCTAACATTTGTTCCATGTCTCACGGGTCTCGATCTAACATTTGTTCCATGTCTCACGGGTCTCAATCTAACATTTGTTCCATGTCTCACGGGTCTCGATCTAACATTTGTTCCATGTCTCACGGGTCTCGATCTAACATTTGTTCCATGTCTCACGGGTCTCGATCTAACATTTGTTCCATGTCTCACGGGTCTCGATCTAACATTTGTTCCATGTCTCACGGGTCTCGATCTAACATTTGTTCCATGTCTCACGGGTCTCGATCTAACATTTGTTCCATGTCTCACGGGTCTCGATCTAACATTTGTTCCATGTCTCACGGGTCTCGATCTAACATTTGTTCCATGTCTCACGGGTCTCGATCTAACATTTGTTCCATGTCTCACGGGTCTCGATCTAACATTTGTTCCATGTCTCACGGGTCTCGATCTAACATTTGTTCCATGTCTCACGGGTCTCGATCTAACATTTGTTCCATGTCTCACGGGTCTCGATCTAACATTTGTTCCATGTCTCACGGGTCTCGATCTAACGTTTGTTCCTATCTAAAAGGTCCCAAGTTTGACATTGATACCATAAAACAGGGATGATCAACATGTTTATCAGCATCTGTTTACTGGACATGATGTTTCAGTATTGGTGCTAGCTGGTAGTGTACCTTGTTTACTTTTTAAATTCTATTTTCTATCTCTCTCTCCAGTCTGCCGTCGTCAGTGAAGGTACATAAATTCATGTAACTGCTTTAGGGGTTTTTCGCTGGTGTGGAAAATACGCTGTGTCGTTTATGTTTGAATGTCCCAGTTTCTGTCTTTTCTCAGTTGACCTTCATGTCATAATCTAGGCAGGCTGAGTTGATTGACCTTCATGTCATACTCTAGGCAGGCTGAGTTGATTGACCTTCATGTCACACTCTAGGCAGGCTGAGTTGATTGACCTTCATGTCATACTCTAGGCAGGCTAAGTCAAGACAGATGAGGTCTTGTAAATCCTCTTGTTTATTGTAGAAACTACAATTCTGTCATAAATGGGAAGTGTAATGTGGGGTACTCTGTCACAGATGGGAAGTGTTGTGTGGGGTATTCTGTCATAGGCTGGAAGTTTTGTGTGGGGTATTCTGTCATAGGCTGGAAGTTTTGTCTGGGGTATTCTGGCATAGATGGAAAGTCGTGTGTGGGGTATTCTGTCACAGATGGGAAGTCTTGTGTGGGGTATTCTGGCATAGATAGGAAGTCTTGTGTGGTGTATTCTGGCATAGATGGGAAGTCTTGTGTGGTGTATTCTGTCATAGATGGAAAGTCGTTTGGGGTATTCTGTCACAGATGGGAAGTCTTGTGTGGGGTATTCTGTCACAGATGGGAAGTCTTGTGTGGGGTATTCTGTCACAGATGGGAAGTCATGTGTGGGGTATTCTGTCACAGATGGGAAGTCTTGTGTGGGGTATTCTGTCACAGATGGGAAGTCTTGTGTGGGGTATTCTGTCACAGATGGGAAGTCTTGTGTGAAGTATTCTGTCACAGATGGTAAGGACCATTTTTGTAAATGTTCTGATTTGTGACTTGTGTTTGTTTGAAGTACACTTAATATAGTTTACAAGCATCAGACAAAGTTGTTCCTACATATTCATTCACTTGAATAACTCTTTCAGCAGCTGATTCGGCAAAGGGAAGAATTGTTTATTGTCATGGGAAATTAATTGTATTTAAGGTAACAGAAGTTTATTAACAAATCTGATTAACAAATGTTAACAAATAAATCTGATTAACAAATGTTAACAAATAAATCTGATTAACAAATGTTAACAATTAAATCTGATTAACAAATAAATCTGATTAACAAATGTTAACAAATAAATCTGATTAACAAATGTTAACAAATAAATCTGATTAATAAATGTTAACAAATAAATCTGATTAACAAATAAATCTGATTAACAAATGTTAACAAATAAATCTGATTAACAAATGTTAACAAATAAATCTGATTAACAAATGTTTAAAAAAAAATCTGATTAACAAATGTTAACAAATAAATCTGGTTAACAAATAAATCTGATTAGCAACTGTTAACAAATAAATTTGATTAACAAATGTTAACAAATAAATCTGATTAACAAATGTTAACAAATAAATCTGGTTAACAAATAAATCTGATTAGCAACTGTTAACAAATAAATTTGATTAACAAATGTTAACAAATAAATCTGATTAACAAATGTTAACAAATAAATCTGATTAACAAATGTTAACAAATAAATCTGATTAACAAATGTTAACAAATAAATCTGATCAACAAATGTTAACAAATAAATCTGGTTAACAAATGTTAACAAATAAATCTGGTTAACAAATAAATCTGATTAATAACTGTAAACAAATAAATCTGATTAACCAATGTTAACAAATAAATCTGATCAACAAATGTTAACAAATAAATCTGGTTAACAAATAAATCTGATTAGCAACTGTTAACAAATAAATCTGATTAACTAATGTTAACAAATAAATCTGATTAACAAATGTTAACAAATAAATCTGATTAACAAATGTTAACAAATAAATTTGATTTATAAATGTTTACAAATAAATCTGATTAACAAATGTTAACAAATAAATCTGATTAACAAATGTTAACAAATAAATCTGATTAACAAATGTTAACAAATAAATCTGATTAACAAATGTTTACAAATAAATCTGATTAACAAATAAATCTGATTAACAAATGTTTACAAATAAATCTGATTAACAAATAAATCTGGTTAACAAATAAATCTGATTAACAAATAAATCTGATTAACAAATGTGTTAACTATTTTTATGATGTTTAACATACATGCAGTTATTCTTGTATGATCTTGGTGTAACTAAAGAAAAGTAAATAATCTTTGGTTGGCTTATATATTTGTGTTCTGTGGGTAGTTGAATGTGAGGGCTGACTCTAGGGGGTGTTGTGGGGAGTTGAATGTGAGGGCTGACTCTAGTGGGTGTTGTGGGGAGTTGAATGTGAGGGCTGACTCTAAGGGGTGTTGTGGGAGTTGAATGTGAGGGCTGACTCTAGGGGGTGTTGTGGGGAGTTGAATGTGAGGTCTGACTCTAGGGGGTGTTGTGGGAGTTGAATGTGAGGGCTGACTTTAAAGGGTGTTGTGGGAGTTGAATGTGAGGGCTGACTCTAAGGGTTGTTGTGGGAGTTGAATGTGAGAGCTGACTCTAAGGGGTGTTGTGGGAGTTGAATGTGAGGGCTGACTCTAGGGGGTGTTGTTGGGAGTTGAATGTGAGGGCTGACTCTAAGGGGTGTTGTGGGAGTTGAATGTGAGGGCTGACTCTAGGGGGTGTTGTGGGGAGTTGAATGTGAGGGCTGACTCTAGTGGGTGTTGTTGGGAGTTGAATGTGAGGGCTGACTCTAAGGGGTGTTGTGGGAGTTGAATGTGAGGGCTGACTCTAGGGGGTGTTGTGGGGAGTTGAATGTGAGGGCTGACTCTAGTGGGTGTTGTGGGGAGTTGAATGTGAGGGCTGACTCTAGGGGGTGTTGTGGGGAGTTGAATGTGAGGGCTAACTCTAAGCGGTGTGATGGGGAGTTGAATGTGAGGGCTGACTCTAGGGGGTGTTGTGGGAGTTGAATGTGAGGGCTGACTCTAGGGGGAGTTGAATGTGAGGGCTGACTCTAGGGGGTGTTGTGGGAGTTGAATGTGAAGGCTGACTCAAGTGGGTGTTGTGAGGGTTCAATGTGAGGGCTGACTCTAGGGGGTGTTGTGGGAGTTGAATGTGAGGGCTGACTCTAAGGGGTGTTGTGGGAGTTGAATGTGAGGGCTGACACTAGGGGGTGTTTTGGGGAGTTGAATGTGAGGGCTGACTCTAGGGAATGTGAGGGCTGACTCTAGGGGGAGTTGAATGTGAGGGCTGACTCTAAGCGGTGTTGTGGGAGTTGAATGTGAGGTCTGACTCTAGTGGGTGTTGTGGGAGTTGAATGTGAGGGCTGACTCTAAGGGGTGTTGTGGGAGTTGAATGTGAGGGCTGACTCTATGGGGTGTTGTGGGAGTTGAATGTGAGGGCTGACTCTAGGGGGTGTTGTGGGGAGTTGAATGTGAGGTCTGACTCTAGGGGGTGTTGTGGGAGTTGAATGTGAGGGCTGACTTTAAAGGGTGTTGTGGGAGTTGAATGTGAGGGCTGACTCTAAGGGTTGTTGTGGGAGTTGAATGTGAGAGCTGACTATAAGGGGTGTTGTGGGAGTTGAATGTGAGGGCTGACTCTAGGGGGTGTTGTTGGGAGTTGAATGTGAGGGCTGACTCTAAGGGGTGTTGTGGGAGTTGAATGTGAGGGCTGACTCTAGGGGGTGTTGTGGGGAGTTGAATGTGAGGGCTGACTCTAGTGGTTGTTGTGGGGAGTTGAATGTGAGGGCTGACTCTAGGGGGTGTTGTGGGGAGTTGAATGTGAGGGCTAACTCTAAGCGGTGTGGTGGGGAGTTGAATGTGAGGGCTGACTCTAGGGGGTGTTGTGGGGAGTTGAATGTGAGGGCTGACTCTAGGGGGTGTTGTGGGGAGTTGAATGTGAGGGCTGACTCTAGGGGGTGTTGTGGGGAGTTGAATGTGAGGTCTGACTCTAGGGGGTGTTGTGGGAGTTGAATGTGAGGGCTGACTTTAAAGGGTGTTGTGGGAGTTGAATGTGAGGGCTGACTCTAAGGGTTGTTGTGGGAGTTGAATGTGAGAGCTGACTCTAAGGGGTGTTGTGGGAGTTGAATGAGAGGGCTGACTCTAGGGGGTGTTGTTGGGAGTTGAATGTGAGGGCTGACTCTAAGGGGTGTTGTGGGAGTTGAATGTGAGGGCTGACTCTAGGGGGTGTTGTGGGGAGTTGAATGTGAGGGCTGACTCTAGTGGGTGTTGTGGGGAGTTGAATGTGAGGGCTGACTCTAGGGGGTGTTGTGGGGAGTTGAATGTGAGGGCTAACTCTAAGCGGTGTGGTGGGGAGTTGAATGTGAGGGCTGACTCTAGGGGGTGTTGTGGGGAGTTGAATGTGAGGGCTGACTCTAGGGGGTGTTGTGGGAGTTGAATGTGAGGGCTGACTCTAGGGGGAGTTGAATGTGAGGGCTGACTCTAGGGGGTGTTGTGGGAGTTGAATGTGAGGGCTGACTCTAAGGGGTGTTGTGGGAATTGAATGTGAGGGCTGACACTAGGGGGTGTTTTGGGGAGTTGAATGTGAGGGCTGACTCTAGGGAATGTGAGGGCTGACTCTAGGGGGAGTTGAATGTGAGGGCTGACTCTAAGCGGTGTTGTGGGAGTTGAATGTGAGGTCTGACTCTAGGGGGTGTTGTGGGAGTTGAATGTGAGGGCTGACTCTAAGGGGTGTTGTGGGAGTTGAATGTGAGGGCTGACTCTATGGGGTGTTGTGGGAGTTGAATGTGAGGGCTGACTCTAAGGGGTGTTGTGGGAGTTGAATGTGAGGGCTGACTCTAAGCGGTGTGGTGGGGAGTTGAATGTGAGGGCTGACTCTAGGGGGTGTTGTGGGGAGTTGAATGTGAGGGCTGACTCTAGGGGGTGTTGTGGGGAGTTGAATGTGAGGGCTGACTCTAGGGGGTGTTGTGGGAGTTGAATGTGAGGGCTGACTCTAGGGGGAGTTGAATGTGAGGGCTGACTCTAGGGGGTGTTGTGGGAGTTGAATGTGAGGGCTGACTCAAGTGGGTGTTGTGAGGGTTCAATGTGAGTGCTGTCTCTAGGGGGTGTTGTGGGGGTTGAATGTGAGGGCTGACTCAAGTGGAAGTTTAATGTGAGGGCTGACTCTAGGGGGTGTTGTGGGAGTTGAATGTGAGAGCTGACTCTAGGGGGTGTTGTGGGAGTTGAATGTGAGGGCTGACTCTAGGGGGTGTTGTGGGGGTTCAATGGTAGGACTGACTCTAGTGGGGGTTCAATGGTAGGACGGACTCCAGTCAGTATTGTGGGATGTTCAATTTGAGACTGGGACAAACTCTACCACATATGGGGCACATGTGGACTGACAGTATCAATAATTGGGCCATCTTGTATTCTGTCCTGTCGTGCTCTTTCTGAGCCTCAGCAATGGTTCTCGACTTCAGCATCATCTGTGATTTGCAATGTGTGGTTCAGAGCAAGCAGTACCAGAAGGCAACATCAATGGAGAAGCTAGTTTAAGAGTGACTTTGTATCCTTAGTAATGCCCATTACCAATCATGTAGTCAGTCATGACTGAAAACGACTACTATACTATACATCAATGGAGAAGCTGTTCAAAGCTAGTTTCAGAGTGACTTTGTATCCTTAGTAATGCCCATTACCAATCCTGTAGTCAGTCATGACTGAAAATGACTACTATATTATACCCGCCAACCAATCCTGGGCAGTCAGCGGAGACAGCTCACGTGGAAAAGGTTGAGTTTCCTGACATGCCTGCTATATGCTGTCCATGTTTCGCATGCGCGCAGAATGGTGGGTATCACGACAACATGAGACAACTTGATCTTGGTGACTACACCGATTCCTTGCAAGTCTCCAAACATTTGCTCGTGGTCTTCCAAAATCAGCACTTGCTTTGAAAATCCTAGTGGGGACCTTAAGTTTATACTCATCTCCCTGGTGAGGGCATTACTAAGGTTAGTACGGTAAAGTTATCCACTGCTTGTAGATGTTGGCCATGTACACTAACGATATTTGATGCTTTATCTACACACAAAATTGTGCGCCAATTGGTTCGGTCATGTCCAGAAGCTTACCAAGTATTGGGTATTATGGCAAAGGCTTTAGTGGAGCCTTAAAGCGTGTTTTTCAAACGCTTCTTTTGGCTCAAACAGAAGCATTTATCCTCTTCATCTCTCAATAAAAGAACATTTTTTGCAGCTGATGGTCTAGCATGTGGACTACAAGACCTGCCCAGCAGATCTGTGATTGCATCAGAAAAGTGTTGAGGCTATGTGCGAAGGTGTGCCACACTTGCAACAGTACTGCGATATCTTCGCGTTTCGGTCCGACACATCTCTTCCGACGAAATCTTTTTTCAGTTAACTCTTCTATAGCTGTCCTCAGTCTTACTGCAAGGCAACAGGTGGCTAGGAGTCTTGCTTCTCCTAGATGAGCCGCCCTCCAGGCTAGCGAGCCTAATCTAACTGGGCTGTCTTCGGTTGTTTTTGTTTTTTTGAACCTTCAATACTCCAGAACTTCATCTGCAAGACAGCAGATGGTTTTGAAATCAGTTCTCCCTTGCCTAGACGAGCTGCCTGGTTTACTAGCTGTGTCTACTCGAAGCATCTATTTGATTTTAGGACGCCAGAAGTTCGCCCGTTGTTCTGTCTCATGTAAATATAAAAATGTATGCCAAAGAAGGCCAACAGTTGGAGATTTGCTGTCAGCGACCATACGGGACGCATGTGTTGGAAGTATTTGATTGGAGTTAAAGAGCGCGCCCTCAATTCCGTGCCCTGACATGACATCATTTACGACCTGTTGCAAGGTTTGAATTTCAGGATGAGGTATTAGAACAGATTGTGAAACTTCAAAAACTGCCTCGTTCATTTCTCTCTGCTAATTTAGATTCCCTGGAGAATGAGTGTGCAATTTCGTTAGTTTTTGCAAATGGAAGGCTAGGAAGTCCAGAGACAAATGGCAATACAGAAAAACTGGTCCAATTATTTACAACGTTCGGCAATCTTCTTTTGTAAAATTTTCCGTTGACGTGAATACCGATTTGAAATGTTCCATCGACTGAACTTCAACCTTCAGTCTCTCGATTCGTCATAACCAGTTACCCAGGCAAGCAATTTCTCCCATTTCCATCAAGCTGTCTTTAAGCTGCACGTTTGATTAACGAGATCTTCAGGCAGTGGCTTCATTCTTTTACTCTTTCGTTTGTAGTTCTTTAAAAAGAAACAACAATAAGTTATAAAATAATAACATTGATTCTAAAGGGCGGTTTAACGACATGCACATGTCCCAAATAAAGGCAAGCTCTGTATCAGTTTTCACTTGCTTTTCTTTGAGAAAACACAATTCAACTGAACAAGCATTTGTGTTTTTGTTTTTAGAAACAACGGTTACAAATCCGCGCAGTTGTGGGAAAAGACCATTCGCTACGACCATTTACTCAACTGTACGGATTTGTACCCCACATCTAAGTGTCAGCATCAACATAACTTAAGAAGGAGTTATTAAAAGGTTAGCACGAATAATAAGATAATGATTCAAGGCCAAGCATACTATTACTACCTTGATCGTGAAGATCCGCGTGAGAACAGGACATAACCGTTTGAATAGCCACTTACACAGGCTAACATTGGCCTAATCAGCCATGTGTACGTGCTGACAAGCAGCACAGCTCCGAACAACCTACAACACGGTACACAGCCTCTAAAAGACGGTGTTGCTTGCAACTGAGCACTGATCCACACAACGTTATTTAGAAACCTTGAATTACATTCTTCACGGAAAACTCTCCACTTAAGCTTCTGAGAACTGACCCAGAGAGACTAACCTTCACGCAACGTTATTTAGAAGCATTGAATTTAATTCTTCACGGAAAACTCTCCACTTAAGCTTCTGAGAACTGACCCAGAGAGACTAACCTTCACGCAACGTTATTTAGAAGCCTTGAATTTAATTCTTCACGGAAAACTCTCCACTTAAGCTTCTGAGAACTGACCCAGAGAGACTAACCTTCACGCAACGTTATTTAGAAGCCTTGAATTCAATTCTTCACGGAAAACTCTCCACTTAAGCTTCTGAGAACTGACCCAGAGAGACTAACCTTCACGCAACGTTATTTAGAAGCCTTGAATTTAATTCGTCACGGAAAACTCTCCACTTAAGCTTCTGAGAACTGACCCAGAGAGACTAACCTTCACGCAACGTTATTTAGAAGCCTTGAATTCAATTCTTCACGGAAAACTCTTCATTTAAGCTTCTGAGAACTGACCCAGAGAGACTAACCTTCACGCAACATTATTTAGAAGCCTTGAATTTAATTGTCACGGAAAACTCTCCACTTAAGCTTCTGAGAACTGACCCAGAGAGACTAACCTTCACGCAACATTATTTAGAAGTCTTGAATTCAATTCTTCACGGAAAACTCTCCACTTAAGCTTCTGAGAACTGACCCAGAGAGACTAACCTTCACGCAACGTTATTTAGAAACCTTGAATTCAATTCTTTCTCAAGAACTCTCCACCACAGTAAGCTTGACCTAAAGAACTAGCCCTGACGTGTAGATTTTAAAAAATGGTGAAGTAGGAGAAGAAAGCCAAACATTCTAGAAATCATATTTATAGAGACAACAGCAAACTGAAAATGAGATGCTACAGAAAGGAGAGAGAAAAAAAACTAGATGTAATAGAGTGAAGACATTTTTTACCTCATAGCTGAAAACAAAACTTTCGTAGAAACAGCAAACTTGGTTTACAGTCTCCGATATAGTCGCTTCTTGCGTAGACACCAGCGGTAATAACAGACCAGAGATTTTACCAAAACAGCCTGTGGATCTTTACTCTGTTGCCTAACCTTAGCTTGTTTCCTAAAAACGTTTCTGTTGTCACACATTTTTAAAATACGTTTTTCCAAGTATCAAATCAATGACTTTTGTGTCTTCTTTTGACTTTTGTTTGCAATGATCTCAAAATGTGGTTCTCTTCATACATATCCTTAATCGAATTCGTAACAATATGTGTAGTATTCTCATACATCACTTGTGCCTCTCTCATACTGATTCCAATTGATAAATGATAGCTTTGCAGATCGTTTCATTCCAGACAGAAAGCACGCAGAAGCAGATCAAGCTGTCCAT
This sequence comes from Ariolimax columbianus, assembly GCA_036924085.1. Taxonomy (NCBI): domain Eukaryota; kingdom Metazoa; phylum Mollusca; class Gastropoda; order Stylommatophora; family Arionidae; genus Ariolimax; species Ariolimax columbianus. Next base: position 137,134,436 of record JAVGWX010000003.1, read on the forward strand.
TGTTGTCGATGTTGACCGCCGACATCATCCTTTTCAGATATCCTAATGAGTGTGGGTGCGCACGTACGTGGTGGAACAGGCCAGCGCGGGCACTAAAAGATTTGTAGCCTGTTCGATTTGGTGTTGTCCAGTAACGTGAGGACTTCCCATGTCGCAAACGTTATGGGTAGTTTTTGTAAGCGTTCTCTGCCAGTTCCGCCGCTGTAGTTTGGGATCCCTGCCAGCTGCGATTTGCTGGTCAGGGTGTGATCTGTATGGTGATGTCGTGAGTTGCGCAATTGGCTTATGGTGTGAAAGATGGGCCCTTCCTCCCTCTCTCGTCCGGGCCCAACGTGCTCCATGGGCAAGATATTGTGATTGTCAAGACTTCTAGTAAAGGGTTCCTATTCGGGCAGTAGAGTGTCAGCTTGTGCCCGTTTCCGAGTGTATTTGTTTCTGTTTTCTTCTTCCGCTTCTCTGTTCCCTGGTCTTACGCATAGATAGTCCGAGAGTAGTCATAGAAAACACAAACAAAACACTGTTTCATCGAGAGCTGCCATGTCTGGCGCCATCTTGACTCGAACTGTAGACTGTACAAATAAGTATGTAGATAATATCATTCCAGACAGAAATCACACAGAAGTAGATCACATTTGAACTATAGACTACACAAATAGGTATGTAGATAATGTCGTCCCAGACAGAAATCACATAGAAGTAGATCACGTTTGAACTGTAGACTACACAAGACATGTCCATTTGGAAAAGCATGCGCTAAATACTTGAGAATGAGATAAAAGAAAAGTTTATATCATGAGAAAAAAAAGGATAACCTTCTTACACATGCCCTTATTTTCATGACCACGTTAATGTGTTATGCAGAAATATTATGAAGACTACACGGATTTATCAACACAGACGTGTTCTTTGTTTATTTACGAGTATCGTAGGCTGTGTGTTGTGACAGAAAGCTTCAGAATCAATGACCCATGACGGATGCAGGAATACAAGTGTCAATAACTGGTTTTCATGACGTTAAGCAGGCATCTTGGAGTGCTGGTTTCAGTAACAATTTGTTTCATATTATATGTTTGCCAGTTTCATTCACACCTCTCTTAAGTCACATTTTACTACGCACATTGTTGGGAGTAATATTCATATTCTGTCATTCTAAATAAAAGAATCGGGTGGCCAGGTCAGGTTGTATTTTTTTATATTTTCTAATTGGGGAGGGGGGTTTGGGTGGGGGGGTGGTGGTATGGATGTGTGTGTCCCTCATAGATAAGATATTTTTCTTCTTCCCCTGTCGCTCCATTTCCTTGAGGACTAAGTCCAGCATTATATGTGGCTTACAACAAAACCATTTGTCTCCCCTAACCACCTTTTGCGAGGCGGTGTGGCCTAGTGGTGACACGCCCGCTTCCCAATCACAGCGCCCTAGTTTCGAATCCTGCCGTTTCAGTTTGACTGACACCGAGTTTTTATCACGGTGGGATCGCTCCTCCGTGTACAGAGAGTAATGCCAACCTGCTTTGCTGCACACCTGCCAAGAAACTTACAATAGCCAGACAGGGGCTGCTGTCAGAAGCGACATTCTGCAAAGAATATGCTACTTACTTTTTTTAAACCAGTTTTTTTAGGAAAGCCTGGTTCCAGTCACTTGGATTTGACATTGAAATGGACAATGGCTCATAGAACCAGCGTCATTACATCTGGCGTCCCTTACCATACGTGCTCAGTCCCTTTCATTACACCTGGCGCCCCCATATGTGTTCATTGCCTTTCATTACATCTGGCGTCCCCATATGTGTTCAGTCCCTTTCATTACATCTGGCGTTCCCATATGTGCTCAGTCCCTTTCATTACATCTGGCGTCCCCATATGTGCTCAGTCCCTTTCATTACATCTGACGTCCCTTACCATATGTGCTCAGTCCCTTTCATTACATCTGGCGTCCCCATATGTGCTCAGTCCCTTTCATTACACCTGGCGCCCCCATATGTGCTCAGTCCCTTTCATTACATCTGGCGTCCCCATACGTGCTCAGTCCCTTTCATTACATCTGGCGTCCCCATATGTGTTCAGTCCCTTTCATTACATCTGGCGTCCCCATATGTGCTCAGTCCCTTTCATTACATCTGGCGTCCCCATATGTCTTCAGTCCCTTTCATTACATCTGGCGTCCCCATATGTCTTCAGTCCCTTTCATTACACCTGCCGCCCCCATATGTGCTCAGTCCCTATCATTACATCTGGCGTCCCTTACCATATGTGCTCAGTTCCTTTCATTACATCTGGCGTCCCTTACCATACGTGCTCAGTCCCTTTCAATACACCTAGCGCCCCCATATGTGTTCAGTCCCTTACCATATGTGCTCAGTCCCTTTCATTACATCTGGCGTCCCTTACCATATGTGCTCAGTCCCTTTCATTACATCTGGCGGCCCTTACCATATGTGCTCAGTCCCTTTCATTACATCTGGCGTGCCCATATGTGTTCAGTTCCTTTCATTACATCTGGCGTTCCCATATGTGCTCAGTCCCTTTCATTTCATCTGGCGTTCCCATATGTGCTCAGTCCCTTTCATTACATCTGGCGTCCCCATATGTCTTAAGTCCCTTTCATTGCTGAAAGTCTCGACAACAAAGCACGAAATTCGTAGCTCCCATGGTGGCTCTAAAGTTTCCCATGACTTTGCCAGGTACCCATTTACAGCTGAGTCGATAGAATAGCAATCATACCATGAAGAAACTCACAACATACCCAGTCTGTCAAACCCAGCATGACATGATTTGAACCTGTTACGTTGAGTTTGTTAGCTGCGCTCACAACTCCTTGACCAGATGTTTCCATATTTAGTTGAAATTAGTTACATGTGACCCTAAATGTTAGATGGCGAATATGTCCTGCTGTATCCGGTACTTAATGTATCAACTTAAACGTACTTATACTGGTTTAGAAGACTATGCAGAGTCTATATTCAACCAGTTTCTTGGATGGTGGTTAACGGATGTGGGAGTCCATCACTAGACTCAAACACTAGAGCAAAGTAGACCTGCAGCCTGTTAGACACCATCTATGCTGCTCTTAATAAACCACCTAAACATGGCCGGTGTTTTGCCATGTCCCACAGTTTGTCGCCTCTTACGTTTATTAGTTTTGGAGGGGATTACAAGAGATGTGTCTATGTTTCTGAACCTCAGCACAGTACTCATCAAACAACCAAGGTAATAAATAACACAACGGAATAAAAACAATAAAAGAGATAATTATGGGACATCGTTGTTCATAATCTCAACGTTTAATTCAATGCCAGGTTAGAAATCCAGAAAACTGCTTGCCCAGACCAACTTAGAACTACTTGGAAAGAACAACAGAGATCTGATTGAGTAGAATAGAGAACTGTTTGACTAGTGTAACAGAGCCGGATGATTTGATAGAGTTCTGTTGCAGATGGAAAATGGGTCTGCTTTATTCTATTGTATTTTACACTCACTCTAAACAAATTCAAGTAACACTAAATATAAACACAATACAACAGATTATTTATTCACGTAACACTACCAACTATAAACTCTCTAACAACTTAAAATCTGCCTCTCACCATTTATACGTCACGATACCCTATTCTCCAAATCTAGTCTGCTGATCTGCTCTCCTAATCTGGTCTGCTAATCTGACCTGCTCGATCGAACTTAGTTGCGGATTGTCGCTGATGGTAAAGTTCGTAGGTTCTGAACCCAGGTATAACGCCCGTGGTCTTTATATTCTTGTCGGGGCTAGATCAAAGTGGTCTCAACGTGGTCATGATACACTGCATCAAATCTGATCCATGGGATCACTGGGAAACTGCCTCTAGCTGTGACTGACGACTTACATTCGCGTGATCAAGGTGATGTCGATGTGATCAGTGGGACTGCGTCAATATGATGAATTGGATGACTTGAAATTACGACCATTACATAATATTAAGGTAGTTACCTTGCTTGCTGCCTGACTATCTCAACTGCGTCTCTTCGTCGCCTAAATCTCAACTCAAATCTGCATCAACTGCGTCTCTTCGTCGCCTAAATCTCAACTCAAATCTGCCTCAACTGCATATCTGCGTCGCCTACCTTCCACTGAGCGTCTCTTTCTAAAGTATCTCTGTCTCAAGTAATGTTCTCTCTCTGTCTCTGAAGTGAAATTTTCTCTATCTGTGGTTCTCCTGTAATCTCTGAACCGCTGTCTGCTCTTGACTGAACATCTCTTTCCAATTCTGTCTCAAGTAATGATCTAAGTCGACCGCTCTCCGCGGCCTATCTCAAGTAATCTTCCTCACTTCTTATGTTTTTAAATGTGTATGTTTTTGCCTCACTAATTTCTACTGGCGGAGGCGCGCATATTCCACCCCAGACCGTAGTCTACTGGGCGATATTAAGACGCATAAACCAGTAGTTGGATGTATGTGTGCATCTGTATGTACCTATCCTAGGTTTGTGCGCTCTCAGAAGCCAGCCCAACCAAAGTGCAATGGAAGGGTGTGAAAGTTGTGCAAGAGTGTGATTGTAGGACAGTGTCCGTCTGCTTGCCATTAGCCCCCAATCCTATTCGCGTGGTTTCTAGACATGGCCTGTAACTTACGTCGTGGTTCGATTTGGTTGCTCAAATTCAGGCGGGACTGAGTTCAGCTGCACTGACTCAAATCCCACGAAGAAGAAATAAATGGTTGTCTAAGCTCCTACCTATACATTGGCTCTGCAGCTAAGATCTGTTACAATTGAACAGAGAACTATTTGACTGGAACAGAGAGCCGTTTGACTAGAACAGAGAACTGTTTGACTACAACAACAGAGAACTGTTTGATTAGAACCAAGAACTTTTTGTTAGTGTAACAGATCTTAGCTGTAGAGATATATTACATAGTAGATCCGCTGCGTAAGTGTAATAATAGTAGCACGGGAAGGCCGCAAGAGGCGTTATTGATTTCGGTTGTTGTTGGGTATTTTTTGTTGCTTTATTCATGAATTGCATGTTTTATGTTGTAAGATTGGACTGTCAAATTGTTTTGAAAAACCTAGTAAGATCTGTGAGAGTTGGGTGTAAGTGAAGACAGTCCTAGTAAGATATGTGAGAGTTGGGTGTAAGTGAAAGGAAAGGCGTAGTGTACACCTTGTTGTTTTCTGGCTGGGGAAGGTGTTGTAAGAGATCTTAGCTGTAGAGACATATTACACAGAAGGAGCTTAGACATGTTTTAACATTGAACAGAATTTGGAGGAAAATAGGAAGAGCTTAGACAACCATTTTATCTTTCTCCTTCTTGGGATTTAAAGAACTAAGTCAGTTCAGCTGAACTCAGTCCTGCCAGAATTTGAGTAACCACAATGAACCACGTACATTTGTTTCTCAAAGCGTGCAGGTGGGAGATTAGGTAAACATACGTAAAATGATGTAAGTTACATGCCTAGTGTCCACAACTGTACCGATAGTGGTGGTAGACGGGTAGACTTGCTGCCGCCGACAAACCCGCGTCGTCTGGAAACTACGCGAACAGGATGGGGATTACTGGCAAACAAGCGGACTAAATGCGCGCCATTTTTTAAATCACGCAATATGGGATGCAGATCGAATATAAATTCCTGTGAAGAAACGTGAGGGACAATTACAATTGAGACTTTCGAAAGAGACACTCAGGGAAGGGCAGGAGATATGCAGTTGAGACTGTTTTTGAAATCACGCGATCTGGGGATGCAGATCGAATATAAATCCTGGTGAAAAGACGTGAGGGACAATTACAATTGGAGAGAGACGCTCGATGGAGGGTAGGCGACGGAGAGAAGCAGGTGAGGCAGATTAGAGTTGAACCCCACTTCCAGAAAAACACTGAGCTCAATGACTTAAGAGCAGCACTCTGCAAACTGTGCCAGCAGTCCGCATCAAAAAGGGTAGTGGTACAGTGGGTCCCATCACACTGCAACATCCAAGGCAACGAGGAGGCAGACAGACTGGCAAAAGAAGGTGCAAGACTACCACAAACAGATACCAGTATGACGTACGAAGAGTCAAAACGGCTTATCAAAGCCAGATACATGACCAAATGGGAAACCGAACATACTGGTTACACCAAAAACGATGCCTATTACCAGTTGAACCGAAGAGAGCAGGTCGTTGTTTTCAGACTTCGCACTGGCCACAATAGACTGAGGTACCACCTATTCAACAAATTGAAGATAGGTGGTACCGACGAATGCCCGTGTGGTACCGGTAAAATGACCGCTGAACATCTGCTGCAGAACTGCCCGACATACGAGGATCAGAGAGAGCAGATGTGGCCATCACCAGTGGAACTGCAAGACAAGCTCTATGGCAGTGTCGACAGCCTCAGGATGACCACCGCTTTTTTCGAAAAAATAATGGTTACTGTCTGACTGCGTACGAAGAAGAACCCCACTTCAGAGACAGAGAGAGAACATTAGATTTTGACACTTTGGAAATAGACGCTCAGTGGAGAGCAGGCGACGGAGAGAAGCAGTTGAGACAGACACGCAGCAAGCAAGGTAACTACCGGCATATTATGTAGTGGTCGTAATTGCAAGTCATCAGCAGCTAGAGGCAGGCAGTCTTCCAGTCATCCCATTCATCATATTAACGCAGTCCCACCGATCACGTTGACACCACCTTGATCACGTGAATGTAAGTCGTCAGTTGCAGCTAGAGGCAGTTTTCCAGTGATCTCATGGAGACCTATTTGATCTACTGCCGACAAAGAGGAACAAGACCACGGACGTCACAACTGGGTTTAGAACCTACGAACTTTGCCATCAGCGACAATCCGCAACAAAGTTCGATCACAGCAGGCCAGATTAGGAGAGGAGAAAGAACTGGGCAATAACAGTATTGATAAGGTTAAGTTTAGCGGTAGGAGTATTTTAGATAAGCATGTGAGAGAAAGAATTTAAGTTGTTAGAAGTTTATAGTTGGTAGTGTTACTTGAATAAGGAATCTGTTGTATTGTGTTTATATTTAGTGTTGAATCGAGTATGCAAGTGGACTGTACGACGACCTCCTCACAACGATCAAAAGGCGAAAGCTGACTTGGTATGGCCACGTCTCAAGGTCCAATGGACTTGCAAATACCATCCTACATGGCACAGTACAGAGCAAGTGAAGAGACACTTAAGTATGAACCTATGTTGAAATGTAGAGTGCTACACAGGATAGGGTCAAATGGAGAAACATACTCAGACAACTTAACAACCAGTCTCAGGATTGACCAACCAGAGGATAGGGTCAAATGGAGAAACATACTCAGACAACTTAACAACCAGTCTCAGGATTGACCAACCAGAGGATAGGGTCAAATGGAGAAACATACTCAGACAACTTAACAACCAGTCTCAGGATTGACCAACCAGAGGATAGGGTCAAATGGAGAAACATACTCAGACAACTTAACAACCAGTCTCAGGATTGACCAACCAGAGGATAGGGTCAAATGGAGAAACATACTCAGACAACTTAACAACCAGTCTCAGGATTGACCAACCAGAGGATAGGGTCAAATGGAGAAACATACTCAGACAACTTAACAACCAGTCTCAGGATTGACCAACCAGAGGATAGGGTCAAATGGAGAAACATACTCAGACAACTTAACAACCAGTCTCAGGATTGACCAACCAGAGGATAGGGTCAAATGGAGAAACATTACTCAGACAACTTAACAACCAGTCTCAGGATTGACCAACCAGAGGATAGGGTCAAATGGAGAGACATTACTCAGACAACTTAACAACCAGTCTCAGGATTGACCAACCAGAGGATAGGGTCAAATGGAGAGACATACTCAGACAACTTAACAACCAGTCTCAGGATTGACCAACCAGAGGATAGGGTCAAATGGAGAAACATACTCAGACAACTTAACAACCAGTCTCAGGATTGACCAACCAGAGGATAGGGTCAAATGGAGAAACATACTCAGACAACTTAACAACCAGTCTCAGGATTGACCAACCAGAGGATAGGGTCAAATGGAGAAACATACTCAGACAACTTAACAACCAGTCTCAGGATTGACCAACCAGAGGATAGGGTCAAATGGAGAAACATACTCAGACAACTTAACAACCAGTCTCAGGATTGACCAACCAGAGGATAGGGTCAAATGGAGAAACATACTCAGACAACTTAACAACCAGTCTCAGGATTGACCAACCAGAGGATAGGGTCAAATGGAGAAACATACTCAGACAACTTAACAACCAGTCTCAGGATTGACCAACCAGAGGATAGGGTCAAATGGAGAAACATACTCAGACAACTTAACAACCAGTCTCAGGATTGACCAACCAGAGGATAGGGTCAAATGGAGAAACATTACTCAGACAACTTAACAACCAGTCTCAGGATTGACCAACCAGAGGATAGGGTCAAATGGAGAGACATTACTCAGACAACGTAACAACCAGTCTCAGGATTGACCAACCAGAGGATAGGGTCAAATGGAGAGACATACTCAGACAACTTAACAACCAGTCTCAGGATTGACCAACCAGAGGATAGGGTCAAATGGAGAAACATACTCAGACAACTTAACAACCAGTCTCAGGATTGACCAACCAGAGGATAGGGTCAAATGGAGAAACATACTCAGACAACTTAACAACCAGTCTCAGGATTGACCAACCAGAGGATAGGGTCAAATGGAGAAACATACTCAGACAACTTAACAACCAGTCTCAGGATTGACCAACCAGAGGATAGGGTCAAATGGAGAAACATACTCAGACAACTTAACAACCAGTCTCAGGATTGACCAACCAGAGGATAGGGTCAAATGGAGAAACATTACTCAGACAACTTAACAACCAGTCTCAGGATTGACCAACCAGAGGATAGGGTCAAATGGAGAGACATTACTCAGACAACTTAACAACCAGTCTCAGGATTGACCAACCAGAGGATAGGGTCAAATGGAGAGACATACTCAGACAACTTAACAACCAGTCTCAGGATTGACCAACCAGAGGATAGGGTCAAATGGAGAGACATACTCAGACAACTTAACAACCAGTCTCAGGATTGACCAACCAGAAGATAGGGTCAAATGGAGAAACATACTCAGACAACTTAACAACCAGTCTCAGGATTGACCAACCAGAGGATAGGGTCAAATGGAGAAACATACTCAGACAACTTAACAACCAGTCTCAGGATTGACCAACCAGAGGATAGGGTCAAATGGAGAAACATACTCAGACAACTTAACAACCAGTCTCAGGATTGACCAACCAGAGGATAGGGTCAAATGGAGAGACAGGCCCAAACAACCTCACAAGAATATGGAGAAGAACAGAGCCCTAATGGGTTAAGCCGTGTGCAATAACGTTGATTCTTCTACTCAACTAAACCAGATAATGACTTGATCAAATAGAAGGTGGTTGTTCTAGCACATAAGACATTTACCCAGTCACTGACCATAGATCTAAGAAGAAAATGGTTAGAGGACACAGGCCATCATAAATGTCTTGATCCCACACAACTAAAAAATAACAACTCACATTCTGACTTTTTACAGGCAAAATAATATTTATTTCATAATACATTTTGAGTTTGCTCTTTGTGCAAATTTGGAAAACTTTAGAAGTTTCAATATAAAACGTTAAGACATTTCTTTACAAACAGTTCTAGATTTTATATGGCTAACACAATTTTTTTAATGCAGTACCATAAAAATGACCATGTCAGTTCTCAATCAAGAAAGAAAACAACCAATTGTTGAACATCTATCTAACGTTGATGTTTTCTTGTAGTAAATTAAGGAGATGAGAACTGAAACGCCTAGTCTGAAAGAACTGAAATGCCTAGTCTGAGAGAACTGAAACGCCTAGTCTGAGAGAACTGAAACGCCTAGTCTGAGAGAACTGAAACGCCTAGTCTGAGATAACTGAAAGCCTAGTCTGAGAGAACTGAAATGCCTAGTCTGAGAGAACTGAAACACCTTGTCTGAGTTTTTACATTTTTTTAAAGACCAGAACTAAGAAGCAGTTATAGATGTCAACTTGTGTGGCGTTCCTGTATCTTTAGCAGTACAACCATACATTGTTTAAACTTAACTTTTTATATTGGTATAGAAAACTGTGCATGTTTTTATACTGGTATAGAAGACTCTCCAGAGTAAATAACCAGTTTCTCTTACTTCAATTGATCCAAAAACTATGTGCACCCAATTTATTCTTGAATGCATTAATTGACCCAGCGTCTACTATTTCCTGTGGCAATGCATTCACCACTCTGATTAAAAAAATATTTCCAATTATCTATTTTGTTTTGTTCAATTTTGCCCTTCAAGAGTTTTGTTATTACAGATGACTGGACTAATTTTCTACCATAAGAGCTCTTAAAACAACCAATCAAATCCATGTCCATCGTAGAAATCTATTTCTTACAAAACTTATGCAGTTACGCACTTTGCAAGAAAACCCCCCCCCCCCCCCCCCCAGATGGTTTGAATTGGTCTGTGGTCTGGTACACAGGATTTAACCCATTACAAGACAAACTTTGAAAGGGGAAGTTATATCCTATATTCCAAAGTGCAGAGTTTCATATGGATTTATACCAGAAAATATTAGTGTTAAAACACAATGCATTTTCAATGAAAGATTTCCAACCCTCTAAGCAAAAATGGAACTGCCACTTGGCAGTTGTTTTCATGTGAGGGCACATGACTTGTTAGCATGCACCAGGGAGTAAAGTGTTAACCTGCTACAAGTTGACATGATCATGGTAATAGACCCAACTAATAGTGACTACATAATGTCAGTATTTTTGTAAGCTCCTGGGTTTACCAGAGCACTATGGTTGGTGCTCAGGACAATTCTAAAGCTAACAAATAAAATTGCATAAACAGTATTTCACTCAGAAATACATTAAATTTCTCATGAACATAAAATGATACATTAAACTTCTCATGAAAACAAAATGATACATTAAACTTCTCATGAACAGAAAATGATACATTAACCTTCTCATGAACATAAAATGATACATTAAACTTCTCATGAACATAAAATGGTACATTAAACTCTCATGAAAACCAAATGATACATTTCACTTTCCATGAACATAAAATGATACATTAAACTCTCATGAAAACCAAATGATACATTTCACTTTCCATGAACATAAAATGGTACATTAAACTCTCATGAAAACCAAATGATACATTTCACTTTCCATGAACATAAAATGGTACATTAAACTCTCATGAAAACCAAATGATACATTTCACTTTCCATGAACATAAAATGGTACATTAAACTCTCATGAAAACCAAATGATACATTTCACTTTCCATGAACATAAAATGGTACATTAAACTCTCATGAAAACCAAATGATACATTTCACTTTCCATGAACATAAAATGGTACATTAAACTCTCATGAAAACCAAATGATACATTTCACTTTCCATGAACATAAAATGGTACATTAAACTCTCATGAAAACCAAATGATACATTTCACTTTCCATGAACATAAAATGGTACATTAAACTCTCATGAAAACCAAATGATACATTTCACTTTCCATGAACATAAAATGGTACATTAAACTCTCATGAAAACCAAATGATACATTTCACTTTCCATGAACATAAAATGGTACATTAAACTCTCATGAAAACCAAATGATACATTTCACTTTCCATGAACATAAAATGGTACATTAAACTCTCATGAAAACCAAATGATACATTTCACTTTCCATGAACATAAAATGGTACATTAAACTCTCATGAAAACCAAATGATACATTTCACTTTCCATGAACATAAAATGGTACATTAAACTCTCATGAAAACCAAATGATACATTTCACTTTCCATGAACATAAAATGGTACATTAAACTCTCATGAAAACCAAATGATACATTTCACTTTCCATGAACATAAAATGGTACATTAAACTCTCATGAAAACCAAATGATACATTTCACTTTCCATGAACATAAAATGGTACATTAAACTCTCATGAAAACCAAATGATACATTTCACTTTCCATGAACATAAAATGCAATACATCTCTAAAGCACATAAGAAAAGATGGTGTCTGCAGTTGTCTGGACTTGTACCTCTGGAAAATACCACACTTTCCCTAGCCTACAACTATGTAACATCCCCACACTCTTCTTCCCCCCCCCCCTTTACCCTACAACACCATGTAACATCACCACACTCTCCCCCACAATATCATGTAACATCACTACACTCCCCCCACCACAACCTACAACACCACCACACCCCCCCCCTTACCCTACAACATGTAACATCACCACACTCCCCCCCCCCTTACCCTACAACACCATGTAACATCCCCACACTCTCCCCCACAATACCATGTAACATCACCACCCTTTTCCCCACCTTACCCTACAGCACTATGTAATATCACTACACTCCCCCCCACCACAACCTACACCACCACCAAACCTAGAACTCTATGTAACCCCCCCCCCGATTCATCTTGTACATTGACCTATCCTCCTCCTCAATTTGTTGTTATACTATCTAAATATGATGTTTATCCCACTAGTGTTATCAAATCTAAATATGATGTTTATCCCACTAGTGTTATCAAATCTAAATGATACGTTCCAACCGGCAGCCGCTCCTGGAAGCCATTCTGTAAAAGTGTCCAACATTTCTTTTGTTAAATTTATTTTTGCAAATATTATCCTGAATGTTATGAGCATACAGTATCAGTGATACCAACCCAATTCTTTGAACCGATTCTCCCGGCATAGTAGTTTTATTCTATATATCAACTTAACTGTTGTCCCTACATACAATCCAATTCCTTGACCCTGTGTCAACACGAGCATACGGGATCAAGATGCTGAGCAGCGCATGAGCTGCAGTGGTCAGCGACCCATAGCTGACTGCTAGCGTCAGGGCCAGCGAACCAGAGCTGCCAAGAACCTTCTACACCTCCACGCGGTGATACTGGATAACAGGCTGCAGCAGGGCAGACTGGCTAAGGAGAAGGGATCGAAGAGGGCATGCTAACCCAGTACTCAAAAAATGCTTGCTGAAGTCGGATGTGTTGGACCGAAAGGTGCAAATATCGCAGTCAAGCTGTAAACTACAACACAACGGATTGCGTTCTCTGGACTACATTCTGCCACTTAAGCCCTTTCGGGGTTTGGTAGCGGGAGATTGAGAATGAACAAAGACAAGACAAGACAACACGAGCATATTTTACTTAGGTTTCTGGCTTGTGAAAATGGGACACTTGAATACAACTAGAAAATACATGCAAGGATGTGTAGATCACAGCTGGATTATTTATCTCTGGCAATCACAAACTAGTGAGTGAAGAAATGCATGAGAAATTTTCAGACACAGATACAACAGAAACCGTTACAAAATGTCATGAGTCTAACAAGAGCGTAGAATCGTAAGATTTTCATAGAAAAAGTTGTACTGTTATAATGTATTACAGCAATGCTGTACAAGAATACTCAGTGGTCTCGAGGTAAGGTGTCTACCTTAGTCAGTGTTAGAAGTTGCGGATTTGGATAACGGTGAAGATCAGGATTTTTTCACGTGGATCTTCTGGTAAAAAAATCCCATGATCTCTGGGTAGGGAGATCTGACTCTCATGTTCAGTGCCGAGCACATTAAAAATTCTTTGGCAGCCAGAAGTTTAAAAGAGTAGGCTTAACAGTCGCTGTTTGGACAAAAATTCTAGTTAAAAATCTAGCCAAATTATTTGTACCTTCCCCAAGACCTAGTAAGCCACAGGCAAGTTTAAAATACCTTCTACGGATAACCTTTGGCTACCTGGCAACAGACATTAACATGTCTGTCTGAATACCAGGATTGCAAGTATAAGTAAAAGAATAGTCTTCAACCTTTTTCTAACCGTGGAGACACTGACACCTCATGTACTCTATCTGCTTGGCCCTGTCACACCAGCTAAAATCAACATTGACGCACACACCCCTCATTAACGATCTAAATCTGTCAAATATTGACCAAATTACACAAACTTTTCAGTCAAGTGATTTTTCTAGGCAAACTTTGCTGATTATGTTTGCTTCTGTCTTGCCTAACTGAGCGACGATAAACTTGATGTACTGTGACCAGATTGCTCCTAATACTTCATCATGAGAACACGTATTTTTTTAACAAAATTATGATACATGGCAAATGGAAACAAGGTGTAAAAGTGTGTGAATGACAGAGGAGGCCCTAGAGGACAGGTGTAAATAAAATTGCTGATAAGTGGGAATCAGTTTTTATAACCCTAATGTTCAAACTTGAGAACAATAGGTCTTATGAGCTACACAATGAAAACATTTCTTAAAATCATGTAACAAGGAATCAGAAGGGAAATGTACAAAAGAGTTACAGGTAAACAATTTGCATTTCAACAGAACAGAGAAAGCAATATTTTTTTTTATAAGAACACAGGCAGAAAAGTATTTCTTAGAAAAAGAAAAAAACAATATGTGCTTGATAGACAATAAACAGCACAGAGTTATGGCATGGAGATAAACGCAGAAAAGTTGATGACCAACAACTCTGAAGGAATCAATGTTGTGATCAAAGCAAATGGACAGGATCTTGAAACAGTGGACCGTTTCAAATATCTGGGCTCAACAATCAGTGATAAGGGATTTTCTTCTTCTTCTTCTGCGTTCGTTCTCAATCTCCCGCTATCAAACCCTGATAGGGCTTAAGTAGCAGAATGTAGTCCAGAGAACGGAATGCATTGTGTCGTAGTTTACAGCTTGACTGCGATATTTGCACCTTTCGGTCCAACACATCTGACTTCAGCAAGCATTTTTTTGGTATCGGGTTAGCATTCCCTCTTCGATCCCTTCTCCTTAGCCAGTCTGCCCTGCTGCAGCCTGTTATCCAGGATCACCGCGTGGAGGGTGTAGAAGGGTCTTGGCAGCTCTGGTTTGCTGGCCCTGACGCAAGCAGTCAGCTATGGGTCGCTGACCACTGCAGCTCATGCGCTGCTTAGCGTCCTGATCCCTGATGAGGGATCAAAACCAGATGTCCTGGCCAGAATAGCAGAAACAAGAGCAGCGCTTGCGCGATTGAAACATATATGGAAAGATAAACGACTCTCCCTCGCCATAAAGGTCAGACTAATGCGCTCCCTGGTTCTTTCAATATTTCTCTATGTCTGCGAAACATGGACTATTACAGCAGACCTCCAGAGTAGAATCCAGACCACGGAGACGAGATGTTTTAGAAGACTAAATGTCACATACAAAGACCGTATCACAAATGAGGAAGTACGACGTAGAATCGAGAATGTAAGTGGACTGTATGACGACCTCCTCACAACGATCAAAAGGTGAAAGCTGACTTGGTGTGGCCACATCTCAAGGTCCAATGGACTTGCAAATACCATATTACATGGCACAGTATAGAGCAAACAAAGACATTCGAGAAAACGATGGGAGAACAATATCCATGAGTGGACTAACCTAACAATCCCAAGAGGTCACAGGATGAACTGAACTGAGACAATAAAAATACCTTTGATAGAGAAGTTATGTCTGCGAGAAAAGAAATAGATTTGGATGGAAAAGACAACAGAATACCTAGTAATCTATGCTGGGAACAAACTAACACAGTAAGATCTAGCAGGATTTACTCACCATATATAGATATGAGATGTGCAGTAAAGCAAGGATGTGTACCATTCTCCTGTCTAATATCTAAACACACATTTTTTAACAGATAGAAGAAATAACATGTCTAATAATTGGAGTGTCAATAAATAACTTTAGATGTGTGGATGATACTGTTCTGTTGGCTGAAAGTGAAGAAACCTGCATGAAATTGTGAGAAAATATATAAACAACTTAAGTACGGTAAAGAATATCGATTGGATAGACTCTTTACAGTCTCATCCGCCAACAAAATGTAAATTTTCAACACATGCATTATGTTCTGTCATTTCATCCCCATCTGGTTGGTCGGTCCTAAAACTGGTTGTCAGATTATCTAAGTGTGTTTCTCCGTTTTACCATATCCTCTGCAGTTCTCTTCATCTGAGCATAGGTTCACACTTTGATGTGTCTGCATATCTGAGACATAAATGTGAGTCTTGGCTGCCCCCCTTCCTCTTTCACTCTGTATTAGACTTTCATGTCTCATATTGTGTCCTAGCTAACATAATCTTCATTTTTGTAATATCTTCAATATTTGTCTTCATGCGCCTACCTCCTTGAGACATTGTCATTGGACCTTCTTTCTGTCCAACTCACAAGTTCCATTCTACGTTAGCACCCTATTCCAACCACCTCCAAGACTTTTTCCTCTTTCATTGTTAGAGTACATGTTTCAGCCCCATTTAATGCATAAATGAGTTCTTCCTCTTGCAGAGGGGTGGGATGCGTAGATTTTTTGTTATCGCCAAATGGGAGGTTTGTGCTGCCACTAGGTGTAACTTCCTCAGAGTGTCAGAGATACCCTCAAGGTTTGCCTCTTGTTCGCGGATCTGAAACCTGCATACGATATGTTCTTGGTGCAGGCTGGTCATAATACATTCTGACTAAATGACCAAACCACTTGATTGGTTGAGAGTCAATGTCGGCACTAGCTGGGTTTGTTGAGAGTCAATGTAGGCACTAGCTGGGTTTGTTGGGAGTCAATGTCGGCACTAACTGGGTTTGTTGAGAGTCAATGTCGGCACTAGCTGGGTTTGTTGGGAGTCAATGTAGGCACTAACTGGGTTTGTTGGGAGTCAATGTCGGCACTAGCTGGGTTTGTTGAGAGTCAATGTCGGCACTAACTGGGTTTGTTGAGAGTCAATGTCGGCACTAGCTGGGTTTGTTGGGAGTCAATGTAGGCACTAACTGAGTTTGTTGGGAGTCAATGTCGGCACTAGCTGGGTTTGTTGAGAGTCAATGTCGGCACTAGCTGGGTTTGTTGAGAGTCAATGTCGGCACTAACTGGGTTTGTTGGGAGTCAATGTCGGCACTAGCTGGGTTTGTTGAGAGTCAATGTCGGCACTAGCTGGGTTTGTTGGGAGTCAATGTTGGCACTAGCTGGGTTTGTTGAGAGTCAATGTCGGCACTAGCTGGGTTTGTTGAGAGTCAATGTTGGCACTAGCTGGGTTTGTTGGGAGTCAATGTTGGCACTAGCTGGGTTTGTTGAGAGTCAATGTCGGCACTAGCTGGGTTTTTTGGGAGTCAATGTCGGCACTAACTGGATATGTCCCCACTGTTCGCCTCAGTGCGGTGGATTATATCACGAATTGTCTTTCTGGCTGCACTTCTCATACAGCGCATCTCACAGCTTTGGATCTTACTCTTATGGGTTGCTAGTTCTTCTTCTTCGTCGTTCATTCTCAATTTCCCGCCACCAAGCAGCATGATGTCCGGAGAATGGAATGTGTTGTGTCCCTAATGTACAGTTTAACTGCGATATTTGCAACTTTCGGTCCAACACATCAATCTTTGGCAGGGGGTTGTGCTGATTGACCAACGTACCATTCCCACATACCTATTTACTTGAGCATATATTTTTGAAATAGTTGTAAATCACATATTGGCTTGCTGGGCCTGTCGTAAGGTCATATTTACACTATTTATAGTCCCTTAGGTATTACATTGATAACAGCTTTCTTTAAAATGCAAAGTAACAAATATTATACCATTAACAAATACAAGAAAGCTGTTTATACGCCTGCATCTTGACCGGAACTCTATGTAACTAAATATATACATAAATAGTACTGATTCTTTTCCTTTGTCTATCTTGATATTCTTTGAGGTTAGCTTTTTCTGTTTTTATCTGAAGGCCTTTTTATCCATTGCAATTCTCGTTTTTATCTGAAGGCCTGTTTATTTCCATCTCATTGTGGCCATCTTCTGTAATTGTTTGACCTAAATGTGTATACTTTTTTTTTTTTACGATGCCCTGAAGGTAGTCTACAGTCCTATCACTCATCTCCTGTCCTTAATGCTGATGGCAGAGCACTGCTGGTCGATAAAAGTTCATATTCTGAAGCGCTGGGTAGAGCATTTGAGTGCTACACTAAACTGTCCACCTTCAATCATGACCAAGCCATAGTACGAATGCCTCAGGTTGCTATCAGTAAAAGGATTGCTATCAAGCCTAGTAGAGATGAGGTTTAGAAAAGAAATCTACCTAGACAAGGCCCCTGGGTCAAATCCTTTTCCTGCAAAGGTTTACAAACAGAACACCCTGTACTGTTGCACAGGCTAAAAAAATCTCTTTTGCTCAATTTGAGATGTATGTCATTAACCAGAGGAATTGAAAGATGACCCCATTATGCCCATGTACAAGCGCAAGAGTAATCATAAATCTTGGGATAATCACAGACAAATCTCCCTCCTGTCCCTTGCTTAAAACATTCAGTTTTGTTCAACCACTCATCTTGAGCAGGAGCTTTCTCTTGGTGAGTCAGTCAGGCTGGTCATGTGACAAGATATTTGCAACTGTCAAATTCTAGAACAGTATCATGATGTGTACACAACTTTACTTAACCAAGGCCTTTGACACTGTCAACAGAGAAATTCAGCTATCCCAGAAAATTCCTCACAGTTGTCTGCTAGTTTGGCTTCGTTCGTTCTCAATCTCCCGCTACCAAACCGTGAGAGGGATTAAGTAGCAGAATGTAGTCCAGAGAACGGAATGCGTTGTGTCGTAGTTTACAGATTGACTGCGATATTTGCACCTTGCGATCCAACACATCCGACTTCAGCAAGCATTTTTTGAGTACCGGGTTAGCATTCCCTCTTCGATCCCTTCTCCTTAGCCAGTCTGCCCTGCTGCAGCCTGTTATCCAGGATCACCGTGTGGAGGTGTAGAAGGGTCTTGGCAGCTCTGGTTCGCTGGCCCTGATATTAGCAGTCAGCTATGGGTCGCTGACCACTGCAGCTCATCTGCTAGTTTCATGATGGTATGTCGGATCTTGTACTGAATGCTGGTTAATTGTAGGCAACATTCTGTCATAAATGGAGTCAAACAGGGATGTGTGCTGGCCCAATGCTCTATAGTATGGTATTTGCTGTTACGCATTCTGCTGCTACACATGGTTGTGCCACTGGCGTACATATCAGACGAACAACTGTTCCATCTGAAGCTCATACGGTCACCCACAAAGGTGTAAGAAGCATACATCTTAGGTCTCCTATTTGCTGATCACTGCGCCATTAACATGTGATCAGGACAGGACGCGCAGACCACAAAGTTTTCACCTGTGTATTCTAGCTTTGGTCTTACGATCAACACAAAGAAAATAGAAGTAATGTTTCTACCTGCTTCAAGAAACCCTAACCACAAAGAAACATCACTGTACAGAGCCAACGCCTAAAAGCGGTTGACAGCTTTACCTATCTTGGTAGTACCCTCACCAGAGAAGGGAATATGGACTCTGTCCACAACAGGATTACCAAGACAAATGCTGCTTTTGAAAGACTATGATCAACTGTTTGGGACCATCAGTGTTGCCACCAAGATCAAGGTATATTGTGCTAACCACCATTCTATACATATGCGAAATGTGGACAGTCTATAGCAGATATGTCGGGAAACACAATCACATCTACATGAACTGTCGCTGCATGGTGCTCAGCATCAGCCGGCAGAATAGAGCATTATCAAGCCCTCAGCAGGGCACGGCTCTCGAGCATCTGTATGCTGCTGTGCTGCAGAGAGCTCAGATAAAATGGACTTGGCATGTTGTTCGCATGCCCAATAAGCACCTTCCTAAGCAGCTGTCGCACAGTGAGCTCAGGACAGGCAAATGCATGGGGGAAGGGGGGGGAGGAGAGAAGTAGAAATGGTACGACGACTCTCTGAACAGGTTTCTTATTGACGTCACGTCTTGGAAGCTGCTAGCACCGAATCGGTTAACTTGACTCACTGCCATCACACACAGTGTTCACATCACCACCGAAAACTGCACGAAATGCATGACAGTCAAATCACAGATGCTACCTATGTGTGCCCCATGTGCAGCAGAGTCTGCCACACTCGTATCGGATTGTACGGCCTTATGTGGTCACATGTCTGACGCTACTTCCGCTTGCAATGGGCAACTGATCTAAACTCATGTACTTGTTTGATTGTTTATCCATTGATGCTTATATTTCTTTGCCTATGTTGCTTTACTATTATCAAAGACTTTTGTCTTCAATGTGTTTATTTTCATGCCAAACTTTTTGGCTGTGGTGCTAATTTTTTCAAGTAGCTGCTACCGATCATCTCACTATGGCTTGATCATTGCAAATTTGATGGCATTTACTTTCATACCATTTTTGTCATTTAGCTTGCAGAATTAAAAATGGTGACGATTTGTGCATGCGCAGTTGTAGTTTGACTTTCCTGCTACCAAACCCTGAAAAGGGCTTAAGTAGCAGAATGTAGTCTAGAGAACGGTATTGTAGTTTACAGTTTGACTGCAATATTTAAGACCTTTTGGTCCAACACATCCGACTTCAGCAAACATATTTTTAATACTGGGTTAGCATTCCCTTCTCCTTAGCCAGTCTGCTCTGTTCAAGCATGTTATCCATGATCACCATGTGTAGGTGTAGAAGGGTCTTGGCAGCTCTGGTTCGCTGACCCTGACGCCAACAGTCAGCTATGGATTGCTGACCGCTGCAGCTCATGCACTGCCAGTTGTAGTTTAACTGTAGAGCTATTTCCAAAAGCTAGACATTTAAGAAAGTAGCGAAGTTTCAAAGTTGACGCATTTAGCCTTGGGAAAGTTGGACTTCAAGACTAGAAATATAATTTATAATTTGATCAGACAAATAATCACGCATCTGGACTACTTGTGGATATTCAAGACACACCTGATCCAGACTTTGGCTGGGACATTAAACAAAGGTGCTGTGGTAGACCTCTTGAAGAAAATACCAGACATTGCGAGCACCCAACAAAATTTGTGCTAATACTTTTTCTTCCCCATTGATAACATTTAACTCTTAATACTGGGGCGGAAGCCTAACGCATGGTCAGGTAAAATATACTGATCAGACATGTTAGTCAGGGTCAGGCAAAATATACTGGCCAAGACCCTCACCTCAGCTTCCTAGTAGGCTCCCTGGCAAACGAGGTGAGGGACCGACGTAGTAGTGACTGACCCGCAAATGAAACTAATCATAGCACAACCGCCTGGATGACCCATTTCCACCTTCATCAGCATGCTCGGGATGTGAGGAAAGCTACTACAACCCACCACTTAACGTCCTTTTCAGGGCGCACAAAAGAGTAACCTACTTATTGTGGGCATTCGCAAATAACTCTTAATACTAATATTTACTTTTTGTTTTGGATACTTCATGTCAGAGATAGCTTAATTATGTTTCTTAAGATCTGTATATTGTAATTTAAGCTCCATTTCTTTAATATTAATGAATTTGATTTATAATAAAACTATTTGGCATACAGAGTTGCAACACTTGCTTCCAACTGAAAGACACAAAACGGTGAAATTATCCAGTACTGGAAAGGTGTAAACGCTGAGAAAACAAAAAATACTATAATAATTAGTTGTAGCTAAAATACCAGCTCTACATATAAGAATAAACAACCAAATACTAGACACAAGATTTCTTCTAAACTGAAATATAATGGAAAATGTGGAACATGAACCAGAAGATAATATGAATGATTACAGACATCAGGAAAGTAATAGTAATGGTCAAAGCCGTTTTCAATTACACAACACAGATATTGACATCCAAACAAAATATTATTTTAAAAAAGTAATCAAAAGTTATGTATATTTATTATTACTGCATGATCTTGAAAGTGAAACCATTGTCCCTGATCAGTACTGGCCCTCTGATCAGGAAAGAGCTGGTCAATGACAACCCTAGACCATTTGCCCATATCCCTACAGCACTATCATGACTGTGCATGTGACTTCGGAGGGCATGAACATCCCAATTGTCCGCTGGTCACTTTGTGGCGAAACTACATGACTGGAATGTAACACTTGTTGTCTAAAGACTCTACAGAGTATTCTGGGGTTACTCTGGTCGAGAGATCAGGCACTTGCCTCACAAAGTGATGAACAGAAACGGTGGACTATCATCAAATCCCACAAGTTTTAAAGTGACCCCTGGTCTCACGGGTGGGACCAGAGTGCCTGCATCCTGAGTTGTCTCCAGTCGTCTTGCCACTGGTTCAAGGTAGCTCGGGACCAGAGAGTGAGGTCAATGACAAGTGCAGTTTCTTTCTCACTATAATCAAAATACAGCGCAAGTCCGTTGATGTGGCCATCATCACTTTCGATGGGCAACTAATAAATAAAAAGAAAATGATCTTGAAACATGGACAACTACCAAACAGTTGAAAGAGATAAGGACTTAGAAATGTGGAAAGGAAAGAAAAGAGGTTTTGGAGAAGTATGGGATGACAAGGAAAAGTGTAAGGCAGGTGTGCAACAGGAAGTCAATGCTGCATAACTGAGAGGATGACGTGACATCAACAAGCTAGTCAGACTGCAGAAACACAGACTGTAGAAACAAGCCTGTCAGATTGCACCATCAAGGCAACAGATAGGTTGGACACTATTGATCCAGAGCAGTCAACTTAACCTGTGAAACAAAGCTCTTATATCTTGTGTATAAATGTGCTCAAAAAACAAAATTTTTGTGTGACAACAAGAAACAATGAAAGTGAACAGTTATAGTGCAGTTATAGATGGTGCCTAATTGACTGTGGGTCTTCTTAGCTCTAGTGTTTTGAGTCCATTAAGATGGACTCGCACATTGGTGAAACCACCCTCTAAGAAACTGGCTGTATACAGACTCTGTCGAGTCTTCTCAGTATAAATAGGTTAAATTAAGATGTGCAAAAAATCCACTTTTTTTAATGCAGTTGATGTCACATTGGTCGAAATGGAGACATAACGGATAAATACTAAGATCTAGTTAATATGGACGTTGATTAATCTCTGTATGTAAAACATGGACATTAAATGTTGATTTGAAAATAATTATCCAAGCAATGAAGATAAGAAGCCACAGACAGATCTTTGAAATCACATACTTACTTAGTCACTCCTCTTCTACCTTGGGGCATAGAGGTTGAAATAACATTCAAATGTTCTATCCAAAATATCAACATACAAAATACAGTACATCAGAATGTCGCACCATATAAGAACATACTGACAGTTATAAAAACAAGCAAACTCCAATAGTACGGTAAGTGGCAAACATCAAATAGACTACCAAATCTTATACTCGAGGAACAGTCCTAGGAACAAGAAAGAGAAGAAGGCTCAGGATGCACTGAAACACATCATGTTTATCATCTTCTGCTTCTGTTCTCAATCTCCCACTACCAAGCCCTGTATAGGGCTTTGCAAGTAGCAGGATGTAGTCCGGAGAGCGGAATGGGTTGTGTCGCTAGTTTACAGCTTGACTGCGATATTTGCACCTTTCAGTCTGACATTGTCTTCGGCAGGTATGGATGAGGAAGCCTTGAAAGAGACAGCAACACTGCGGATGGACAGCAAGCGATGGAGGAGACGCATCATTCATAATTCAGTGAGATGTGATGCTATAACGACCTACTAGGAAATGGAAATCCATCAATCAAAACAAAGTTTGTCCTGAACATTCAACAATAAATGAACAATCATGATTCCTTATCCCCGTAGCCATGATGTCTGAAGGAATACATCAATTTCTGAGGAGGGGTCCATGAGTCAGTGGAGCCCACAGAACTGTAGCCGTGGATGAAAGGATCAATATACACATATTTCTGTGGTGGCATCCGGGGGTCAGTGAAGACCACACAGCTGTAGCTATGGGTGAAAGAATCAATTTACACATATTTCTGAGATAAGATCCACTGGAGTTTTGGTTTTTTTTACATTCGTTTTATTTCCCTATTCCCCAAGGTGATGTGCGTTGTACTATGTTTTTATTTTGCACCTGACGGCCCAGTGCATCTGACTTCAGCATGCATGTTGCCTTCTGCTATTTCTAAGGGGTTGCTTCCCTCCGAGGTAATGGCCAGTGCTGTGATTGGGGAGCAAACCCAGCACCTTCATGTTGAGAGCCATGCCACTTGACCACTACTACACACACCCCCCCCCCCCCCCCCCCCCCCCCACCAGTGAAGCTCACAGAACTGTAGCTCTGGATGAAAGAATCAATATACACATATTTCTGAGATGGGATCCATGAGTCAGTGGGAGCCATGGGCGTAAGAAGAAATTTTACACACATTTCTGAGGCGGGTTCATTGGATCAGTGGAGTCCACAAAACTGCAACCATGAATGTAAGAAATAATACACATATTTCTGAGATGGGATGCATGAGCCAAATAAACTGTAGTTATGGAAGCAAAAATTTATTCAAATATTTCTGAAGATGTTTCCAGATTACTGAAGTTGAAGAACCTCTGCTTGAAAGAAATACAACTGTTCACCACTATATTGTCTCATGTGGGAGTTCCATTCTGTTCATTTGGATGATCAGAAATGTAGAAGAGATCATACAAACAATAAACTTAAATTTAATCAAATGTACAAACATTTAAAAAAATAAGCAACTATAAAACAAGCATTAACAACATAAACCGCATAATAAAAAAATATTTACAAAAGAATGAACATGTAATTCCACAAACTGTCAACTTTGAAACAAATATTCAATTGTAGCTTCGCTGAAAATGTATTTCACAAAATGATTCACATTTATATGTAAGAGAAGGATCAACTCCATTTGATTATGTTTGTTGGGTGCAGATGTTATTTGATAAAGATACAGAATACACATCTATGGTTAGGAATGTACAACTTGTTTCTTATGTTTTTATACATACATACATATACATATATATATATATATATATATATATATATATATATATATATATATACATACAATATATATATATAAATATATATACATACAATATATATATATAAATATATATATATATATATATATAAATATATATACATACATATATATATATATATATATATATATATATATATATATATATATATATATTCGCACCGTGTAAATACGAGGGGCACTCCAAAAGTAATGCATCTTTTATCATGATGTCCCACGATGTCAAAAATGGATTTTGGCAGTATGGTAGTAAAGTTTGAACATTCCCACCAATATCAGTAAAATTGTCTTTCCGTCTGACAAAATGGCGTGGAAGTGCGTTAAAACAGAAGTGCATTATTGAATTCATACATGTGGGAAAAAATTGTACCAATTGACATTCATCGACACTTGCTGAACGTTTACAGAGACCAAATAGTTGATGTTAGCACAGTTAGGCGGTGGGTTGTGCGTTACAGCAATGATGAAAGCAACATGAAGGACAAGCCACATTCCGAATGGCCATGCACAGCTGTCACACCATGCAAGGAAGAACATCTCGATCAGTTCATCTGCACATCGGAGGATTACGACCAGGGAAGTGTCTACGGTTCTGGATATCGACTTCAATGCGTTGGAAACAATGGTGGAAACATTAGAATATCACAAAGTTTGCGACAGGTGGGTCCCAAGAATGCTTACACAGGAACAGAACGAACATCGCATGCAATTTTGTCATGTTCTCTTGAACCATTACGAAGATGAAGGCTACAGTTTCCTGGATCGTATTATCTCTGGTGATGAGACGTGGTGCCACCACTACGATCCTGAGTCAAAGCGTCAGTCCATGGAGTGGCAACACATGTGAATTCCCCATTGAGGAAAAAGCTCATGATGCATCCCTCAGGCGGTAAACTGATGTGTGATGTACAGTCTTTTGGGATAGGAAAGAGGTAATCCTTGTAGATTTCCTGGAACCCGGACAAACCACCAACTCAGACCATTTCATTGCGACGATGACTAAGCTCAAGGCTTGAATTTCCAGGGTCAGGCCAGAGAAGAAGATAACCTGCTTTTTGCAAGACGATAACACCAGGCCCCATACCAAGTTTGAAGCCCGTTGAGCACATTCAGTCTTGGCTGGACTGTCCTACCACACCCACCGTATAGTCCTGATTTGGCGCCTTCTGGTTTCCATCTGTTTGAGCCAATGAAAGATGGACTGCGTTGACATTTTTCTAGCAACGACGCCGTCATAGCAGCTGTGAAACAGTGGGTTACGAGCATGGCATGTATGCTCTTGTTCATCATTGGAGAAAATGTATAGATAAGGGTGGTGACTATGTTGAAAAATCGTTTTTTTAAGGCAAGACATTGCTCTATCAAATGGTATTATTGTGCTTTTTTTTTTATGTTATGGTTTTAATGGAATAAAATAGGAGGCATTACTTTCAGAGCGCCCCTCGTATGTGTAAACATATATATATATATATATATATATGAGCATGTAGATAACATATAGTCATTAACTACAAAATTTCAATAACCCAGGCACACAAATAAAAGTGAAAAATGATATACAGTCATTCAAACAATACAATATATAGATACAGTAATAGATTTATAATTATAAAAGAACATTGAATCAAGCACACAATTTCTGCTTTTATTCCAATTTGCTGTCTTTAAATTCTTGTTTTTCTTTACAAAACTGTTTCTATCATTCATAAAAAAGGTCACACATTTGAACAGTGCTTTTTCTTCTGCGTTCGTTCTCAATCTCCCGCTACCAAGCCCTGAACAGGGCTTTTAAAGTTGTAGGATGTAGTCCGGAAAACGAAATGCGTTGTGTCGCTAGTTTACAGCTTGACTGCGATATTTGCACCTTTCGGTCCGACACATCCGTTTTCGGCAGCGAACGGTGCTAGTATTCGGCACAAGCAAGCAAACAGAAGCTCAAGAATAAGTTCTGAGATATTCACTATTTACAAAAATTGATTAAATGACAATGTCTTTGAAATCCAACATACTGATAAAGTCAAACATGTCTTCTAGTTCCGCATATGTGCAGTGCCAAGCACACTCAATCATAGATGCGTGTGAGAGTTAAGTTCAGAGTATCTCATACACAAGGAATTCATGTGAAATAAGCTTACAAATGATGAGTGATGCTCTGGGGCAGGCTAGGATATAGCCACATTTATGCAATAGCGTTAATATACACATACAAGATAATGCAAATCACATGTGACCAAAACTAAGGAGTTACAAATGGGTTAAGTGTCCTAGTTTTATTATTGAATATACTGACTCTCCAAGGTACTCACTCTCCTGTAATAATCATCTTTCTAAACTTCAGCTGCCTAACTTTGTTGACCTTCCATCCTCCAACTTTATTGCATTATCTCTACATTTTATAATACTTTGTGACTCAGTTAATAGTCAATTTTAATCATGTCAAACCATCAATTTATTTTAATTGAGGCAAATGATTGTTGATATGTTCACATTGCCTGGTTCCAAGTCTCCCCAATAAATTAACTTCCTATTGCACATCTTATGAGAAAATTAAAAACATCCAAATCGACATTACAAAATGACATTTCTGGGTCATTTATTTGAAGTTGTCAGTTTATTTTCTGTGCAAATACTTCTTCGTACGCTGTCAGACGTCAACTTGAATCTGTTTGAAGAAAGCAGCTGTCATCCTGAGGCTGTCGACACTGCCATAGGGTTTGTCTAGTGTTGCCACTGGTGATGACCACATGTGCTTTCTCTGGTCCTCGCACGTCGGGCAATTTTGCAGCAGATGTTCAGCAGTCATTTTCCCTGTGCCACACGAGCATTCATCAGTATCTTCAATTTATTGAATAGATGGTACCTCAGTCTGTTGTGGCCTGTGCGGAGTCTGAAGACCACGACCTGCTCTCTTCTGTTCAGCTGGTAGTAGGCATCATTTTTTGTGTAGCCAGTGTGTTCTGTTTCCCATTTGGCCATGTATCTGGCCCTAATAAGCCTTTTGGACTCTTCGTAGGTCACACTAGAATCTAGTTGTGGTAGTCTTGCACCTTCTTTTGCCAGTCTGTCTGACTCCTCGTTGCCTTGGATATTACAGTGGGATGGAACCCACTGTACCACTACATTTTTTGGTGCGGACTGCTGGCATAGTTGACAGAGTACTGCTCTTAAATCATTAAGTTCGGTATTTTTCTGGCTTTTTAGTGCTGTGACCACGGCCAGGGCATCTGTGAACAGGACTATCTGGCTTTCATTGCTTTTGCGTGTGAGCATTGCGTCTACTGCAGCCTTCAGTGCCTCTGCTCTGAAATTGCTTGAGAATTTTCTAGTTGCCACTGACAGTGTTATTTTTCTACCATTTGGTAGGCTCAGGAATACCCCTGCCCCTCCATTCTGTGTTGTTTGTTACAGAACCGTCGGCGTATGCATGGGTCCAGTCCATGCTTGGGTAGTTTTTCGCTATGTACCTCAGGGTTATGTCTCTTCTTTCTTTTTCAGTCTGGCTGTTTTTGTTTCCAATACCCGGTATATTTTCTACCACCTCCGGAATGAAATGCTGCTTCCATGTGGGTTTGCGTACAGTAGGGATGGGCTTTGGTGTTGTTACAGTGTTCATAGGGTCTTCGCTCATTTTTGCTTTGGCTATTTCTGCAAAGTTTCTCCGCTTTAGTTTCCCATTTCCAAATCTATTTAGTCTCTGATGCATTGGATGGTCTGTCAGTCTTCTGAGTTTCTCTGCTTGCTGCTGGGCTCTGCAGTCTCTTCTGTCGGTCATGGATTGCAGATTTGTAATCTTTTCAAGTTCTACAATTGCTGTGCAGATACAAAATGTTAGATAATCAGAAATATCTGCTAGATGACCAAGGGTGTCATGTCGATGTACTAGACTGTAAATGTGAATAGTAAACATTTATTTTTACCTGGCACAAGAAATATTGACTACAGCAAATACATAACAGAAAGTAGGTAAAGTAACCCATAGCATTACTGCCGTAGTGGTGTGAGGTGTTTAGCAATCTGACATTTCAAAGGTTCGGCTACATGAGGGTGGTAGCCATCTCCTCTCCCTCGCCGCTTTAAATTCCCGGACTGAATCTGTACCCATTTAAGGCTGGGTCGGCCCGGGAGCTTTTGCGGTCTGAAAAAACATTTCCGTCTCAACTGGGGAATGAACCCTGGACCACTCAGATGCGAAGCCAGCTCGCTAACCACTGGGCCACGCTGCTCCCTCAAACACATGAAACAGAAAGTACTTACAAATAAAATCTGCTGTCAAGTGCTAAAACTGACTTTCAGATGTGACAATACAGCAACGCCAATTGAAACAAAAGTCTCATGATTCTAAGTTAACACAACTCTACAATCCCCTTGCTATATCGCTCTCACACTCTCTCTATCTATGTACTCATTCTCTGGCATGTCAACATCTGCTGATACAATAATAATGTACACAAACAAGCTAATACAAAAATATATTTGAAGAGTGCTTGAAAGCAAAAGCAAACCATATTACAAGAAAATTTTGCAAGGTACAAATAAGGGTTTCTAATTACCATGAAAGCTTTGTGGAATATAATTTATACATGACCAAACAGACAAAAAAATAAGATAATTCCACCAGTCTTTTTACAAGGCAGAAAACAACAAACCATCACTTTATATCACCACTGTTTATGAAAGAACATTTCACTGTCATTTCTTCCTGAATGAAGAGATAAACTGCCTCTATTATTGAAGTGGTTAAGGACACGATTCCTCAACTTCCTGCTTCTTGTTTTTGGAGTGAAACTATCACTTGAACTACATGATTCTTAGGTATCTTAGCATCTTCAATACGCAATTTATCATTGAGCAAACGTCCTGCATAAAACCACCTTTGCCTTTCAGGCTCAACTCCAACCTGCATCTCTGAAATATGTTTTTTCACTTTGAGGACAGTGTCAGTGGAACACACCTGAAGTTTGATGTCATGACTAAGGTTTGATAGTCGGAACCTGATGCGTTGTTCCACACCAGGCACAGAGTTGGCCTCTGGGTCAGGGGTGGCATCACCTTCATTTAAATCTTCAATCAAATTTGCAGGCGCACTTAAAACATAATGAGGAAGTTGGTACCGGTTTCCCAATTCATCGTAGCAATCCATCAAAGTACCTGAATTTAACAAAAATGTGTATTTATAAATGTCTGCATTTAAGAGCAAAATCCTGTTAAATAAAAACGCACATATGTTTTTTAATACATCATACATAAAGCAGCAAACATATTTAAACTTAGTACGCAACAACAATATGTTCAGTTTAGAACATAAAACTATAGTATGTCCAACATAATATACATATCAAATGAGCCTGAGAACTGTCACACAAAATTGTGAAGTATTTATTTATAAATATGGGATCAAGATGGTGAGCAACGCATGAGCTGCAGTGGTCAGCGACACATAGCTGACTGCTAGCGTCAGGGCCAGCGAACCATAGCTGCCAAGAACATTCTACACCTCCGCGCGGTGATCCTGGATAACAGGCTGCAACAGAGCCGACTGGCCAAAGAAAAGGGATTGAAGAGGGAATGCTAACCCGGTACTCAAAAAATGCTTGCTGAAGTCGGATGTGTTGGACCGAAAGGTGCAAACATCGCAGTCAAGCTGTAAACTAAGACAACGCATTCCGTTCTCTGGACTACATTCTGCTACTTAAGCTCATTTAGGGTTTGGTAGTGGGAGATTAAGAACGAACAAAGCCAAGCCATTTATAAATATGTTCCATTAAGAACACTAATCTGTGAGAGATCCAACAAAATATACCTGAGTTATTGCAGTTCAATGTTTCTGTGCTGCTTTCAAGTTTAACAGCTATCTTAACCTTTACCACTCTGAAGGAAAAAAATTATGGAAGTTCACCCGCCACTGAATAATTTTTCAGCACGTCACGTCTTTTTAGGTCGTTCACTTTGAAAGCCTGTATCTTTTTTGTTTATCGTTGTATAAATATGATTTGTTTGTATGTAGAGACGTAAAGGAATAAAGAACTTGTTGATGTTATTGTTGTGTGTGTGTGTTAATTTCTGAGATACATGAAAATGAAAAACAGCAACAACATTTAGATTTACCAAATTGGGGGAAATCAGCATTTTCAGAATTTGAAAATCGTCACATAACGCCGATAGTGTTTCTTACAAGATCATCATATCTGTTATTTTCCCTTACAAATACATTTTAAACTGCTAAATAAACAAGTTAAACAGATCTATCTCAGAAAAATATGTTGCAACAACTTACCTCCATCACGCGCAATAATAGGAAAATCTTCAAATCATCCAGAAAATGAGAATAAATCATTTCAAAATTCTCTTACAAACTAAATCGGCAATCTTTTTTGTTCTCATTTACAATGACGACATTTATGGAGGTAAAAAAAAATTTAAACCACCACAAAAATCAAAATCGTTAACTCCAACGTAAAATCCGTTCTATTGTATGTCTCTGAGACATGGAGGGCAACACAGGTGCTTATGAAAAAGGTACAGACATTTGTAAATAGGCGCCTGCGCAAAATACAAGGATGGAAATGGTACGATGAGATCATCAACATGGAACCGATGGGAAACATGGGACAAATACCAGTGGAACATGAAATACAGAGAAGGCGATGGATAGGCCACACATTAAAGAAAACCAGTGGATAACAGTACCAGACAAGTTCTGTTCTGGAATCCACAGTGCAAGAGATGTAGAGGAAGACCGACCTGTAGAGGGAGGCACACATGGAAGAGGAAACTTGAAGCAAATGTAAAGGTAGCAAACAGGACGTGGACAGAATTGGCTCAGGTGGCTCATGATAGGAAGACTTGGCAAATATTTGTTGAGGGCCTATGCTTTACAGGGAGCTGACAGGTTTTTGATTTGATTGACAATGACATCATTGTCTATTTTTAGATTAAAATATCTGAGTGTTTCCATCGGTGTAAATACACGATAATGCTCTAGAATAATTTTCTTATTTCTTGGTGTATTTTCTAGCCATTAGTGTCGGAGCGGCCAATTTTTGGGGGCGTAATAACTAGTCGCGAATGTAGTAACGGTTATTCTGCCACTGTATGTGACTTACTTTCATTATTAAGAACAATTCTGATACCCAGGATAGGTACATTAAATAACATGAAATAATTGAAACAATAATAAAAAGTACATCTCTTAATGACAAGCTATTCTGCTGTCTATTCTATATATTTTTTTTTATTGAGGAGAAAGAGAGAGGGGGGGGGGGGGGGGGGGGGGGGGGGGTGGGGGGGGGGGGGGGGGTGGGGGGGGGGGGGTGTGTGTGTGTGAATAGAGGGTTACCCTCCTGTGATCATGCTGAATTAATTATTAGTCTGCAAGAACTATTCCCTAGCTTCTGTACACAATAAGGACTTGAAGTCGCTCTTAATTAATAAATGTGAAATCCACTTAAATAAAACCAGTAAAAATTCATGCACTGTCATGGAAGTTATGCTTTCTGACTTATGCACAGTAAACAATCAGCACATGAAACGTCTTGATGCAGAAAAATTTCAGACTTGCCAAAACCATGAAGTAAGCAAGTTCTTAAAATCAGACTAGCACAATTCTACTGATGTAAGCAAATTCTTAAAATCAGACTAGCACAGTGCTATTGATGTAAGCAATATAGTCTCCGAGTGTACACAAGAAAAGAGACTACTCTGTTATAAAGAAGTATACTGATAAATAAAACCACCAGACATCACAAAGACAGATCTAAAAATGGACAATCGTCACAGTGTATGGCGAAAGATTGGAAATATTCCATTGAAATGTCATAAACAATGCTACACTGAAGTGAAACTAAAGATCACAAACAAGTAGTCAAATTTTTGACATGCAACAGAGGAAATATGAAATCCTTGAATATAATATGCACAGCACAGCCTACTTACCATGGGGTAGTGATATGCTGGCCCCGTCAACAATTGCCTGTGCTAATGCATGATCTCCTGTTTCTAAGGCGTAAGATGCTGCCTTAAGGGCATCCCATATTTCTTTTCTGCCATCAAATGCTGGGGCTGTGTCCCAAAATTCATCTCTCTTGCTTCGAAGTTGGCCTTCTGTTAAGGGAACATCACTTTTCCACTTGGGCTTTTCTGGTTTCAATGGTTGATTTCTTCCAATAGACACTTCAAAAACAAATTCATAATGTCAGTTTTCCAATTCTAAAGAATAATTTGCCAATCTGTGCCAAACTCATTGCATTATATGATTATTATATTTTCTTCACTTAGCTTTTACTATGTACTATGTGTGCCAATGACATTATAGTCATTATACTAAATGTTTTGCATTTCTTCAACAAGATCCCCTGTAATTATTGCAGTGTGATGGACCTGTTTGATAATTTAATGAATATGTATGTGTGCTGCACCACTGTTATTGTCTATTTTAATGTGTATGTATACAGTGTATTTCTATAGCTGGACATCAATATGTAATTTCAATAATAACCAAACTTCATAATTATTGATTGCTACCTATCATAGCACATAAAGTAAAAAATGTAATACTTAAACAGAAACTGCCGTGAGGGATCAAGTGTTAGAGATTTCATTGTACTACTACTAGGTTTGGTGGAAGGTCTAGGCTTTTTCTTTGATTGAGTGACAAATTCCGTTACACTACAGTTACAGAGTGTGAAACACTAACCTAACACACTACAGTACAGGTACCCATTTCATTTGATTTACACAGTTGGATAGACTGGAGATTATCGAGATTGGTGAATGAACTAGGTACATTTGCTGTGTAAAGCAAGCGCTCTGACCACTCTATTGTTACTAAGAATTTCCATGACCATTGTGACTGTCCTTTGTTATTATTTATCATTATGTTATAATGACTATGCGTTTCATTTGATGATAAAGTTACTACACCCTTACCATGCTGTACCATCCCCGTGACATCTGACGATTCACCTGAGGGTGGGCCATTGTCTCTCTGCGATCCAATGCACCCACCCATGTTAGATATTGAACATGAAAGGGTTCCCTTTAGAGCACAGCTGACAGCGTTGTTTGAGCGTTGACATCAAAGAGGAACCATAACAATGTTGCCATCATGTCCGTCCCGTCCGTCTCGAAGTTGTCTCACGACTACCAGATTTTCAAACAGCCTTCAACTATACCATCGTTTGGATTTGTTAATGCTTTAGCAATCATTTACATTACATCAAGCATTTTGTTACACTACTTTCATAGTTTTTAATTTGTTTAAGTTAGATAAAGATAAAGGAAAATTTATAATTGCAAGATTAAATACAGTTGAACAACTTCTTGTACTTTAATTAAAAGGACAACCGGCAATCGCTACCTTTGGCTCTAGCCTTGTTTGTTATTGTGACGTCACACTATTTACTTGCCATGGTTTGGGCTGAGCTTTTGTTCTGTTAAGAGGCGATGTCACTGCAAATCGGGCAAACATACAGGTGCCAAGTCCCATTCCACAAATGGCAAAAATGATAGATGCTGTTGGTGCCAAAAGTCCACTGGTTGTACATACTGGGCTATGGGTGTTGTATGTTAGATAAATTGTTAAATCCTATTGATGCTGATGATGTCTAGTGTCACATCCTCGTTCAATGTTATCTGCATGGATCTTCAACATCATATGTCTCTTGCCTTGATGGTATACTCTGGCAGATCTCTTGATGCTGCTCTCCCACGTATAGCGATATCTTCCACTTGCCCGCCTGCCTACAACCTTTCCCTTCGGTATTGTTTTGTGCTTAGTTTTGTGTCTCTTTATTTATATAAAATATTTGATGTACCAAATCTTTATGTCTTTCAGTATTTCCATTCCCACGGTTAATCTCATCGTGACTTCTTTAGTTGTTTGTTTTTCTATGATCGAAATGCGACCCATTATTATGTACATCCATATTTCAAGGGTCTCCATTTTGTCCTCCAACTGTTTGCCCATCGTCCATGTTTTTGCAGCGTATGGTAATGATGAATATATATATTCCATACGCTCCACCAAGACCAGCGTTAACACCAAGGTACAATGTCCAGCGCTTCAAAAATGACCACAGTCTAGCCGAAGAATACGTTTCGTCAGTAAGAGAAAAGTTCGTCACATTAGGCTCGTTATCTGACGATCGAGAGTGAGCATGGGCTGCCATAAAGAACATTGTATGCGAGACTGCCATGCTAATTATAGGCCCAAGGTTTGTAAAGCGACAACCATGGCTCTCTGCCACTTATGATATCCTTATAAAAGAAAACTCAGTCAGATTATGTAACGAATACGTCGCGACGCGGTGGCTAAAAAGCCAGTTCCGTGCGAATGCTAGTGCTGACAGGGAGAGCCTTTTCAATGAAATCATTGACACAGTTGAATAAGGTCTTAGATCCAATGATCTCAGACATGCATACCAAGCCATATCGCTCCTCCGCCCCGGATGCAAGCAGAAAGCGTGTAGCAATACCGAGTTTGTCAATCGGCCATATAGCTCACCATATTCGATGCACGAAGAAGTAGCGGACAGATGGAAGGAACACTAAACGCTCGCCCTCAAATATTCTCCAGCAACAGCTTGCCAGGAACTGGATTTGGAATGTGTGGATACTCCCTCGGACACGGAGACGTACATCAACACCTAAACATTTACAGAAGTCCAAACCGCCATACGAAAGATTAAAAACGGGCACGCTGCAGGTCCGAACTATATTCCGTCAGAACTACTGAAATACATCTTCTGGGGGTCAGACAGGGCTACGTCCTTGCCCTTGACCTTTTCTGCAGAGCCATCGACTGGATTCTCCACAGCCGTGGCTCCCACCATCAGGCATTGACAAGGACGAAACGCGTATCACAGACCTCGCCTATGCAGATGACATAGTACTAATCGGCCCAGACAATGCTGCTTTGCAACAGTCTCTCGAGAAACTGGATCTCGAAACATCAAACCTAGGCCTATCAATATCTTGGGCCAAGACGAAAATTCACAACCTTAGCTCCTACGCTGGTCGTCACAACATTGTTGTCAGTGGTCACGTGGTGGAGGACACCAATGAATTCATATACCTGGAGAGTTCTTTATCATCCGATGGACGTAGTGCGTCTGAAATGTTATAACAGATCGGGATTGCTGTCTCTGCTATGAACTATCTTCGTCGTGTGTGAAATAATGGCAAACTTTCTCTCGGATCCAAGATACGAATTTACCAGACGTGTGTGATTCCTGTCCTCCTGTAGGGTTCAGAGACTTGGGCCCTACTTAAACAGGACATATCAAGACTCGATGTCTTTCACATGCGCAACCAGCGACACATCCTCAGTATGTCGAGGTCTCTGCAAAGACGAGTCTTCCCTCCATCTCAGACACTCTGGTCCGCCGCCGCCTGTCTGTGTTTGGTCATGTACATCGACTGGACCAGGAAGTTCCGGCTCACCAGATCATATTCAAGTTAGCTATGTGTAGCAACGGTCACCCACTGACCGGCTGGGGGCGTGGGAGGGGCCACCTCCATTCTACATGGATCCGGCAGATTGCAGTCTCTCCTTCAGCATTGAACGAGATTTGGTTACAAGACTCAGCAGTTGAACATAGTTGTGGACTATCGACGCGACGGTCCTTAGATGACTAAGCGAAAATTATTATTATTATATGATGCCAAAAATGTGTGTGTGTGTGTGGGGGGGGGGGAGAGAAGGGTTTCAGGGGTTTCGAGGTAGTGTGCCCCCTGGGTGCATGAGGTCGCGGGTTCGAATAACGGTGGAGACCGGGATTTTTTCACGTGCATCTACTGGTAACAATTCCCCTGATCTCTGGATAGTGAGATCGGACTCCCGAGCACGTTAAAAATTCCTTGGCAGTTAGAAATCGAAAAGAGAAAGCTTAACGCCCGTTACCATGACAACATTTTAAATTCTAGTTAAAACTCAACCCAAATTATTCGTACCTTCCCCTAGGCCTAGTTAGCCGCAGGAAGTTTTAAAATAACTTCTATACTTTGGACCAGTGGCTGATAAGTTTCCCCCTACTGTATCATCGGGGATGCTGTTTCTGAGTTGGAAGGAGTTGGACCAACGCGTAGGTGGTTTTCATGTGGTCGTTTTCTGTCTCGTGGGTACCTGACTGCTGTCGTTGTGCTCGAACGGTCAACAGTTCTCCGATGCAGGTGACCAGCTCAGTATGCTTTTCCTTGTTTACGTGGGTAACCGCATCCTATACCAATGACATTTGCCGTACATCGATGCTGTGAAGACCTTTTAAACGTTGGTTGTGGTTCGTGAGGCCGATATCTCGAGTGAGGCTTGGGTCACTTTGAGTTTGGATTCCATTTCTTTTGTAATTGACCACGTTTTCGCAGTATAACACATTGCAAGGAGAACTGTGGAGTTAATAATGGCGGCGCACATACTCTGATCATGGGTATAATCTAGTGCCGTTTTTATGGACGAAAAAGTCGCTCAGCTCGCTCGACAACGTCCTGTTAATTCTGGGTTTAGGTTGTTCTGCATATTCAATAGGCGTCAAAGGTTGATATACTCCTCTACGTCATCAATTCTCGCCATCGAGGATGACTGGATCATTGGTAGCGAAACGGTTATGTATGACGTTTGTCTTGGAGGTGTTCGTCTTGAGATCAACTTTTCTCCCTACTTTGTGAAGCAAAGCTACCATTTGGTTGGCGTCTTTGCTTGTTTATGGCGTTTTTAGCTGTTTATGTGATGATCACTATGTCATCTGCAAAGCGGAGGTGGTTAAGTCGCTTGTCATTGATGTTGATGCCAAAGAAGGTCCAGTCGCATTGACATGGTAGATTCCAAACACGCGGAAAAGAGACCTGGTTAGATAGGACCCTCCCTGGCGAACACCTTTCTGGACGGATATTATTAATGGTCTTTGGAAGGACTGGAGGGTAGTCATACAGTCTGAGTAGCAGTTAGCAAGGATTATGACATAGCAAGGATCAATCCCTTTGGTTTAGCAGAGAGTTTCATACGAAAAATGGCTCTAGAGAGTTAAATGCATTTTTATTGTCGATAAAGATTACTCATTTATATATATTTATATATATATATATATATATATATATATATATATATATATATATATATATATATATATATATATATATATATATATATATATATATATATATATACCGTATCGAAGGCCTTGGTGTAGTCAATGAAACATGTGTTCAGGTCTACAATAAACTCTCTATCTTTTTCGTAGAAATTATTCATTGAATATGTGGTCCCTGGTCCTTCTGTCTTTTCTAAAACCTGCTTGGACCACGTGAATTTCAGATTGAATTCTTTTCTCTATCCTTCCTAATAGGATCCGCAAGAGTATCTTGCTAGCATGGCTCGTTAGCGCGATAGTTTCGGTAGTTTGTGCACATCTTTAGATTGCCTTTTTGGGGGAAGAGGAAAATAAATTGATCTCTTCCATGCATCTGGCCACTCTGCGCTGTGTCATATCTGTTTACACAGCCTGTGCTAGACTCGAGCACTTGCCTCCCCTTGCTTGTATTAGCTCTGCTTGGATATCATCACATCCTGGGGACTTTCACTTTATCAGGCTTTTGATTGCTGAGCGTACTTCTTCCAATGTTGGTTCAGGTTATTTCTCATCGTTAGGTAGGATTGTAACTGAGCGCTTGGTGCTATCTTCATACATGGTTATGTAGTACTCTCTCCATCTATTCAGAATGTCTGGATTCTGTTAATGTGGTATCCTCTTTGTCATTGATGGCACGCGGAACCAAGCGGAATTCCCTTGTCAGTGTTCTTATCGCCTTAAAAGCATCTCTCTCGTTACCTTGTTGCCATAGATTTGTAAAGATGTCCTTACAAGTGTCCACTATGTATCTTCTTTTATCTTTTCTCATTTCTCTTCTAACTTTTCTTGCACAGTTTTTATATGCTGTGATGGTTCCCTGACTTCCCGTTTGTTTTAATTGTTTCCTTTTTTCAATTAGTTTCAGTGTTTCATCTGATATATAGCTCTGTTTCTTGTGCGACATCCTGGTACTCATTTCAATTGCTGTCGAGATTAAAATATCCTTTGTGATGTCAACCCCTCAGATATCATCTCTTCATGTACCGCAAGCAATGCCTCAAATTTGTTTTCTACTTTGATGTTGCATTCAGTCGATATTGCTGTTACATCGAAGCGTATTGGCTGGAAACATTTGCTAATCCTACGAAGTCTTGTCTTGAAAACAGTAATTCGTGGTCCGTATCGCAGTCCGCTCCTGGCAGCGTTTTTGTTGCCAGCACATTTGACCTCCATCTGTGTTGTACCAGGATGTAATCTATTTGATTTTTGCTGTTACCTTCAGGGTAGGTCCACGTATATAGTCTTCTCGGATGTTGTTTAAATAAGGTGTTGGCAATGGAGAGGTTGTTTTCCACGCAGAATTCAACCAGTTTTTCTCCTCGCTCATTTCTGTGTCCCAAACCAAAAGGTCCTCGTACACTTCTCTCTTCTTCGGCTCTTTTCTCTCCAACTTTGGCATTAAAATCTCCAGTGATGATACAGATGTCTCTTTTTTTCTACTTTTTCTATTATTTCTTGTAAGGTGTTATAGAAATCTTCCATTTCGTAATCATCAGCTGCTGATGTTGGAGGCATAAACTTTAAATTTCTTGTCTTCATCTTTAGTCTGATTACAATTATTCGGTCGCTAAATGGATTGTAACCGAGAAGTGAAGGTGCCATTTTCTTTGACAGGATGAAACCGACCCCGCTTCTTCCATCCTTGTCCATCCCAGAGTATATGAATGTTTCTCCTGATGCGCTGAAACAGTGCACTTGACCGGCCCACTTGTGTTCGGAGACTTCCAGAACATCTATCCTGGTTCTCTTCATCTCTTTTCTAATCATAAACAACTTGCCCTGGTATAGGCTCCTGACGTTCCATGTGCATATTCTTAGTTTTATTTTTAGTCCCATTTCAGAGTTGTCCACTGTAATGCAGTAGGGCTTCAGGCCGTCATCTCTATTACTTGTACTGTCTCTGAAATCAGCCTCTTCCCCAGTTGGTGTCAATGATCTGCCTGGCCTGAGGGCCTCACCATCAGATCTTTGAGTTTCGTTTCTATTGATTGTCATAGGTTTCTTGGCATTTTACGTCCAATAGTTTGCCATTGCTTTCTGAACGTTGTTCCGACCGCTTACCGACTATGGTCTGGTGCGCCCTTAGCCCGATACGAGGCGTTTCCAGCTCCTACTTTCAGAGTCATTGTCGACCAGGTCGATTTTCCACCAGCAGCTGCGTGTACTAGTTAGGGATGGACTCCCCTTCTTAACATTTCCCTCACGTTGTTTAGCCGGCCAGCCAAAGACGACTGGGAGGGGGGGGGGGTGGCGCTGCTATACACAGGCAGGCTCTAGGTGAGCTAGACAGAAGTGGAGGAACCAAATAAGATCCTAGCCATCAAGGATGTGGCTGTCTCTCACCATGACGTACTTTCCTTTAAACAATTATGTCCTACCACCCCCCACCCCTCCCCTCCATATATATATATATATATATATATATATATATATATATATATATATATATTTCTGTGGAACATCGTGAAGGAAATGGGGTTTCCTGTGCACATTATACATCTGATTGAAACATCTGATTGAGACATTCGGCAAGAGTTGAGCATAGATGAGAACTGGTTTATCAATTCCATTATGGCCAGAAAATGTAAATACTCTGGTCACATCAAGAGATACAGCGGTCTTGAGAGAACGGTGATGAAAGGTATGGTGCCAGTCTAGAGAGGCAGGGGTAGACCAAAAAGACGATGTGGTACCAAGATATCCAGGAGTGCCTAGGTGTGACTGTGGCGGAGGCTGGAGTTTTGGCAAGGGAAAGAGTTTCTTTCAGACAGACGCTGATGGGAGTGACGTTCTTTAAAGGACATTCTACATGATGATGATATATATATATATATATATATATATATATATATATATATATATATATATATATATATATATATATATGCATTATTATTATTAGGTGCCCATCGCAAGCGAGGATGGCCACATCAAAAGACGGGTTTGTCCCGATGATGTAACTTGCGCTGTATTTAGATCATAGTGAGGAAGAAACTGAGCTTGTCATCGACTTCACTCTCTGTGGCAAGACATTAGTCAAGTGGACTGGCTGCAACTCAGGATGCCTGCACTCTGATTCCACCTCCCGTGAGAAGGTCCGCCGTTTCTGTTCATCACTTTGGGAGGCGAGTGCCTGACCTCTCGACAACATCGACCCCAAAATCTCCGCGCAGTCATGCTAGCGCCAGCTTTTTCCTGACCAGACGGCCAGGGACGATGGTTTCACTAGTTACGCCCGGCTGCACACGACTCCGTCTGCCTCCACCCCGTGTTGTTAACTTGGAAATTCGCTGCCCATTGAGATGCGTGTTATTGAGGATGCTGGATGATTTTAATAGATTTCACAGAATTCCCACATGATATCTGCATGAGAACAGGTTGTGTAGAAAAAGTGCTTATAAAATTGAAAACAAGACGATAGTTGACTAGGTCTCAGGGGACTACAGCTGTCAATGACGTAGACCACAAAAACCGGATTGAGTGGATGACATGGACCGTTGAACAGAAAGAAAAGTAACGTACGAAATAAATATCACACTGAATAATGAACACAGTGGCGGATTCCGATTTCATTTCCAAAATTGATATTGATTGATGTTATGACATAAAATATTGTGTGAACCCGCTCGAGAGTTGAGAACATGACGAGGGAACGATATTATACCATTAGGCAAAATGTATATTTGATTTACAAGGAAATGAAAAACACAGCGCAATGAAAAATGCGGTGCACAAAACGTATCCAAATATGATCCACCATTGGAACAACCGCCCCCCCCCCCCCCCCCCCCGCCCCCTATAGCGTCAAACCGGAAACTCAACAATGTTTATTGTATATATATATATATATTATTGGATTACACCAGTGCGGCCGAAAGGGGGATCCTGCAGTTTTGGCAGCATAGGGTCTCCATATTCAGCTCCCAGACTTGAGCCCTGGATATACCACTTCAGACTCGCTCTTGAGTGAGGACACATCACGGAAGCTTGCAGTCTACGGGTTATGTCCCACCCGATTGGAACAGGGAAGGGGTGCCACTGGTCAGCTTCGACAGTGGCAGGGATCATCGTGTTCCATTGGTCGACTACCGCCCGCCTCAGCCGGGCAGCCCCCTGTCAGTAGGGTGTCGATTCACCAACATCTGCTTGCTCCAGTGGGTGTCTGGAGTTAAGCACTACTTTGAGCTCTACTCCCTAGAAACGACGAGGTCTTGTGCGGGCTACAGGTCCTGCTCATTATGGAGGCACTTGACAGACCGCCCACTCTGAATGAGCTTGGAAAGGCTATCGGCGACCTCTCAGACGACAAAGCACTAGGAGGAGATGGTATCCAACCCGAAGCAATCAAATGCGGGAAATCAGCACTAGCTCAGCCGATGTTTGACCTCCTATGCCTCTGCTTGGAGGAAGATGCAGTCCCCCAAGAAATGCGTGATGCCATCATTGTAACGATTTACAAAAACAAAGGTGACCGCAATAATTATAGAGGCATCTCGTTCCTGAGCGTTGTAGGCAAAGTTTACGCCCGCATGCTACTCAACAGGCTGAGACTGCTCGCGCACTGGGTGTACCCAGAATCCCAGTGTGACTTTAGAGTAGGTAGATCGACAATGGACATTTTTTTCTCTTCGTCATATCCAGGAGAAGTGCAAAAATAAGGAACAGTCGCTCATGATGTTCCTAGACCTCACCAAGGCCTTCGACTTGGCAATAGATGGGGTCTATTCGAACTCTCAGAGAAGATCGGCTGCCCCTCAAAACTGCATAGCATGATCATTTATTTTCACTGATATGAAGTGCTCAGTCCTATATGATGGATCTTCTTCAAACTCTTTTCTCATCAAGAGTAGTGAAGCAGGAATGTGTGCTCGCGTCGACTCTCTTTGGAATCTTCTTCTCCATGCTCCTATCCTACGCTAATAGCCCACTAGGTCAGATGGGCGGCTGTTTAACCTGTCCCGACTGCGTGCGAGGGCCAAGGTGAGTACGGTGCTCATTATGGAGATGCTATTTGCGGATGATGCGGTTCTAGTGACCAATAGTGAGGAGGCCTTGCAGAGACTGGGAGACAGATTCGCCGAGATGTGCAAGCAGTTTGAGCTCACCGTAAGTCTGGAAAAGACAACTGTTTGTGCATAGGGTATTACCACTCCACCCTTCATAAAGATTGCTGGCGTCACTCTGGAGGTAGTCAACAGCTTCACTTATCTAGGGTCTGCCATCTGCAACTCTCTCTCGCTCGAGAGGGATATATAGACAGTAGGCTTGGCAGGGTCAGTATCGTCATGGTTCACCTGACGAAGAGAGTTTGTGAGAACACTGCGCTGTCTCACTACACCAAGCTCCGGGTCTATCAGAACTGCGTTCTTGACACTCTTTCGTGTGGAATCTAGATTTCCAGCACTTACACTAAGCAGGAATGGCGGCTGAAAACCTTTCACATGAGGTGTTTACGGCACATATTGGGTGCAAGAGAGAGTATCACATAATGTGGTCTTACAACGAGCAAACGCTCAAAGCGTAAACTCAAGTGTTTAGCCAGCGACGTCTTTGAAGGTTGGGGCATTTTATAGCATGGAAGATGAGAGGCTGCCAAAGGATATCCTTTATGGACAGCTGGCCATTGGAATTGGAAAAATTGGTCGTCCCACAGTTCAATTCAAGGAAGTATGCAAGAGGAACATGAAATCATGCAACATCCCATTCGAGGGCTGGAAATAAATTCCCCAGAATCGAGCTGTTTGTGGACAGTCAATTGGCATAGTGGCTGCCGACCCTTGTGGAGACCTTCTGACTGTGGAGAAAAAAGAAAGTGAAGATATCTAGGAACCTCCTGGCAAGCCAGTCTCCTCAGCACGGTATGTGAAAGGGACTGTCTCACCGATTGGCCTTAATTCTTTATTCTATGAGCCAACATCATCACACAGGGGACATTCCCATAAGTGCTCCGTTCTCCGACCAAGCAACCAGCCACGCGTATATATACTCAGAGTTCCCGTCAAGTGTTAATTTCGTGTTCTTCGAATCTTTCCAGACAGAACACACTTTCTTCTCTTTCCCCTCATCATCATCAGTCCCCATAACCTAGAAGGTCGTTGAGGCACCGTTATTGCAGTTTGTCGTACCAACTATGCAATACAACAACGGCCAGTCTTGGGCCGCTACACACCTGACGGAACCCATCTCTCTCCAGGTGGCAGTTCATTATTGTTGTGTCAGGCGAAGGGCGACAATCTGGTGAAATTCAGCTGTGTGAACTAGACCGTGAAATATGACATATGTTTAAACGTAGTGCTATTCATTTAGCCAATGTAATTTTCCAGGATAATTGAACTTATTGCAGGGAAAGAAGTAAACATAAACACGCGAACATACGACTACTCTAAGGCAGATGTTAAGAGGATGAAAGAGGCAGCGAACCACATAATCTGGAAAGATATTGTCGTAGGAACAGATGTTGAACAGGAGTGGGAAAGTTTTAAAACAGTTCTAGAAACGCTAAAAGAGGAATGTGTTCCATGTAGGGAGGTAAACCCTAAGCGTAAAAAGTGGATAACTAGATTTGTAGTGAAATGTAGAAGAGCAAAAAATAAAGCATGGAAAAAATATATAGAGGCAGGTAAATCAAAAGAAACATCTGTAAAATATTTGGACAAGCAGAACATATCTCAGAAAGCGAATAAAACAGCAAAAATAGACTTTGAAAGAAAACTTGCTCAGAGGATCAAGACTCGACAGTAAAAGCTTCTTCT
This sequence comes from Ariolimax columbianus, assembly GCA_036924085.1. Lineage (NCBI taxonomy): Eukaryota > Metazoa > Mollusca > Gastropoda > Stylommatophora > Arionidae > Ariolimax > Ariolimax columbianus. Next base: position 137,179,162 of record JAVGWX010000003.1, read on the forward strand.
CTTATGTTAGGAACAAACACAAACGAAAGACAAAGTAGGCCCTCTCATAGACTGTACAGGGAAAATAATAAGTGAGAATAGGGAGGCAGCAAATCTACTCAATCAGTACTTTGGCACAGTCTACACAAAAGAGGACTGCTCCAAGATCCCAGAGCCTATAGATATTTTTCAAAGAGACATGGATACAGCGGGATTAAGATCAATCTGTATTATAGAGGAAATGGTTTTTAAAAAATTGGAGGGGTTGAAAGTGAATAAATGTCCAGGTCAAGATGGTATTCACCCAAAATTGCTGTATGAAATTAGAGACCAACTAGCAAAACCATTGGCTATATTGTGTTCTCAATCACTTACAAAAGGGATTGTTCCACGGGATTGGAAAGATGCAAGAGTGATCCCCTTATTCAAAAAAGGCAAAAAAATCAGATCCAGCAAATTATAGACCGTTGAGTTTAACGAGCATAGTCTGTAAATTGTTAGAGTCAATAATCAAAGAAAACTGTAATGCATTTAGACAAATTTAATCTAATTAGAAATAGTCAGCATGGGTTTACTAGAGGGAGATCATGCTTAACAAATCTATTAGAATTCATGGAGCAGGTTACTAAAATCATAGATAAAGGGGAGCCAGTGGATGTTATTTATCTAGACTTTGCAAAGGCCTTTGATAGAGTACCTCATCAAAGATTATTTCGAAAGTTAAAATCACATGGAATAGGTGGGGAAGTTGCTAAATGGATTGAAAATTGGTTAACGGGAAGAAGGCAGAGGGTGGGCATAAATAAGGAGTACTCTGAGAGGTGTGAAGTGAAAAGTGGTGTGCCACAGGGCTCGGTTTTGGGACCAATTTTGTTCTTCATATAAATAAATGATTTGGACATTGATATGGGATCCATGATTGCAAAATTTGCTGATGACACAAAACTATACAGTAGTGTCACATCTAAAGCGGAAGTGGATATATTGATGTCGGATTTAGATAAAATTTGAGAATGATCTGTAAGCTGGCAAATGGAGTTTAATGTAGATAAATGTACAGTCATCCACATGGGTAAATCCAATATGGAACATAATTACAGAATGGGAGAAAACAACATTAGAAAGATAGATAAGGAAAGGGACCTAGAGGATATAATAGATCATACAGGAAAGGTGAGTGAGCAAGTTAAGGTAGCAGTGAAAAGGGCAAATGCAATGTTAGGTATGATAAAAAGAAATATTAAATATAGGAGCAAGGAAGTGATCGTCAAACTGTATAAAGCTTTAGTTAGACCTAGATTGGAGTACTGTGTACAGGTGTGGAGTCCTTATCATAGAGGGGACATAAACATGCTAGAAAGAATACAAAAAAGAGCGACAAAGATGTTAGTGGGATTCCAGAATTAAAGTTTTGAGGAACGACTCAGAAAAACCGGCCTACAGTGTCTCGAAGAGAGAAGAATTCGTGGTGACTTAATATAGGTTTATAAGATGATCAGAGGAATCGATAAATTAGACTATAACAAGTTTTTTTAAATACAGCCACCTACAATAACACGATGGCATAGCTACAAGCTGACTAAAGAGAGGTCCAGGTTAGATATTAGGAAATATTTTTTTAGTCAGTGGTGTCTGCTTGGAATGCATTGCCAGGGGAGGTAGTGGAGGCAGGGACAGTTAATGCATTTAAGAATAAACTGGATGCGCATAGCTTTTAGAGCAAGGTGATGTAATTGTAACTGGTTGTATACAGACTCTGCAGGGTCTTCTAAACCAGTATAAAGACGTGAAGTTAAGTTGTTCAGTTAAGAAAAGACACAAAACAACGAATTAATCAGTCCAAATGGAAAACAGCAACACATTTCCGTGAACACAAGTGTAAGTCCTCGACTAGTGTGAATTCCCGGCAAATCCATGGTCTGGAGGCATCTATAATGAACTAAAACAACAGAGTAATGTAGACCCGCAGCCAGTTACAGTGCCATCTTTGCTGCTCTCTCCCCTAGTCACTCCCAAATCTATCATCGGCCTTTACAGTCATAGCACACTGTGTCGAAATACAGGGGACAGAGCTGAATACAATTTACAGGGCGCAAAGCGAATGGTCTACAGAGACAGACGCCTATGATTTTATAAAATATATATATATATATAGCAGAACATCGCTCTCATCACAGCCATTTGACAGGAATCTCGATCAGCAGTCAGCCTGCTCCATGTTCATGGTTAGTTGTACCCATCTACATCTTTTGTCAGTCTCTGCCTCGTCTTCTTGGAACAATACCCTCCAGAACTGCTTTTTCCATCCCCGTAATGGCGTTTGATGTGGCCGAAAAACTGAAGGATCTTAAATTGTAATTCTTTGTTAGTATTTTGCTCGACATTTGGTATACTATTCAGTTTCTGCATTGCTATGGACAATCATCTCATTTCCATTGCACAGTACCCATTGTTTGTTATCAAAGATAACCAAAGTAATCCACGTGTTCAATTTCTTCATTATCAATGCAAGAAAAATACATTACAAACACGAAGGAAATACATTACAAACAAAGATGGGAGGAAATACTCATCAACATCACTACCAATTTGCTACAGCTAGGCTTACAGAACTGTTTTAGCTAAGTTTTCAAAATGACATCTCCCAAGACAATAAATAGTGTTGTTTTTATGGTGTGTTTATTTGAAACAAACCTATTACTTGGTGTAAAGGAACAGCGGTAATGCCAACTTTGTAATTCATTCAGAGGTCCCCAGCTACACATCATTCCATACTTGCTTTGTAAAATGAAGACACTGGTCAATTAAAGAAACATTTAGGTCACTTCTTTATTGTTTTAATCAGAATTCAACATGAATGTGTCTAAAGAGAGCGGTGATCAATCCAAGACCATTGGGTGCTTTCTTTGTTCCTCATATGCTGGACACCAGATGTTCAGTCTTCATGTGTTACAGTCTGCATTTATCTATAGTTCCTACCTATATAATTTCACAGGTGAACTGACTTGTACAGAGATGCCCTACATTTGTATCATTTATATTGGTACAACATAAACGTGGTTACGGGCCGAGTGCTTTCAGTACTGTGTATAGTGCTGATAGTTTCAGAAAAAGAAATGGCAAAATTGCCCTTTTTCCATGCAACCTGTCTTTAAAAAAACTAGTGGTTATCCCATGGTCCTTATTAAGGCAAAAAGAAAAACCAGGCAAGAATACCATACACTGACTATCAGCTAAGAGGATTCTGGAAGGGCAATCAGTGTGACCACTATCACACAGAGCATGTCATAAGAGGCAACTAACAATGAGGTCTACCTCTCTCTAGAGTAGATGGCAACTCTGGCGTTGCACATCTCCACACTGAAATGGACCGAAAGCCTGCCAGGCAAGGAGTAACCAACAATGTTTCAAAGAAAACTCTAGAAACAATATTACATATATGATACAGTAATCTTCACTCCACTCTTCTGCCTAGGAGATGTAGAGATCTTTGTACATACCTCCAGTTGAGTGTGATTGGCTGGTCTGTTGTGTCTTTGCATGCTACCTCATGCAGGTCACTATTGGGTTGGAATCTCATTACCTTCATAATTGTTACTGCGATGGTGACAAACAGCCTGCACTTTTAGATTTTCCACTGCCAAGTTTTTTCATGAGTTGACTGTCCATCTCTGACAGGACTAGGTGCTAGTCTCACATACCTTGAGACCAGGGGATACTTGAAACTTGCTGGATTAAAACACTCCATCGTTTGATGCTTTCATTCTTCTTCTTCGTACGCTGTCAAACGTCAACCTGTATTTTTTCGAAAAAAGCAGCGGTCATCCTGACTCTGACGACACTGCCATAGAGCTTGTCTAGTGTTGCCACTGGTGATGGCCACATGTGCGTTCTCTGGTCCTCGTTTGTCGGGCAGTTTTGCAGCAAATGCTCAGCGGTCATTTTCCCGGTACCACACGGGCATTCGTCGGTGCCACCTATCTTCAGTTTATTGAATAGGTGGTACCTCAGTCTGTTGTGGCCTGTGCGGAGTCTGAAGACCACGACCTGCTCTCTTCTGTTCAGCTGGTAATAGGCATCATTTTTTGTGTAGCCAGTATGTTCTGTTTCCCATTTGGCCATGTATCTGGCCCTAATAAGCCTTTTGGACTCTTCGTAGGTCACACTAGAATCTGGTTGTGGTAGTCTTGCAATTTCTTTTGCCAGTCTGTCTGCCTCCTCGTTGCCTTGGATGTTACAGTGGGATGGAACCCACTGTACCACTACTATTTTTGGTGCGGACTGCTGGCATAGTTGACAAAGTACTACTCTTAGATCATTAAGTTCAGTATTTTTCTGGCTTTTTAGTGCTGTGACTACGGCCAGGGCATCTGTAAACAGGACTATGTGGCTTTCATTCCTTTTCATCTGGCTTCATTTCTTTCGCCTGTCAGCATTGCTACTACCGCAGCTCTCAGTGCCTCTGCCTCTGCTCTGAAATTGCTTGAGAATTTTCCAGTTACCACTGACAGTGTTATTTTTCTACCATTTGGTAGGCTCAGGAATACCCCTGCCCCTCCGTTCTGTGTTGTGTTTGTTACAGAACCGTCTGTGTATGCATGGGTCCATTCCATGCTTGGGTAGTTTTCCCATTATGTGCCTCAGGGTTATGTCTCTTCTTTCTTTTTCAGTCTGGCTGTTCTTGTTTTCAATACCTGGTATATTTTCTACCACCTCCGGAATGATATGCTGCTTCCAGGTAGGTTTGCGTACAGTAGGGATGGGCTTTGGTATTGTTACGGTGTTCATAAGGTCTTCGCTCATCTTTGCTTTGGCTATTTCTGCAAAGTTTCTCCGCTTTAGTTTCCCATTTCCAAATCTATTTAGTCTCTGATGCATTGGATGGTCTGTCAAATAGACTGAGGTGGCACTGATGAATGCCCGTGTGGTACCAGGAAAATGACCGCTGAGCATTTGCTGCAAGACTGCCCGACATACGAGGATCAGAGAGAGCAGATGTGGCCATCACAGTGGCAACACTAGACAAGCTCTATGGCAGTGTCGATAGCCTCAGGATGACCGCCGCTTTTTTTGAAAAAATAAAGGTCTGACAGCGTAAGAAGAAGAAGAAGGATGGTCTGTCAGTCTTCTGAGTTTCTCTGCTTGCTGCTGGCCTCTGCAGTCTCTTCTGTCGGTCATGGATTGCAGATTTGAAATCTTTTCAAGTTCTACAATTGGCGTTGACTTCATGCCTCCTGTTATAACTCTCATGGCTTGGTTTTGAAGTTTGCTAATTTTATCAAAGTTCCCCGTTGCTGCTGTTGTCCATGCCACAATGCCATACTCGAGAACTGGTCTCACTCTTCCACTGTACAGTTTCTTTAGTATTCTTTCGTCTGCTCCCCAGCAAGTTTCCTCATGATTGCCATTCTTTGTCTGGCTCTCTTTCGGTTTCTCTTGATCTGACTTTTCCATGTCATGCGCCGATCAAATATGACTCCCAAGTAGTTTGGGTTGTCGTTTGGCCGCAGGTATTTGCCGTTAAGACTTATTTTGGTGTTCTGTGGTTTATTTGAAAGCGAGAATATCGTACATGTTGTTTTTTCCTCGTTTATTTTGACCAGCCATGAGTTCGCCCACTCCTCCAACAATGTTAGGGCCTGCTGCATCCGATTGCTTGCTACGGTGAGATTTTTTTCAGAGGTCCACATAGCCAGATCGTCTGCAAACATGGAGCTGTGGACTTTTCTTGGTATATTCTCTGTGATGTTGTTTATATACACAAGGAAAGTGTGGGTGATAGTACCCCCCCTTGGGGTACTTCTTGCTCCAGTGTCACCTTTTTGCTCATCTGCCCTTGTACTTGAACTCTGGGTGTTCTGTTTTCGAGGTAGTGCCTGATCCATCTGTACATTTTCCCACATACTTCACTTCTTCGTAGCTTGACTTTAAGTACCTCTTTCCACACCTTGTCAAATGCCTTCTCTAGATCCACTCAAACCACTACTGTATGCTTTTTCTCTTGGTAAGCATCCTCTATTTCCTGTGCTATGAGAGTGATCTGGTCCTCAGTGGATCTGTGTTGTCTGAATCCAGCTTGCTGAGGAATTAGTATGTGTTTTTCTTCCAGGTGCCACATCAGTCTGGTGTTTATCATACGCTCCATCATTTTGCCTACACAGCTCAGTAGACTGATGGGCCTGTATCCATTTGGATCTGTTCTATCTTTTTCTTTCTTTGGTACTGGTATAAGTACAGCCTCTTTCCATGCCTGCGGTACAATTCCCCTTTTCCAGCTTTGGTTCAGGACTGATAGTAACTTCCTCTTTGCTGTTTGGCTCAACCCCATCAGATGCTTTCATTCATTTCTTGGGATCAAGATGCTGAGCAGTGCATGAGCTGCAGCGATCAGCGACCCAAAGCTGACTGCTAATGTTAAGGCCAACGAACCAGAGCTGCCAAGACCCTTCTACACCTTTATACAGTGATCCTATATAACAGGCTGCAACAGAGCAGACTGGCTAAGGAGAAGGGATCGAAGAGGGAAAGCTTATCCCGGTACTAAAAAAATGCTTGCTGAAATCAGATGTGTCGGACCGAAAGGTGCAAATATCGCAGTCAAGCTGTAAACTATGACAACACATTCCGTTCTCCAGACTACATCCTGCTACTTGCAAAGCCCTTTTCAGGGCTTGGTAGCGGGAGATTGAGACGAACCAAGAAGATTCATTTCTTGAGGCAAGTGCCTTACCTTTCAGGTGTATTGATCCACATGACACAGAAATCAATAGCCCATTTCCCCAGGGTATGACAACACTGATAATGGCCATGACATGGGACATTTACCAGAAAATCCATGTTGCTAGAAGTGTCCATTTACAATTCCTAGCATCAATGTATGCCATTATCTCCATGTAACTGGCCTGGCACACAACAGCTGAGTATATTAGCACACAACAAATAATATTTTGCAGTTATAAAAATATATACATAAAAACTGTCTGTCTCAATATAAAGGTTGTATATACAAAAGCTTTTTTAAATGTAGTGACATTTCTATTATCCAAATTCTTGTCAGTTTACAACATGTAATGCATGGCAGATCTAATTTGATGTGAAGTCAGCAGTCATAATGAACTGTGCAATTAATTGATAATGCTGCAGGAAATTTGTCATAGAAACCAAACAATATTGGCTTATTTAGCTAGTGCAACAGCAAGACTGGAAAGATCTCTAGAAGCAACAACAGGAATGCCAGATAACAATTTCCACCCTGTAACAGATTGAATCCCTTGCAAATATAATAAGTGATATTTTAGAAATGAGTGCAGATAAACATGCGCACAAAAAATTAACAGAATCCTAGCTTATCTGCAAGTCACTGAAGTATTATATATGAAAGAGTTTGAGCAACAGTGTTAGCTTCTCATAGCAAAAGTACCAGGTTTGATCCCCATTATTACATGCTCAATTCAAATCAATCAATCAAAGCCCGTAGCTCCTCTCAGTGCATTGGCCATTGACAACATCCGCCAGCATACACGGTCCTCTGCTGCTCTGTCTGCATATCTCTCGGTGTAATCATGTAATCTTAGTTCCTTCTAACATTCTCTTCTCTACGTATTTTTGGGTCTACCTCCCATCTCTCTCTTCCCTTGAAGATTCCATGTAAGAGCCTGTCTGGCTATGTTGGACTGTGCCTTCCATAGCGTATGTCCATTCCAGCCCCATTTTATTTGCCTAATTTGCTCCATCTTGCCAGCATTGTCTGTTATGTGACTACCTTTTAGTACATATTACTATATTTTGAAGTACACCAAAGTTCCAACATTTACTTTAGGCTAATCAGCTCTAACTATCCATATCAATAATTCTTATGAAGAATGATGTATGGAACACTTTGGGTCTTTTCTGTGTGTGTCATGTGTACACCCACAGTAAAGAAAAGACAAAAATACCTATATAGCATTATTGTGTCACATACTTTACATAAGTACTAGAGGTGCGTTAGCTCAGTTCATAGCGAGCAATTCACTATTTGCTGTGGTAACAGCGTACCTCAGTTTGAATGGCACCCAGAGACTAAAAAAATTTGGGTCGTGATTTTAATCAGGGACAGCTTCTCCAGCCAACCCAGCTGTAAATGGATACCTAACGCATGAAAGGGAAAGTAAAAAAAACAGCAAGGAAGGGCACTGACCACTCCACCTCTCACAGGCTGTGGCTTAGTACAATGGAGTCTTCAAAAACTCCATTTCCAACCAGCAGTTAATTTTGCTAAATTTTCACTTTACTTTACATAAGTACTGTTACATAAAACCCTGAAATTTTGTGTAAAATGTAGGTATTTTACAAAAATCATGAACAACCAATACTTATTAGGTCTTACATCTAGAAAGTCATACACAATTGACAAATAATGTATACATCATGGAGATCAATGCAACGGTACCAAATACCTGATGATAAATAATCAATCAGAAAACACAATAAACGTTGGCATTAACAAGGTTCTTGTCAATATTATGATATACTTCTAGACTGGAATCACAATAAATGTGGTTTCATATCTCTCACACAGATGAACGTTGATTTCAATCTAACAACCTAGTGACAACGATTTGTGATAACTTTGAGCACTAGTGTCAACAAAATAAATCTCTCCGTTATCAGCAGAGCTTTGTTTGACTAAATTGCTTTGGTTTATTTATTGCATTGATGTGTTTATTTTAGAGTTTTCTAATTAAGGGCATCTCATTAGCATAATGCTAGAATGCTCGCTTTTCACCGCATAGGTATGGGGTATAACTTCCACTCACAGGTATCTGGGTTACTGTTAGGGAAGGAAAGGCAGCGAGGAAAGGGACTGGCTAGACCACCTCATAAACAAGTTGTGACCTCGTAAAAAAAAATTTAAAAAAAGAAGCCGCTTAAAACTTCATCCCTGACACCAGTGTCTCATATGGGACTACCTTTATCTTTACTCAAGTTTGACATGAAATTAGAATACTTGTTTTCTGTGTCATTTGTGTTTTGTGTGTGATGTTCTTAATAAAAATCATAAATTGTGTTTCTTCTTATGCAATACTGCACTTCCACCTTTACAGTTTCTCAATTACCATTGGTCTATTAGTTTACCGCAATATTTGCATCCAGGAGTTTTTAAAAATAACATTTTGTTTAAATATCAGCATTTGTAAATGATATATCATATCGTTACCACTTTCACATCTATTTTATATGAATTGATGATCACTTTAAAATGCTTCTGAAGTATATAAATTGAATAGAAGAGAGGTACTTTTTGTTTTAAAGTACACATTGTCTGTAAAATGGACAAACCAATCTAAGAATGTGTTTTTGGGATAAATGTTCCAGTATTAATATGTAGCCTGTAGAATTCTATCAAATTCATGACTAATCTTCTGGAAACATGTGAAGATGTATAATAAACCTATGACTTGACAATATGTCAAAGTCTAAATTTATTAATGCATATCATGCCAGCCGACATGATAAAATTCATGTCTACCTACACCCTTGTATCTAGAAATCTATCCAGTTCCCCCATCTTTATGTCATCTAGAGAAAATAATTCATCAGTTCTGTTAAAATTAAACTGAACTTAGTCATTTCTTGACTTTACAACACAACACCTTGCTTTGTTGACATTGTTCAACTATCACCATGTTTTGAGTTTCAACTTTGACTTGCCCTTTCCACACATTGTCAGATTTGACCCAAAATATGTTTTTCTTCCTTGTTTTTTTTCGTTAGTCTTTCAATAAAAGTTGTTCAGAGTACATTGACTTTTTTCTATCTTACTAAACATATTTCTACCTTTAATTCAAGGGAACTGAGACGCTTGGTCCAGTCAGGCACATCATACTGACCAGGACATCACGTCAGGCACAATATACTGACCAAGACCACAATCTCTCTTCCATGTAGTGTTCCCTGGAAACAAGCTGTTTTCAAGGCAGCCTGGCTGATGAGATGTGGATCGATATGGTCACCGTAGTAGTGAGCGCCACGCAGATGAAGCCAAGCATAGCACAACCGTGGTCCACCTTCATCAGCATGCTTGGGATGTGAGGAAAGCTACTACAACCTGCCACTTTACGTCCTTTTCAGGGCGCACAAAAAGAGTAAACTTACTCATTGTGGGCATTAAACAACAACCTTTAATTCGGGCAAATCTCAAATGTAATATGGAACGGTTATCCATCCATGTGGACCAAAGGTATTTGAAGATCAGATTTGACTTGGTACATATTTCTCTTTAACTGTATTTCTGTTTGTTTAGCGGTTGCATTAATTCACACAAGTGTTAAATAGCTAGTTATTTATGATTGTGTGTGTATGTGCCCTAATACATTGGAAGGAAAATTAGGAAGAATAATAACAAAATCTGGGATCAAGATGCTGAGCAGCGCATGACTGCTAGTGTCAGGGCCAGCGAACCAAAGCTGCCAAGACCCTTCTACACCTCTACGCGGTGATCCTGGATAACAGGCTGCAGCAGGGCAGACTGGCTAAGGAGAAGAGATCGAAGAGGGAATGCTAACCCAGTACTAAAAAAATGCTTGCTGAAGTCGGATGTGTTGGACCGAAAGGTGCAAATATCGCAGTCAAGCTGTAAACTATGAAACAACACATTCCGTTCTCTGGACCACATTTTGCTACTTAAGCCCTTTCAGTGTTTGGTAGTGGGAGATTGAGAATGAACTGAGAATGAACGAAGCCAAGCCAAGCCATAACAAAATCTTGAATAGAAGAACAGATGGACAAAATACTGTGAAGAGCTCTTAAATATACCACCACCAGTTAACTCACTTACTCACATTTTACTTCCTGAAGAAGACTTCCAAATTAACAGTGATAAGCCAAGTAAAGACGAGAAAGAAGGAAGCAATTAGCCTTCTGAATGGAAAAGCAACACTACCTGCGGCTATTAAGCAGACTTTGAAGCATCTGCTTATATGCTTTGCTGTTGTATAAAAAAATATGAGATTAAAAATATTATTCCAAAAGATTGGAGAGAAGACTGTTTAATTTACATGAATTTTAAAAAAATTTACAGACGAATAAAGCTATCAGTACCCATTTAAGTGTTAAACAGAGTTGTACTTGAAAGACTAAAAAAAAAAACTGCAGATACAAAGTTAAAGACGACAAGCAAGTAGGTTTAAGACAAAACAGTTATGCAGACCAGATAGTCCCATTGTGTATATTTATAGAGCAGTCATTAGAATGGAATTCAAGTCAGTACATCAACTTTGATGACTGAACAAACCCTTCAGTTTGGATAGGGATACTGCAGTAACAAATGCTAGGAACATGGCAGAACGAGAAAAATCCATGGAGGCAAACATCGCCCTCAAAGCCGCCGCGGCGAAGTACAAACACACTCTCAAGCAAACAGCAAGAGAAAGCTGGAAAAATAAAACGGAAAGTCTAAACCTGGACAAAGAAGGGAACAAGCTATGGAAGCTAGTCAGAGCCATGAATGACGAAACCCCGTCAAATAAACAAATTACTATCAAGCAGGGCGAGAACTTGATCACAGGTAAGAAAGCCGCAAACGCCTTTGTCAATCACTATGCCAGAGCAAACCACATCGAGGTCCCTGCAGATAAGCATACAGACATTAGCGAAGAGCTAAAGGGACACGAAAACATAAATACGGCTCCTGAAGAGCACATGATGGCCAAACTAACAATGCGCGAAATGGAAGAGGCCATGAGAACACTAAAGAAAAGGAAATCTCCCGGAAAAGACGGGATAACAAACGAAATGCTGATGGGGCTGGGCCAAACAGCGAAGAAGAAACTGCTATCAGTCCTGAACCAAAGCTGGAAAAGGGGAATTGTACCACAGGCATGGAAAGATGCAATACTGGTACCAGTACCAAAAACAGGAAAGGACAAAACAGATCCAAATGGGTACAGGCCCATAAGCCTACTGAGCTGTGTCGGCAAGCTGATGGAACGGATGATAAACACCAGACTGATGTGGCATCTGGAAGAAAAACGAATACTAATTCCACAGCAAGCCGGCTTTAGACAGCACAGATCCACTGAGGACCAGGTCATCCTCATAGCCCAGGAGATAGAAGATGCCTACCAGGCACAGAAACACACAGTAGCTGTTTGGGTGGATCTGGAAAAGGCATTTGACAAAGTCTGGAAGGATGGACTTAGAGTAAAGCTAAGAAGAAGTGATGTCTGTGGGAAGATGTACAAGTGGATCAACCACTACCTCAAACAAAGAACGGCCAGAGTCCAAGTACAAGGGCAGATGAGCAAAAAGGTGACACTCGAGCAGGGAGTACCCCAAGGTGGAGTATTGTCACCCACACTCTTCCTGGTATATATAAACGATATTACAGAGAATATACCAAGAAGAGTCCATAGCTCAATGTTTGCAGACGATCTGGCTATGTGGACCCCTGAAAAGAATCTCACCATAGCAAGAAATCGGATGCAGACGGCCCTAACATCGCTGGAAGAGTGGGCGAACTCATGGCTGGTCAAAATAAACAAGGAGAAAACCACGTGCACAATATTCTCGCTCTCATTAAAACCCCGAAGTACCAAATTAAGTCTAAATGGCAAAATCCTGCAGCCAAACGACAACCCAACCTATCTGGGAGTCACATTTGATCGGCGCATAACATGGAAAAGTCAGATTGAGAGAAACCGAATGAAAGCCAGAGAAAGAATGGCGATCATGAGGAAACTTGCTGGCACAAGCTGGGGAGCAGACGAAGGCATACTAAAGAAGCTGTACACTGGAAGAGTGAGACCAGTTCTCGAGTATGGCATTGCGGCATGGACAACAGCAGCGAAGGCGAACTTCGATAAAGTTAACAAACTTCAAAACCAAGCCATGAGAATTATAACAGGTGGCATGAAGTCAACGCCAATTGTAGAACTTGAAAAGATTACAAAACTGCAATCCATGACCGATAGAAGAGACTGCAGAGCCCAGCTGCAGTCAGAGAAACTCCGAAGACTGACGGACCACCCAATGTACCAGAGACTAAACAATTTGGGAAATGGGAAACTAAAGCGGAGAAACTTTGCAGAAATAGCCAAAGCAAAGATGCACGAAGATCCCATTAACGCACTAACAACACCAAAACCCATTACTACTGTACGAAAACCTACTTGGAGGCAGGATATATTTCCAGAGGTGGTAGAACACATACCAGGTATTGCAAACAAAAACTGCCAGACTGAAAAAGAAAGGAGAGACACTACCCTAAGCTTCATAACGAAAAGCTACCCAAGCATGGACTGGACCCATGCATACACCGACGGTTCTGTAACAAACACTACACAGAACGGAGGGGCAGGAGCATTCCTGAACCTACCAAATGGCAGAAAAATAACACTGTCATTCGCTACTGGTAAGTACACAAACAATTTCAGAGCAGAGGCAGAGGCACTGAGGGCGGCAGTGGAAGAAATGGTAACACACAGTGAAAATGAGAGCCATATAGTCCTGCTGACAGATGCTCTCGAAGTAGTCACAGCGCTAAAAAGCCAGAAAAACACTGAGCTTAATGACTTAAGAGCAGCACTCTGCAAACTGTGCCAGCAGTCCGCACCAAAAAGGGTAGTGGTACAGTGGGTTCCGTCACACTGCAACATCCAAGGCAACGAGGAGGCAGACAGACTGGCAAAAGAAGGTGCAAGGCTACCACAAACAGATACCAGTATGACGTACGAAGAGTCAAAACGGCTTATCAAAGCCAGATACATGACCAAATGGGAAACCGAACATACTGGTTACACCAAAAACGATGCCTATTACCAGTTGAACCGAAGAGAGCAGGTCGTTGTCTTCAGACTTCGCACTGGCCACAACAGACTGAGGTACCACCTATTCAACAAATTGAAGATAGGGTGTACCGACGAATGCCCGTGCGGTACTGGTAAAATGACCACTGAACATCTGCTGCAGAACTGCCCGACATACGAGGATCAGAGAGAGCAGATGTGGCCATTGCCAGTGGAACTGCAAGACAAGCTCTATGGTAGTGGCGAGAGTCTCAGGATGACCGCCGCTTTTTTCGAAAAAATAATGGTTACTGTCTGACTGTGTACGCAGAAGAAGAAGGATAGGGATACAGAAGATACTACAGAATACTTCAAAAGCTCACCAGCATAATAAAGCAGACATGCAGTGTAGAGTTTTGCACAAGAGACAATTCACAGAATCATTTGTTCCCTAGAACTGTCGTCAATCCCCATTTCTGTTCCCATGTTCCTCTTGGCAGTTGATTGTATTATGAAAGAAAAAACAGTTTATGACAAAAAGGGAATCAAGTGGACCTTATTTCAACAGCTAGAAGACCTTGGCTTTACAGATAACATAGCCTTCTTATTTCACAGTCTTCTTTAAAGCAGAAGAAGACACTCTCACAGAAAGTAGGTATAAAGGTCCATGCAGAAAAGACAAAAATTGTAAAATTAAATGTGACCAGCAAACATAGCTTCTATCAAATTGAGGAGAACACCATTGGTGGAGGTAGAGAGCTTCACATATCTAGGGAGCATCATAAACAGGACAGACGGTGCCCGATGAGGATTCTTCTTCTTCTTCTGTCTCAATCTCCCGCTACCAAGCCCTGAACAGGGCTTTGAAAGTAGCAGGATGTAGTCCGGAGAACGGAATGCGTTGTGTCGTTAGTTTACAGTTTGACTGTGATATTTGCACCCTTCGGTCGGACACATCTGTCTTCGGCAGATCACATGAGGATGTTGTTTTGAATGCCCACAATGAGTAGGTTCACTCTTTTATGCGCCCTGAAAAGGACGTTAAATGGCGGGTTGAAATAGCTTTCCTCACATTCTGAGCGTGCTGATTAAGGTGAACCGCGGACCTCCAGGCAGATGTGCTATGCTTGACTTCATCTGCGTGACACTCACTACTATGGGGATCACGCCGATCCACATATCAGCAAGACTACCTTGATCACAGCCTGTTTCCAGGAAACGCTACATAGAAGAGAGATTGTGGTCTTGGTCAGTATATTGCCCCTGACCCTGACATCCTGGTCAGTATGTTCTGCCCAACAGGACTAGTGTCTCAGTTTCCCTAGATGAGGTTGTAAAAGGCAACAGTAGCCTTTGTTATGTTGCAAGCGATATTTAATTCTAAAATGGCCAAAATGCATACCAATCTAAGGATCTTCAACTCTAATACGTAGTCAGTCCTTTTATATCAGGAGCAAACATTGCAGATGACAAAACCCATTTTTAAGAGATTGCAAGGCTTAATTTAAAAAATCCCAGAGAAAGATTCTAAGCCTTAAGTAATTTGACAAAGTTACAAATGGAAGCTTTTGAAAGAAAACAAGACAAAAACATGTGGAGCAGGATATCTTAGGAAGAAGGTGGGGCTGGATTAGGCCACCCATAGCAAAACCCCCTAGCCAGTATCACCAAACTATCTTTGTTATGGAACCCACAATGAAAAAGAGGCAAAGGAACACTAAAGAACACATGGAGAACTGACCTAAAGGTAGATAAAAGAAAAGCAAGTAGAAGTTGAAAAGAACTGGATAAAATTGCACAGGACTGGCCTGCTTGAAGAGGGTTGGTTGATGACCTATGCACCCCAAAATGATGACAAAGAAAAAGAAAGCATTTGCAAAGCAAATAAAAGATATGCCTTGACTTTTGACAGTGTTCTAAAAAGACCTGTGAAGAACAGATTTTGCCCGTATAAAGGTTGTTTATAGCAGACGTTACCTGTGAAAAGAGCAAGGTTTGCCTGTATAAAGGTAGTCTACCGCAGACATTCCCTAAACTGTAGAAATAGCAAGGTTTGCCTGTATGGAAGCAGTTTATAGCAAACTTTCCCTAAACTGTGGAAAGGGCAAGGTTTGACTGTATGGAGGTTGTCTATAACATGCACTGCTGGAGAAGATGCAAGATTTTCAATCTTATGGGGTGGGCCTACCATTTCCCTTCCTCACCATGTTACCCTGTGGCTAAGTGATCAAGCCATTTGCCTCATGTTCAGACAGTCGGGGTTCGATTTTGAGCTGCAGTGATCAGTTCATGATGGCAATTTTTTCAGGAGATCTCTGGGTTCATCGCTGGAGCTACGGAGTTCATGCTTTGCGCAATGCTCTAAAGCAGGCAGCATACTATTCTGCAGAGAGATACCGAACCATATGGGGAAACCCACGGCGATGAAGTCGAGCCCTCGCCTTTAACCCTTTTTTAACAGATCAAACGTCAATTCAACAAACCTGTTTATTATTAGATATACTGCAAAGTCAAGAAACACTATAAAAACATTGCATATTAGTGATGAAAGTATTTATATTTCTGTAATACAAAAATGTATACATAAAGCTTACAAATACCCTCATGTCTAGCAGCTCTACATACAATGACTATTCCACTTGCCCTTCAGAAAATTAAAACACGTACAAATGGAAGACAACTAATTATTGTCATTATTTATGTCATAAAATTTAGCCCATAAGTGAAAAGTAACATATTAAGTCTGGTTTCTGTAGAGAACAATTATGCAAATAGCAACAACATTGTCACATGATATGCAAACTACACACTGGCATATACTTGCTATTAACTGTTACAAGTTATTAGATAACATTTAGAAATAGATACATTTACAAAATTACACAAAACAAATTTTTATACAAAAACTGAATAAAAAAAACCTGCTGTGACATTGCTTTTGGTCTTGTAAACTGAAATGAGATCTGTCGTACAGAAATACTATAATTTTATTGTTTTCAATAATAAAACCACAAATACAGTTTTCTCTTCATTATATATATATATATATATATATATATAAAGAGTTTCACCAAAGCTTCAGTCAACTTAAATGATAATGTTATTTCACAACGACCAAAACAAAGCAAATTAATGTCAAAACCTATAACTATTGTTATCAGTGCAGTTGTCTTTTGGCAACAATGGTTTTAACCTCTCACTAAACAATTTCAAGCTGATTTTACTGAGTGTACCTTGTCAAACTATGCTCTACTTCAAACCTACAGAGACAGACACCTTCAAAGCTGTTATCAAATTGAATATATACCGTTATCTGCTGAAATACAGGGGGGCGCACACTTGTGGTGAACTATTTGTTTCTTGTTGCTTAGTTTTTACAGGATTTGGTAGCCAGCTCCTTAGTTGCCTATTATTACATGCTAGGCAAGTTATAGTGGTTACTATATTCTTTGCTCCCTTTGACAGTTCTAATAACACATGGGTGATGAAATATCTATCATACATTATATAACACCTGTACTCCACCTTAAAGTGATGGGATATCTGCATGTCTTAATGATACCACTAACCACAAGGGTGGAAGCATAATATGACAGACTCAACCATGTAAGTTATATCCTTGGGAAAGAGGTCATGCCTTCCATTATGTTAGAATCAATATGTGATTGGATGAAGGTCAAGTATACAAATTTGGATCAATGACAAATTGTTTAACAGCTAATGACAAAAACTGTGCCCAATGAAAACATGAGTCAAACATGGATGTCTGCTGTTCTTTACAATCTATCATGTTAAAAAAAAAAATATTAATATTAAAGGTTTGTTCCATAGTAGTTACACTACTGTCTGTGAATGAAGTTGTTAGAGACTTCAGCATACCAAGTCACAGCTTGAATGAGGTAGGGTGGCCAGTTCCTTCCCTCGCTGTCTTTTACTTACCTAATCGTATGCCAGATACCCATTTACAGCTGGGTCGGCTGAAGAGTAACAGTCAAGGTAGTTGAACCCTGTGCCTTTGCTGTGAAAAGTGAGTGCTCTACAACTACACTAATCAGACTTGTATTAATATTAAGAAAACGAACAGTATTGACATTTGATAAACAAGAGATATCTGAATTGTGTAGTTGATATGTTTTCTAAACTATAAATATGACAGGCCTGCATGATGCAAGGTGAGAACAAAAGACAAAGTAACAATGGGAAAGGTAAAATCAGCATTGCACATCAATCTGAATACAACAATGGAAATGAGAATAAATAATGAATGAAAAAAAAAGGTGTCAAAGATCAGATACATAAAGAAAAGCATGGCGTTAATTGTGAAGTGAACAGAACAATGCACATACATATCAGCATCGACAACACTAGACTTGTATTTCATTATCTGTACCAAATATAGAACTGAGTATTTGTCTCTAGGAAGATCACATTAGAATGTTCATGTTAAAACTGTTCAATACTATGGACATTAGTGTCTTATCAAAGCCTTAAAGGGGTGCAAAGAACTGTTATACTATAACCTACCAGGCATGTCACAAGCAACAACTAAGGAGAGTTGGGCAGATTATCAGCTATCCCATTCTGTAAAAACTATAAGTCACAAGGAAAAGAAAAAAAATGAACACCTCTATATCCTCTGATAAGAAAGGAGCAACTAAGTTTGGAAACTTGACATATATTATTATATTTTCACATCCACAGTGCAGACCTCTATCACAAGAAGGTAGCAGACTTTATGTCAAATGGTCAGATGTTACAACAAATAGATCTATACAGCAGAACTAAACTGTAACCAATGCAGATGGGGGAGAAGAATTCAAGACCAAACAATATAACTAACTGGGGAAGCTGATAATTGAGAGGCAGAATAAAACTGTTACAGAAATGTTGGAATATGTCTAAGCGAGAAGTGTAATGGACAGAACTAAAGGAGGTTAAAAAATAGATGATATTTCTTGTCCCTTTTCCACTCCAGCCAGAGTATAGTATCACAACTATAGTTGGTCTCCTTCAGGAAACCTGCGCCAAAGCACCTTGTATGCTTTTGCAGTGGTGGTTTCTGTACCAATTTGTTTGATACTAGGTTGCTAGTCCCATATATAACTCTCTTTGGTCACCTTTTTATGACAGACTTGGATGTGCAGTGGGCCCTATGATTCACTGAGGGAGTGCAAATGTTTCAGCTTATTCTTTTACATCAGGTGTTTTTATTCTCTGAGGTGTAATGGATCAATTGTTGATTTAGGAGCGGATTGACAGGAGGGCTAAATATTTTTATCATTGTCAGGGGAAGTGTGAGGACAAAAAGTGTGAAGAACCCTTATTTTATATGGTATGAGAAGGATGGATAATGTTAATATTTGTCATAAAAGTGACACACTCTAGTCTAACAGTTGTTAATGGGCACCTGATTCACAGTTCAGGGAAGGCAAGGCAGCAAGTAAGGAAGTTGGGTCATTCTACTTCAGAGAAAAGCTGAGATCTAGTACAATAAAGTTCCAATTATCCCTGACAGCAGCTTCTGTAATGTGATTACCATGACCTTTTACATATGCACTATACACCATGTGGATATGTGGGAGAGAGCCAGACAGATAGATACCAGTGGATCAGGACATGAAGAGGAGGCATCAGCATTGGATAGGTCATGTATTAAATAAACTGATAGCATTACAAGGCAGTTTTGGAACTCCAGAGATAAGACAGTAGAGGCAGGCACACTCATTCATGGTGTAGATAGCTTAAAGCAAATATTAAAGAAGAGACTGCGGAGATTTGGTTTGAGCTGGCAGAATAGACACATGACGAGAGGACTTGGCATGCATTTGTTGAAGCCTATGCTCCACAGGGAAGGGTAAAGGGATTGATTGATACACCATTAAATAATAGCACTATAAATCTGTAATCCTGGCATTCAATCAGGCAACATTTGTGTCTAATGTGAGTGTAGCTAAAAGAACTATATATAGACATTAAAAATACACCGATTAAGAGAACAGATTAGCCAAAAGACTAAATAGTTATTTATCAGTTTCCATTAAACAGAAAATGATTATACATTAAGATGTCAAGATATGCATGCTTCATCTATTGCAGAAAACAACAAAGAGTGGGTCACTGCCACATTTAACAACTAACAGCTACCGAGGACGGATGTGTCAGACCGAAAGGTGCAAATATTACATTATAATAATAATGTTCGTTTAGGCGTCTGAGGCCCATTGCGTCGGTCAGCCACATCCATGACCCACTACTGTGGCGTGGTTCGAGGCCTAGTCCAGGGCAGAGGAGGAGGTTGATATCAGCTGGAGCCATACTGTGCGGGGACGGCCTCTTCTGCGCCGCCAGAAAACCCCCGGTAGAGGATTCCCTGTTTAGTGTTCTGTTTGAGTAGTGGATGTGGCGATCGTGATCCTTTGAGGCTCTCGGGGAAGAGTCGGATGTTCCGCTGCCTTGTAACTGGGGCCGTGAGGAGGGAGATTGAAAGGAGTACTCCATCTTCTGTGTGTCAGTATTTTAACGTTTACGCATCTTGTGAGGCGCAGTCATCTTCCTGTAAATTAGCCACGCAGCGCATTCCATTCTCCGGACTACACCCTGCTACTGGCAAAGCCCTGTTCAGGGCTTGGTAGTGGGAGATTGAGAACGAACGTAGAAGAACAACAACTGAAAGTAATAATTTTGTGAATCAACTACTGAAACACCTCAACAAATCAAGACCTGTAGTATATAGTTTGTGAAATAAGTGTGCAGTATGGCTAAAGAATAAAGCATTAATATATTATTTCATATATTTGTACAATAATGATTATTTGAGTGTGTTTTTTTCCTTGTCAATCAAATTAGTTGTTCGAAGATAGGAGGTCGTGGTCTTCAGACTTCGCACTGGCCACAATAGAGTGAGGTACCACCTATTCAACAAATTGAAGATAGGTGGCACTGACGAATGCTCGTGTTGTACAGGGAAAATGACCGCTGAGCATTTGCTGCAAAACTGCCCGACATACGAGGATCAGAGAGAGCAGATGTGGCCATCACCAGTGGCAACACTAGACAAGCTCTATGGCAGTGTCGACAGCCTCAGGATGACTGCTGATTTTTTCAAAAAAACAAAGGTCGACGTCTGACAGCGTAAGAAGAAGAAGAAATTAGTTGTTCAAACAGGATTTGTCAGGACAGATAGGACTACAGTTTAAGTACTGGATGTGAAAGTATAGACCAATGTTATCATATAATATTATACAAATTCATGCTCAGAAATGAAAAAAAAAAAAAGTGTTTCAAAGAAATGACCATTTTCATTCTTAATATTCGGGCTGAAAAAGAAGAAATGAAACTCTGAACAATAGTGAGTACCCTACTCTGAAACATTGAACTAAAACTGTTCTCTAAACACGATTGCAAAGAAACTATCACTGGTGCTTAGATATTGTTCTCCATCTCTGGGTCTGAGGTTTGTGACATCTCTACTTCTCGATATTTATGGTGAGGGCATTGTTCCCCACTTAATTGCCTTTTCTCACTTGTTCCGACACAATTCATTATGCTAATGGTGATAAACATTCTTAGTCTCTAGTGGAATATTTATATAATTTCACATGAATAGACTTGCATGCAGCATAGTTTGGGACTTTTAAGATTCGATGCAAAATAATTCAGAATCAACTGTGGTGACAAGTATGAAGCAGAATGTCAATTCTGTGAGCAAAATGAATGTTGGCATTTCAGAGCCTGTGACAATAAACAATTTTAATGTATATTCTATTTTAAGTAAGTGTGATGAAATATCATTTAAGAGAAATCATTCAGAATGTTTGCATGATCAGTGCATGACCTTGTAGTAAAGATGATCCATGTTTGTCTCAAGATGGTAAAAGCACTAGTTGGAAAGTTGTGTTTGTTCTGTGAGTACAACATTCAGGCACATATATTCAAATCGCGATAAGATAAAGATGGCTTCATTAAGAACTATCAGGGTGCTGGTGCTTAAGTCTGTATTCAGCCATCTCTGATAAGTATAAATTTGAATATTGAATTATGCATTCTAGCAACTTCTTACTTCAAAGTAGTGCCAAGGTTGTTAAAGAATTGGAATGTGTAAGGCAAATGAAGTACATACAAACATTTTTTAACCATTTATAGAATTTAAATAACAGCAACAGGTTAAAGGAACTATATAAACAAAAATAGTCAATGTATCTGCTAATCAAGCCTTAATTAGGGCAAACAAACAAGACTATGACATAAAAAAATATATTCTAAAAATTACTATTTAATTTGTAGAAATCCTACTCTTCTAAAAAGTTTATATAACACATTATATACTGCAGATAAGGATATTTATTGTGTATGTTCTAACATAGACCTAATTTACTGAATGATGTTACTTTTTCCCTATAAAGCATTTATATCTTAAATGTTACATTTCAGCAAGTATCAGATAGAAAAGTTGATAATCAATTACTCAGCTGAAAAAAATCTATCTTGACATAAACTTTAATATAAAACCATTTAGGATTGTGTTCAAAGTTATCTTATAAGCAGCGCAGCTGGTAGTCACTAAATAAACCAGTAAACAAAATAAACAATTTATCAGTAGAACATACTGATTGCATGACTGTGTGTGGTCAAAGTCATGGCCACATCATTTTGTTAATGCTGTCCATACACTCACACAAATATTTGATGTACATCGTACACGTAAAAAAAAATTGTGATGTACATACAAACAGGATACTGTTACAGGTATACACACAGCTACAGGTAAATTAATAGATTTCTACCATAGTGTGACTAAAACTGATGATACCTGATGATAGTTTTTAAAGGTTTAACCGCATGCATGTGTATGTTGATCCCATACGTTTAATAATGAGCAACAATTGTTATCAGTTAACAAACATGTGACAACAAGTATGTGACCATGAACTGATGTGAATGTGACAGCACAATAATAATAAATGTTTGTGCTAACAAATTATGGAATATATGTGTGACAATTAACATGACAATGACAAATATTTGACACAAAGATGATTCCAACTCATTTTCTTCTGTACTGTCAACAATGCTGTAAAGATGGCTTGAGACGTAATATAAAACAGGCATATGCTCCACCAGATGCATGTGATGTTCTGGACTGATCCACAACAAAGCTATAATGAATCATTGTAGAATTTATATGCACCACTTATTCTTCTTGATCATTTTTCACTACTTACAAAGTACATGGTCACCACCGCAGCTGGTGCCTTACAAGAATTTTGTGGGTGTGCCAAAGTACTTTGTGCTTTAGAGATCTCTATAGCAATTTGCTTTACATTATGAGTTTGCTAGCTATATGCACAACCCTCTTTAGTGACCTTTTATGACATGATTAGAAGGCTGCAGTGGACATATTCTTTGCTCCCTGTGATCGATATGTATATAAAGACTTCAACCCGACCCAGTGCATTTTCACTCCCCAGACAGGCAGCTAAATTTTACATGACAAGGCTTATTTACAGCAAATCTAGCCAGTCTAACCCACACACTTCTATTTCTAAAGTTACTTAAAGTGAAGTTATTGACAGACATGTACACTTTGTGTGAGAAAGCAGTGATACAAAATTAAGCGTTACTAATTCTGATTTCTCAAGGTGTCTGGTCATAGAAGTTTTTAAGCTGTAAGCAATGCCAACTTTCATTTTTATATTTCTGAAGATATCTTGCCAGCTATCCTTTCCCAAAACATTTTAGTTTGGAATTATGCAGCATTTTTATCTTCAAATTTTTGTTACTGCCACTTATGTTTTTGAACAAATATTGATTTTTTTACCTTGTATTTCTGTCAACATTATAAACAGACACCCTATTTTTGGACATACCACAAAGAATATGACTGAAATTTGAGGAAAAGTTTTCTGCGGACTGTACAGCCACGAGAACAATATCTTGCATAGAAAAGTTGCACCGAAAGAAGGGTGAAGGTTGGATGAAGATTAAAGAAGAATTTGCACCAGGAGATGGTCCTTGGACATCTCTGAAAAGGTTAAGAACATGTGTGGTCAGATGTGAGTCTAACCTGAAAAAGTGGAAATCTGCAGACGAATACTGTGAATGTGCAGCTGTCAAAGACCTAGAACACTTGATTATATATCCCAGTAAACAGAAATTCTATACAGTGGAGGACCTGATGGCAAATGAAAGAGCACTGAAAGTGGCTGGTTTTTGGGTAAAAACTATGTGAAGTTGCTAGAAATGGAAAGTAAGTGAGTAACATTGTAAAACAATTCAAAACATGCTTTGAAGCTGCTTGTTGGGAAGATAAAAAAAAAAGAGAGACACAGACACAGTGATAGAGACACAAAGCAGAATAAAATGTTCTGTAATGGCTAGTTGCTGTCAAGTTAGTCAAATAGAATTTAACAGATGATCATCTTTGTTGTTCCTCTTCCACCCCTGTGGGGTGTTTTGTATCTATTTGCAAGTGAGTGTGCAGACAAATAAGTGACTGGCCTGTTGTGTCTATGCATGATGGAGGGGACCATTCAGGCTCTTCATGCAGGCAACTATTTGGTAGGAATTTAGTAACCTATATCATTTTGCCCAGATGGCTTCTAACCAGTCAGCTTTTTTAGATTTTCAATTGCCAATTTTATGTGTTCAGCATGTACATATGACCTCTGAGTTTTTGTCCATCTCCGATAGGAATAGGTACCAATTTCACTTCCTTAAGAGATCAGGAAATACTTGAAATTTGCAGGATTCAAACCACCCACCATTTCTTCGTTTCTGTTACTTGAGAGAAGCGCCTTACGTCTCAGCTATAACAATCCCCGGATTTCTTCTTATTTTGGTAATGTCTTAAATCAACGAAGGGACCTGTTGCTGTGTCCATTCAACAAATTACAATACTTTTTACCGTGATTATTTACGAAAACTGTCATTCTTTTTCTCCCCATCTATCTTGATTAAAACTCCTTTCCGTTTGTTCCTTATAATTTTATCAGAAATAATATTTTTTAGCAGGTTTGCCTCACAAAAATTAAGTATCAATACTCTGCTTTCTCTCCTGTATTTCTGTGTCTGATTATCTTCTTCTTGTTCATCCTACACTTTCGGAGTTCAACTTCAATGTCTCTAAAGAAAGCAGTGGCTCGCATGAGGTTATTGGTATCTCCGTAGAGCTTGACTTGGAATAGAAATAGGGATGACCAAATGTTCCTTCTCTGTATCTTGTATGGACACTCCTGCAGCAGATGTTCAGCAGTTATTTTATCAGTGCTGCAAACACATTCATTGGCATGTCCTACTTTTAGCTTGTTGAATCTGTTGTGGCCTGTGCGGAGTCTCAATATCACCAGCTGGCCGGCTCTGTTCAGCTTGTAGTAAGTGTAATTATGTTGTTGTTCTAGATGCTCCGCTAAACACTTATTTTTGTATCTGCACATGGTAAATGTTTTTATGTTCAGAAAGATTCCTCCGCCTTCATTTTCTGTTGCATCTGTATACACCTTATATATCTGATTTACATAGTACATAGAAGCATATTATATGAATATTAGCAGATTACTCATAGTCACCAAGCAATGTGCAGGATAGGTTTTTAGTTATCCCCAAAGGAAAAAAATCTAAACATTTGCTGAGGTTCAAATCGGAATCCTAACCAGTTGGCATCCTGCTGATAAACAGGCTCATTAAAAATGACACAAAAGTCAATACAGTTTAATCCGGTGATCCTTAGCCTTTTAGCCCAGACAGTTGTATTAATGTTTACATTTCCACTCATTCCTCAGATTAATGGTTGGTTGGTTATTGATCCAGCAGCCTATGGGCTCCTGCCCTTTGGCCCAATGCCATATAGTGGTATCTGCAAGTGTTTGTAAGCTGTTGCTTAGTTCCGTACAAAGTGTTCCATTTGTCTGGCCTCGAAGGAAGAAGCTCTTTCCTAACACTAGCAAGGGCCGGACATTCAAAAAGATGATGTTCAACAGTTTCATAGGGATGCGTGCACAGCCAGCACTCTGGAGCATGTTCTAATTTCATTCTGTTCAAGTGGCTGTTAAGTTGTATGTGTTGAGTGCTAAGTCAGAAAATGGTGCTTTGGTTTCTCCTTTTCAGGAGGTTGATGTCTTTGGGATTTAGCATGGCCATATGTTTGTAGATTTCTCTCCAAGTATTTCCCATTTATTCAGCCAGGCCTCTTTGTTCGCAGTCTTCAGAAGTTGTTTGATTACCTGTAGGGTTTTTGTGTATTGTTGTTCTTGACTTGCTCCCTTCTTAGCCAGTATGTCTGCCTTGTCATTGCCAGGTGTATTTGAGTGACCAGGGATCCACTGTATAACTATTCTGATTTCATGGGATGTGAGAAGTTGGTTGACATCTAGGGATATTTGGGTAAGTTCAGACCTACAGTGACCACCGTCTTCCATAGCTTGCAGGCAGATAATGAGTCTGTAAAGATTACGATGCTTTGGGCTTTTGATGGGAAAGCATCAAATACAGTCCTCAAGTGGTACAGAGCTACTTCCAATGTTGTTATTTCTGCCTCACAATTTGAACATATCTTCCCACATGCATCAAACAGTTCATCAAATGTTTTAATGGTGGCCTTTAAAGCAGATACATCTGCATATACATGGATCCATTCTTCTGGGTAGGTGTCAATTGTTCTCTGTGATGCTCTCATAAGACTGACTGGATCAGCACTTGTTGTATTATCTGTTAGTTTTGTTTGAATTTCTGTTATATATAATGCTTTATCCCCTCTGCATATATTATAATGAGATGTACCACAGAGGACAATATTGACTCTATCATACAGTCACACTCTTGCACAACTCTCACACGCGCCCTCATGGTGAGGCCGTTCCATTGCACTTTGGTTGGGCTTAGCTTCTGAGTGCGCACAAACCTAGCATAGGTACATACAGACACACACATGCATCCAAGCACTGGTTTATGCGTCCTGATATCGCCCAATGGACTACGGTCTGGGGTGGAAAATGGCGCGCCTCCGCCAGTAGATACTAGTGAGGCAAACATCTGAGTTAAAAAAAAAAAAAAAAAAGCTTTCCGGACTTTCTCTTCCTGATATCATAGCTTCTACAGATTAGATATTAAGAAATGTGTTTTTTAGTCAGATAGTGGTGAATACATTGCCACAGGAAGTAGTGGAGGCAAGGACAATTAATGAATTTAGAATAGATTGGATACACATAGCTTTTAGAGCAAGGAAATGTAAATGAAACTGGTCGTATACAGACTCTTCTAAACCAGTATAAAGATGTCAAGTTAAGTTAAGTTAAGTCAAGTATGTACTGGTTGAGTTTGTATTACTGCATAGTAAACGATGTCCAACAGTAGAAGGGCATTGGAAAATTATATATTAAAATACACTTGTGAGACAAAGGTACTTGACATTAGAGGTAGATGTATTCACAAAGCAAACACTGTCTGATGGGGATAAGTGCCTAAGACTTCATTATATTAGATCTCAGATTATCATCCCTAATGTGAAGTATGTAGCAATTTAGTTGGATAATTTGGAGCATATAAACCAGGTCCATTTGCAGTGAGAGATAAGCACTGTCCCATAGACATGATCTGATAACTTTTTTCTTAGCGACTAACTATAAAAACGTTAAGACATTTCAGGTGCTGTCTTGAAAATGCAAATGCAATGAAAACCATATATTATACTTAAATAAAATTTTGTCATGTCATCTTCCCACTGTTAGAGTCAACCAAGAGAATTAATAAGGCTGACGAATAAAGGTCAATTGCCCCAGCAGTTGCAGCATTGTGTGCAGGTTCAAACCTGTGTCTCCACACCAAATGCCTGGTATCAACCATCCACTATATATTTATAAATATATATCCATATACAAAAATATGTGAAATATTGCAGAATTAATCACATTCTTTACTTGCCAATGAGCCACAGACAGAAAACCTTTCTTGTAGGCCACAAATGGCCCTTACTATGGAGTATCCTCATGTAAATGTTGTGTCAGAACCTGCACTGGTGAAAAGTAGGTCATCATAAGTTGCCTTCATCCATGAGAGTGTTGAGGTCCACTACAATTGAGCCCATCACAGATTTGTAAGATTTGTCTGTGAACACAGCATCCAAGAGTTCTGGCTCACAGAAGGTGTGAAACACGAGGTCAACTCTTGATTTGGACTTGTCCGTCAAGTGTCGACCAATAATGTTCTGTAGCAGTTGCCTGCATTCTTCAATACTTTGTCTCAAGAAGGCTTTATCATATGTAAAGTCAACCTGTGATTAAATATGAAAGTGTGCATATTAAACATCGACTAAATCTGAAATTAACTAAAGTGGATCATAGAAAGCAAAAAACAGACCAACTGTCCAATGAAACGGATCAAGATGTAGCGGGTGCATGAGCAGCCAGCTTTCATCAGGGTCAGCGAACCATAGCTAACCAAGACCTTATGACCCTATTCCACTTTCAAAAGATGGCACTAGAAAAAGGCTGCGCTAGTCACTAGTGTAGTCTTGACCAAAAGATAAGAATCACAGTCGAAAGGCAAGCCCAGCACTCAAAAAAAGTAAGTTGATATCGGATGTGTTGGGCCGAAAAGCACAGCTTCGCTGTAAACTACGATGCGTCCTTTTCAGGATGAATGCTGGCCAAGAAAAAATAATCAAAATCTTGATCTTCCAGTGGAGCACGGGTCATCAACAAATATACACCAAATCCTCCTTTCCTGGACTATCATTCCAACTCTGCCCACAACTTAATTTTTGTTTGATTCTAGATCTCTTCACCATGTGTGATTTGGTCTGCCTCTACTTCTCATGCCTTAGAGATTCCAGAACAGAGACTGTCTTGTAATAACTTAATGTCTTTATACTGGTTTAGAAGACTCTGCAGAGTCTGTATACTTCTTCTTCGTACACTGTCAGACGTCAACCTGTATTTTTTCGAAAAAAGCAGCAGTCATCCTGAGGCTGTCGACACTGCCATAGAGCTTGTCTAGTGTTGCCACTGGTGATGGCCACATGTGCTTTCTCTGGTCCTCGTATTTTGGGCAGTTTTGCAGCAGATGTTCAGCGAAGAGTCTGTATACAACCAGTTTCATTTACATCACCTTACTCTAAGGTTGCTATCAATTGCTATCAGCTGGTTTCCTTAATGCGTATCCTACCAAACATCAATGTTTTCTCCCCATATCATGTTCCGATGATAACCATCAGGTTTTTTTTTAACAGCTCCCCATTAGTGTTCTTCTTATACTATTTCTATCTCTTTGCTCTGCATAGGTACCCATTTATGAAAGTCTGTACCTTTTTTGTTGCTCTCCATGTTTCAGAGTCATACAATAGAAGAAACTTTACATCGGAGTAGAAGATTTGTATTTTTATGTTGAGCTTAATTTCTTTTAATTCCACGCGTTGAAAGCTGCTCTCGCATTTTATATTCTTATTTTGATGTCTGATCTGTACCGTCTTCATTGTCTGTATTGACACTAAGATATATATGAATGATTCCACATCTTGTAGGAATATGTCTCCCAACACAATATAATTTTTGTTAGTTGCATTATTCTCATAAGCTGTTTTGTTTCTCTACCACTTAATGTGCCTCTCATCAAATATACTTATTTTATTTTGTGTTTCATTAACTTAACTTAACGTCTTTATACTGGTTTAGAAGACCCTGCAGAGTCTGTATACAACCAGTTACATTTACATCCCCTTGCTCTAAAAGCTATGCGCATCCAGTTTATTCTTAAATGCATTAACTGTCCCTGCCTCCACTACCTCCCCTGGCAATGCATTCCAAGCAGACACCACTCTATGACTAAAAAAATATTTCCTAATATCTAACCTGGACCTCTCTTTTGTCAGCTTGTAGCTATTCCCTCATGTTATTGTAGGTGGCTGTATTTTAAAAAACTTGTTATAGTCTAATTTATGATTCCTCTGATCATATTATAAACCTGTATTAAGTCACCACGAATTCTTCTCTCTTCGAGACACTGTAGGCCGGTTTTTCTGAGTCGTTCCTCATAACTGTAATTCTGGAATCCCACTATCATCTTTGTCGCTCTTTTTTGTATTCTTTCTAGCATGTTTATGTCCCCTCTATGATAAGGACTCCACACCTGTACACAGTACTCCAATCTAGGTCTAACTAAAACTTTATACAGTTTGACGATCACTTCCTTGCTCTTATGTTTAATATTTCTTTTTATCATACCTAACATTGCATTTGCCTTTTTCACTGCTACCTTAACTTGCTCACTCACCTTTCCTGTATGATCTATTATAACCCCTAGGTCCCTTTCCTTATCTATCTTTCTAATATTGTTTTCTATCATTCTGTAATTATGTTCCATATTGGATCTACCCATGTGGATGACTGTATATTTATCTACATTAAACTTCATTTGCCAGATTACGGACCATTCTCGAATTTTATCTAAATCCGACATCAATATATCCACTTCCGCTTTAGATGAGACACTACTGCATAGTTTTGTGTCATCAGCAAATTTTGCAATCATGGATCTCATATAAATGTCCAAATCATTTATAAATATCAAGAACAAAATTGGTCCCAAAATCGAGCCCTGTGGCACACCACTTTTCACTTCTCACCACTCAGAGTACTCCTTATTTATGCCCACCCTCTGCCTTCTTCCCGTTAACCAATTTTCAATCCATTCGGCAACTTCCACCTATTCCGTGTAATTTTAACTTTCGAAAAAATCTTTGATGAGGTACTCTATCAAAGGCCTTTGCAAAGTCTAGATAAATAACATCCACTGGCTCCCCTTTATCTATGATTTCAGTAACCTCCTCCATGAATTCTAATAGATTTGTTAAGCATGATCTCCCTCTAGTAAACCCATGCTGACTATTTCTAATTAGATTAAATTTGTCTAAATGCATTACAATGTTTTCTTTGATTATTGACTAACAATTTACAGACTATGCTCATTAAACTTACTGGTCTATAATTTGCTGGATCAGATTTTTTGCCTTTTTTGAATAAGGGGATCACTCTTGCATCTTTCCAATCCCGTGGAACAATCCCTTTTGTAAGTGATTGAGAACATAATATAGCCAATGGTTTTGCTAGTTGGTCTCTAATTTCATACAGCAATTTTGGATGAATACAATCTTGACCTGGACATTTATTCACTTTTAACCCCTCCAATTTTTTAAAAACCTTTTCCTCTGTAATACAGATTGATCTTAATCTCGCTTAATTAGGACAGAAGAGCCAAGCCATTAGCAAAGTCCTGATCATCAAGTTGTTTTGTCAAATTCCATTTTGGCTGGTTGATGTTGTTGTCTTCATAAGCCAGTCAATAGCCAGCAGGAAGTGAAATAGTGATTAGAGGCATCCATGCCACACCGTCGTTCTTATTTCAAAGGTTTCAGAAAGCAGACCTTCAAGTAGAACTCTACATTTCATATCTTTATACACATTCTTAATCATGTTAGGGAATTTCGGAAGGTACGCTATAGTGCCTGAGCAACTTTCAGAGTGATTCTATGTCTTAAGTTGTCAAATGCTTTTTCATAGTCCATAAATACGATATAAAGAAGTGAATTCCATTACACACTTTGTTCAATTTTTATTCTCAGCATAGTTATGTGGTCTGCACATAACCTATTTTGTAGAAAACTTGCCTGTTCTTCTATCAGATCTCCCTTCTTTGGCAACATAACTATATAGCCTTCCTAGTCCTTTTCCAAACTTTACCAAGTAATTTGTATCATATCTTTGTTGAATTATCAATGTCTGCATTAATTACTTCTGCTGAGATATCATCTGAGCCAGTGCGTTTACCATCCATCAGAATCATTATGGCTTTCTTCTTTGTCTGGTTTCACGCAATTAACTTGTAGCTCCATTTCTAAAAACTGAATGTGTGGGAGATCTTCTGGAGCTAGTCTATTTGAAAGTTCTAAATGTTCTGCCCATCACTTTATCTGCAATGTTAATCAAATTTCCTTCCTTATCTTTAATAAAGTAATTTACTTACTTTCTTTTTTGCTTCCGCTTCCTCTGCCAACTCATCAATATATATTTTCTTGTCTCTTCTGAAGCTCTTTCTTATGTCTTTGTTGACTTCTGTGTATATTTATTTCATGTCTTAGCTTTAGTATACCTTGTTTTGCTTCTGTTCAAATCTTTCTTTTTCAACCCCCCCCCCAATTTTGCTATAGCTGGTTGTTATCCATGTTTTGTGTTGGTATTCACCAAAACTTCTCCATAAATCACATTCAATATATTTTGTATCTACTGTGAGTTCTCTTTTTAAGTTTAATTTGTATTTTGGCTAAAGACGATAGTGGTCTGATGCCCCATCTGCTCCTCTACATACTTTTACATTGTGTAATGATATCTGAACTTATTTTGGACCAAAATACAAGCAGTGAATGAGCTGACATCAGCCAGAGACTTATAGTTGGCTGCTCGTATCATGGTCAGTGAACCATAGCTGATCAAGACCCTATTATGCCTCCACGTGGCAGCCCTGGAAACAGGTTACACTTGTCACTAGTGTAGTCTGGACACGGGATAGGGATTGCAGTGGGAAGGCAAACTTGGTACTAAAAATAAAGCCAGCTGAAATCACGTATCCGTGTGAAAGGCGTAGATATCACAGCAAACTACAACAGAATGTTCTTTTCAGGACGAACGCAGAAGAAGAACTTATTTATACATTTATGGTAAATCTAGTCTTTTGTTCTGTGGAATCTATTTCCCATCAATTTTTTCCTGCTGTCACAAAATATCTTTCCTCTTCTATCTCTTTACCACCACTTTTTGCATATCACAAAAAAAAACTTTATCTCTTTCCCACCACTTTTTGCCTGTTATAACAAAATGTTCTAACTTTCCTCTTCTCCTGACATGCCTACAACAAAATGTATGCCTTATCTTTTTATTTACTGATACTTCTTGACCCTTTTTACTTTCTTTTTACTCATTTTCAAATTACTGGTAGATCGTGGCTCATTTTCACAGATATCTTCTTCTTCTTCGTTCGTTCTCAATCTCCCACTGCCAAATCCTGAAATGGCTTAAGTAACAGAATGTAGTCCAGAGAACAGAATGCGTTGTGTCGTAGTTTACAGCTTGACTGCGATATTTGCACCTTTCGGTCCAACACATCCGACTTCAGAAAGCATTTTTTGAGTACCAGGTTAGCATTCCCTCTTCGATCCCTTCTCCTTAGCCAGTCTGCCCTGCCGCAGCCTGTTATCCAGGATCACCGCGTGGAGGTGAAGAAGGGTCTTGGCAGCTCTGGTTCGCTGGCCCTGATGCTAGCAGTCAGCTATGGGTCGCTGACCACTGTAGCTCATGCGCTACTCAGCGTCTTGATCCCATTTTCACAGATATGAATGAAGTCATTTATAAAGTGTCAGAGTAATAATGTATGCGTGTGTTATCCATCTGTCTTTCCCTTCCTGTCTCTCAATACAACTGTATAAACAGATTGACAGAATGAAAATAGGGGACACCCATTTATGGAAATATAAACACTATACTCAAATGACCAGAGTAGGGGACGGCGTGGTCTAGTGGATAAGTGGCACGGCTCACAATCCGAAGGTGCTGGGTTCGATCCCCATCACAGCACCTGCCGTTACCCCGGGGAAGCAAACCCTTAGAAAATGCAGGAGGAAGCAGACCCTTACATAAAATGCATGCTGAAGTCGGATGCATTGGGCCGACAGGCGCAAAATAAAAACCACAGTGCAACGCACACCCGCCTTGGGGATTAGAGAAATAAGGCGAACGCAAAAAAAAAAAAAAAAAAAAAAAAAAAAAAAAAAAAAAAAAAAAAAAAAAAAAAAAAATGACCAGAGTGAAACCCAGGGCGAACAGAATAGAACCACTGTAAACATCTAAACATGCCATATAAGTTGGTTAGAGAAAACTGCAAGGAGTTAGCAACCTCATCATGTAAAGCTATTGTTATTCAAACAACCACTGCAATTGTTAGGGTATACACTTCCAGTAAAGAGATCTGTCAAGTGGTGGCCCTAAGCTTCTTATGGAGACAAAGGCAAGTGATCCCCTGACCTGACAAAAGCTGAGATCTCATACAATAAAGTCTCCAGTAACTTCCCCAACCTACCTGACAAAAGTCGAGACCTCATATCTGCTGTGGTGGCACTCTTCTTATCAGTCCATATGAAGCAATACATGTCTACTGCTGACCCTGTTACAGGAAACCTATATCACTCACGTACGCTCTTACAAGTGATGGTTTCTGTAACAATTAATTTTACATGATAAAGTTACTAGTCTCATGCACAACTCTCTTTAGTACCATGTTATGACATGCTCAAAAGGTTTCAGTGGC
This sequence comes from Ariolimax columbianus, assembly GCA_036924085.1. Taxonomy (NCBI): domain Eukaryota; kingdom Metazoa; phylum Mollusca; class Gastropoda; order Stylommatophora; family Arionidae; genus Ariolimax; species Ariolimax columbianus. The sequence continues at coordinate 137,213,250 of JAVGWX010000003.1, forward strand.
CTATTTTCTCATCCCAAGGTAAGATGCCACTCAGAATTTGGGATTACCATTACCTTTTTTTCACACCATTGCAGGTGGTAAATACTGGTCACATTTCAGTATTTCATGCATGGCTAAAGTTACTATAAATCTGTCACAGAAACTATAACCTGGGTATACAATACCAACCTCATGAAAAGATACCACTGTCATGGCCACTGAATGAAATTTCTGCTTGAACTGTTCTACGCTATTCAACTCTTCCCTGTTGAACTGGTCATTTTTATGCAGAATACCAACCTGAAGAGAAATGCACCAATAACTGCCAGTGAGGAAGTGAAATTCCACCAAAAACAAATATACATGTTGTATGTGAGACTTCTGTAAAATTATCAAGCATAAAATGTATCTTCATCATATAGTATGTCCTTTGCAGAGCATCACTCTCATCACAGCCACTCTAAGATTTTTTATCCTTGACTAGTTCTCCTGCCTGTGTCATCTTCAGAACATCTTTGATGCATTTCCCAGATACCATACTCTCCAGTATCATTTTTGTTAAATTCCCGACATTTGACAAAGTCAAAGTATTTATTTCCTAGACATAGTTTCCGCTGCAAATATGTCCAGGACTGCCACAAGGTTCTCCACTCTCACCGGAGCTTTTCAACATCTGCAGGATAATGGTGGCAAACATTCAACCCATAGTGCTAGGGCAAATAATAACATTTACAGATGACATTCTGACGTACAGGGCTGGCTTACATAGACATGAGATGGTCAGAGACATCCAGTAGTGCTAGCAGGCAATCTCACAGTGGTGTGTGGATTTCATAGCCGAGATCAATCATAACACAGCATGCAAGATATGGTACTCCTTGAACAACTCTAAAGGCTGACCTAGATCATGAGGCTGTAGGTCTAGCCACTCAGTTACCCCTACATCATGAGGCAGTAGCAACCCCTACATCATGAGACAGTAGCCACTAAGTCACCCCTACTTCATGAGGCAGTAGACCTATCCACTAAGTCATCCCTACATCATGAGGCAGTAGACCTAACCACTCAGTCATTCCTACATAATGAGGCAGTAGACCTAACCACTCAGTCATTCCTACATAATGAGGCAGTATACCTTATCCACTCAGTCATCACATTCCTATATCATGAGGCAGACCTATCCACCCAGTCACCCCTACATCATAAGGCAGTAGACCTATGCACCCAGTCACCCCTACTTCATGAGATAGATAGACATATCCACTCAGTCATCCCTACATCATGAGGCAGTAGACAGTCACCCCTACATCATGAGATAGTAGACCTATCCACTCAGTCACCCCTATATCATGAGGCAGTAGACTTATCCACTCAGTCAAACCTACATCATGAGGCAGTATACATATCCACTCAGTCATCACATTCCTATATCATGAGGCAGATCTATCCACCCAGTCACCCCTACATCATGAGGCAGTATACCTATCCACTCAGTCATCACATTCCTGTATCATGAGGCAGATCTATCCACCCAGTCACCCCTACATCATGAGGCAGAAGACCTATCCACTCAGTCATCCATACTTAATGAGGCCATCTACCTAACCACTCAATCACCCCTACTTCATGAAGTCATAGACCTATCCACTCAGTCCTCCCTACATCATTAGGTAGTAGACCTAGCCACACAGTCATCTCTACTTAATGAAGTCATGGACCTAGCTACTCATCACCCCTACTTCATGAAGTCATAGACCTAGCCACTCAGTCATCTCTACTTAATGAAGCCATGGACCTAGCTACTCAATCACCCCTACTTCGTGAAGACATTGACCTAGCCACTTAGTCATCTCTATTTAATGAAGCCATGAACCTAGCCACTCAGTCACCCCTACTTCATTAAGCCATATACCTAACACAAGAATTGTCATACATTTGATCTCAGCTGGCATTATCTACTACGAAATGGCTTTAATTTTTAAAAACAAAAAACAAGCATAGAACAGGACAATGGCAAGTGGAAGAGAAAATCTTAGGAAAAAGGTGGTATTGGATATGCTCTAGCAGCAAATGAACTAAGTTCTATCCCCAGCTTCAACATGCTGCAGTGTAACTATCTGTAAATGGGACTTGACTTATAGTCAGGAAATGCAAGAAAAAAAAAGTCGGAATTGGCCACCCTACCTGAGACCTAGCACAATTTAGTCTCTAGAACATTATCCATGATGATAGTGTTTGCTATGGGGCTCACTTTACCTTTACAGTAAGGATGCATCAGCACTAATCTTTGTTTCTTACTATCAAGCAATATACAGAAACTCATTTCTGCACTTGGTTCAGGTCACAGAAAGCTACATAAAGAAAATGTATATAAATATTTTCTGTTCAATATAAAATGACTCCTTCAGAAATAGTGTCAGGTGCTAAGTCATTCACAACAGGTGCAACATACTGATCAAGACTCCAACTCATGTGCATGCAATGAGCCTGGTCATTTTACAGCAGCATGGCTACTGAAATGGGAATTGGCATCAAGATCTTTCTGCTCAGAAGACTTGCAAATGCACTACAAGAAGGAAAATCTAGGTACACCTTCTTCAGTACTCCCCTGAACACAAAAAATGGGTGGGGAGAGAAAATCCCGTTGACACCGACCACAGTACTAGCTCGACTACATGGATGCATGAGGAGCCACTACAAAAATCCACTACCAGAGAAGACTCACCAAGAGAAAAGTACAGATAATAGTGGCTTCAAACGAACATAGAAACATTGTCACAAGCTATTAGTGGCATCATCTCATGTAGGTCATGGGTTTTGTGATGTGCAGGAACACTGCATCCATCTATGCATATTGTAAAAGGGGACTAGGATGGATTTTGTGTATAGGACTAGCAACCTCATCATGTACAATGAAATGCTACAGAAACCACCACTTCAAGAACACAAACACTATCGAGCAAGCTTTCTGTAACCAGAAACATTGTGGCTGTGGCCTCGAACGCCTACTGGAGTGACAAAGATAGATGCAGACAGTTTCATCAGAAGCAAGAACAAAATACATAGCACACATGTTGCTTATGAGCCTAGCATAAATGTAGTATTATGTCTTAAAAAGTATAAATTTAGATATGTGGAACTAGCAGGCATAAATGTAATTTTTCAAGTCTAGCTTAGGTAGCAGAAATATTGTTTAGTAGACTTAGTGTAGCTAACATAAATATTGCTCTGTAGACCTAGTTAACATGAATGTTGCTCTGTGGGCTTAGCTAACATAACTGTTGCTCTATGGGCTTAGCTAACATAACTGTTGCTCTGTGGGCCTAGCTAACATAAATGATGCTCTATGGGCCTAGTTTACATAACTGTTGCTATATGGGCCTAGCTAACATAAAAGTTGCTCTATGGGCCTTGCTGTCTCACCTAACAATCTTACCTTGACCACAGATTTGATGATGTACTTGAGTAGCTTGTCTGCCTCCTTTTTGTTCCCTTTGTACTGCCTCAACACCTTGTGAGCCCCATCAAGGACTCGGCCTGTCGTCTCATCAATAAATGACATGACAATCTTCTTACTGGACATTTTACCCAGCAACTTTTTTTGGGCTCGGAGACCCAGGCCCCGCGAATCAAAGCCTGCACCGGGCTCAGCCACTGGAAAAAGATTGTTTTAAATGGTTATGTTAAAAATTATCTTATAACAGATACTGCTGCCAAAGATGAAGTGTTAGGTATACTCTTTTGCTAGGTTTCAGTTTTGCTGGTTGGATAGCGTCAAATATTTATCTTCCTGGCTGCCATAATTGCAAGTGAAGTAATCATTATAAATCGTTAGACTACAGTGTGTCGACACCAGAGATTGGACCAAGTAACCATTTATAACTGAGTAAACTAGAGTGTCAAGTCCAGGGATAGGGATTGTTGTTGTTTGCGAATGCCCACAATGAATAGGTTACTCTTTTGTGCTCCCTGAAAAGGACGTTAAGTGGCGGGTTGTAGTAGTTTTCCTCACATACCAAGTGTGCTGATGAAGGTGGACTGAGGTACTCCAAGCGATGGTGCTATGCTTGGCTTCATCTGCATGTCGATCACGTCGATCTCTCACCTCGTTAGCCAGGCTGCCATGAAAACAGCCCATTTCCAGGGAGGGTTACTAGGAAGCCGAGGTGAGGGTCTTGGTCAGTATGTTTTGCCTGAGCCTGACTAACATGTCTGATCAGTATATTTTGCCTGACTATTCTTCCTCCCCATTTTAATCAGGTAATCATTTACAGCTGAGTTGTAGTAGTAATGCCCACAATGGGTAGATTTACCCATTTGTGTGCCCTAAAAAGGATATTTGGTATGGTTTGTCGTAGCTTTCCTGACATCCCAAACGTGCTGATGAAGGTGAACTGGGGTTCTCCAGGCGGTTGTGCTATGCTTGGCTTCATCTGCGTGTTGTTCACTACTACGGGGATCACGTCGATACCTCACCTTGTTAGCAAGGCTGCCATGAAAACAGCCCGTTGCCAGGAAGGGCTTCGAGGAAGTCAAGGTGAGGGTCTTGTCCAGTATGTTTTGTATGAACTTGACTAACATGTGTGATCAGTATATTTTGCCTGACCAGACGTTAGTCATTCTTCCCTTGTAGCTGAGTAGACTAGAGTGTGTCTAGACCAGGGACTGAGGGTAGACTATAGTGTGTTTAGGTCAGTATTTGAACCATTTACATTTTCTGTGAAAAGTAAACACTCTAGGCACTCTGATACTCAGACACTCCAGAAATAAAGTTCAATTATAACCATTGGATATCATGTTCATGTTCAGCATAGTGTATCAATGATGCAGCCACATGGCAGTTTTAATAAGTAGTACTAACATCTGAATGATAACTGATTTGATAAAGAAGATGCAATCATTGCACGCTTCCAAGCAAGTGTTGGAGGCTACTAAAGAGACTGTGATGGTGCTAGCAACCTCCTTATGTAAATCTATTGCTTTTGAAACCATTATTGCAAATTTTTTTATGCAGGCTTCCTACAAAGAAGACAGCTGTGGTCCTATGCTCCATTTGAAAACAAAAAGGTAAATAATTGTGACATAACACCATATCTTAATGTTCTTAAACAATAAAAGTGCATAGTGAACACTGCAGTTAAGGATCAAGCAGTAGAGATTTCATAAAACCAGTTCTAAGCATTTTCTGTAGCAAGGTGACCAGTTCCTTTTCAGGACATAGCTCAGGAAAAGAATAACCGCTACTCACGCAAGGCCAATTGTATGGGGCTAAAATATGTACTCTGGCAAAGACAGATGAAAAAAGCTTCAAAGACTTTGCAATGTGGTGCTACTGTAGAATGGAAAGTTGGACAAAAAAAGAAATCCAATGACAATGTCCTCGCTGGGGTAGGCGCAGAAAGATATTATTGAAAATGATACAGAAACGAAGATTTTTGAGTTGGCAGGGACAAAAGTTACAACATGAAAGTCTTCTACAGATAATAATAGTGCACAAGATCAGGGAAAAAAGGGGAAGGGGGCAACCAAGATTCACATTTACATATCAGGCATGCAGAGACATTACAGTACAAATCTATGCAAAAATTAAAAGGGAGATGTTCTGGAAAGGGTCAAATGGAGAGAAATGCTGAAACAGTCTTAGAACTGGTCAACCAGATGATATATATACACATATACATGCATGTGCACACACATGCACACACACAAAACACTTTACATATGGAACTACATAAAACACACAGATGACTCACTGTTGCTACTGTATCCTGTCAGACAGTTTAAGCTGACAGCCCAAAGTGGTGACAGTCACTTGTAAAATCTCCCTCAGTACAACCTCAGCTGTGACACCAAGTGTATACCTACTTCTGAATCCTTTTAATAATCCAAAGTTTATAATGATGCCTTTTGTCTGTGAAACCCACTCAACCTTTAGCCAATATCACCTGTGAAGTCAACATTTGATATATTCAAGAATATCATTGCATTTCCAAAGTAATCAATATTCGTGGGACTGCTGTTACAGCAATACATTCTTGCACATTCAACAATAGAAATCAGTCCCCACTGAAAACCACTCAATTTGCCTCCTGGGGACACTTAAACCTCAAATATTGAACACCTCATTTACTTTCTGCTAAACAATATTTTGTCATTTGTAAAAATATTTCCTTGTTACTTATTTACATAATATAGATTCTTCAACTGAGTATTTTATTCATCATCATCCCTTGACTACCAGTACTGGTTAGGAGCACAACTTACTTACGAATACAAATTATTGGATCATTATTAGTAATTACTTTATTTTAATACTGATTTTCACTGTTTCCATTGATGCCATTTTAGCCTGTCATTAATAATGGTTAATGTAGATGAAAGCTTTGATGATGCACATCTGTCCTTGTTCTTTAACTAGCATTTCAGTCTTCATTTCAAATAAATCAATAAATACTTGTTCTGATCACTATGGAGCATGTCTTCAACAAATGAATGCCAAGTTACCATGTATAAATAAGTCTTCAACAAATGAATGCCAAGTTACCATGTATAAATAAGTCTTCAACAAATGAATGCCAAGTTACCATGTATAAATATGTCTAACTATTGAAGTTTGTGCAATTTATATTTTCTCCAGGATGAGGTAGCCAGCACCATGTCTAACCATTAACCCTTCCTGGTTGCCTCTTACTACACGGCTGGTAGGTTACATGTTCTATTCTTTGCTACCTTGTAACACCCGTATTTGTGGGCAGTTGCTTTTACCAATGTTTCCTAAAGTACACAGATTAAACGTTAGTGATGACATTATGGTGTCAACAGGAGAGATAAAATGAGAAATGATACTGGAAATATGCTGAGAACTACCTCTTGTGCTGAATGCATATCACAATAGATAATATGATGGTTTAGTCATCTCATGAGAATGCAAACTGATCAACTACGATTTGGTAGGTCTGGATTTTGGAATTTTCCTTATTCTTGGGCTGTCCTATTAAAATTGATTTTTGAAACAAAAGATTTAAGAACCACCTCACAATCACATGTTTGGATTAATTTTACTTGAACAAATACAGAATGCATCATTTAACAAAACGATTATATTTATTTGTTCATTTCTGTGCCATTTGTTACTCCATGTCTGTGAAATACTAGTCTGGCGGCTTAATTGTTTTGTTTAAATATTTGTGCATCATCTTATTTACAATTTTGTAATTTCTATGTGATAAGATTACCTTGCACTTTGTGCACATCTTCTGAAAGATAAAGCTGTGATTTTGTTTCAGCAATTTAAAGATTGAATTTTCAAGTGGTCTGAAATTCTGTTATCCATATTTCAAGACTTTTTAACTGTATTTTTTTTAAAACACACTCTGCAGCTATTGAGTATATCTTTTTTCTACACCTGCTGCATGCTGATGCTGGTGAGCAGTGTAACCTGACAACTTCACTTCTGCCATTATCATATGTACTTATTAGCTGTGGACAACAAAGACACCAATCACACCACCAATTCATATTGTTATAGGGTGACCACATGATATGTATGCAGGGCAAGCAAGTAGCATTCTCAGAATGCCACTAAATCGAAACATAAGTCATTGCTAAAACACACAATAGTAGTGTCGAGAATAGCGTGTTTGAGATTTCATGGAGGTCTCTTCCTCTCACTGCCTCGCATTCACCAACATTAAGTCAGGTACCGATTTATAACTGGATAGACTGAAATGTATCGAAACAGGAGACTGCAGCAAGTCTAGACTATGGCATGAACCTTGGTCTCCTTGCTACGAGAAGTAAGTGTTCTAACCACTGCTATTCAGGTGCTAAACACTTAAAGAGCACAGAAAAAGTGTTTACGCTGAGAGATCATGTTAGGAGAAATTACAGTGATGATCATCATGTCAGGAGATGTTAGTGGTGGTCCTCATGTCAGTAGACATTACAGTGGTGGTCCTCATGTCAGTAGATGTTACAATGGTGGTCCTCATGTCAGTAGATGTTACAATGGTGGTTCTCATGTCAGTAGATGTTACAATGGTGGTTCTCATGTCAGTAGATGTTACAATGGTGGTCCTCATGTCAGTAGATGTTACAATGGTGGTCCTCATGTCAGTAGATGTTACAATGGTGGTTCTCATGTCAGTAGATGTTACAATAGTGGTTCTCATGTCAGTAGATGTTACAATGGTGGTTCTCATGTCAGGAGATGTTACAATGGTGGTACTCATGTCAGAAACTAGTTACAGTGGTGGTACTCATGTCAGAAACTAGTTACAATGGTGGTACTCATGTCAGAAACTAGTTACAATGGTGGTACTCATGTCAGAAACTAGTTACAATGGTGGTTCTCTTGTCAGAAACTAATTACAGTGGTGGTACTCATGTCAGAAACTAGTTACAGTGGTGGTTCTCATGTCAGGAGATGTAACAGTGGTGGTGTTCATGTCAGACAATGTTACAGCAGTAGTCCTCATGTGAGATGTTACAATGGTGGTCCTCATGTCAGTAGATGTTACAATGGTGGTTCTCATGTCAGTAGATGTTACAATGGTGGTTCTCATGTCAGTAGATGTTACAATGGTGGTTCTCATGTGAGTAGATGTTACAATGGTGGTCCTCATGTCAGTAGATGTTACAATGGTGGTTCTCATGTCAGTAGATGTTACAATGGTGGTTCTCATGTCAGGAGATGTTACAATGGTGGTTCTCATGTCAGGAGATGTTACAATGGTGGTACTCATGTCAGAAACTAGTTACAGTGGTGGTACTCATGTCAGAAACTAGTTACAATGGTGGTACTCATGTCAGAAACTAGTTACAATGGTGGTTCTCTTGTAGAAACTAGTTACAATGGTGGTTTTCATGTCAGAAACTAGTTACAATGGTGGTTTTCATGTCAGGAGATGTTACAGTGGTGGTCCTCATGTCAGGAGATGTTACAGTGGTGGTCCTCGTGTCAGGAGATGTTACAATAGTAGTTCTCATACCAGAAACTAATTACAGTGGTGTTACTCATGTCAGAAACTAGTTACAGTGGTGGTTCTCTGTCAGGAGATGTAACAGTGGTGGTGTTCATGTCAGACAATGTTACAGCAGTAGTCCTCCTGTGAGATGTTACAGTGGTGGTTCTCATGTGAGGAGATGTAACAGTGGTGGTCCTCATGTGAGATGATACAGTGGTGGTTCTCATGTGAGGAGTTTCAACAGTGGTGGTCCTCATGTTAGACAATGTTACAGTGGTGGTCTTCATGTCAGACGATGTTATAGTGGTGGTCTTCATGTCAGATAATGTTACAGTGGTGGTCTTCATGTCAGATAATGTTACAGTGGTGGTCTTCATGTCAGATAATGTTACAGTGGTGGTCTTCATGTCAGATAATGTTATAGTGGTGGTCTTCATATCAGACGATGTTACAGTTGTGGTCTTCATGTCAGATAATGTAACAGTGGTGGTGTTCATGTTAGAAAATGTTACAGTGGTGGTCTTCATGTCAGATGATGTTACAGTGGTGGTCTTCATGTCAGATAATGTTACAGTGGTGGTCTTCATGTCAGACGATGTTACAGTGGTGGTCTTCATGTCAGACGATGTTACAGTGGTGGTCTTCATGTCAGATAATGTTACAGTGGTGGTCTTCATGTCAGATAATGTTACAGTGGTGGTCTTCATGTCAGACGATGTTACAGTGGTGGTCCTCATGTCAGGAGATGTTACAGTTGTGTTGCTCATTTCAGGAAATGTTACAGTGGTGACCCCCCAAAGCAGAAATCGTTACAGTGGTAACGCTCCATGTCAGGAGCTAATTTGTGGTGGCACCAATACCAGGAGCTAATTACTTCAACAAAACCAATTGCAGTTGAGAGTTATGTATATTGTGTGGAGGCTTGTGTCAACTAAAAAAAAAGTAATAAGACAATGATACAACTGATGTTAGTCTTATATCGGCAACACTAAGGACAGTGTGAGGCCCATGTGGGAGGAAATGCCTTTTCGCTATTTGTTAAACATAAGAAAGCTGCAGTAGCAGTCTCAATAACCATGGTTTTACATGATGAAGTTGCAAATCCCATGCACCTTTTTTAGTTGCCTTTTATGACATGCATGCATTTCTTTCTACACATGTAGAAATACATGTCGGGTGACTGTATACAATATTTCAAACGTGCAATGATGCATCAGTCAGAGAAATCAAGTCCCCTTAATTTCTCAATGTCTTTCAATCTCTTAATTTCTCAGTGGCCTGTTGACAATCTAGTGTAAGTCAAGGGGGAAACTACTGTCACCTCACATTCTCTAGTACAGGGGTCTTCAACCTTATTGACATATGAACCATTGTCGTCTTGTCATTTCCTATCCACACACATACCCATTATCTCTTCCTACACACACACAGAGTAAAAAATGTCCAACTCTAAATATTCATTCTAGATAATGGGCATACAGTATTGACCATCTCTGATTGCTTCTAGATTAGTACATATACATTTACTTGGATTATTTGTTTAGTGTTTTACAATTAAATAGTAATAGAAATTGTGATGGATTTTTAAACACTTAATAAAGGTAGTACACAAACACTCATAACGTTTTAATTAGGCAAAAAGGAAGCACAATTATCAAATTGAAAACGTAAAATGCCCACATGTTGAGGACCCCTGTTCTGGTAAAATCATGGATCGAAGAAAGCTCGCTATGACACCAGTCACATTTGCCCGGAATGAGACAAAAAAGACACTGGGCATTGTGACATCGGGGTAGTAAGATTGGCAGCCAATCACTGAACTGATAAACCATACTTAGGGACAACAAACAATATAGAGATATTTTTTTTTTTACGTTCGCCTTATTTTTTTATTTCCCAAGGCGGTGTGCGTAACGGCCGGTGCTGTGATGGGGATCGAACCCAGCACCTTCGAGCCGTGCCACTTAACCACTAGGCCACGCCGTCGCCTAATATAGAGATATGATCTCCCAACACCAGTCGGCGTAGCACAGGTCGGAGAAGAATATACAACACGCAGTTTTAACGGGGCCTATTTTATGTGTGAAAGACAAGAAAGGATGAGAAAAATGTGTTTTTGATTGGGACCAAACTGTGTGATAAGTCCCCTAACAGTCAACTGGTTTATTTTCCCTCCGTCTACTTTTTATACCCATAAAAGCGAGCTACCATTTAATTCATATACTTATTTATTTCTAGAGCTTTCTTTCAGACCAAAATAGCTACTCCACCGCACTCAGTATGCTTTAGCTGTGTGTGAATGGCGGACGAGGCGTACAATGCCAAACATTGGAAAGTTTTCTAAGCTAGATCAAAGGTCTTAGACCTCACATATAGTCAGCAACCTCTTACAAAATGTTCTCAGAATGCTTCCCGGAAGTCACTCGGAGATACTTCTGCTTCGTATGCATAAGGTTCCAGTTGTGCTAGATCAGCAGACACGTGGCCATAACAAAGGTCCAGTCTCTTAAATGGCGCAGACAGCGTTGCTCAATATAAATGGCTAGCTATGTTCCAGTGGTTAAGACAAATGCACGACATACAATAACACACTTTAAATTGTGAATTACGTTTCGCTCGCAGGCACACTGTTTAAACAGTGTAATGACAAATCACAGTATAATGAGCATGCAGCATAAACATGGGTCACGCACATTGAATATTAATGAGTATAAACATGTTATATAGATGAATCCCGTAATAACTCTACGGACAAAGAATCACATAGCGAGATAAGCGTGCCTCCGTTAGAAAATGCTAACAATGTATCTGCATTCAACTTATACCTTGCTGCTATCAATTTCGCTTGCCTCTTATTTTTGCGCGCGATAATTGCAGTACTACAGAAGAACAATATATACATTTTCTTTCCATCTTTCATTGATTTCGCGCCACAAGCAAGTATTTCAGATGCAATTACTGTGTTCACAAATACGATAAACAAAATTCGTTCTTATACAAAGCAAATACACGTAGATACCCCATTACAGTTTTTTTCCACATGCGCTATATATATTTATATATATGGTTATATTATATATTGACATTCTACAGAGACACGAAAGAAGCCTCCAAGCAGATTGTAATTTACACAACAATCGGGCGTCCCCTGATAACAACTTTTCAGACGGCCAATCCTGTCACTACCGAAGCATCATGGATCACTAAACAGCCGCCGACGCCCCACCCCCAGATTTCAATGACGGACCAACGACAAAGAAACACTAATGTCTGAAATATACAGATAGTGCAAATGCGTTCACCGGACCTAAGCATATGCTCAACGAGTCAAACCTCCACATAAAAAAGAGATCCTCACAACTGAAATCCATTCATACACAATAACATCAGTATAAACCACATACAAATAACGGTCTTCAAAGAGCTAAATAACTTCAGATCACAAAACAAATAGTCATTGGAGCCTTTAACTGTCACATCACTAAATTGGGCTGCAATCAATCAGACGCTAATGGCGAGAAGAGGGAGAACTGGACAGAGCGGACTGCAGCTCTTGACTGATCCAAAATTACTACCATCTATTAATAGCTGCAAATGGCGATGAAAATACAATACTGATAACGTATTCGTGAGTGACAAGTTAATACATCAAGTGACGAAATCTGTAAAAGCTATACCACAGACGCAACACATGCCCATCTCGTGCAACGTTGTTACATCAGTTGTTAAACCTCAGAATGTACCTTACAAAAGACGCTTTAACGTTAACTTAGTTAAATGGATTCCATTCGCCTGCGATATAGACAAAGAGGTGTTGAGACTAAAACATTTGAAAGAATGACCCTGAATCGTATCGCCCCCTCGATAGACAAGAAGCTTGTCAAGGAACAAGCTGGTTTCAGAACTTGAAAATTATGCTGCAGCCAAGTTCTTAACCTGACACGCCTAATCAAGAACGAGTAGATCACAGGGGTGACTTTTATTTATCTAAGTGCAGCATATAACAATATAAACCACCAGAAATTGCTGACAAACCTATATTCTAAAACAAATAACTGGCAACTCTCCAACCTCATCAAAAGTCTTTTGCAGAATAGGAGGATCTATGTCTGGGGGGCGGGGGGTGGAGAGTCGATGTCGACACCAAAAACGACGACCAACATTTTGACGAAATTAATTTATTCCGACGGACACAGCAGTCGCTGCCCAAGGAAAAGAGGTTGGACACAGACTGACAAGCGTCCTTGATAGCTTTGCCGAATATTACCACAAAAATCACCCCAAACCAAACACCAGAAATTAGAGGCAAAAAGAAAACTACAGATCAGATGGCAAGGAAAGAAACTGGAAGACAATACGGTTCCCGAATACCTGGGCGTAAAGTTGGATCGCATACTGCCAGGAAACAAAACGCATGTTACATGCGAGAAATAATGGGTAGCACAGCCAGATGTCCTCCGAACATCAGTACCCGCCCTGTGGTTCTCCGTAGCTTAGCTAGTCGCGCCAGTCTGAAAAAATTATGCACATGTCAAACTTATTGATACAGCAATAAATGAGACTGAACAGATAGTTACAGGTTGCCTAAAACCCACCCTAACTGAAAATATATACCATATAATCAGTATAAAAACCTATTTACTATAGTAAAAACACGAAAATTGACATGGTATGGACATATATCACGATCGGTGAAGCTGACCAAGACCGTCCTGCAAGGCACTGTGCCTGGGAAGCGTGGGAGAGAGAGACCAAAAAAGAGATGGGAGGACAATATAAAAGAGTGGACGGGAAGGTATATAGCTGTAACTAATACCCTGGCGAAATATCGAGACATGGCGTGAATTGGTTCGACAAACCGCAATAACGGTGCCTCAACGACCTTTTAGGTAACGGGACTAATGATGATGATAATCAACGTATCACCACCTGAAACACGAAGTAGTGTCGCATCATATATTGAAAGAGAGAAACACACGACCCAATGCACCTTATACAGTATTTGGATGCCATGTACAATGCACAAGACTGAAATCTACGTTTCTTACAGTCAACACGGCCTCTACAGACTAGCCCTGGAAAAAGCCACATCAAAAAGTGAAATGAACTCAAGCAAAGACCTTCGATCGAACTGCGGGAGGAACCTACACATGGACACACTTTTCCTTATGCAAACATGGAAGTCACTATAAACCCCGAACTGGTGTATCCCGATGCAGGAAGAACTTAAATAGATGGAGATAGCGCAGATGAGACATGCGACTGTTGAGCAGCAATACAAGGCCCAGACCACCCGATGATCTGCTCAAACCTTCTAGAAACATTGTATATGAATGACATGGCAATCTACGAGGCTGAACATTGAAAACACGTTGTCTGGCGTGGTGTCTATGGCACGGAAAGTAAGTAAGTATTTGACAGTGACATTCGTGCTATGAAATTAACAATAAAACATGATGCACACTGTATTCATTCTACCAATGAGAATAAAGCACACCAACGACAAAGCTGTCTTTTACGTTACGAGCACACTGGTATTGGTTATCGTGTATTCGAAATAAAGTGAAAATGTCAATACCGTGATCAGAAAAAACGCACATTAAATGAGAAGAAAAAAAATCATTTACTAAAAACATAGTACAGCGTACACAAATTAGGAGGCACGCTTGCATAGCTGATTTGCGTTGTAAGGCATCGCGTCATATCAGGGCTGAGCTGTAATTATTGGGATTGTACTGCTTCGGTGCTCCCATTTGAACGCTTAGTTGAATTCAGAAAATAGCGCTGGATTGCAACTCACTGGCAAATAGCATAGAGGAGAAGCCTAAGAGCATCTGGGGAAAGATCAGAAGTAGGGGTATGCGACTGACCTGTCAAAGGGAGTTAACAGAGACTGCCCAATTCCATGAGGTGGGGCGGGGGAGTGTTGAGGAAGCCATATCGCAGAGAGGTAAGACGCTCGTCTCAAAAGAAACGAATAAACTAAAGCATGAAACAGTGGGTGTTGGAATCCCGCAATAGCGGTGAGATCGCGTGTCTAGACCTATGAAGACGTACAATCCATTCGGAGGTCCTGTGTATACGCTACCAACGCATGAGAACAGATGACCTTTGAAAATCGAAAAGAGCATGACTTTAGCCGCTGTCAGGGCAAAGAAAAATTGAAAACATTAGGAAATTAATTAAACTCGAAGTCGTGCACTGGGAGTTAACTCCAGGAAAATCTAATCTAATCTAATTTAATTCGGTGGTATCTCCAATCGTCTGGACAAACACTAACACGCCTTGCCACTGCACAAAAGTAGCTAACGACGAGAGAGTGCGGTTGATGGTTCACTTATATATTATTAAAGCGCATGTCATAGCGCGAGACCTTAGACGTGGCAAATATCTCTGTGACTTGACGTCAAGATCTGCCAATATGGTGTCATGGTTTCTTCCAGAGCAGACACAAGATATATACAATAAGTCAACGAATAACTGCCGCCTTACAGTCGGGCTGCAGACAGCCAACGGCTATGCAAGCAGTCTCATGATATGGTTGCGCGAAACCGCATGTGTACGGTTAACGAGAATGGCCATGCTTAGTACACGAAGGCAGGCAGTGAGGAAGGTGGATACATCGTGAAAATAAATGGCTTCTGAAGCGGAAAAGCTAAAGGTGTTGCACACGGAGACGTGTTGAGACACGAAAGACGACAACGACTGGCCACCGCAGGAGATATTGGGCTCTTAGAAAGTTGTTTTGTTGTTCGTCCAACACGAGTGATGAGGACCTTTACTTGGTTCACCTAGCCAGTCCTTCCAGTCGAGTAATCTGTAATTCCGTGTTGTGGGTGGATGCGGAGATGGCTGACGAATCCGATTTGGGATCTGCATACTCGCAGGCAGTGAAAGCATGGAAAGTTTGTTCGCGAGACGATGATCATGACTGTCAGCAAATCCAGGTATCTCATCCGCTTTATTGCTCCGCCAGGAGTCCCGCAACTGACGCAGCTTTTTTATTGTAGTTTAGCTTGTCAGCGGACTTAACGCTCCCCGCTTCGCCCGTTGTCACAGGACTCGACTGTGTTAGTACTGGATAAATGAAAAGAGAATGACTTGCCCGGTGAGCTTGATTTAAGTGAGGAAGGGTTGCGTAGTTCGTCGACCTCACTCTCTCGCCCGAGTCCAACTTTAACCAGTGGCAAGACAAGTCAGGACGACTGGATATGAACTAGCGTGCAGTGGATGACCACGGCTGCTCAAGTGCCTCGCCGTGTTCTGTGCGGTCCACACTGCTCAGTGCATTGGCTGTTGTGGTAGCCTGATGACGAGTTTCGTGCTTAGCTGGCTGGGCGAGCATGGCAGGGCAAATCTAAAAAAAGCTGTCCATGTTCTTGGCTCCCTACTTTTTCTTGCCCCTTTTCTTTCCGTACGTTTCTTTGTGTTTCTCACTGACAAGGACTCCGAGGTAGGCAAGACGTCTTGTCACCTGCAGTGGTAACGACTGGCCCCTACACACCTCCGGACTAAGTGTCAGCAAGTTGCCGTGCATTTTCGCTGCACGGCCCAGCGATTTTGCGCTCACGCGTTGTCGGGAATAGGGGACGATAGGCTTAGAGTTCGACTACACCTAGAATGCGGTACATTATCAAATACGTATATCTTATTTCACATATACCAATTGTAGTCCGGTCCTCATATGGCGTGCCGTCGATAATATACTTCTTGAACTCATTGGAGTTTTGGAAGAATGTGAAATATCGCAGAATATCCGAAGCTGACGTGTCAGCGGCCAGTCACGGCGCTCGATCGGAAGTTTAATGTATTGCCCTTACAGCTATCAATGAAATTGAACTGAACTATGTCCTGATGATGTCGCCACTCTCGTTTGCAATGGGTAATTGAGGTTCTAATGTCAACCACAAGGAATAAGGCAAGAAGGTCAACGAAGCCATGAGCAAGGCCAATATGGTGCGTACATATTTATTTATTATTTGTTCATCGGCTTGTTCCCTAACGCGTAGTGCGCTGTACTGTTTTGCGCCGTTACGACCCACTGAATTCGACTTTGGCACGGATTTTAAAAATGGGTTTACTCATCATAAGGCACGGTCAGCAAGAATCCAAACACACGTCAAGTTTGGGTTGGAGGCCATGCCACGAACCCTGCATAGACGTGAACTCTGGTTAAAATAATAATAATATTCGTCTAGGCACCTGAGGCCCGTTGCCTTGGTCGAACGCCACCATGACCAGTCGAAACGGCGCTCTTCCAGACGTCTATAGTATTGGGGAGAAGAAGAATTGCTATATGTTGGATCTACGTGTTTCGGGGA
This sequence comes from Ariolimax columbianus, assembly GCA_036924085.1. Lineage (NCBI taxonomy): Eukaryota > Metazoa > Mollusca > Gastropoda > Stylommatophora > Arionidae > Ariolimax > Ariolimax columbianus. The sequence goes on from JAVGWX010000003.1 coordinate 137,230,516, forward strand.
CTTTTTCCTCGTTCGTCTTCAGACCTCAACCTTCTTCCTCGTTCGTCTTCATACCTCAACTTCAATGACTAACGACGGCGGCAGTCGACTCAAGACTCTGTACACTTCCGTAAAGCTTCTCGTGGAAGGACACTGGCTGTTGCCAAATGCTACTTCTTTTGTAGGTATACAGTGGACAGGACTGCAAAATATGTTCTGCCTTCATGGAGGCTGTACCGCATGCTTCTCCTGTGCTTCCAGCCAGCTGGTTGGATACTCTTAGCACTTTAAACTGCCTTGAGAAGGATCTGGTGAGCTGGAACTTCCTGATCCAGTCGGACATGTCCAAACAGGGAAAGGCGACGATGGTCCAGAACTTCTAATACAGTTGGGAAGTTAATCATAGTAGAGACCTCGACATTTCGTACGAGATCATGCCAACGAGTTCCAAGAATACGCCGCTGATTGCACATATGAAATGACTCGAGTCTTGATATGTCCTTTTCAGCAGAGTCCAGATTTCGGCTCCTTACATTAGCATTGAAACCACACATGACTGGTAAATACGCAGCTTTGAAATCAGGGATAATCTACTATTGTTCCACACACGGCGGAGGTCGTTCATCACCGAAGCAAATCTGTCTAAGACATGTCTGGGTTACTGTGCTTCCGAGATAAGAAAGTTCATCTGCGCTCTCCGCTGTGTGACCGCAAACTGCTATGTTCTGGAACCTTGTATCAGAGCCAGGATACTGAATTTTAGTCTTCGTTCTTGAGACTGATAGCCCCATATTTTGAGATGTGCTATCCATATACTCGCGAGACTGTTGCAGCGCTGTGCTGTCAGCAGTTCCGGCGAAATGGGATCGGGGCCTGCGGCACGTCCATCTTTAAGCTTACACGTGGTTGCCTCGACTTCTGCCAGAATTGGGTCAGTACTAGTCTGTGGATCGGGAGGAGTTGCTACAGACTCAACATCCAGGTCAAGGCAGGCCGTGACTGGTGGATGGTTCAATGCAAGCGTGTTATGCTCACTCCACCTAGCCACCACTTCTGCATGCGTTGTGCAGGGTGAGCCATCTGACTTGTTCACAAACTCGACACTGTCGTGGGCCTTCTTCTTACCTCCAGTGCGGAGAATCTTTATGGCCTGGCAGGCGGACCTTTATGGCCTGGCAGGCGGACCTGAGGTCGTTAGATCTGAGACCAACTTCGACCGAATCAGCAATGTCACCGAAGAAACGTTACAGGCCGACTCTTGCCGTCACATGGAGACGGCTTTGTTGCCGTCGGCGTTCGACAAGGTCATTGCGGAACCTGGCAGCTTTCTTTTGAAGTATTATGTCGTAGGTGGTGTCAGAGAGCCACGGTTGATGTTTTGGTTGTTGTCATCTCTTGATAAACTTAGCCGCATAGCAAATGGTTCCTTTTATGTTAGACCATGCTGTATCCGGGTCATGTGGGAGGGGGTCCGCAGCAGCGAGGTGACACCTGATAGCATCGACGTATTTCTCGGTAGTACTCGGGTCGAGTTTGAGAAGCTGGACATTAATCGTGTGGGGCTGAGCCGGTTTGAAAGAGGCATTTGGACTTATGGAGAACATCGCTGTCAGCAGGCGGTGGTCAGTTTTAGCTGGGGTCTCCGCGCCTCGAAGGACACGGCAGGAGGTCATCCGGTCGATAGAAATTAGCAAACTTCAAAACCAAGCCATGAGAGTTATAACAGGAGGCATGATGTCAACGCCAATTGTAGAAATTGAAAAGATTACAAAACTGCAATCCATGACCGACAGAAGAGACTGCAGAGCTCAGCAGCAAGCAGAGAAACTCAGAAGACTGACTGACCATCCAATGCACCAGAGACTAAATAATTTCGGAAATGGGGAAACAAAAGCGGAGAAACTTTGCAGAAAGAGCCAAAGCAAAGAAGACCCCATGAACGCACTAACAATACCAAAGTCCATCCCTACTGTACGAAAACCTACCTGGAGGCAGCATATATTTCCAGAGGTGGTAGAAAATATACCAGGTATTGGAAACAAAAACTGCCAGATTGAAAAAGAAAGAAGAGATACAACCCTGAGCTACATAACGAAAAACTACCCAAAGCATGGACTGGACCCATGCATACACCGACGGTTCTGTGACAAACACTACACAGAACGGAGGGGCAGGGGCATTCCTGAGCTTACCAAATGGCAGAAAAATAACACTGTCATTCGCTACTGGAAAATACACAAGCAATTTCAGAGCGGAGGCAGAGGCACTGAGGGCGGCAGTGGAAGAAATGGTGACAGGTAAAAGGAATGAAAGCCATATAGCCCTGCTTACAGATGCCCTGGCCGTAGTCACAGCACTAAAAAGCCAGAAAAATACTGAACTTAATGATTTAAGAGCAGTACTCTGTCAACTATGCCAGCAGTCCGCACCAAAAAAGAGTAGTGGCACAGTGGGTTCCATCCCACTACAACATCCAAGGCAACGAAGAGGCAGACAGACTGGCAAAAGAAGGTGCAAGACTAACACAACCAGATACTAGTGTGACATACGAAGAGTCAAAACGGCTTATTACAGCTAGATACATGACCAAATGGAAAACCGAACATACTGGATACACAAAAAATGATGCCTATTACCAGTTGAACAAAAGAGAGCAGGTCGTGGTCTTCAGACTTCACACTGGCCACAATAGACTGAGGTACCACCTATTCAACAAATTGAAGATAGGTGGCACAGACGAATGCCCGTGTGGTACCGGGAAAATGACCGCTGAGCATTTGCTGCAAAACTGCCCGACATACGAGGATCAGAGAGAGCAGATGTGGCCATCACATGTGGCAACACTAGACAAGCTCTATGGCAGTGTCGATAGCCTCAGGACGACCGCCGCTTTTTTCGAAAAAATAAAGGTCGATGTCTGACAGCGTAAGAAGAAGAAGAAAAAGTTATTAGTTTTAAATTAAGCCTCATTTAGTTAATATCCACTTGATTGATCCTTCTGGAAAAAGGTAATTGCATAGTAATCTATATGGCAGATGATGATAGCACTGGTTCCGAAGGATTAGAGGCGACCGACGATGGAAGTGGAGATTGCTCCTTGACAAAATAATGCAATATAGTTTACCGCATTCAGGTTGTGTAATTTCTTGAATCATTTCACTGTAACCGGCTATTGAGTACTGAACTGACAATTTCTTTTAACTTTGTCACCACACTTAGGATCCATTATGAATATTATACGAACAAATATAACCAGACTCCCATAAGCAATTTCAAAGAAATGATGTACGACTTTTGAAATTAATCGGAAGGAAAACATGGCGTGCTCTCGATTTTGGGCATGGGTTCTGCTTGTAATTGAGGACGTCCGTATGAGCGGGTGTTCGTATAACTGAGCACTACTGTACTAAGGACTCAGCTTCTGAAGAGGTTGGGTGACCAGCTCGTTCTCTCGACGCATCACTTTCACTTCCCCGTTTATCGCTGGATGGATTGAAGTGTTGCGTGACCGAAATTCAAAGCGGTCCCTGTGCTGCGAGAAACCAACTCTTTTACAGCTTTGTCAATCAGACGCGAACTTGCAGAGAACTATCTTAACTGAACTATGATCCGGTGCCAGTTAGTTTGGATAACGCGCGACCTCCTTAAGTTTTACCACTGCGCTAGGATCACTATTAGCATGGTCTGCTGTTCAAACTAAGCAAATAATGAACGACCGTGTCCGATCTTCGTTGCAAATAACTTGTTTAAATCCATATCCTTTATCTTGGAACATTTAGCTAATGTTCTTCGCGGTCTTCTCGAGTCCTACCCTTAACTCGGTTGTGAGGGACCATACGGAATCCGACCAGTAGTATTGGAAGACTGGGAATTTCATGAAATCTGTACAATTTTTCCAGGCTTCAGATTTAGGCTCTAAACTAACCTCAAAATCTGAAGGACTGGCCTTCCTCCTATCAGTAGACTTGACTGGTGATGACCCGGTCGGTTTGGTTGGATCTGAAGTACTCCCGAACAATGGAGACGCAGCGCGTCTGCTCGTTTTATTTCTCCCTATACATATTCATGGTTCGAAGCTTATCTCATCATTATGAAGGTCGGTATTGTAACCGTTATATATGTACTAACTTTTCCTACGGTTCATTCTATTTTCTGATCTACCGATAGTGATGATGCTAACGTATCACTGTAGATCAATATCACACCAGATGTCATCTGAAACCTGGAGGACGGCTGCAATGAATCACGAACGTTCTGTCTGTCCCCGTAACGGTGCAGCCTGACAGACATTTCCCTCTACCTCTCTCGCTGTTATCCCCCCACTTATCGCGTTGTTTTCCTCTGGTACGTCTGTAATTTTCTTTCCAGTACGGTTTTCTGTAAGGACTTTTGATTTTGTCAACATTTGTTAACTGCCTGACTATAGCTTCGTTATTAATTCTCATTATACCTCCAACTTTTCCAAGACTTCCTTATATTTTTTTTCCCAGACGATGTGCTCTCTCTCTAACTCGCTCGCGCACACGCACGGTGAAATCTAATGCTCGTAGAGACAAATGGCAGTTTATTAACGGCCTGGCCACAACAGCTGAAAATGCAGTAAAAGTAGATACTTACATTGAACCGCTAGACAACTTTGTAAAACCATCTGCAGCGAATACACCCATCACAGACAAACGTGGCAATCGCACAACAGAAATAGAGCAAATGAGACGTTGGGTAGAACATTTGATAGAGGTGTTGAATAGATCACAACCAACAACAGCTCCCACCTTGACAGTACAATAAACATATCTATCAAGGCAGTGTCATATGATACGTTTTCACTTGATGAGATCAAGCCAGCCATGGCAGTGTCATGTGATTAGACTGGCGTAGTGTAACACTTCTATCGTCGCCTGGAAAAACCTTATGTAGCATGATGCTAGAAAGACTCAGGGCAATGCATAACGCTTCTGTCGGTGTCTAGAAAAGTCTCTTGTAGCATGACTCAGGTGAATGAGTAACATTTCTGTCGGTGCATGGAAAAGCCTTATGTAGCATGACTAACGGAAATGAGTAACATTTCTGTCGGTGCTTGGAAAAGTCTTTTGTAGAATGAGTCAGCGGAATACTTCTGTCGGTACTTGGAAAAGTCGTTTGTAGAATGAGTCAGGGGAATACTTCTGTCGGTGCCTGAAAAAAACCTTAAGTATCATGATGATGGAAAGACTCAGGGCAATGGGTAACACTTCTGTCGGTGCTTGGAAAAGCCTTATGTAGCATGATGTGGAAAAGACTCAGGGAAATGGTGGACGGAAAGATAAAAGAACATGCTGGTTTTAGACCGAAGAGATCATGCACCGACCAAAGTTTCACTCTCAGAACAATTATAGAAGAATCTGTGCAAATGCAATTCCCACTTATTATCAACTTTATTGATTTTTAAAAAGCATTTGTTAACCTGCATCGTCCAAATGTCTTCTCAATTTGAGCCCAACTCTCGAGGAAGTACAGGAAAAGATAAATCTATTACGTCACCTATCAGAACTCCAAGCAAATGCCTCAAAGATAAATGTCATTCATTTTTATAAACAATGGTGCTGATATAAAGCTGAATGGAGAACTATTACAGAAGGTTGAAAATTTAATTTGTTTGGGAAGCAAAATGATACAAGATTGAGATACAGCAATATAAATTTCCACTCGAATTGGGGATGGACTAATATGCCTTTAACGAACTAACTAACATTTGAAAATCAAAATCAATAAACATTATACACAAAGCTAAGGCTGTTTAACTCAAGTGTAATATCAGTGCTAAAATGTGGGTGCAATTGCTGGAAAACGACAAAGACATTAGAAAACAAACTTGACGCTTTAGAAAATAAATGTCTTGAAAAAACTATTGAACATTGGCTGGGAAGATTCAAGAACAACAAGCTAAATGTGGGTTCTAGATGGCAGCAATAAGAGAGATAGGTCAAAGACTCTCACGCAGAGCGATCATCAGAGAGTGCTCAACTATGGATCTAATCCAGCAGTTACATTTAAAATCAAAAGATAAATAATGAATAATGAAGAACAAAATATCTGAAAAATAAGTATAGAAATAGTTTGAAAAACTGATTCAGTAGGATATATATTCAATAAATGGGATCAAGACGCTGAGCGGCGTATGAGCTGCAGCGGTCAGCGACCCATAGCTGACTGCTAGCGTTAGGGCCAGCGAACCAAAGCTGTCAATACCCTTCTACGCCTCCACGCAGTGATCCTGGATAACAGGCTGCAGCAGGGCAGACTGGCTACGGAGAAGGGATCGAAGAAATAATGCTAACCCGGTACTCAAAAAATGTTTGCTGAAGTCGGATGTGTTGGACCAAAAGGTGCAAATATCGCAGTCAAGCTGTAAACTACAACACAGCGCATACCATTGTCTGGACTACATTCTGCTACTTAAGCTATTTCAGGGTTTGGTAGCGAGAGATTAAGAACGAAGGCAGAAAAAGAAGAAGATATTCAATAAATATAATTTAATTTTAAATGAGCAATAAACAATAGGATTTACAACACCACCTCACCTGCATAGAGTATGAAATGAAAATAAACTGAGATAAGACAGCAACTATGACAATCAAGCTGGGTCAATTTTAGAACTTTTGCGGGTATCAGGAAATTACAGTTCAGATCTTTGAGGTGTGTATGCCAGGGGCCTGGATGTGTACAGCGGGACGAGCTGTGCACATTTAAAAGACAAAACAGCCTCGCCAGTAGCATTCCAACCTATCTGCTAATCAAGGTAGACAACAATTAATCATCGAGAAACACGCAGCAGTCCACTTAAATGAGAAATTGTGACGATTTACATCACTATTCCAGTAAGGCAGAAGACCATCAAAGACTTCTGATGGAGTAAGTGAGAAATTGCAACAAAATCGCACCTCAATGCCAGCCAGGGAGGTCATCCAAAAGATGATTTTAGCCAAGGAGGTTCTCAGGCACCAGATGAATTTAAAGAACATTACGGTGAGACCTATGGTGACTATTCAGAAATCGAGTAAGTGTGTCGGTTAAGAAGAAGTTGGAAGTCCAGAAAGGTCATTATTCATTCAAAAAGAAGTGAAACAGAAAGGCCTAGTCTCACAGGAACAGACATAGATACAGCTTAACCCACGTAACTTCTGAGCATATTAGTTATTCAATTAATTCAGGAAGTTGGTAGATGCATTCTATAAGTTATTCTGTGAGAAGTGAGTGATCCAGTCTCACCGGCTGGGACAGACAGTGATACAGATAAACTTAGTTCTGTACAGGAGCATTATGTAAATTATTCAGTGAGAAGTGAACACTAAACTTTTATTACAATGTCAACTGAGGATACTTTCCTAGATTGTGTAAGTATGGATATATAAAGAAAATAAATTAGTAGTTTGAGTTTGCAGATGCGAAAGATTAATTCAAATCGGTCGGTAAGAGAAAATTTGATTTTCATTTTATGATGTTTTCTTGTTATTAACAACACGTGCCCATTAACATTTCAGCTGCAGACATTGTTTACTTTTGTAAACACAGATTATTCATTCCTGAATATTTTCATATATGGAATATTTTGTGAGTTCCGGCAACAAAAGATATTTAAAGGGGTTCTGCGATAACGAAAAGGTTAAGAACCGCTGGTCTAAACAACACACAAAAACTTAGAAAAGTAGCGCCACACCTTCCAAACTTAAGTGTACTTGTTTCTGACTTATGCGGGGGTTAAAAGAACTTGTATTAATATCCACATTTCAAGGGCCTTAATTCTTTCTAACTGTTAAGTCATTGTTCCTGTTTCTGTAACATACAGTAATTAAGAGTGATGACCACCATCCGTCTTGTGCTTCTGCGTGTGTCCTGAAAATGGTGTTATATCGTTTACAACAAGACTGCGATATCTGCGCCTTTCGGCCCTACGCATTTGGTCTCAGCTTACTTTTTAAGAGTACGGGGTTTGCCTTATCACATACATACTACACTAGTGACTAGTACAACCTGTTTGCAGGGCCGCCACATTGAGGCGGAACATGGTTCGCTGACTCTGATACAAGCAGCTAGCTACGAGTCGCTGACTGCTGTCAGCTCATTCACAGCTAATTCCCAATTCACGTCGTGGCATCAGCGTCAAGACCAAATTGAAAGTCTACCGTGCAACCATCATTCCAACCCTACTATACGCTTGCGAAAGCTGGACTGTATACTCTGGACATGCAAGGAGGTTAAACCACTTCCACACAGGTTGCCTGAGGCGAATATTCCACATCCGATGGCAAGATCGTGTCACTGACATCGAGGTTCTCTCGAGGGCTAACATGCCCAGCATACATGCACTGCTAGAAAAAGCACGACTAGGATGGGCCGGACACCTCGTCCGTATGTCAGACGAGCGGCTCCCAAAGAAGCTTCTCTACGGCGAGCTGAGAGACGGATGGCGCGAGAGAGGGCGCCCAAAGAAACGTTTTAAAGACGGTCTGAAGGACTCACTAAAAAGATGCCAGATAGACTTCGACACCTGGGAATGTCTTGCGAAAAACAGATCTGACTGGAGAAGCGCAGTCAAATCGGGTGTAGCTGCCGGTGAAGATGACCGTGTTGTGAAAGCCCAGAACAGACGCGAGACGCGGAAATCCCGAGCAGCGGGAACACCATCCCCTTCTACAATCCTCGTGTGCCCGATATGTAGCAGATGTTTTCGTGCTCGCATTGGCCTGTTCAGCCACATGCGCACCCACGCCCAACAGGGAAATCTGTGACAAGGATGATGTCGGCGGTCCTCATCGACAACGATGGACAGCTATTATTATTAACTCGTTAGACGTGTAAGAGGCGACTTTGGAAGATTGGGCATGGAGCTAGATACTTCGATGTGTAGAAATTTTAAACCACGAAAACGTCAACAATTGTGGAGATGTCATTTGATGACTTGACATTCATTTGTCGAATTCATATACTGAACATGCAGCTGCAAAGGTTTTGATCGATTATTTTTTTTAGTTATTTGTTTGTATATTTGTATGATGGTGCAAACAGCTTCAGGGATTCCCATTCTCTTCATGATTTCTATATTTCATCGTCTATCCATATTATATTTCCAAGAGAGGAGAAGCTTCTGATCGGTTCTAGTGCCTTACCGTGTACTGTCATCTGTATTGCTTTCTTCCGGTCGACTTTGCTAAGTTTTCGTTTTCTCATTGCTAAAATCCAATCTTTATAATGATTGTAGTGGGGCATGGTACATCCCCAACTGATAGAAGTATACTCCATGGTTCAGAGAAAATAAATATAAAGTATAACACGACTCCTTGGGCTGAGTCATGAAGGAATAAATGCACATCTGGGACAAGGGATCTTGACCATGTTAAGATAAGACAATCACGATGGATTGTCAAGAACGCCCACATACGACCTTAGCTAAACTGTCAAAATCCTATCACTGGTCTTTCTGTTTTCCTGGTTGACCTATTGCATAAAGTGAAGTGCGCTGTACTGTGGTTTACGATTATTAAGAACCCAGTGCATTTGACTTCAACATGAATTTGTTATTAGGTCCGGTTCCAGCATGACGTCAAAAGGTGTCAATAGCTTGGTTTTACTTGACATATAGTCATTTGGGAACAGAACAGCTGAAAGAATATCATAAGGATTTGATCACATTTATTTATAAAATAACTGTAAATTACGAACACATAGATGCTCATAGGTCGAGTTTCATATACACCTACTTTCGAATTAGAAGATGTTAGATCCGTTGTCAAAAAGAAAGTGCATTGTTGAAGCTATCTGCGTATTCTGTCCACATTTGGGTGGGTCTCTATGGGGTTACAATCACACGTCTCTCTGTCACATTTGGGTGGGTCTCTATGGGGTTACAATCACACGTCTCTCTGTCACATTTGGGTGGGTCTCTATGGGGTTACAATCACACGTCTCTCTGTCACATTTGGGTGGGTCTCTATGGGGTTACAATCACACGTCTCTGTCACATTTGGGTGGGTCTCTATGGGGTTACAATCACACGTCTCTCTGTCACATTTGGGTGGGTCTCTATGGGGTTACAATCACACGTCTCTCTGTCACATTTGGGTGGGTCTCTATGGGGTTACAATATCACGTCTCTCTGTCACATTTGGGTGGGTCTTTTTGGGGTTCCAATCACACGTCTCTCTGTCACATTTGGGTTGGTATGTATGGGTTACAATCACATGTCTCTTCGTCACATTTGGATTGGTATTATGGGGTTACAATCACATGTCTCTGTCACATTTTGGGTGGGTCTCTATGGGGTTACAATCACATGTTTTTATTGTCACATTCAAACGGCTTGTGCGATGGATAAGCAGTGTACTGTAAAACTGCTTAGTGACCTACATTTAGCCATAATCAGCACTATTTCTATTTTTTTTCCACGGCAGAGGCATTACTGTAAATTATTGATTACTAGAAATACACCAACTTGTTGAGATAACCAGATTGTGTGGTCCCACGCTGAATAGCATAGACTTTAAACATCCTAGTTATGTTATACCCAATCGACGTCGCTACGAAGTCTGTCAAATGGAGAAGTGCATAGTTCCCGTGGCTCGTTGGTCATACACTCTTTCTCTGTCGTTCATGCTTGATTTCAAACACCTGCAAAAGTGGATCGTCAATTCATCGATTGCGGTGACATCATCCAGCAGGAGTCAATAGTTGAGTTCAATATTCACTTTGGATGAACACTTTACCTCGAGACCACTGTGTTCCCCTAGTGATCACGAACTCATATTCAATAACTGAGATCTCGCGATGGATAGCAGCGGTTTGACTCAGCTTCAACTATATTGAACTCATACTGCAACATATGCGAAACTACAGCGCTAGAGCTCACTTTCAACAGCGTAGTTACTCCTGCCAAGGTATATCTTGGGAAGTATGGAACCTGCGGAAAGCTGATACAGATAGACTACGCGTCGCACAACAAGCGAAGAACTTTGAAGATCTACATTCGGGACTAAATCCACAACTCAGAAATCAGACGTCAAACTTCCTTCACTGACATCGTAGATGTCGGTCGCGCTGTTACGGAAATACGGATGGGCCGGCTATGTGATGCGTACACCAGATGAACACGTAGAGTGACGTCCTGATGAACTCATCACTTTAGGCGCAATCGGTTGAGATGGAAATGGCCTGAATGAGGCCCTGTGTCAAACATGTTAAATGCACAATAAAGGACAGATGAAAAGCGTGCGACATTCACATGCCATTTCTCTACGTATTCCGCAAGTGCTCAAGTGCGTTTTTTCATAACAAATGTGTTATTCACTTTGCCAATTCATCTTCTATTAGTTTCTTATTTCAAAAACCTAATTCATAGATGAAATATTTAAAAGTCTGAGATCTACTGAAAGCAATATTTGACTATAGAAACAGACATGCGTACGATATTCACCATGTTTGACCCTTCAAGTGCTATGGTCTAAAGCTAAACCCACTTTTTTTAAACTAGTTCCCAAAGTACAACGAGGTCGATTAGTATCTTTAATTGTGAAACTATAACAACACGTTGTTAACTGATGTGGGCCTATCGGACTAGGTATTTACAAAGTTATGAAACTATTCTAACAGCAAACAAAAACACATTAACAAATATTTGCGACCGGTGTAAATTAATTACATTTATTAAACAAGACAGCTGTCTACTATTGAAAAACAAGCACACAGGAAGATGTAGAAATAACCAGGAAGAATAATTGAGCACAATTGCTAAGCCATTCCTGCTTAATGTTTTCTATTAATAGTCAAGTTGGACTGTAACGATATGGTTATGTAGACTCATACTAAATAGGCCTATAGACTTCATGAAAATTGGGCTAGAGACGGTCTCGTGATAATAGGGCTAGAGACGGCTTCGTGAAAAACTAGTTGCTACTGAAACCAGCATTTCTGTCCTCCGAGCGCAGGTAGGTGCTTCAATGCAGACCTCCTGGAAGGAGGCCAGCTGCAGCTGTCGCACTATGCTTTGTTGTATGGGTCTCAAATGAAATCAAATGTGCGAGCGTTACTAAGTTTTACAGCATATATGCTTATGTGGGAAAGACATTTTTGATGAGAAAACCCTTAAAAACCCCCGAACTTGAAGTCCAGAATATATAAGGTAAAGAAGACACGCAAGGAACGTATGTAGAGCGACGAGAAACTGTTTGACTACTAAGTGGAAACTACTTACAGCCGCTGTACCTCCACATCACTGACTTATATGTGTAGGTACAGCTCAGCAAACAACTATCACATCTTCCTATGTGAATTAACCCGTTTCAACTTCCCCCTCTACAAACAGACTACTATAAAACTTACTGAAAACTAGGTAACTAAAATAGGACTAAAGAATGTTTATTTCTCAAAGATGTTGACTTCTGTAGCTGATAGTTCTTTGGCTACATAAATGTATGTATCAGTATAGCTACTGGGCGGCAGACAACCTAGTTAACAGATGTCCGTTAAGATAATGGCCAACATGAACATTATCTCCTGCAAGCTAGTGTTTTGCCCGTTTATATGACAATAAAACGTTAGCCGTACCGGAGGCTACGATATCTCTAAATGCACACTGTCAATCAATTATTCATAGAAAAATCAAATGGCTTTAGTGAGTCAGACAATATGGTCTCAATCATGTTAGTTGAGATTACCCCTAAGCTCTACTAGTACAACCGTAACTACTACTATTAGTACAACAACTACTATTTGTATAACAACAACAATTACTATCCGTACAACAACAACTACTACTATTAGTATAACAACTACTACTACTATTAGTACAACAATTACTACTACTATAAGTAAAACAGCAATAACTACTACCACTATTAGTACAACAACTACTATTACTAACACTGGTATCTAGTTTAACCGCTACTACTGCTAGTGCAACTATATTACTACTACTACTATTAGTACAAACGCTACTCTTACTACTAGTGCAAACACTTCTTCTACTGTTATTTCTACTCCTATCAATGCTGATACTACTACTACCGATGCAGCTACTACCAATGCTACTATTACTACTACTTCTACCAATGCTACTACTACTACTACTACTACAAATACTACTATTACTACTACTACCAATGCTACTACTACTACTACCAATACTACTATTACTAGTACTACCAATGCTACTACTACTACTACTACCAATGCTACTACTACTACTACCAATGCTACTATTACTACTACCAATGCTACTACTACTACCAATGCTACTACTATTACTACTACCAATGCTACTATTACTACTACCAATGTTACTTCTACCAATGCTACTACTATTACCACTACTATTACTACCAATGCTGCTGCCACCATCATTACTACTACTACTACTAGAGCAAACAAATTCACGCTCGGGTACAAGAATCGGGTACAAAATAAGGACCAGAAAAAGAAATACGACTACGTCCTACCTGACAATCTATGTAATTACAGATCAATGAATGAGACAGGGTAACGCGGTTACATACGCTTATGACGTTTGGGGGGGGGGGGGGGGGGGGTTCCAGTTCAAGCAAGAAGTAGTCGCTGTGGCTCTTGACCTGGAGGATGCTTGTAGCCAGGTAGACCTTGATGTGATATATAATCTAACAATGGTCGGTGACCTACGCAACAGCTGCCCTTTGGTTAGAACAATTGCACGCCGGTTGGGATTATGGACACCCGAGGCCATACGCATATGTCCGAGGATGTTTCAATGCGTCTCGCTCTCGTTTACACAATAACAGTGGGCACTTTTCAATACACAGGGTCAGGAGGTACGGTTAATATTTATAGATGGCCTCCTCACATACCGGACTGGCTCGGGTAGACATGTAATGGTCAACGAAATACAAGCAATCTGACAGTGGTGTGCCGAGTCGGGCCCCCATCCTAGATCAATCACAACAAGGCCGGAGTGGGCTGCCGGGGTCTTTGTGTATGACGGACAAGAAAAGCACAACTGTCGCACAGAGAGCATGTCGTAAGAGGCGACTGTGTGACATGGCATAACACCATGATTATTATTGTAACACCGGCCATGATTAGGTGGTTTGTTAAGAGCAGCATATATGGCGCCTAACAGGCTGCGGGTCTACTTTGCTCTAGTGTTTGAGTCTATTAAAATGGACTCGCCCATCGGTTTACCACACTCCAGAAACTGGTTGTATACAGACTGCAGAGTCTTCTAAACCAGTATAAAGATGTTAAGTTAAGTGCTGTGCTTATTGGACTACTCCATAGCAAAGGCTAAAAATAATATTTGATAGCAACCTGTCTTATAAGTACCATGTTCATCAACTCATACATAGCTGCTAGAGGGTCTAATGAGATAACTGCAAACGTTGAGCATCCACTGTACACGTCAATGGAACAAGAATCAAGAGATGGCGCAGGCAGAAAGGACGATCTGACCAGCGACCATGATTGGTGCTACTGTTGATGAATACCCATGATGTGTAAGTTTACTCTTCTGTGAGCCATGAAAAGGGCATTAAGTGACGGGTTGCGGTACCTTTCCTTCCTTCCCGAGTATGCTGATGGTGGTGGACCCCCCTCAGGTGTAATATACTTGGCTTCATCCGCGTGTCGCTCACTTATACTGGGATCACGACGATCCCCACTTCGTTGACCAGACTTCCATGCAACAGCCGGTTTACATGAATACTTGCATGGAAGTGAGGTGGATCCTTGTCAGCATGTTCACCTGACAAAGACTAATATTGTTGATCAGCATACTTTGCCTGACTGGACGTTAGTCTCCTCTCCATTTGCCTCGGTAGAGTATATCTAAAGGAGAAGAAGCGATCACACTGGAGATAAAATGACACGACTACCGCCGAGTTATCACCTTCGGCAGGGAATACAGAGAATGATACGAGAAAACGTATCTCGAGGTTAAATAAGTAATACTAATCGGGATAATGATGCTGTCATATATGATTGATGTGTGCTGCGGGGAGGTAGATGCGGTTTGGGATTCTCTGCTATAGAATGAGAAGCAACGCCGTTGCTAAACAGTGCGATACACACATGACAACAACATCCAGTATGATAATTGAAATTGCGGCAGTGATTTCAGCACTCTTTTTGTGATCGCATGATAGATGTTTACACCATTAGGCGAGTTTCCGCGATGATCTCGACCGTTGACAGTGGTTACTCTTTTGCTCCATACAGCTTTGATTTGGCCAGCGTATCCTCCATAACTGACCATACAGAGGATAGTCCTGCAAAACATGCTCGGCAGTTTGTTCGCCTGTCCCACATGTACACAGCGGCGAAACAGACAGACGAAGCCTGAACATGTGTTTATTCAGTCTATTGTGCCCAGTCATGAGACGAAGAATAGTAGTCTGCCCTTGCCGGTCAAGGGTGTGGGTTGGTTCTGTTCTCTTCTGACAGCCTGGACAACTCTCGTTTCTCCAAGTATGTGATTTCGCTGTCTTCTTGTTCACATTCTCCTCTCCTCCCCTCCCTGCAAGTCCATCTGCCTCTCATTTCCAGGCACGCCACAGTGGGATGACAGCCACTAAAGTCAGTTCGCTTTCCAGCAGCTACCCTACCCAGCTCACTTCTCAGAAGCGAGAGTTTACCACCCTTTAGAGCTTGCAGCACAGATAATGCGTCTGTGAAGATGGCTACTTGGCGGCAATCAGAACTGCTGTTCTGGATCATGTTGTCAGCCTGTTTGAGAGCTTGAACCTCAGCTGTATAGTTGGAGCAGAATTTACCAGTTTGAACACTCCTTGTCTCACAATGGTCCTCCGTGTATGTTATAAAGATACCAGCGTCTCCATTCTTGTCAGCATTTGTTGCTGATCCATCTGTGTAGGCATGTATCCACGATTGTTGCTGATCCATATGTGTAGGCATGTATCCACGATTGTTTAGGATAGTTTTCTTCGATCATACTCAGTGTAGCAGCTCGTTGTAGTCGTGTTCAGTAGTGAGACCAGTGACTGATGTATTTATCTGTATGGTTTCATTGTCCTTTTGTCCTCTTCCAATGGTATTAGGTATAGAGTGGGCTTCATCTGTATTGTCTTCATGTGTAGGTCTGCTTGGTGCTGTCTTCTAAGTTTCTTTCCCGTTTGAACAAAGCCATGGCCAAATCTTCTAGTCTTGCCTTCATTGGGTGCTGTTCTATGGGACAGTGTCTGTAATCCAGTAACTTCCTGCATATCTAAAATCGGCGTAGTTTTCATGGCTCCTGTGATGAGCCTGAGGGCTTGGTTTTGCACCTTGTCTAATGAATGCAGATGTGTGTTGGTAGCTGATGACCAAACTGCAGATCCGAACTCAAAGTGAGGTCTTATTACTCTATTGTACACTTTGTTAACGGTTCTTTGTTTGCTCACCAGCTAGTGCCTGCTAATTTTCAGAGTAGGCCTAGCCTCCTTCGGGCCTTCCCTTCTGCATTTCCAATATGTTTATTCCAAGTAATCCTTTTATCAAATGTCACCCAAGATAGGTAGGGGAATTTTCTTCCTTGATGATGGACATTCCTAAGCGCAAGTTGATCGTTTGGTCTTTTGGGGAAAGGGAAAACAGCGTCGTGGAGGTCTTGTCTGTGTTTATTGTGATACGCCATTTCTCTGTCCACGCAGACAGAATGTCTCATGCCACCTCCATTCTATGGTTTGCTGTAGTGGCGTGTTCATCAACACTGATGTGTCACGCTATCCGAGGACGGTCATTCAGACTCTCTATCCGTGCTTCGGAAAGTTTTAAGTCTTCGGTATCTTTGTGTATCTGCTGTCCTGGCCACTAAGGGCACTCTGGCAATTTAAGAGCTGACACTTTGACATCGAATGCGCCCGTAATAAGGACTTTGGAAATGGACAGCGAGGACCTTTTGGAGTTGATCAACGATCACCTTTTATATGATGACACTGCAATCGTCTCACCAACAATCCAGATAGCAAAATTTGGAAATCAAACGTGGATCCAGCAACAGGTGAGTCTTCTTCGTCGTTTGTTCTCAAACTCCTGCTACCAATCCATGAAAATGGCTTTGCAAGTAACAGGATGTAGTCCGGATAATGGAATGCGTTGTGTCGTAGTTTACAGCTTGACTGCGATATTTGCACCTTCCGGTCCAACACATCCGACTTCAGCGTGGCATTTTTGGGTAACGAAGTAGCCCTCCCTCGTCTGTCCCTTCTCCTTAGCCAGTCTGTACTGTTGCAGCCTGTTATCCAGGATCACCACGTGTAGGTGGAGAAGGATCTTGTGAGCTCTTAGTCGCTGGCCCTGGCGCTAGCAGTCAGCTTTGGGTCGCTAATCGCTACATCTCACGCACTGCTAAGCATCTTGACCTTAAAGGCGTCTGAGTAGACGGATCAGAAGTGTGTTCTATCAGAGGGCTAAGGGAACCATCTGTACCTACGCCCCTCAATGATACAGAATGAGCACGTGTAGGTCTGTCCGGAGCGTAGTGACATCGATTCTCAACAGAACAGAACACACAGGGTACCGTCTTCTAATCGAAAGTTGATAATTGGATACATGACATTTACTGTTGTTGCCTTGGTGGTACACTTGATATACTATCAATTTCTATCCACTCTTGGGCGTTTCCTTCCCACTTATCGCGGTGTCTTCCTCATGTTTTCACGGTACACTCAATTTGACAATTTCTATCCATTCTTGGGCGTTTCCCTTTAACTGAAAGTCGCCTTTTGGCCTTAATGATATACTCTAACAATGTTAATGTGGTTCCATAACTGACACTACTGTCGGGGATGAAGTGATAGACACTTTATTGTACTAGCTCTAAGATTAATGTCAAGTGAGGAGTCTTCCTCGCTACCTTGCCTTCCCTAACAGTAAATCGGGGCCAGGTATAAATTTACATCTGGGTCAGCTGGATAATTCCGTGCCCGGGTATTGAGCGCAGAAACTTTTCCGTGAGAAGCAAGTCCTATGACCACTTAACAATGCAAAACGCTAATGCGCTCTAATAAACGAGTGCTATTCGGTTTTTAAAGGACAGGATCTCTGTAACTGTATAAGCATGTAAAAGGCAACTAAAAAATTTAGTGTATGGGACTAGCAGCCTCATCATGTACAGCCATTGGTATGCAAGCGTCACTGTTAATACTCGGAAACAGACTTCATATCAAGGGGACAGGTGTAGCAGAGGCCCTATGTTGCGTCACTTGCAGCGAGTATGTAATCAATCAAACATTCTATTTTGGAAGGGAGTGGTTGGTGTCCATTTCTATTTTGATCTTTCATTCAAATGTGGTTTTCAACTATGTCGTTATTCTTAAATACAAATTGATATATTTTTTGTTATATTTGGAACTGCTGCTCTCTTCTGAACTGGTTAATTTCTGTTGCCACGATATCATCTCTCCTTCTCCTCCTCCCCCCCCCCCTGCTGGCGCATATTATGGAGGTATTTCATTCTCAACTGTTTGCTCAAGGTCTCTGCCAGTAAACAATAAATTATGTATACAGTGTATATCCCGCAAGTAATGGTATATAGTTAATTGAGGAGTGCGTTGTTTGGTGGTTAGAATATCCGCCGCGCAATTAAGAGAATTGGGAACAAACGTTCGAGCGGGTAAAATCAAAAACCTCACCTCACACAGCGAGGGCTGTCTGGAGCTGTCTCTATTCCTCGGCTCAATAAAGTCGAGACAGCGTACGCCAGCAATTGCAACAATTGCTATAATGACGGGTTTTTGTTTGTGTGTGAGCGCGCGTTTGGTTTGTTTTTGTTTTGAGTGTCAATACGTGTCTTATACTCCTGAGTATATTGACTTCTTCGTTCTGCCTTTCTTTTTCTTTCTCTATTTTCTATTATTGATATTCCAATCAATAACCACCTGTAAGATTATGACACTGGAATCGATGAGAGAAGCAACATAAACTTATTTAAAAATGAGGCTGAGAGGACGTAGCAGCACCATGTGCAACTAAAGCAGCAGCACCCATATCATTCTTCATCAGATGAAAGATACAAAACACCTATTGGTTTGCTCGGTGTGCAGTGATATTTTTACTAAACATATTTTATGTCACCTGCTGAGCTGTGAATTTTTCGGGAGTCATAAAAAAACCAACACCTGTCTTGGTGGCCTTTGTGAGTGAAGAGTAACACCAATATCAGGTAACATACTGACCAAGATCTCAGCCTTAATTCAATTGTAACATATCTACCAAGATTTCATCCAGGGATTAGGTGCAACATACTGACCAAGATCTCACCACAGGATTATGTGTAACATACTGACCAAGATCTCACCACAGGATTATGTGTAACATACTGACCAAGATCTCACTCTGGGATTAGGTGTAACATACCGACCAAAATCTCACCGCAGAATTAGGTGAAACCTACCAAGAAGATCTCACCTCACTTTCACACATTTCTCCAGGAAATAGACTTTCTTACAGCATCCTGGGCAACGAGAAAGGAAACGACACTGTGATCCCCATAGTGGCGAAACTAGTGAGAAGTCTCATTGCACTATGGCCAGGAGGACACTTGACCCACCTTCTTCGGCACGTTTGGGGATATATGAATAGCCACTGTAACTCGCTCCCAAAGAAACAACGTAAAGAGTAAAACTGTCTCGATTCGGGTAGCTTTCAACGAGTGCAGCAACTTGGCAGTCTTTTCGTTCTATTTTTCTCTCTACGCATGAGCTTCCTGTATACTATCATTACCTATCGATCTCTGCCAGTGGAGCTACCTAACGGACGGACACTCATGACAACTGATGGTTAGTTCCTGTCTTCAATCAATCGGGAGTATATATCACATGTTCTTTGTTATTGTCATGTTGGTATGTGTCTGTTTTTAGGTCAGTGAGTGTACCCAGGAAAGCTAGGAAGAAATATTTATAAAAACACTAGTCGTGGTCGCACTAAATATATTTTCCATATTCGGAGCTTTCAACTTAGGAAAAATACGATGAAAATTGTCGTTTGACTAAATTTCCTAACATATCTATTTCGCAGGGGGTCTGAGTGACAAAGTGGGTAGATCGGTGATGTCTTATTGCGAAGAGGTCGGGTTCGTCCACCAGTCTCGACACGCTGCAGTATGTGTGTAAAACAAGTTGCCATAGAAACAACCACTATCACACCGCACAAAGTGACTTGGTTCAACTCTCCTGTAAGGGGCCACCTGCCGTGCTGGCTCTATGTTTCGTAGGAAATAAACCGGAAAAGTGGGACAACTTGTGTTGCAATTCCCCATGGTAAAATACTTCCCATAATAACACTTTACTAAACTAAAATAAGATACAGGCCAGAACTACGATAGCTATACAGAGATCATCAAAGTCTGCAGTAGAAATGATGACTTTCACAACCATACCGAGAGTGCGCCAAGATAATCGAAGAAAAATTAAGGTTGAGCAACAAGTCTGATGAAATTCAATTTATGTGGACAGAAACGGCTGAAAACGCTTCTATGACGATTTAAAGACTGGTTATGGCCCCCTAACCATCGTATCCAACTCTGAGTGCAGATTGCTCAGAACCGTAAATACTGGAATGCTAGGCGGAACGCTTCCGCACGATTCTCAACCAACCGTCCTCTATCTGTGACGAGTACATATCACGCGTGCCTCCGATACCTCTGAACGGAGAACTTTTCGTTACTATCGAGGAGAGATCAGTCAACTATCACATGGGAAGGATCCAAGTGTGGACCTGATACCGGTTGAGATCTACAAAGTAAGCAGATGTGTCCTAATACAGGCTTAGTTGTAAAACACAATGTGGAACACAGACTGTTCCAAAAGAACTGAAGAATGCTACCGTCGTCCATTTATACAAGCAAAAAGGGAAGTCGTCATTCCTGCGACAACCACGGAGGAACTCTCTCCTATCGCCTGCTGGCTACGATTTTGCCGCGAGTTCTCAGCTGATTGATCGATCACCTAGAACATGGTCTTCTTCCAGATAGCCGTGGTCATGTCCCTTCCTGCCACGAGTGGCGTATATCACAATCCAGATATCAGAGTCAAGAACAAGTGCCTCCAATCAGACAAACTTAAACTACCTTAGCTGCACTCTCTCCATGGAAACTACCATTGACTCTTGAGGCCAGCAACATAATCTCCAAGGCTAACGGTGTCTTTTGGAGGCTGCGCAACAGCGTGTGGAATCGGACGGGTCAGCCTTGATACTACACTGTCTACTTAGTCGCAGTTCTCACCGCCCTTTTGTATGTCAGTGAGACACGGACTTGTACAGCAGCTGTGTACCCGAGTGATCCTACGGGATATTTATGCATGAAAAAAAAATAGCACCACTGCCCCACAGAAAACATGTCATAAGAGGTGACTAATTATGTGATATGGCATAACACCGTATATGGTTATGTGGTTTGTTAAGAGCGGCATAGATTACGACTAACAGGCTGCGGGTCTACTTTGCTCTAGTGTTTGAGTCTATTAAAATGGACCCGCACATTGATTAACCACCCTCCAAGAAACTGATTGTATACAGACTTTGCAGAGTCTTCTAAACCAGTATAAAGACGTTTAGTTAAGTAGGTACGCTACACAAATAAACTACTCCCATGCAAGCTGCCTCTCTAGATTGTTGAGAATACAATGATAGGATATGGTACCAGACATCGAGATGCTCACGAAGTCCAGAATACCTAGCATCCACATACTGCTGCAGAAAATCCAGATGAGGTGGACCGGCCACGTCACGCACATGCCAGACAACCACATCCCCATATAACCGATGTATGACGAGCTGAAAGATGGCCAGCGTCTGGTCAGTGGGCAAAAGAAGAGCTTCAGAGGCTACCTCAAAATATCTCTGACACGCTCCAACATCGACGTTAACTCATTGGAGTGCATGGCACAGGACTGTCAGATATGGCGTATAACCACCATCACATGCGTCTCCTTTGCTGAGGAACGCCGGATCTCCGAAGCGCAGAGAAAATGCAATGTGCGAAAAGACAAAAGAACTGACACTCGCGTGTCCAATTCTGACGTTAAATGTTGCATACTTGGAAGAAGTTTTTGTGCTAGAATTTTACAATTCAACCACCCATAAGGTCGCCGGCGAGGCGCAACACAACATGTCTGATTATTGGCAGGTTCTTCTTCCTCGTATGCTTTCATACGTCAACTTTAATATATCTAAAGAAAGCAGTGGTTAGCCTGAAGCTATTGGTATCTACATAGGGCTTCCTAATAATGATATTGGTGATAGCCACGTGTGCTTTTTCTGTTTCTGGAATGTTGAACACTTGTAGCAGATGTTCGGCGGTCATTTTGTCAGTGACACAGACACATTCATCCGTATATTATATTCTTAGTTTGTATCCCAGTCTGTTGCGGCATGGGCAGAGTCTAAAGATTACTACCTGCTCTCCTCTGCTGAGCTGGTAATGTGTGTCCTTTGGTTGATGACATGTGTTGCTCTGTTCCCACTTATTTCCGCAAACCTCTTGACCTGTACATATGTTATATCAATATCAGGTTGAGGTAGCTTTTCACCTTCTCTTGACAGTCTGACAGCCCCTTAATTGCCAACAATATTGCAATGATATGGAATCCACAGTATCACAATTTTCTTGAAACGGTGATATAGTTTATAGAGTAGCACTCCTAGTTCCTTTAGGTCTGTGTTTTTCTGGCCCCACAGTGACACAACCACTGCCAGTGCGTTTGTGAAGAGTATCATCTTTCTGTGTTTTCATCTGTTATTAGAGTTTCTCCTGCAGCTTTCAAGGCATCTGCATCTGCTTTTATGTTTCTAACATTTTCTAGCCAACACTGATAGCTGTCTTGGTGTACTGGTTTCAATGCTCAGAAAGATCCATCCACCTCCATTCTCTGATGCATTTGTAGCTGATCCATGGGTCCAAGTCTTACCAACTCGAGTAGGTCTGCGCGGATAGAGATCAGACAAAGCTGGTACAACTGTCCCCCAGGTTCGGGGATTATTTAGCACAAGGCCTGCACATCTAGGTAAAGACAGCGACATAATTATTAGATAGTGACATGGGCATCAGGAGTACAAAACTCACGACTGACACCAGCGAAAGCAGAAAGAAAGATGTCATAACACGGATGGAAATCATGAACTAGAGTTGGGATGCCGAAAAGGAGTAGAGAGTGTATTTTTGCCCTTAATGACATCAGGAGTCCTAAAAGTCACCGTTGGCTTTGGCGAAACTGTCTCAAGTGTTTCGGAAAGCAGCGATTCAGTGGATACCATCCCACTGTAACGTCAAGTGAAACGAGGAGGCCAACAGTCTAGTCAAATAGGGAAGGAAACTGATACAGGAAAAATACCTGGTCAACTAAGGAGCAAAAGCCATAAAATGGCAATGCAATGTAAAGTGGCAGAAAAGAACGCCCCAAACACAATGCAGAGCACGGATACTACTAACTGTCGAAAGAGACCTGGTTATCATACGTCGTCTTCGAACTGGCCATAACAGAATGAGACCCCCCCCCCCCCCTGCACACCAAATTGAAGATAGGTAGGTGCCACCACATTTTATTTGTGCAGACTAGCAGACATGACAACAGCACAGGGCTTTAGGACTCCCTCCGTCACACATATCTGAGGAAAGGGATGTGACACACGCCAACTCCTTTCGAGCACAAACTGCATGGTTGTATTGAGACCCGAACAAGACAGTCTAACCACAAACGAAGTAGAATCCCTGGTATCCACGTACCCTTGTCTATCCAGTCGTGACAAACTCTGGATATACATGTCAAACTCTATTTAAAAAAAGGCCACGATCCAGCTGTAAATTGGTACCGTAGCTAACTTACAATTATGGAGCACAAATCTGATATGAAGGCATCTAGCTATCCATATGATAGAGCAAAATGATGCAGTACATGAATGCTCCACGCGTGCGACCAAATGTCTTTTACGGCTAACATTCCTAAACATTTAGAATGAAGAAACGTATTGGAGCGGGCAATGCCACGACTGTTGGCTTAGAAAGCCTGATGACGGGGCATAACTTGTCAAGCGGGTCGACCTGTGGACGGTCGTATGTACCGAGTTTGCGAGTCAACGGGGAAAGGGACGGGGGAAACGTATTTACTTTAGAAGAGGACGTTTGGGTGGTATTAAAAGGACATCGGTCTTCCGGATGTAATAAGTTTTGTTGGTGGTTACGCGGATTGCAGTCCCTTTGGAGGGCAGTGCGTTTTCAGCGCTGCACAGAGGTAAGACGTGCATCCTATTTTTTAAGTGTCACACGCTCTCTGATATTTAGTGGTCTGCCGGGGTCTATATGTATGACAAAGACAAGAATAACACAACTGCCCTACAGAGAGCATGTCGTAAGAGGCGAGTAACTGTGTGATATGGCATACGATGACCATGGTTAGGTGGTTTGTTAAGAGAAGAATAGATGGCGCCTAACAGGCTGCGGGTATACTTTGCTCTAGTGTTTGAGTCTATTAATTAAGATGGAGTCGGTTCTATGAACCGTTTTCCATTTCTAATACATATTAACAGTTTACAAACTGCATTCATAACTTAAAATCATGTGTATATATTTCGGAATATGTATTTCCAATTGTTGCAACAAAATGTACATGTAACATTCAAAACGTTTGTGTAATATGTCTTCATGTCTTGCGGCTCTCAAATATTTCAAGTGTTTTATACGCGGCTTATTTTTTTTGTTTTGTTAATGGTTTTTAAAAAAAAAAGTAAGTAGCATGTTCTTTACAGAACGTCGCTCCTTACAACTGCTAACTATTTGGCTGTTACAAGTTTCTTGGCAAGTGTGCAGTACGGTAGGTCGCCTTTACTTTCAGTGCGTGGGGGAGCAATCACCCGAGAAAAAAACTGTGTCTGTCAAACTGGACACGGTGGGAATCGACGTTAAGCAAATATTCATATCACTGGAATTAAAAACGAGAGTTTTGGGATGCAACGTGGAACCAGTACTTGCATACGGCGGTGAGTCATTAACAATCAACAGGAAAGTGCAGCGGTCATTGGAGGCAACGGGAAAATGGTTTTACAGAAAATGTTGAAAATTTTACGGACTGCAAAGAAAACTAATAACATGGTTGTTGTGGAGGCATACACACAAAGACAACTTATGGCACAAATCAGGACAATGCAGTAATCCTTTGTTGTGTGTGTGTGGTATGTCGTGAGAAGAGGTGGATTGGAACACACATTGAAACGGACAGATTCGCAGGGACTAGGGACAGAGGAAGGCAAAGAAAGAAAATATTTCACAGCTTGAAGGTACGTCACGAGAGGCGACCAACAGTGGAAATGATAAACGGAACACGTGAAATGAGGAAGTTGAGGTCCATGATCGCCACCGCCAAAGCACTTGATGATGATGAAGTATGCCCTACCCCGTCTCAGATTAAACATACGCCAATATCAGGTTCTTAGAATATCCAACAGAAAAATTAAATGTACTAAACCAGGAATCGACAAAATTCTTCCAGACGGGTCGGAGGTCAAGTCAGTGAAGGGAAGGAGGGTCACACGTATTTATAGTTAAAGTATTAATAGTAACATATAAGTGCCCAGTATATATATATATATATATATATATATATATATATATATATATATATATATATATATATATATATAATTATATAATAATAATAATAGTTGCCCATCGCAAGCGAAGATGGCGATAGCATCAGATTTGTACTGCAAGATCTGTTCTCATATGACTATGGAGACCAATCCTGGCACGGCACGACTTTGTCTTAAATATTTAGTTTTGGGATAACAGGCCGGATATTTTCGGCTGGCGGAGCAGATCAAGCCGTTAACCGAAGTTTGTTCACTCATTGACTCAACTAATCGTTGCACACAGTACAAATACCATGCTTTGCCTGGCTACATGACTGTTAAGTGCTGTCACTTCTTGACAACAGTTGCCAGGTGTCGTCTGTTTGAAAAGGAATATAGACTTCTAGCAAAGATGGCATGTTTGAGTGGTTTCCAAGAGATGTGTAAAAGACACCATCTCGTGGTATAGCACACTCGGCCATTCATACAGACTCAAAGCCTGCTGAGTCTGTAGTAGCTTTCTGGTCGTTAAAGAAAGCTATAGAAATAATTGTCCATATATGATTCAATAATAAAAGGGTGGATAACACGTTTGATGTGGAATCAAGAATAAACAATGACAAGGAGAGACACACGTAGTGCTGTGACTTATCGTCACATGGATACAACAAACGTCGTGTACATAGCTCCGACTGCAGGCTCTGTCCACACACAAAGTTGATCAATGTCCACGTTTTGACAACGCACGCACAACAAAAAGCCGTCAGCGTTTAAAGTGTAGTCGATAACGCGTAATGATACAACTTCATATGGAAGGACGAAAATAATCACGTGCCACGAAACTGATAACTTTTAATGCCAACCAAACAATGGTGGTGTTGGCATTTAAACTAACAAAAAAAATTAAAACAGAAAAAAGGTATAAAAATTCTACTGGCTTCACATCCGAATACGAGTTATCAGATGGTGGGATGGGGTGTTATCGATTCGTCATTTCACTTGACGTTAGGCGAAGAGCAATCACTACAGCTGGCCCTCTTTCAGGAAGTACTTATCAGAGCATTTTGAGTGGTAGTTCCTGTACCACTGGTGTTACGTGATGGGGTTCCTAGCCCCATGAACACTCCTCAATAACAACACATTCGGGTGATAACCAATTCGTTCAACTGAAAAATGCACATGTATGTACTCCCGACTTGTGAGGAGCAAGAGAAAAGATCAAGGCCAGGTGAACACACTGACCAAGATCCCCCCCCCCCCTCACGTTAACGTCGTGCTTCTGGAAACAGGCTGTGTCATAGCACTCTGTCCTACGAGGTGGGGATCGACGCTGTCATCCTCATAGTGATGGGCCTACTGAGTAGAACCCGTCGCATGACTACCGAATCCCAGGAAGCATGTAAGGCAAGTGGAGGTGATGTGTTTCAGTCAGGTGTTACGGGATAGTCGCTGGTAGCGCATGTGAAAGACCTATTGGATGCGCTGAGATCTTAGAAGAGCCACTGTGACCCACTACAAGAGGAACAATGGATAAAACAAAATAGCTCAGCCCTAGTTTCCATCTTGTAGGATATTGAGGCGAGACCACCACTATAGTTAGCCAACTTGCAGGAAGGATGTGCCAAAGCACTTGCTTTTCTGTTGTTTTGGTAGAAGCGGTTCCTTCAGCATTTTGTTGTACATGATGAGGCTCCTAGTCCTATGCACAACCCTACTAATGTCGTTTGTACACCATGCATAGCATCTTGCCGAGGTCAAAATATCTCATTTCGTACAAGGTGATTCGGAGCTACATAGGGGCAAAACCACTTACAGCAATGCATCTCAGCGTGGGGGGTGGTCTGCGAATTCTCAGTCGAAGGACTACAAAGGGCGTCAAGAAACTGGGCATACTACTTCTTCTTCTTCTTCTTCTTTGCGTTCGGTTTCGTATGCTCGTTTTATGCCATCAGATGGGCTGCATCCATGAGGTGACACGTCAGTCGCAGGTCCTCAATGGTTCCCCCCAGTTTGTCTTGTATGTTTTTCTCCTCGGGCCATGTTTTCTCACGGGAGTCTTGCCTGGGTTGGAACGATCTTTAAAAAACACGATTGCTACTTTATCAAAACATGATATTCACTATATTTTTCATATAAAGAAGGACGGGACTCTTTGGGTATATAAATTATGAAACGACATCGCGGATCCTGTGAGATTTTAATAATAATAAATTCGTCCATTGTTGCTGATAAGGACCACCATATCATCCCATGTGATACTCATCCTTGAGCATATGGTTGTGTTTGTGACTGATCAAGCCAATGGGTGTGTGGACAATTGTGTGACTTGACTGGCAAACATAGCAGCAGCTGCCGCTCGTCTTCCCTCTGCTCTAGGCTTCCTGGTGCGCATCTAGTCTGGGCTACCTGAACCGGACTACATTCAGCTACTTGCAAAGCCCTGTTCAGGACTTTGTAGTAGGAGATTGAGAACGAACGCAGAACGAAGATATTAAGGAATTTGTGGCTATTGAAAGAGATTAAGTGTAAAAAAAATAATACAGATTTTCAACTCCTATGTAAAGTACGCCCTAACTGTATGGCTCTGTGACGGTAGCGGGGATGTGGGTGGGAGAGAAGGTACAACTAAATAGGTTCAAGCTTTCATCAATTGAAAGGTTTTAATTGATTTTAGAATTTTAAGGGACACAAGAGCCGTCATCTTCAAAAAGTCTAGGCCATCAAGTTGTTTTGTCACCCCCTTTGGTCGCATCTTACAAAATGCATGGCCGGTAACAGTTGCACTATTTTTTGTTTCCCTCAAGCGCCGGAAGCACACAACATAGATTCAACTGTTGCGGTCCACACACAAAGTGAGCTCAACCAAAAAGAACAAACCAGCAGAGACTACATGTATAGATTCAGCAAAACCATTAGCAATGCACTTTAGAAGAGCTAAAAATATAAATTCTAAACTCAGCAACATAATATGCCCAGTCAGCTGTATTGATTGAAATGAATTTGTTTGAATTAGAATGTAACATCGTGTCAGTACGTCATTGTCCTCAATAAGGCACTTGTCGCTTTTATCCTGGATCATAAAGTTCCTGCCCTGTCTAGGTGTTACCAGTTCTTTGACCACCTTGTATGCTCCCTTATCGTCATTTCTGTTCTCTTCCATGTTTGTACAATGCTCACATATCCACGCTTCTTTCGCCTCTCTCATCTTTTGTTGTACCGCTTTCTTGACCTCTTTATTAAATCTGCCGACACCATCGGGTGGATGTTTTTGGTTCTTCAGTGACCTTCTATCATAAAGGTCTAGAATTTCTTTGGTCACAAATGGCTTCTTGTTTGGTGGTACCCCCAGGATCTCTGTTGCTGTATCTATGAGTGGTGAGTTAAGAGAATCTGTTACTGTATCGGTATCCAGTCCCTCTCTGAGAGCCAATAGTGGAGCAAATCTCCCTCTTACTCTCGATTGGAACACTTCGATGATTGTTGGGTCTTTTAGTTTGTTCAGGTCAGACTTTAGTCTAGTCACTTCTTTCTTTGCGACTCTCTTCAATTGCAGACGCATAGTCATCACAACAAGATCGTAGTCGCTTCCTATATCCGCTCCGATGATTGTGACCTACAGTTTTCTAGTTAGAGGAAGCGGCATTGTCATGAGGTAATCATTGATCTCCAGGCAGATTTTTTTCCCTGTTGCACTACGTTGGATTTTACTGCAAATCCAACCCCAGCCTCTCATCATTCCTGACTGTTGTGGCTGCTCCAGAAGAAAATGTTGCCAGCACAAACCTCTGAGAGTTGCCCCTCCGGTCTCTTTTCTGAAGCTATCCACATCTGATCGAAACAGTGTCCCAAGATGTGTTCGCTGTAGCTGCTCAGTCACATGTGAAATAGATGGCAGGTGAGGACCAGGGGTGGGCGAGCTATTTTCAGTGAAGGCAGGACGCATCCTCCAACAGAAGAGCTCCTTCTCCTACACGGGTGCGGCTCCATGATTGGGGGTTCTGGCGACATCTAACAAACTGAGGACAGTTCTGTTACTACTGGGTCCTGTATCAACCATGCAAAGTGTGGACCCTATTTATGATGTCATGTTTTAACTCTTTCCATACACAGGAATGTAACAGAACGCGCTTTCAAAAAGGGGATAAAACTTCACATATGGTGATTACAAATTAATAAATATTTTTGGCATTGCAAATGAGCATACGCCTCGTGTTATATTTAGAATATTAGAACATGGAAATACAGAATTCAAATCTGGCCAATATTTGCTAAATTCAATATTTAGTATGCAGAATAACAAAACCATTATTATTTGAGAAAATCTTTTTTAATACAAATTTTGATTCTACTCACCAAGTCCCTACTGTCAAGCTAGTGACACAAATTTTGATTCTACTCACCAAGTCCCTACTGTCAAGCTAGTGACACAAATTTTGATTCTACTCACCAAGTCCCTACTGTCAAGCTAGTGACACAAATTCCACAAAGAATAATGTCCATTAATGTCTCCCAAATTTCTTCATGATATCATCTATCGTTAATTTAACTATATTTTTCTCTTTCATAGCCACAATAAAAAATACTTCAAAAATCTAAAGAAAATCATAATATACACTTTGCACAAATGAACAGTAGTATAGAAGCATTTATTTAATGTTACACATTGTGGTATGTCTGAAAACAGTCCCTAGGATTGAGATGTGGTTGGTTTGTGCACCCTAAGCATACAAAGTGTGTTCTTTTCCTTTCAGTGGGCGTTGGACAATGTATACAATTGTGCTCACATGTGACATACAAAATAATATGACTAATTCCTTGGGTTTTTTTTTTGTTTTCACCTTATTTCTCTAATCCCCAAGACGGAGTGCGTTGCACTGTGGTTTTTATATTGCGCCTATTGGCCCAGTGCATCCGACTTTAGCATGCATTTTTATACAAGGGTCTGCTTGCTCCTTCATTTTCTAAGGGTTTGCTTCCCCGGGGTAACGACCGGTGCTGTGATGGGGATCGAACCCAGCACCTCCTGGTTGTGGGCCGTATCACTTAACCACTAGCCCACGCCATCACTGTTTCATTGGGTTAGAAACTGGACATATTCCTTGTGCTCTTTTGACCACTTCTGTTATGCTTACTGATGCAATATTAGCAGTAATTTGTGAAATCATCAATTGCTTGAAGGTTCATGAATGGCTCATGCTTTATGCCTTCTACATTTTCATAAAATATGTGAAGCATAAAGTGATAATTATCTTGAAACCTCTGTTGTGAAAACATAGTATGGCCCCAACAAGAATTGCACAGCTCTGGTAACATTGGCCAGTAGTCAGATATAGCAGGCCTTCTGTCAATGATCATAAAAATAAGCACAGCAACAAATTTGCTGAGTTCAGTTGCAGTAATTTCCTCCGATCCCACTTAGTGTTCACAGAACGAGACAAGGATGGAGTGTTCATGTGTATTCTTTTCCTGGCAACGGTATAAATTGAATTATAAGATGTTCCTTCACTTCCACATCAAATAATTTTTGAAAAATTCAACAGCCTGGGAACCAGAATCTAACCCCAAATCTGGTGCAACTCCAGAACTGCAAAGAGGATGAAAGCGAAATGTGTTCTGCGTCTGACCCCTGCAACTTGAATCCAATCTGGTCAGCATGTCTTGACTGATCCAGGCATTGTAACATTCCTGTGACTAAAAATTGTTGAAGGTCTAACAGTTTCAGCATAGTATACTAGCTATTCGGACATCAACAGTAACGAATATGAAAGTGATCTTAAATTTGTCATCGATGACTATGCCCCGCCCCCTTTGAATAAGAGAGTGGTTGCTAAACAATGTAAAGGTCGTGGTAAAGCAGCAAGCAAAGCAAGGTCTGTTGATGTTACTGTTAGTATGCTCTCCATTATTTCACATGTTTTCATCATGCATACACAATGTTATTAAAGCTTGTGTCGTCTGCCACTAATAAATTCTTAACACTGCTACCAGATGGTTGAGAATTCCTGCTGTCTCTGTTTACAACACAAACACTAAAAAAAAAAACCGGTCAAACTAAACTAGAATTGTGTGCCCATTTGCTTATCAACCACAAGAAACGGAATAAGAATTCTTCTCGATTTAACCCAAAATTAGTTTCTATAAGACAACTTGCGATGCTGATACTTATACAGACATTATGCCTCAGGTGAATGACTGCCACAAGGCCATATCGATCGGTTCACTTTCTATGATAAATAATTCTGCACGAATAACAGAATTACAATGCATACAGCATGTACGTAGACTTCATTTATATATCTAATGTATGAATTATCACATTCAATTCTCTAAACAATCCCTTATGGTCCAAAGAAACGAATTGCCACATTTCTATAGCACAAAATAGACTCACAAGATCACCTTGTCATGGCTTGTTTGGCAGCAGTTATCAGCGAATATATTCCTCTCTAGCCGACATCCCGACCCAAATCATATATTATGATATGCACATAAGTGATATAACATGGAAACGTGTGCACATAAACTACAGCAAACTTAGACAGGTTTATTGGCTTATCATATTCTGGAAGATGTTTCATCACCATTATTCTTCCTTCTTTACTTCATAATTAACATTGGGCTACCACTGAAGTTGGCCTCTTTACAGAAAGTCCCTTTCAAACATCTATACATATATATATTTTTGCAGTGGTTGTTGCTGTAGTACTTTGCATGACATGAAGTTGCCAGCCCCATGAACAACCCAGCTCAGTTTCCTTTCATGATGTGCATGGTAGTATGCTAAAATTCTACATATTTTTGCTACTGGATATTTTAATTGGTGTCCCTAGAAACAAATAAAAACAAGCTGAGAGAATAGGGAACACCAATGTAAGGCAAACCCGGTCTAAAATATATGCGGTGCAGAAACCAGTTATGTCAGCTCAATATACGCAAATATCATAGCCTCATTGTAAACTATGACACAACATAACAAAACATCCTTTTCAGGACGAACTACAAAGAGCAAGAAGGATATTTTATTGTTGAGTATCAGATTTGTGATATTGCCAACAAAACTACACCTGACAAACAGTATATTTGTACCAACTCGTGTAACAGTTCCCGCCGGAGCAAGGGGAGTTTAGGATGCCTGAACATGTTAAAGCCTAAAGCTACCTGAATGCATGTCAAGGTCACTCACCGTCTCAGCAAAGGAGAACAGAGTTGGGTTAAGGAATGTGGACAGATAGAAACTGACCACTGGCCTTCCGATTTTGGCAGGGGGAGATTGATTGACAGACGAAATTGGCAACAGGGCTTGCTGCGAGAGAATGAGTGACAGGTGTGCAAAGTGTTTCGTTCCAATTGGGATTGAAGATGACCATACCTGAGATCGATTGGTCAAGCTCTGGCCTTGCTTAAGGATATATAACTCAAGACAAAGTTTAGCTCGGGAGGCTGGAGGAGAGATGGAGAGTGAGGGAGAGAGTGAGGCTGTATGGAGGAGAGTGAGAGAGAGAGTGAATGTAGATAGTATGTTTAACTCACCGACTTAGGTAGAGGAGCGACTGATAGACTGTTGGACGAATGTTTAGTGATAGAACAGGATCGCTCAGATAGGTGTGTGAGTTTTGCATTAATAGATAATCTGAACGTGTGTTTGTAAGCAAGGACACATTGTGAACGAGTTATGTCGAGATCGCCCGCCTGAGGGGATTTCAGTGAGGAAGAGTATTTGATAAGGTGTGTTGAAGACGCAGTTAAGGCGATGTGTGTGTGATGTAATTGCAAGGCAATAGAACTGGGTTTTTAGATAGTTGGGAATTCCATCAATAGCTAATGCTTACAATTCACGTTTTAGTAGAATGTTTAGTTAAGATATGTATTATATTGTGTTTGTAATTTCTCTACTCATTCTATATGAGTATGATTTAATAAATATGCCCCCTGCTGTGTGATATGTCATTTACTGAGTATGGTCATGATGATGTGGATGAGTGTGAGAATGTTCTAAGTTAGATCGCGGCCAGCAGATGGTCTGCTACACTCGCTACCGGTGACAAACAGTCATCAAAAGCACAGTAGAGGAAAATCTCCTTGTGAAAAATTCAGATAATAAGATGGATAAGTCATCTCATGAGAGATGCAATTTGATCAACTACTATTGCAAATAACACAAGAATATTTGGTTACAAGGTCAGACTAAGTACACGTGGCAGACTGGTAGATAATATAACAGAAATAATACAACATGTGTATTCAGACATTACACATGACCAAAGAAAGGAGACCGTAGCTACCAGATATGCTCATCGGCACAAGTGGAAAAGCAAGTTACTAAGATATTGCAAAAGAAAGATAATTGAAGACCGTTTTATAAGCAAGTTGATAGATCAATGCTGGAAGGTTGTGGACCAAGATAGTACTACTGTGTTGCTTGTACTATGTTGTAGCACTGTTGTATAATTCTCATTTATTAGCTGTGACTACTTGACAGTCACTATGATACTCAAGGGACCTAAGGGGTTATTCATAAAAGATGTCCATAAAATTCTGACATAATCTTTACCCTCCCTTTCCTTATGTCCACCTTTGATGGATCCTTATCCTTTCTCCTCCCCCCTTGTGGATGTCCACTCTACGTGGCTTTGACACATCACGCCAGGTCAGGTAAGCTAACACATAAGCTCAAATATTATAATTACATATCCATACTTAAAAAATCTATACAATTCACATCTGTACATAGATAACTCAATTTAATTATATGAACCACATAAGTTACTAAATATGTTTCTCATATTACATATTTTGGGTCTAGAAAGATTGAAAGGCATAGTAAAATGACACAATCCAAAGAATGTTTGTTACTCTTTATAAATTTGTAGGTGATGAAAGTTGCCGCCATGCTATATTTCAATTGAACACCCACTCTAAACTTATAAGCACACAACACCTTCCCCCCAATATTTTACATTCCCCCTTCCTCCCCCTCTCTTCTGCAAACATCTGTTATGGATTAGTCGCTTATGTTCCTCTCTAAACAACAGGTGTTAAAAGCAGTAGCAAATGTATTACCTTTATATGCTGACTGGCATTATCACAACTGCAGTAGCCATCAGTTTATCTGTCAGTCGTCTGAGGGAAATCATTAAAAAAAAATAATAATTTGTTAATAAATACTGAATATTTTTATTTATCTTAATCTTTCCGTTCTTTAGCCAGGTGGTTGGTCTTTTGCAGGTTCCAACTCTGTTTCCAATATTTACGATCACAAGTTGACTAGTGTACTAGCAGCTTGCTCGATATAGGGTCGTGGATACTGTTGTTCCTCTCTAGCAAGTCCTGTCATAGGAATACTTTTTTTTCCACACGGGTATCCAAGGGCAGTTCCGGAACTCCATTGCTCATTTATTTCCGTAGTATGGCCAGTCCATTGATGTTTTGAATAGTTTCCATTTTACAAAGATAATATCACCGAAGTCTTTCAAACCACAATGCGCTCATGGCAAAATCAGATCCTTCAACTTCTACACTGATATCAACAAAGCCCAAAATGCACGAAACTCATGTCATAAATAGCCTAAGGAGGGTTGTCCATGGGGCTAGTGACCACATCATCTAAAACATTTGTTGCAGGAGCCATCAATACAAGAGCATACAAAGTGCTTGGAAGACGGCATACTCTACAGTGCAATCTACAGTTGTAGACCTTTGCTTTATTAGGAGCACAATGAGAAGAGTTTACAAATATGGAACCTCTTGAAATGTGGAGATATATATCAAATGCAGAAGATTAGGAAAAGAGTAAAGGAATTGCAGTTCTTACCTTCAGAAACTTTGACAAAAAACTTATAAATACCAAAAATTAAACAAAAGTTAGCACTCTGCAATATCAACAAAATCAATTACATTCACTACACCCCCTTAAAAATAACAAAGAAGAAATATACATGTAGAAATTAGTAATAAATGACTCTTCACACATGCAAAAAAAAAAAACAGCATAAATTCAAATAAATGAATGTACAGTCTTTGTCAGTCTACATACAACAAATACGATAATGCACGAAAAGGTGCAGGATTGTATTTGCTGTATCTAGACTCCTTGATATGAAATATCTGTGCCTTTTGACCAAACATCTTTTTTTTTCTTTTTTGGCATTTGCCTTATTTACTATTCCTCAAGGTGGTGTGCGACTTTTACATTCTGTGAAATAGGACATTACGTGATTTGGATATTGTCGATAACCATACATTAAACAACATGTCTAAATCACGCGATATAGCCTTTACTAGATTGCCACCAATGTTCTGTTAATTCGAAATTGATACTTCTCCTTTACCCCTTGCTGCTGCTATCACTAGATCTGCTTTTGCTGCATTTGTTTCTGTTCGTCTTATTTCTCTATTTCATAAGATGGTGTGCGTTGCATTACGGTTTTTATTTTGCGCCTGTCAGACCAGTGCATCCGACTTTGGCATGCATTTTATGTTAAGGTCTGCTTCCTCCTGCATTTTCTAAGGGTTTGGTTCCCCGAGGTAATGGCCGGTGCTGTGATTGGGGCACCTTTGGGCTGATTTCAGCACTTCATTTTTGAGACTGGGTTTGCCCTTCTTCTTCAATCCCTAATCTCTTAGTCAGGCTGCATGGTTGCAGTCTGTTTCCAGGG
Source organism: Ariolimax columbianus (assembly GCA_036924085.1). NCBI lineage: Eukaryota > Metazoa > Mollusca > Gastropoda > Stylommatophora > Arionidae > Ariolimax > Ariolimax columbianus. The sequence goes on from JAVGWX010000003.1 coordinate 137,266,704, forward strand.
CCACAAATGGTAGACGGAATAGGGTCTTGGTCAGATGAGTCACTGACCCTCATGCAAGTAGTCAGCTATAATTCTCTGGCTGCTGTCAGCTCATTCACTGCGGCATCTTTTTTAGGCCCCCCATGCCTTTCTATCAAATGCACAATACACCATACTTAAAGCTTTACCTCCATGTTTTTTCAACCACAGTGCTACCAAAGGTACACAGGTATAGTACATAAATTTGCAGGGTAGATTCAAGAGAAAAACAGAGAGAAACAATAAATAGTCTAGGTAAAAGGTGATCTCCAGTAGCATAAGGTGGACCCCTTTGAGATGGAGTCCAGCACTCTCACTATCTTGTGGGGCTTCATCTTCATCAATCAAAGCCTTTTCTGGTCCCAGTGGAACATAGGTCTTCAACAAATACACGCCAAGCCATCAAATGTTAACCTACTGGTATTTAATTTTGTGACTTAAATGTGTCTACATGCTGGGATAGCCAGCCATTTGCCCAACCTTCATTAGCGGTCTCTAACAACATGTCTGGCATGTTACAGTGTTACTATTGTTGCTCCCCTTTCTGGCACTGGTAACACTCAGGTACCATCTTGATAACTTTTAAAATGTTTACCTTTAATTTGTGACATCTTTAAAAAGTGAAAAATAATGTTGCACTGTTTCATTAAGCATATGACCCAGTGCATCTAATTCCAATATGTGCATCTGTCATGCTTGCCTTTATAAACCCTAGCTATCATGTATGAAGGGCAACAGTTTCTTACTTTGTAAGCTCCCGACCTGTTCAGCTTGGGAGATCACACGGACAGCTACGCTTCTTCTTCTGCATTCATTCTCAATCTCCCGCTACCAAGTCCTGAACAGGGCTCTGCAAGTAGCAGGAAATAGTCAGGAGAACGAATTTGCGCTGTGTCGCTAGTTTACAGTTTGACTGCGATATTTGCACCTTTCGGTTCGACACATCAGTCTTTGGCAGGGACAGCTATGCTACTCCTGTTACAGCTCTTAGTGTCAAAAAGATATATAAGATGCACTACCAAAAACAAGGTGGAGACAAGTGAGGAGAGCATGCCATTTATAGATATTGTTTTCACAAACCCTACTGCACCATACTATTGTCCTTAAGAATGCCTAAATTTGTATTGTTTCTTACTTAAGTGTCTGTTTTGATTAGTTATAATTGTTTTTAAATAATCTTCAATTCTTATAACTGCAATCAGGTTCAATAGAATATATATAAAATATATAAGATGACAGTGTAATATGAGCTTTTTTACAATTAGTAAAGCTTAATGTTGCTTTCCTCTAGGTAAGGTGGGAGTCCCATGCTAGAATTAGAGGAGGAGAGAGATAGAGAGATATGAAATCAGCTTTAGTTTGCATGAAGGAGAAGATTTAAACAAAATTAAAGCTATTCAAAAGTATGTGCTCTGAAAGACATAAAAAAGAGGATAAAATGGGTGGTATGCATAAGACAATATAATACACACAATTATCACTATGTTATTGCTTGAAAGTTTGTGTGTGGTAAAAACAAAATGGCAACCATTTTACCAACTTGGACCACAAAGCAGCTGCGGTTTGTTTATTTACGAGGAAAAAACATACAAAATATTAATGTAGCAGGATAAGTCGGTAAGTAGGTCACAAATTGATATGGGGCAGCTGAAAAATATAGTTGGTAAGTTTCTACAGGTGTCATTAGGTGGCAGCAACATTCGACTTTGTGAATACTGTAGGTAGCAGACGGTAGATGTCGCATGCAGGTCTGCAGCCTAGATACAAAATAAGTCTGTGCTCACAGAGTGCAAAATCAAACACATGTGCATTGCTGTCTGGTTTGGTGGATTGGGTGCGGAGCGCAAGATTAGATTTTCTGTTTCTGCAAAGGATAGTCACAAGGAAACGCTTCTGTGTACAGCAAGAAATGTTTGTCGTATAAAGCGGTGGATAACACGGCCAATAAATGTTCTCAAGGGCGCTCAAAAATTTCTGATGAAGCTGGCCTAGTCATTCTATTTAAATTGCAACAGAAGCATCTGTGTGACAGGTGACGGAGATGATTTGAGCTGACAGTGCAGCAACTGCAAATAGGGTGTTCACATGGTTTGGCCTACAACATAATGCATGGTCAAATTCTTGGCCAGAGATGTTTTGAGAATGATGAAGAGGTTGAACAAGTGCAAGTGTGGTCGAGACAGTAGACCAACGACTTCTATATTTGCAGGTTTTGGTACTCTGATAAAGCCATGGGATAAGTGTATCAGTGTTGATGGAAATGATGTTGAGAAGTAAGGGATAATATAAGGGCAATAACAGATGGTTATCAAGGTGGTTTCTCATTTACTTTTGTGAAATAGCCAATTAAGACCTATTTACTGACTTGCCCTGCTACTATTGTAGTTTGGAAAGAGGAAGATTTCTCTGGATGTTTCAGAAAGATGTATACTAGAATGTATAATCTAAAAACACATTGGGTGCTAAAAGTATGTTTGAGAGGGGTATCTACAAAGTATTTTCAATTGTATAACATCCTGATCTTATATTATCTGTATGGCAAAGATGCAGCAGTGAATAAGTCAACAGCAGCCAGTGACTCATAGCTGACTGCGTGCATCAGGGTCAGAGAACCAGAGCTGGCCAAGACCCTATTCTGCCTCCACATGGCGGCCCAGGAAACATGCTGCGCTAGTCACTATTGCAGTCTGGCCAAGGGATAGGATCACAGGGGTAAGGCAAACCTAGGACTCAAAAAAAAGTTAGCTGAAATCAGATGTGCTAAGATGTGGAAGGTGTAGGTATCGAAGCCTCACTGTAAACTATGACACAATGTTCTTTTTCAGGAGGAATGCAGAGGAACATTATTTTGTTAACGCTGTATCTCCTTTACCATTATTTATCTGTTCACTCTTGCTTTATCTAGCCCTGCTTTATCTGTTTGCCTATGTCTACACAAAAGGTGACCATTCTTCTCTATATTTGTATTTCAAAGGCTTCAATTTGACTTCCTGGATTTTTCTATGATTAACATTCCAATTTGTTTGTATGCTTACTTGTGTACCTTTCAACAGTGTACACAATAATCAAAATACACCAGTGGCCTTCTTCTAAAAGTCAATTTATGTGTTGATATACACAGATGACGGAGTAATTTAAATTAAATCTTTAAACAAATCATTATAATCATAATCAATAGCGATCATGATAAGATCAATGGCAGCTATAACCTTGTTATTCTTCTTCTTCGTTCGTTCTCAATCTCCCACTACCAAACCCTGAAAGGACTTAAGTAGCAGAATGTAGTCCAGAGAACGGAATGCGTTGTGTCGTAGTTTACATATTGACTGCGATATTTGCACCTTTCGGTCCAACACATCCGACTTCAGCGAGCATTTTTTAAGTACCGGGTTAGCATTCCCTCTTCGATTTCTTCTCCTTAGCCAGTCTGCCCCGCTGCAGCCTGTTATCCAGGATCACCGCGTGGAGGTGTAGAAGGGTCTTGGCAGCTCTGGTTCGCTGGCCCTGACACTAACAGTCAGCCATGGGTCGCTGACCACTGCAGCTCTTGCGCTGCTCAGCATCTTGATCCCATAACGTTGTTCAAGTTGTGACCAGGAATGATAAGCTTTAGTGTTCCCATGTGTCCTAATAATCTGCTACTTGTTGCATTTTATAGCTATACTATTAGATATACAAATTAAATGTCTCTATATAAGTATATGATTGTACAAAATGAGTGACATGTCACAAAAACTCACATGCATATCGAGAGTCTGAGTCTAATCTTAATGGTGGCACACTTGTAGACACGACTGTGTGTATCAGTAACACGCTGGCCTTATACAACGACAGTAAGTGTTTGGCCTATTTTAAGTGCTTTCAACAAGTTTGACGTTTTTATTTTCTATAGACTATAGATATTTTAATTTTCAAAATTACGGTTACTGTGTGTGTTACCTTCCTCAATTCCCACCAGTTATTTCGTCTCGTTGAAAATATATAATTTGTTAATATCTTTGCTATTTTTGCGTTACTTAACTGGTCAAGTACAAAAAATAGAACATAATCCTAGTCTTAGTAAAAATAATGTAACACGAGTCTACGTTACTTTACGATTGAATGGTTAATCTACTTTCTTACAGACAAAATACTGACAGTGACAGCTACGTCTACGGCGACACCTTAATATTAACAATATTCAAAATCGGCTTCTACTATAATCTGTTTACTTTGCTTTAAAAAGAAGCTAATACGTAATCACTGTAATGTCAAAGACAAGACATACAAGAAAACTAACCCCGTGTTTGAGTGAAGTGTGTGACTGAAGTGATGTGTGACTGGTGTCTGGGTCCGTCAGCGGTGACTGTGTGTGAGATAGTGTCCCGCTCGTCCTCCTCCGCCGCCTGCTAGTGCTACAACCAGCGCTAGTGGCCAGGATCAGGACTGACTGCCGGCTTAGCCGTCTGCTGCTGCCGAGCAGCGACTTCTGCTATTCAAATTTTTCTTAGGCCAGATAAACTAGGAAGTTGTCTCTTTAAATTAAATTTCCAGCTACATAACGTCTTCCTCTATGTATCACATCTCCGATTGGCAAATGTATATTGGGCTTCTCCAGGTGAAATTATATAATGTAACTTTAAAGTATTTCTAGCTTCATGGTATTCCCATTAAATGATTGTATATTTTATCATTTTTCAAAGCTAGCACAACATTGTCTACTAAATTGGGGTCAACTGCATTAATAGTCGCGTTTCCTATTGAAAATGAAGGATATACGAGAAATGCTAGATGTATTATCTGTTCTTGAAAACAGCGCTGAATTTTGAAACATTTTTTTTTTCTTTCATTTGATTATAACAAGAGAGTACTTCGGCAATTTGGAATCTAATTTATTTAACACAAACTGGCAACAACAAACTGGTTTGTGTTTATTGTCATGGGAAGGGGGAGGGAAACAGGGAAGAGAAGGGTGTGGGGGCAAGGGTCATTGAACATGTTTCTCAAATTTTGTCAGGGGTTCCACGCGAAACAGTTATTTTAAATGAGTTATTCATTAAATAAAAGAAGCAAACATGACACTTTAGATTTAAATTTGTTGTTTGAAGATATTTTATCTTGTGTAAAAAGCATTCTAAGACAAGTCGGCTCACTATCCGAAGGTGCTGGGTTCGATCCCCATCACAGCACCGACCGTTATCCCGGGGAAGAAAACCCTCAGAAAATGCAGAGGAAGCAGACCCTCACATAAATGCATGCCGAAGTCGGATGCAGTGGGCCGACAGGCGCAAAGTAAAAACCTCAGTGTAACGCGTGCGCGTTGGGGAATAGAGAAATTAGGTGAACGCAACAAAAACAAACAAAAAATCCAGTCAAACCGGTTTTTTGTTGTCTTCTACTTCTATACCAGTATAAAAACGTTTAAGTTAAGTTAAATTATAAATTTGAGATCACGCTGAGCAGCGCATGAGCTGCAGTGGTCAGCGACCCATAGCTGCCAAGACCCTTCTACACCTCCACGCGGTGATCCTGGATAACAGGCTGCAACAGAGCAGACTGGCTAAGGAGAAGGGATCGAAGAGGGAATGCTAACCCAGTACTAAAAAACATGATTGCTGAAGTCGGATGTGTTGGACCGAAAGGTGCAAAAATCACAGTCAAGCTGTAAACTACGACACAACGCATTCCATTCTCTGGACTACATTCTGCTACTTAAGCCCTTTTAGGGTTTGGTAGCGGGAGATTGAGAACAAACGAAGCCAAGCCAAGCCAAATTATAAATGTGCATGTAATTGTATTTTGCATAAATTATACAATTTGAAAATAACATCTTCTATTTACAAACAAAACATTTAGATAGCTACGTTTCTCCTGACAGGGGAGGCTGATGGTGTGGATGCGTTCACAGGAAGAAAGCGAGGTTAAGAAACTATGACGCAGATAGCTAGGGCACAATGTATATGAGAAGCTTCCCACGTGATGATTGGCTAAACAGCCGTGTCCATATCCAATAAATTGTTATCAAATAATGTATACTCAGAGGCGTACTTAGAAGTTTCTGGCACCAGGGGCGGGTTTTTAATTTAAATACGTCAATGTGTAAAGGAGTTGGGATTTTAAAATAATCCTTACGGCTTTTAGTCCCTTCGCTGAAGAACAGTAAGATGTATAGGTTGATGAATTAAAGTCGCGTGCCCTGGCAGTCATCGAGAAGTGTGACAGAGTTAGTTTTGATAGAAAACAATCTTCGTCTTACCGAGGATCGAACAAGTCTCACCTAGTTACGAGATGCTCTCTTTAAACGGGATGGCGGTTTCATAATAATTGTGTTTTAAATTAGGCCGTTGCAAGTATCCTGTTCAGCGCTCTTTAGTCACCTTTTACGACATGCTTGGAATGTTACAGTGGCCTTATTCATCTCGATTCGGACACTACTCAGGTGGAGGTTAATAGTTACAGGACAAAATATACGGAACAGGCTCAATGGCTGAAAGACGGGAAGGACAATACGCCACTGTGTTAACTACTTACTGAGTCATTTATGATAGCAGAAGATAAACAAATATTTCCAGGCCAAACTGCAGAGGGTCTCCAGAATGTGCACGAGCCATCCTGGCAGACGTAACGTTAACAAAGATTCACATTTCTCTCTCCATCTCAAGCTCTTTCTATCGCTCTATCTCTCTTAATTTCTCTCTCTCTCTCTCTCTCTCTCTCTCTCTCTCTCTCTCTCTCTCTCTCTCTCTCGCTTATTCTGTCATGTATGATTGTATTATTATGTATTTCTGCCCGGGCTTTGTGCTAAAAGCACAATTACTATCATCTGACAAAACGAAAAGAGCCAATGGTGAATGTATGTATGTATGCGTGTGTGCATGCGCGTGCGCGTGTGTGCGTGCGTGCATGATAATCAGAAGAACTGGTCAACAGTGTCTAGAACAGAAAAGAATTCGAGTTGACTTAATACACGTTTATAAATGGAAAGGATAATTTAGACCGGCTACAAGAACAAGAGGTACGGCTTCAAATTGTTTAAAGACCTGTCCAGATTAAATATTAGGAACTATTTTGTTAGTAATAGAAAGTGGTGAATGCTTGGAATGCATTGCCACAGGGTGTGGTGGAGGCAGGGTCAGTGAACGCAATAAAAAATATATTGGACTATCAGTTATTTTTAGCATCAGGGGAGTGGAATCAACTGGTTGTCTACGGGATCAAGATTCTGAGCAGCGCATGAGCTGCAGTGGTCAGCGACCCATAGCTGACTGCTAGCGTCAGGGCCAGTGAACCAGAGCTGCAAAGACTCTTCTACACCTCCACGCCGCAGTAAACCTGGATAACAGGCTGCAGCAGGGCAGGCTGGCTAGGGAAAAGGGATCGAAGAGGGAATGCTAACCCGGTACTAAAAAAATGCTTGCTGAAGTCGGATGTGTTGGACCGAAAGGTACAAATATCGCAGTCAATCTGTAAACTACGACACAACGCATTCCGTTCTCTGGACTACATTCTGCTACTTAATTTTCAGGGTTTGGTAGTGGGAGATTGAGAACGAACGACGCCAAGCCAAGCCAAGTGGTTGTAGACAGACTGTTGAGCCTTCTAAAACCAGTATAATGGAGTTATTTACACACGCGTTCAAATGAAACCCGCTCGTGCTGTCCCACGTGGACATACGCGTCAGGAGCACAATTACGTCATATCTGACTTAATGTTGTTGTTGTTTAATGCCCATAATGAGTAAGTTGACCCTTGTATGCGCCCTGAAAAGATTGGCGGGTTGTAGTAGCTTTCCTCACATCCAGAGCACGCTGATGAAGGTAGACCGTGGTCCCCCAGGCGGTTGTGCTATGCTTAACTTCATCCACGTGGCGCCCACTACTACGGCGATCACATCGATCCACAAATGGTCAGCCAAATTTGCCTTGAAAACAGCCTGTTTCCAGGGAACGCTATATAGAATGTGTGTAATAAATTGTAATAAATAAACTGGAGTGGGTTTCAATTAAACACGCTTCCTTATATATATATATATATAACCGTCATGATCATGTTACCCCAGATGATGGAGTTTAGGCCCAAATACCGCATTTGGTTTACACTCTCAACTCTTAAGGAAGCCTGAGCCCAGTTATTTGCAGTGTGGTTTCATTACAGCATACTACTACAAGATGGGACCTATTAGTCAGTTGGGCATCGCAAGCGATGATCGTGATATCACCAGACGGTTTTGTCTTGATGAATTTGCGTTGTATTTGGATTACAGTGAAGGGGTATTTTCCTGGTCATCCTCACTCTCTGGTCCCGAGCTACATTGGACCAATGGCAAGTCCTACCTACCTTGAGATCAGGGATCGCTTAAAACATGCGGGAATCGATCGCCCACCATTCCCGCTCATCTTTTGATAGGCGAGTGCCTTACCCCTCTACCGCAGAGACCCCTAGATGGAACGATAATAGAAAAAGCAAGTGACGTCGGGGAACCTAGACAAATTTAAGAACAAAGCCACCAACTACTGGAGGAAAAAGGGTTAAAGGACAATAGAATATTGTTATTGTGCAACTGCATTCAAATCCACAGGCCACGCAAAAGCAACCACGAGATTACATGGACAGAAACAAATTGGCTTGGCTTCGTTCGTTCTCAATCTCCCGCTACCAAACCCTAAAAGGGCTTAAGTAGCAGAATGTAGTCCAGAGAATGGAATGCGTAGTATCGTAGTTTACAGCTTGACTGCGATATTTGCACCTTTCGGTCCAACACATTCGACTTCAGCAATCATTTTTTTAGTACCGGTTTAGCATTCCCTCTTCGATCCCTTCTCCTTAGCCAGTCTGCCCTGCTGCAGCCTGTTATCCAGGATCACCGCGTGGAGGTGTAGAAGGATCTTGGCAGCTCTGGTTCGCTGTCTATTATGCTAGCAGTCAGCTATGGATCACTGACCATTGCAACTCACGCGCTGCTCAGCATCTTGGTACCAGAAACAAATTGATGTCTGCTGAATAAACTTTCAGACCACAACACGATGACTCTCCAGTGGATCCTAGTTCACTGTGGCGTATTCGGAAATATGAGGGCAAACAAGGAGAACAATTTACCCACCCAATATCACTGCCAAACGTTAGGGCATTCATCCAAAACAAATATAAACAATTGTGAGGGATAAGAAGAAATAGCAAAATCCGCAAGACCCCATCAACTGACTGCTCAGGAAACAGTAAACAATTGTCCACCTTAGAACAGGTCATTGTGGGCTAAATGGACATACGCGTAACATGACAAATGCAGACTGCACAATGCACATGCCAGAGGAGGCCCCACACACCAGAACACATTTTACAAACATGCCCAATGCATTAAAGCTCCTGTGAGAAGACCTGGTCCGAATAAAGAGCACGCAAGATAAACTGTGGGGATCCATTGAGGACCTACGACTGACCTGTCAGTTCAAAGAGGATGCCAGAAAGTTCTATGACACGACTGGCAAACAAACTTCTAGGGTAGCTGTGAACAGTTTTGGGGAGATGGTATCTCCTTGTCATACACCTCGGTGTATGGGTATAAAAAGTGGTTTGGGAAAAGAGTTATCTCAGATGAGCAACCCTAGTTTATCTTCTCTACAACCTGGGCGTAATTTTGGTCGATACCTGTGTTCCTGAAGGCATTTACCACTACAATTATTTCTACGCTATCAAAGGCCTTTTTGTATTCTACAAACACAATGTATAGGGGTATACGAGCTTACAGTGCTCTCTCTGTCGATTAGTTGATTGTGTATAGATGGTCTTTGGTTGAGAAGCCCTTCCTGAAACCTGCCTGTTCTCGCAGAGTTGCCTTTCTTATCTGGGGCTGGTCTCTCGGTGGCTCATTTGACTCGCATCCAGTGTTCGTACAGCGATCTCAGGCGGAGTGAGAGCGCGGGCTTGCCCAACTCGTTCGCCTGCCTCTCCCCGGCACTGTAGCAGGGCCAATTTAGTGGAGTCGTACCGCTGGTAACGGTGCGTTACTGTTGTCCGTATCGAGAAGCTTTGTCAGTCCGTGTGGTTCGTCGGAGGCTAGCCCGTATATCCAATCTCGACAGTTCGTCTCGCTTGTGGTCCTTCTCTCGCAATGAGCTGTGGATCGGCAAATGGAAAGCAGGAATCGTGCCTAAAGGCCCTGTCCTCGCCCGACCAACCGGTCGGAGAAGGGCAGGCAAAAATCGTCTCCAGTCCGAGTGAAAATAATCGCCCGGGGCCGTTGGGATCCGTTCTGCACAGAGCGCTGCCATCCCTCCCCGAGCGAGCCCGGTCGGTCGGTTGGTGTGTGTACGGGCCCCCGCCAGGCGGTCCTAGGTCGACAGAGTGAGGGACCGAACAACCGTCCGTCCGTCAGTCGGTCCCTGCGGCCGTCCTGGAGAGGCTTTTTACACATCCATCCTTCGCCGACCGGTGCATGTCTAAGTTCACACTGTCTCACGGTGAAACCGCGAATGGCTCATTAAATCAGTCGAGGTTCCTTAGATGACACGATCCTACTTGGATAACTGTGGCAATTCTAGGGCTAATACATGCTTACCAAGCTCCGACCCTCGCGGAAAGAGCGCTTTTATTAGTTCAAAACCAATCGTCGTTTCCCCTCGCGGGGTTGCAGCGTCCCCACTGGTGACTCTGGATAACTTTGTGCTGATCGCATGGCCTCATGTGCCGGCGACGCGTCTTTCAAATGTCTGCCCTATCAAATGTCGACGGTACGTGTCGTGCATTCCATGTTTGTAACGGGTAACGGGGAATCGGGGTTCGATTCCGGAGAGGGAGCATGAGAAACGGCTACCACACCCAGTGAAGGTATCAGGCGCGCAGCTTACCCACTCCCGGCACGGGGAGGTAGTGACAAAATACAATAATACGGAACTCTTTCGAGGCCCCGTAATTGGAATGAGTACACTTTAAACCCTTTAACGAGGATCTATTGGAGGGCAAGTCTGGTGCCAGTAGCCGCGGTAATTCCAGCTCCAATAGCGTATATTAAAGTTGTTGCAGTTAAAAAGCTCGTAGTTGGATCTTAAGCGCAGGCGGACGGTCCGGCTCACGCCGGTTCACTGCCCGTTGTCTCCTGCTCTACAGTCTGCCGGCTCTCTCCCGCGGGTGCTCTTCACTGAGCGTCCCGGGTGGCCTGCGTGTTTATTTAGAAAAAAATTAGTGTTCAAAGCAGGCCTTGGCTGCCTGAATAATGGAATAGGATCTCGGTTCTATTTTGCTGGTTTTCGGAACTGGAAGTAATGATTAACAGGGACAAACGGGGGCATTCATTTTGCGGCGTTAGAGGTGAAATTCTTGGATCGCCGCAAGACGAGCTACTGCGAAAGCATTTGTCAAGAATGTTTTCATTAATCAAGAACGAAAGTCAGAGGCGCGAAGACGATCAGATACCGTCGTAGTTCTGACCATAAACGATACCGACTAGTGATCCGCAGGAGTTGCTTCGATGACTCTGCGGGCAGCTTCCGAGAAACCAAAGTGTTTGGGTTTCGGGGGAAGTATTGTTGCAAAGCTGAAACTTAAAGGAATTGACGGAAGGGCACCACCAGGAGTGGAGCCTGCGGCTTAATTTGACTCAACACGCTAAAACTGTAATGACTGACAGGCCAGGAGCATTTTCGCTGGGTCTAATAGGGAACGGGTGCTGGTATTAGACCCTCGGAAGACAGATCAGTTTTACCCTACTAATGACAGGGCGTTGCTACGGTAATCTTGCTTAATTCGAGATGAATCGCAGGTCTCAGACATTTGGATCACATGCTTGGCTGATAAGCCAACGGTGCGAGGCTACCATCTGAGGGATTACGGCCGAACGCGTCTAAGCCGGAATCCTGCCCTAAATCTCAGCACCACTGCGATGGGAGGCTACGATATGGTTGGGACATGGGGCTCGCGTGTCAGCCCGACCCGATCGAGCCGCAAAAAGAGGTCTCTGCCGTCCGCCAATCAAAGCGGGCGAGAAGCTGCTCGATATTCACCCCATACGGCGTTGAGGTGTGAAACTACTAGTAGAAGACTTAGTTCTCGATCGGGGTGTCGTAAGCAGTAGAGCAGCCACCTCACTGCGAACTGTTGAGACTCATCCCTTGATCATGAGATATGTCCGCACACCAGGTGAACAACATCTCGGTACCATGACCAGGCTTGTCTCCTGGTTAAATGCACTCCTGCCTCGCTCTTTACCTCTGTCATCTATCAGTCATCCCAATGGAGGCAGAAGAGATGTAGGCCAGCGGACATTGCACTTCTGCCCTATTGTGATAACCTCCCAGGTGGCGGGGAATGCTAGGCGTACCATCACTGCAGATGAGCCAAGAAAATAAAAGGAGCAAGGAGATACCTCACTCACATGCATATGCTACGTTTTTGGCAGGATGTGACGATCCTGGGACACAGACACACTGGACTGCCTCTCTTCCGAGATAATTGAAAAACTAGTACATACAGTCCATTATATCATATCATATCATTGCCACACCCTATAGACACGAGTGGGGAAGACTTGATAGTCCTACAAGACAACTTCCCTAAGAGAGACAGCTCCGACCAAAAACAACTGCTGCCTTGCAGATAGGCTGGGGACAGACAAAGGCTAAGGAGGGCATCCCTACAGAAACGCCTGTTGAAATCGGATGTATTGGGCCACAGGCTTAACAAAGTAACACAGTGCAACGTATATCTCTGTAACCAGCGTACGAAGAAGAAGAAGATGAGCAACCCTAGTTTATCTTCTCTACAAACTGGGCGTACATTTGGTCGATACCTGTGTTCCTCAAGGCATTTACCACTACAATTATTTTCACGCTATCAAAGGCCTTTTTGTATTCTACAAACACAATGTATAGGGGCATACAGGCTTACAGTACTCTCTCTGTCGATTGGTTGATTGTATATAGATGGTCATTGGTTGAGAAGCCCTTCCTGAAACCTGCCTGTTCTCGCAGAGTTGCCTTTCTTATCCTCAGGTGTTGATTATCGTGAACAGTTTATAAATAGTTGATAGCAAGCAGATTTGGCGGCACTTCACTAGCATTTGAGTGGATCAAGATTGTCTTGTAGCACTTCCACTGGTCTGAAATGTGTCTTGTATGAAGACATATGTTGGAAAGTAGGGCCAGTTGGCAGGCAAGTGTATTTCTGACAGTCTGGAGCATTTCTGCAGTGATTCCATCCAGACCAGGCGATTTGACTTTAGGTGTTGAGTTGTGTGCAAGAACTCATCTCTAACTATATCCAGCAGTGACTCGGAATATATGATTAGTGGTTTGTTAGTCACTACTGTTTTTGATGTGAATACACCCGTGTAGAGCTTTGTGCATTCATCTCTCTATCTGTCAATGTTGTACCATCTTCCTTCTTCAATGTTGTCATGAGCTTCTTCTTTGTTGTAATCTCTTCTTGCATTTTATGATACTACTTCTAGTCTCAGTGGACTTTATCAGAAGTCGTAAACTAAACTGATCATAATCTTCTTTGAGCCAGTGTCTGGTCTTCTTGGTTAGTTCGCAGAGGACGATCCTATCGTGCCCAACTCTGATCTTGGTTAGTTCCCAGAGGACGATCCTATCGTGCCCGATTCAGATCTTGTTTAGTTCGCAGAGGACGATCATATCGTGCCCAATTCAGATATTGGTTAGTTCGCAGGACGATCCTATCGTGCCCAATTCAGATTTTGGTTAGTTCGCAGAGGACGATCCTATTGTGCCCAATTCAGATATTGGTTAGTTCGCAGGACGATCATATCGTGCCCAATTCAGATTTTGGTTAGTTCGCAGAGGACGATCCTATTGTGCCTAATTCAGATCTTGGTTAGTTCGCAGAGGACTATCCTATCGTGCCCAATTCATATCTTGGTTAGTTCGCAGACGACGATCCTATAGAGCTCACTTCAGATCTTGAGCATTGTTCGGGTTGCCAGAAGTTTGTGTTTGATGGGAGCTGCGTAGCGCAGTGGTTAGCGCGCTGGCTTCGCATCTGAGTGGTCCTGGGTTCATTCCCCAGTTGAGGCGGTAATGTTTTTTTTTCAGACCGCAATGGCTCCCGGGTCGACCCAGCCTTAAATGGGTACCGGTTCAGTCCGGGAAGTAAAAGCGGCGAGGGAGAGGAGATGGCTACCGCCCTCATATAGCCGAGCCTTTGAAATGTGAGATCGCTAACACCTCACACCCCTACGGCAGTAATGCTATGGGATACTTTACTTTTACACTGATGCAGTTTCCTGCTACTGGTTTGTTATTTTGGCGGTGGCTGGTAAGAGATCCTGCACATTGTCAATTCTGCTTTATTTTCTCTACACTGGTAGCATCGAGGCCTCAACATAGATGGCGAGATGCTTTCACATCTAGATTTTGCGGACGACGTTCTGATCTTCCGCCACATCATTGCAGAAGTAGAGCAAAGCCTGAACGAGCTGAATGAGCAGGCAAGGCGGTTAGCCTGAATATAAATAGAAAGAAGACTCCATTTCTACTGAACTCGTTCGGACATACGATGAAAATGTGATTTGAAGACGAGCAATTTGAGAATGTCGACCTAGACCAGGACATCAACAACATTGATAAGGAGATCTCACGCAGGAGAGTGGCGGTTAGCTCAGCTTCAACCTCATTAAACCGATACTCAGGCAGATGACGGACGTGAAGGCCAATGTACACACTTCAATAGCATGGTTATTCCAGCAATGGTACACGGGTGTGAGGTTAAGGCTCATCGCAGTTTTAAAACTGTCTGCCGCTTACTAGGTGGATGCACAGCACTAAGCTCGCGTGGACGAATTCATTGGTGCCGAGTAAAAAGATATGGCCCTAATGCATATGATCCGACTGACCGAGTCCATCACATTATCTATCCATGCCCTGCTTGAGTATAGAAAAGTGTGCGCAAGATGGGTCCCTTGCACCGGATATGAAACAGCAGGTGTGTCAGGAAATTCTGACGTGATATGAACAGGAAGGCGATGCCTTTAACCGCCAAATTATCATTGGAGACGAGTCATGGGCACATCCTTATGACCCAGAAAACAAAGGTGTCTATGGAGCACAGGCATAAGAACTCACCTACCCCAAACAAATTCAAGGTCGTCGCCTCGGCGGGAACAGTGATGACCATCTTTCTGAACTGCAAAGGCGTAGTCCTCACTTTTGGAGCATAGCCATACCATCACCTCCGATCGCAAATATGCAATTCTTCAGCACGACAATGCTCGCCCACACATGAGTTGACAAATAGTGACTGCATTGGAGCATCTAAAGTTTAATATTTTACCACACACATCGTAGTCTCGATCTGGCACCTTTTGTGACTCTCTTCCCGAAGCTGAAGAAACACCTTGAGCGACACAGTTACGCTTTTGAACAGAAGGTGCAAACAGCTGTGCGTACCTGGTTTCAGAAGAAATCTGAATTTTTCTTCATTGAGATACTTGTCCAACGTTGGTATTTGTGTGTGGACCGGGATGGCGACTACGCTGACAGATACTGATACATAACCTATACGATATTCCAACAAAAATCTATACATCCATGTGCAAATCTAGCACATTAATGACATTTATCCCCAGACAAAACTTTTCAAATCGCCCTCGTATTTTTATCTATAGATTTCAAATCTACTTTCCTAATTATCATAGTTTTTGTTCTGTCAGTGTTAATGTGTAGTCGATACACCTGAATTTTGTTCTTTACTGAAATCACCAATTCCTGTAGTTTAATTCACATTCAGCCAGCTGAACTGTGTCATTTGTATATCTGAGATTATTAATTGATAGTCTGCAGATGAGTCCTGACCTTTCCTGTATCTGTTGACAAATGTGCACATGTTAATTAGACATGGAACAGCATTCCATTCTCCGGACAACATACTGCTACTTGCAAAGTCCTTTTTAGGGCTTGGTAACGGGAGATTGATAACAATCTAAGAAGAAATCATAATACAGAACACAACTGTAACTGAATGTCATTTTTATTTGCGTCTTTCAATCAGAAGCATTTTGCAACTGAAATGAACAACAAACAAACAGTAATTAAACAACACTCAAAATAAAAAAAAACATCATAAATTCAAATATCTGCTGTGCAGTAAATTTACAGAAATACAAAATGCTGAACACTGTGGTGATATTTTTACAAAGTACAAACAAGTCATCTTCACTCTTCTGTTTCATAAGTTGAACAATAGGTCATTTAGGCAGTTCTGAATTTAAAACATGCAAACATTTAGGCCTAACTGGACAATCAAGAAGAAGTGTCCCGAACTGGCCTCTTTAAGAGTATCCCCACAAGTCCTGCATTGGCCGTCAAATTTTTTGCAAACTAGCAATGGAATGTTGGACAGTACATTTTGAAACTGCTGGTGGTGGTGTAGCCTCAGCTTAGCAAAAGGAATCTGGGTCATGCACAATTCCTCTGCATGAAGTCTTTGATTCTGTTTGAGACAGATTCCTTCTTGCACCATGTTTCTACTTCACTGAGAAACAAAATATATGGAGCTGTGATTACTACATTAAGACGATAAAAAGGAAACATTTCTCCAAAAGATGAACCTATACTGGTAAGTCAAATGTTGTATCACTCAATATATGGATTACCCTACAATAAGAGTAATGCTATGTTAAAATTGGCATATCTGCACTTCAGAAAGACTCAAAGGTGCTGTCTTTTCAGCAAATAGCCTAAGAGTTTGAATATTGATAGCTTGTTTCTAAATGACATCTGCTGAAAGATTAAATGTCAGAGCTCTGTAGCCCTTATGATTATTCATGACTATTAGAAAACTTCAAGACTATTCAACTGTAAACAACGTAAGCTATTTACTATAAGACTGCTGTTAATTGTAGAAATTGTCACTGTTACATGGGAGTGCTACTCAGTAGCAATAGGATGATACAATGGGATATGATCAAATATGAACATAAATGATAGTTCATACGAATCATGTGTAAGTAGGTTCATCTTCTTGCATTAGGCTATTTAAAAGAAACTAATGGCAGACTAACTTAACGCTTTGCAGTTTGTCCTAATGGATTAGATTTGTCTCAATTACAGTTCAGCCTAATGGACTAGATTTGTCTTAAGGCACAAATCTAATAAACTAGGCCAGACTGTAAGGATTAAAATAGAACAAATTTTTGGTAAAATATTTGTAGCAAAAAGTAAACGGAAACTCAAGAGGCTGAGGAATTGTAGAAGTCACAAAATGACCACAAGGACAAATATTTTAAAATACCTGGAAAAACAACACAACAGAAAAGTAGAAGAATAGAATTAGCACTTTAAAAAAATGTATTTCTCATCTTTCTTTCCCATTTCCTAATGTGTTGTATGTCTTGAGATTACTTACAATGTAATTGCTGTTCTGATGAATCCAAATGATAACATAGCTTTATATATTTATATTGTTTATCTTTATGTTATGGAAATTCAGCTCATGAAGTTAATTAGAAATTCACAGAATTATTAAAACCATCAAAATACGCCAGTCTTATTGAGGTAGAAGAAAGTTCAAGCCCCCAAAATGTCAGTCTTATTTAGATAGAAAGTTAAACCCCCAGAATATGCCAGTCTTATTAAGACAGCAGAAAGTCAGCTAGCTCATATAAAGCATCTTTATTCACACAAAACAAATCCAACATCTCACACACTTATCTCTTGGGCTCACACGAATCATTCAATTTCACAGAAAACTCACAATGAACTCCTCTATGTGAGTTCTCTACCATCCAATTAGTTGTTCTTGATGCTCACATTTTCCAGAATCCAAATAGTAAAATATAAACCACATCAAAATGTAACATATTTTACAATTTGGATTCTGCTAGATATGTTTAAATATACACTAAACACTAGTGTGTTGTCATATTTTCAACACTAGCTCTACATTTTTCTGATAAATCAAATATAATACAGACAAAGCACATAGAACATACAATAAAATAAATCAAGACAATGATTCCACATATTCAACTATACAGCAGCCATAAGCTAAACAAAGATAAAAAAATACCAGAAAATCACTCCACAAACAACCCCACACTCAAATAATCCTCACACAGATCTGTGTCAAAGTTGCACTGATTTTTTTGTCCAGAGTTGGTTCTTTATTCAGGTACATGTGTGTCCACATGGTGCTGTCTACCATTTAGGCTGCTTTGAGATCGAACACACAAACTGTCTGGGAGCCGTATTTCTCGCCGGACATAAAAGAGAATGTAGGCTTTGCAACGCATCACAGTGTCAGGGTCACATGATGTCACAGTGCTATCATTGAAGTGATACCATTGTCCTGAAATATGAAAGATTACATTAAGATGTGATAAGTTATTGTTGTTGATTAACTAGGTCACCGAGCTGTCCGTTCTAACGCAGTCAGTGCCAAGTTGAAGAAACTGTAGATGTTTTGTAGCCGATGGGTGGAGCTGTATAAAGTGTTGGCGATTGTTGGGGTGCCTGACAATAACTTCTCCTTTTGTGGACATTGCTGGACAAGCAAGATGCACATATTGCACCGTCTCATATGGTTCGGTGCAGCAGCAGTTAGGTGCAGGGTCTAACTTGTTTATGCATCTCTTAAGTCTAATATGTTCTGAGTCGGAAGATTTATGTTCTGCTATTTGAGGTACAGTTTGTTGATCTTGTCATTTTTGTTTATAGCTATCATTTTTTTATACGTGAGATGCCCAGTTCACCCGTCTGGCCATCATTCCTCTCTGAAGATATTTTGAAGTATTTGTCTGTCTTTCTGCATGTTGGCTGGTATGTTTATTTGAACCATGCTTGCTCTAATTTTGCTAGCCTGTCTGCTTTCTTATTACCTGATATGTCTATATCCTGGATGGTGACTTTGATGTGTGAAAAGTTGAGGTGACTCGAGTTCCCTAACTTATGTATTTCTTTGCTGTAAGGCATTTTTCTCACCTGATGGTTATTGGTTCGATTCTATATAGTCTTCCTCGCCTGATGGTTATTGGTTTGGCTTGGCTTCGTTCGTTCTCAATCTCCAACTACCAAACAATGAAAGGGCTTAAGTAGCAGAATTTATTCCAGAGAACAGAATGAGTTGTGTCGCAGTTTACAGATTGACTGCGATATTTGCACCTTTCGGTCCAACACATCTGACTTCAGCAAGCATTTTTTGAGTACCGGGTTAGCATTCCCTCTTCGATCCCTTCTCTTTAGCCAGTCTGCCCTGCTGCAGCCTGTTATCCAGGATCACCATGTGGAGGTGTAGAAGGGTCTTGGCAGCTTTGGCTCGCTGGCCCTGACGCTAGCAGTCAGCTATGGGTCGCTGACCGCTGCAGCTCATGCGCTGCTCAGCATCTTGATCCCGGTTATTGGTTTAATTCTGTATAGTCCATCACTTCATTTTCTTTGGTCTGGTGTGTAAATTTTCTGTGGTCCGGAGTGTGGATGTTTTCAGAGTATTTAAAATATACTTGTCTATGTGGATGTTGTCGTGACTATTTTGTTTATAATGATGTGAATATTTTATACTGTAAATAAAATACATAATATTTGTTTATAATGATGTGAATATTTTATTCTGTAAATAAAATACATAATATTCAATAAAGTTAATCATTATCATTGTAATTGATCTCCATCTGAACAATGGTTTATTTAAATTCAGGTGAGATGTAATAGATCTCCAATGTTCTGTCTCTCTCACATTGATGGTAAAATCTGCCAGGCTTTTCCTTGTCTCAATCCCCTATTCCATTATCATTCAATACAGTTGTTTTCTTCATGAACCAGTTAACAGCCAGCTAAACACAGTATAACAAAACAGTTATTCAACAGGTGTTTACGTTTACCTTCATGAGTAGCATAGGCTGTGTAGTGTCCAGACCCCGCCCTTTAGCGTAAGAAATAGAGAGGAAAAAAGCCATGCTCAACATATTGGTTCACATATAATGTCACAAGTTCTTTCAATATCACTCAATCATAAATATTTATATATATATTTTTTTTTTTTTTTGCGTTCGCCTTATTTTATCTATTCCCCAAGGCGTGTGTGCGTTACACTGCGGTTTTTATTTTGCGCCTGTCGGCCCAGTGCATCCGACTTCAGCATGCATTTTATGTAAGGGTCTGCTTCCTCCTGCATTTTCTAAGGGTTTGCTTCCCCGGGGTAACGGCCGGTGCTGTGATGGGGATCGAACCCAGCACCTTCTGGTTGTGAGCCGTGCCACTTAACCACTAGGTCACGCCGTCCCCTCATTTATATATATAAAAGCACATATTCTTCTTTAACATCTTTAATTTGACAACAAAAATGACAATTAAAAAACTAATATGTAATATGAATGGTACTATTGTATAATTTAATACCAATAATTTGTATGACAATTTTACACAGGTTCAGTAACAAGAGTAAACTTTTTGACCAAAAGATCAGAGAAGATGAACAAACAAAAATATCATCACAAAATAAAGTGGTTAACTAATCTCAATGAATAAAGCAGGGAAATAATAGAACCACTGTAACATTCCAAGCATGACATAAAAGGAGTGCATATAGGTTTGACCTACAATCTCATCATGCACAATAAATAGCTACAGAAAAGACAAATGCAACAGCAAGTTCTGTGATACAGCTTCATATTGGCCATTGATCAACTGATGCTGTGCTGCTAGTTCAGTGAGGTTCACGATCAACTGATGCTGTGCTTCTAGTCTGGTGAGGATCACTATCAACTGATGCTATACTTCTAGTCCGGCGAGGTTCATGAAGAAGGCTGTGCATTTCAGGTCTTTGTCGGTCCCCCTCAGCTTTTCGAGCATGGTCGCTCCCCCAGGCCAGACTGCCTCTCTTTGATCTGCATAGGTAGGGCAGTCCTGCAGAATATGTTTCAGTGTTTGCTTGGGTGCTCCACAATCACACGTGGCAGTGTCTTTGAGACCCATTCTGCGGCGGTGGGCATCGAGTCTACAATGTGCCGTTCTGAGTCTGAAGATCTTTGTCTGCCCATATGTCTATGCTGTCATTTTCTAACTTGTATTCTTGTGCTGGTCTCTCCTGCGTTCATTCTCAATATCCTGCTACCAAGTTCTGAACAGGGCTTTACAAGAAGCAGGACATAGTCCGTAGAACGGAATGTGTTGTGTCGCTAGTTTACTGCGATATTTGCACCTTTCGGTCCAACACATCAGTTTTCGACAGACTGGTCTATCCATTCTTCCCTTATTGATCCTTTCGAAGAGCGTCTTTGCTTCTTTACTTCACGGCCAAAAAGTAATGACATAAATAAACTACATATTAGAGATCAAAGTTTCCTCATTCAGTTCCGAAAAGAACACACCAAAGTCAATAGCCACTTGAACCCAGCACCTGCTCTTATGCAGACATTGCTCTCACCCTGATAAAACAGACACCTACTTATTGAGTACAAGACACGAGGAAACAATTCTTACAAGCACTGTCGACAATTGCCAACACACTGTACGGAGCAGTAAAACAACTGAAGAAACCTTTATCTATATGAGAATGGCATTGGGCAGGTTTGCTCAGCAGATATGACAACAACAACTATCATAAGAAACACTTGGCTGGATCATGGTGATCATCAGGGCCATGGTGATCTGGGCCCTTGAAGTGGCTGTCTGCAGGGTCATTATAAGAAATGTGACTTTAGAGAATAAAATGTGTCAATCACACAGTCCCAGATTTGATCAAATGGCTTGCTGTGTCTGTCCTGTTCATGATAAAACCCTTTTGCTTGAAATGTCAACTGTGGATGCTACTGCACCTCCATAAAATAGCTGTACAACCTATTTCAATACACACAGTTTACAACTTTAGCTCATACAATCATGTTTACCCGGATCCATGATGGACTATGACAGCAGCAAGATCGTAAACATTACTCCCTGAAAAACTTCCCCTGGTCTCGTGCTGGGGATGGAAAATATAGTCAATGGTCACACGGATGTATATTTGGCAACTGAATGTTTACATACAGCTTAAGTGATTATCAACTCCCAGAACAAGCCCTACAGGATACCTGTATCTGCAGTGACAGTTTCGCTAGCAATGGTGTTACAGGATTAACTTGATAGCCCTATGCACAACCCTCATTAGTTGCATTTTACAACCGGCATTGGAGTACTGTATCGATACTGTAATCCCCACTGTGTTGAGCTTATTGGGAAGCCTCACATCAAACTACAGGCAGGAGGACCGCAGTCCACCTTCTGAAGTTCGTATCAGAATGCTAGGAAAACCACTGCAACCTGCTACCAAAAAAACACATTGAGATAACTTAAACGAGATGATTACCACAGATAAAGCCAAAACCAGACCCATAGTTACCTTAGGAAAGCAAGAAATTGAAAATGTCAAACACCTTTAGAATTTGTTGACTCCATTATAAGCAATGGAGACTACCAAAAGGAAGGAGAATGGTCAGATCAATGCAGAGGCTAAATAAAATAAATGTATGGCAGAACACCAAAAATGATAATCCTGTAGATTGTATCTTTCCTGGGAGTCATTAACAAAAAACTTTCCCTAACACACCACCTGCATGAAGGTAAGATTGACGTGGCATGTATCCAGGAAACGCACCTCAACAATAACCATAAATTCTCAATCAGAGGATACCAGACCTTCCGTCTAGATAGAGAAGGCCACAAAGGAGGGGTCCTGATACTGACCAGAAACTGCATACCGAGTAGCGCGGTATCTGTCAATCACACCGGACAAGCAGAAATTGTAGGAGTTGACATAATGGCCCAAGAGACGAAGCTCCGCATTTTCAATCTGTACGGACCACCAAATAGAGACCTATCGCTCTCAAGTATGGAGGTCAGAGACTCCAACTGCATAGTAGTTGGAGATTTCAACAGCCACTCGGAGAGATGGGGATACTCTGACACAGACAGCAAAGGTGACGAAGTGGAAGATTGGGAGATAGATGCAAATCTCTCCCTAATCAATAGGCCGGAGGATAGTCCTAGCTTCTATTCAAGAACATGGCTTACCACCTCGACTCCAGATTTGGCCTTCTCCACACAGGACATACACCATAAAATAGACCGCCAGGTGCTAAACCAACTGGCAGGTAGCGACCACAGGCCGATCAGACTAACCATTGACATGGAAGTAGGCCCACAGGAAACAAAACCGCTCCCACGTTGGAATTACAAACGAGCCGACTGGGACAGATTTGCAATCCTGACAGATGGGCTGTGTGAAACCATCAACACACGACACTCAAAAATGAAGCCCATGGTAGAGAGCCTAAGCAAGGCAATAATGCAAGCCGCCACTGAAACCATCCCAAGAGGAGCTAGGAAAAACTATAAGCCCTACTGGAATGATGAGTTGCAGAAAGTGGAAGATGCAGTAACAAATGCTAGGAACATAGCAGAGCGAGAAAAATCCATGGAGGCAAACATCGCCCTCAAAGCCGCCGCGGCGAAGTACAAACACACTCTCAGGCAAATAGAAAGAGAAAGCTGGAAAAATAAAACGGAAAGTCTAAACCTGGACAAAGACGGGAACAAGCTATGGAAGCTAGTCAGAGCCATGAACGACGAAACCCCGTCAAATAAACAAATTACTATCAAGCAGGGCGAGAACTTGATCACAGGTAAGAAAGCCGCTAACGCCTTTGTCGATCACTATGCCAGAGCAAACCACATCGAGGTCCCTGCAGATAAGCATACAGACATTAGCGAAGAGCTAAAGGGACACGAAAACATAAATACGGCTCCTGAAGAGCACATGATGGCCAAACTAACAATGCGCGAAATGGAAGAGGCTATGAGAACACTAAAGAAAAGGAAATCTCCCGGAAAAGACGGGATCACAAACGAAATGCTGATGGGGCTGGGCCAAACAGCGAAGAGGAAATTACTATCAGTCCTGAACCAAAGCTGGAAAAGGGGTATTGTACCCCAGGCATGGAAAGACGCAATACTGGTACCAGTACCAAAAACAGGAAAGGACAAAACAGATCCAAATGGATACAGGCCCATAAGCCTACTGAGCTGTGTCGGCAAGCTGATGGAACGGATGATAAACACCAGACTGATGTGGCATCTGGAAGAAAAATGAATACTAATTCCACAGCAAGCCGGCTTTAGACAGCACAGATCCACTGAGGACCAGGTCATCCTCATAGCCCAGGAGATAGAAGATGCCTACCAGGCACAGAAACACACAGTAGCTGTTTGGGTGGATCTGGAAAAGGCATTTGACAAAGTCTGGAAGGACGGACTTAGAGTCAAGCTAAGAAGAAGTGATGTCTGTGGGAAGATGTACAAGTGGATCAACCACTACCTCAAACAAAGAACGGCCAGAGTCCAAGTACAAGGGCAGATGAGCAAAAAGGTGACACTCGAGCAGGGAGTACCCCAAGGGGGAGTATTGTCACCCACACTCTTCCTGGTATATATAAACGATATCACAGAGAATATACCAAGAAGAGTCCATAGCTCAATGTTTGCAGACGATCTGGCTATGTGGACCTCTGAAAAGAATCTCACCATAGCAAGAAATCGGATGCAGACGGCCCTAACATCGCTGGAAGAGTGGGCGAACTCATGGCTGATCAAAATAAACGAGGAGAAAACCACATGCACAATATTCTCGCTTTCATTAAAACCCCAAAGTACCAAATTAAGTCTAAATGGCAAATTCCTGCAGCCAAACGACAACCCAACCTATCTGGGAGTCACATTTGATCGGCGCATGACATGGAAAAGTCAGATTGAGAGAAACCGAATGAAAGCCAGAGAAAGAATGGCAATCATGAGGAAACTTGCTGGCACAAGCTGGGGAGCAGACGAAGGCATACTAAAGAAACTGTATACTGGAAGAGTGAGACCAGTTCTCGAGTATGGCATTGCGGCATGGACAACAGCAGCGAAGGCGAACTTCGATAAAGTTAACAAACTTCAAAACCAAGCCATGAGAATTATAACAGGTGGCATGAAGTCAACGCCAATTGTAGAACTTGAAAAGATTACAAAACTGCAATCCATGACCGATAGAAAAGACTGCAGAGCCCAGCTGCAGTCAGAGAAACTCCGAAGACTGACTGACCATCCAATGCACCAGAGACTAAACAATTTGGGAAATGGGAAACTAAAGCGGAGAAACTTTGCAGAAATAGCCAAAGCAAAGATGCACGAAGATCCCATAAACGCACTAACAACACCAAAACCCATCACTACTGTACGAAAACCTACCTGGAGGCAGGATATATTTCCAGAGGTGGTAGAAAATATACCAGGTATTGCAAACAAAAACTGCCAGACTGAAAAAGAAAGGAGAGATACTACCCTAAGCTTCATAACGAAAAGCTACCCAAGCATGGGCTGGACCCATGCATACACCGACGGTTCTGTAACAAACACTACACAGAACGGAGGGGCAGGAGCAATCCTGAACCTACCAAATGGCAGACAAATAACATTGTCACTCGCTACTGGTAAGTACACAAGCAATTTCAGAGCGGAGGCAGAGGCACTGAGGGCGGCAGTGGAAGAAATGGTGACACACAGTGAAAATGAGAGCCATATAGTCCTGCTGACAGATGCTCTCGCCGTAGTCACAGCGCTAAAAAGCCAGAAAAACACTGAGCTTAATGACTTAAGAGCAGCACTCTGCAAACTGTGCCAGCAGTCCGCACCAAAAAGGGTAGTGGTACAGTGGGTTCCGTCACACTGCAACATCCAAGGCAACGAGGAGGCAGACAGACTGGCAAAAGAAGGTGCAAGACTACCACAAACAGATACCAGTATGACGTACGAAGAGTCAAAACGGCTTATCAAAGCCAGATACATGAACAAATGGGAAACCGAACATACTGGTTACACCAAAAACGATGCCTATTACCAGTTGAACGGAAGAGAGCAGGTCGTTGTCTTCAGACTTCGCACTGGCCACAACAGACTGAGGTACCACCTATTCAACAAATTGAAGATAGGGTGTACCGACGAATGCCCGTGCGGTACTGGTAAAATGACCGCTGAACATCTGCTGCAGAACTGCCCGACATACGAGGATCAGAGAGAGCAGATGTGGCCATTACCAGTGGAACTGCAAGACAAGCTCTATTGGCAGTGGCGAGAGCCTCAGGATGACCGCCGCTTTTTTCGAAAAAATAATGGTTACTGTCTGACTGTGTACGCAGAAGAAGAAGTATCTTTCCTGGATGAGAAACTTTTGTTCTGAACCGGGCTTTACAAGTAGCAGGATGTAGTGCGGAGAACAGAATCTGTTTTATCGCTAGTTTATAGCTTGACTGCGATATTTGCAGCTTTCGGCTCAACATATCCGTCTTCTGCAGTAAACAAACATAAAGAAAATGGAACCCTTCTATGTAAAATGCTACATCAAAATTGCCAAAAAATCATGGATAGACAAAAAGAAAAACACAGAAGTCTTAAAGCAGCTGGATATAGAACAAAACACACGAAATTTCAGTCACACCAAAACTGACGCTGTTTGCAGCTAGGGCAAAGGATGCCAATCTCGTGAAGTTCAGCCGTGTGAACTAGACCGTGAAAACACGACACATGTTTAAGCATAGTGCTAATTCATATAGCTGATGTCCAGGCCAGGATAATCGAAAAGGAAGAAAACACACAAAAACTATAGATTAACCAGTCCAAATGGAAAATGATACGTTTCCATGAACACAAGTGTAAGTCGTTGACTAGTGTGAATTCCAGGCAAATCCAGGGCCTGGCTGCATCTATTATGAACTACACTACCTTGGACTGAAAGGTGCAAATATCGCAGTCAAGCTGTAAACTAGTGACAATGCATTCCGCCATCCTGCTACTTACAAATCCCTGTTCAGGGTTTAGTAGAGGAAGATTGAGAACGAACCCAGAAGAAGAAGAACTAAACCACCAGAGCAATGCAGACCCGCAACTGGTAAAGCATCATCTTTGCATCTTACACACCCATGTTCCCAAATTTCATTTGGAAATTTATGCTTGCTAATAAAGAAAATGAAACACCACATACCAGATTGTTAAGTACATAAGTGTTCATGTCCAAGCCATGAACTGGAAATTCTACAAAAGTCTCCACCTTCAAACGACAAAACATGCTCCATCGAAATCTCTTCAAATGCAGACATAGTACCTGAAAGTGGAAATAATTCAGGTAGAAGGTATGTCAGCAGTACAAAACATTCATTTATATTTGAGGACTATTTCACAGAGAGCATGGGAATTCACATTTATCCAGATATTTTCAACAATAATTTTAAAAAAACAAGCCATATAATTGTGGAATAATGGAAACGGATAGTTTGAAATGAGTTCTCCAAGTGTTGTCCTAACAGGCATAGGTGATCATGTCACTCCATAACTCTCGTTCTGTCTATCAATTATGTTGCTTCAATGTTGACCCTGATATGTTAAAACTGTCCAGTATCTTCTCTTATAGATGTCCTTACTTGTTAATCCAACATACTGTAGCTTTCTACTTCTCTGAAGACGTCCCACATGTCAAGAACTGCTTCTGTATTACATGTGTAATAAGCTTTGTTTGCACACTACCTCTGTACTACATAGCCATAAGCCATTGTTACCACACATGAGTTTGTTAACATTCTTTCTTCTAGAAATAACCAGCCACACAAACTGTTAATCACGCATTTTAATTACTTTCTTGACCTGTCTTGAAACTATACTGATATAAATTAATGGTGTTACACATCTTTAGACTCAAGACAGATAAGTTGAACAATAAATTAATGGTGTGACATGTCTTTAGACTCGAGACATAAGTCGAACAATAAATAAAAAGATGCCAAATAACAATGTGCAGATTCCTTCTGGTGTTCCTAATAATTTTTAAAAATGTATGTTCATGCAAACACTAACATATTTGTACGTAATTTACAGTTGAAAATAAGTTTGAAGCAACGGCTTGAAATAATATAGATAGAAAGCCGCAAAACAAATTATTGCAGGCTTACATTTGGTAATCTTCTAATCCAAAACTTCTTGGTGGAGCGCTGTCTTTGTTTGCAGTTATTGCACATATACAACTCTGAGTCCTCAAGTTCTTCTACATCTGTAAAACTTGCCAAACAATCTGAAAGAACAAAGGCAATATAACATCATGACACGTTATTTTACAACCAGTCCTGCACATGGATAACACAGAATAATGTACAATATCTGGACCACACTAACTGTTTGTCCATTACCTGATAACGTGCATATGGGTTCTCCATCTTTTGGCTTTGTTAGTCTGCTTGAAAACTGAGCTGGTATGTCAAGTGAGAGATCTGAACAGATAAATAACAAGTGATTTGAATAACAAGAAGACAATACACAGATTTTAGTTATACATAAATATTTACGCCACTTTTTCTTAATTTCAAGTTCATCCATAATGTCCGACCCTGGGAGAAGTGACACAGGGTCTGGCTCCGAGACGACAAGAACATCTTTCTGTCCCAGACATCACTCTAACTTAGAGGTTCCCATCCTGGAACACATGTACATCTAGAAACTTGTTCTGAAGATACAGGGAAGTTTAATAAAGTGCAACGTGGTCAAAGTAAGATTGACTATAAGCTTAGGTGTTAGAGGAAAGTTGTTCAAAAACCGAGATAGCACGACAAGATTGACTAAAAGCAAAGGGCTACGAGGGGGTTTATTAAACAGCCACAGGGAGTATAGAATAACAGTTAAGACTCCTCCATCCACCTGTGCATTTTTCTATTATTTCACTATTTAACTAAGTTTTTTTTAAATAACAAAATTGAACTACATTGGGGATCAAGACGCTGAGCAGCGCATGAGCTGCAGTGGTCAGCGACCCATAGCTGACTGCTAGCGTCAGGGCCAGCGAACCAGAGCTGTCAAGACCCTTCTACACCTTCACGTGGTGATCCTGGATAACAGGCTGCAGCAGGGCAGACTGGCTAAGGAGAAGGGATCGAAGAGGGAATGCTAACCCGGTACTCAAAAAATGCTTGCTGAAGTCGGATGTGTTGGATCGAAAGGTGCAAATATCGCAGTCAAGCTGTAAACTATGATAACGCATTCCGTTTTCTGGACTACATTCTGCTACTTAAGCTCTTTCAGGGTTTGGTAGCGGGAGATTGAGAACAAACGCAGAAGA
Source organism: Ariolimax columbianus (assembly GCA_036924085.1). Taxonomy (NCBI): domain Eukaryota; kingdom Metazoa; phylum Mollusca; class Gastropoda; order Stylommatophora; family Arionidae; genus Ariolimax; species Ariolimax columbianus. The sequence goes on from JAVGWX010000003.1 coordinate 137,295,816, forward strand.
AGAATAACTACATTGTAATACCTTCATTCCCTCTCAAATAATCAAATCTATTTCCCTCATAAACTTGGCCGTGTGGCTCATGTTTGTCGACATATAGTTTATCCCTCAAATAATCATTCATTTCCCTTTTAAACTTGATGATCAGCTGCATACTTTTATTGTTACCAGATAGTCTATCCTTTAATTGGGTAGGGTTATATCACTGCTTCTTTCGTGGGGCAGACTTGAAGAATATATTGTACGTCTGATATTGGCATTTGTTTGTGCAACAGATTTTTTTATAAATTGTATGCACAGATTATTTTGTTCACTCTGCAGTTGCCTTAATATGACCAGGAGTAGCATGCTTTATTTATTGTGCCATTTTACAAATTAAGAGATATTCATGAACCTATTTTTAAAGTTACACAGAATGTCTGAAGTTTTGTCCAATAGTCAATCAGAAGGTGCAGATGTAATGTCCATTTCACAGAGAAACTTTTTTTCTTCTTTTTGAAAAATAGGTTTTTCTATTTTAATGACTATTGGCCTCAGGCCTTCATTTCTCCCCTCAGTCAAATTGAGCATACACAAAGTACATTGTGTTCATTTAAACAAAATCTGATAAACATATTCAATGACGATTTAGAACTTTGGCTGCCCGCCAAAAGTTAATTTCCGTCAGATCAGACCGACTTCTAGCACAAGCGTTATGTCCCGTCAATTAGTTTTATGGAATATATCAGGTCTTGACGTCACCTACATAATGATTATTCGCACATGCATCATTGTCGCTTAACTGTAGAGTTATTTTCTATAAGTAGACGCAAAGATGGCGCCATAACTGGCTGCGAGTCTACATTTCTCTACTGTTTTGGATCATTATGGATGCCGCCAGACCACAGATTTGCCTGGAATTCACACTAGTCGACGACTTACACTTGTGTTCACTGAAACGTGGTGTTATTTTCCGTCTGGACTTGTTATTTCGTTCTTTTTTTGTGATTTCTTCCATCCGTTTATCCTGGTCTGGACGCCGGCTGAATGGCACTACGCTTATACCTGTGTTGTATTTCACGGGTTAATTCTGCCGGTTCACCTTCACGAATTTGGCGTGTGGAAATTTTAGATGCTACTATGATGAGCTGAATACAGCTGGGGAGAGATGTCAGACTCACTCACGCGCTGAGTGTTGTCCATACGACCTCTTGTGGTTATCGAAAAGGCACGACAAACTGCGTTAGATGCCATCCCACCTTTCTACCCTGCGGGTTACATGTTTACGGAAAGGCTTCGGTGGTAACCCTGAGGCAAAATCTGCATCCTATGCTATCTCCAGTCATCTCGATAAATGTCTTGCCACTGGCAAAAGGTAGCTTAGGCTCTGTGAGTGAGGTTGACAAAAGGCGCAGTTTCTTCCTCACTTTAATCCAAATCACAGCGCAAGTCACCCATTTCAGCGGACACAGTAAGAGATACGACTGTCCACACGGCTGAACAAAGAGAGTGGTCTTCATCACTTGTGATGGACAACTATTAGACACTTAAGAATAATGTGGTTTCAAAGTTGATTTATTTAACTTAATGTCTTTATACTGGTTTAGAAGACCCTGTAGAGTTTGTATACAACCAGTTACATTTACATCACCTTGCTCTAAAAGCTATGCGCATCCAGTTTATTCTTAAATGCATTAACTGTCCCTGCCTCCACTACCTCCCCTGGCAATGCATTCCAAGCAGACACCACTCTCTGACTAAAAAAATATTTCCTAATATCTAATCTGGACCTCTCTTTAGTCAGCTTGTAGCCATGCCCTCATGTTTTGTAGGTGGCTGTATTTTAAAAAACTTGTTAGTCTAATTTATCGATTTAGTGCTAGGAAAGCTGGAAGTTAAGACCTGAGAAATTATTTGATTAGACCAATGATCATGCTTCTGGATTACACAAAAATATTTAACACACTCCTGATTCAGACTGACTGTTTCCCATTATATTTCCACCTATGCACTAATACCATTTAACACTTGACTGATCACACACCGGCTCCTGTGGTTGACCAAGCCACAGAAATCGGGTACCATAAAAATCTGGGAAGTAAAGTCGCCCGGCGTGATGCTGACCACATCATCCAATATGTGCCGTGGGTTAACAAAATAATATGGGCCTAACACCATATTTCCTATACGCTGCATGGCGCGACGTGATCTTTACTTTGCTAATATATTATCTTTATTATGAATACTTCATGTCATAGATAGTTTAATTGTATGTCTTTCGATGTTTAGATCTAATTTTAACTCAATCTTTTGATATTTCTGAATTTTATTTTGAATCAAATTATTTGACATTCAAATTTGTGGCACTTGACCTGCACTTAGTCTTAGTCAACCTGTACTTCTATTGGAGCAGACGCTCCAGCTCTGGTGTGCGCTGATGTAGCTGGGTGGAGGATTTCCTGCTTAGCAGGCTAAGCTCGAGCAGCTAATTATGCGCTGCGGTTGGACTTGTGTCACGGGGGATGGTTAACTGATGTGCGAATCATCTTAATAGACAACATTAGAGCTGCAGCCTGTTAGGCATCACATGCACTGCTCTTAACAAACCACCTAACCATGACTGGTGTTATATCATGTCACCTCTTATGACATTGCCCTCTGTGGGGCAGTGGTGCTATTCTTGTCCTTGTCATACACAAACACCCTGACGGACTACTTGGTTGCCCTGCACTGAAAGACCTGTTAAGTACACATCAAATTTTAAACATATAAATGAGGTTTCGTTTCTGTGTTCTAAAAACATGATAGAACAATGAAAAGTTCAAACAAACATCATGGCTTGGATACTAACCTAGGAACGGATCGTGTTTCTTTGACTCCATCCCACATATAAGACAACTGACTTCACTCTGTAGAAGACCTCCAAATATTGCAGTGACTATTGTGCTTTTGCCCTTAGGGCCTATGTATGGAGAATTGTTGTTTGGATATGGGAGAAGTTCCAATAGCTCAATGTGTAATCTGTCTAGAAGGTACCTCATGAACTCATGGGCATCTTGTTGCTGGTAACCCCTGAAAACAGCAGTCACTGTATGGTTATCAATCAAGTAACAGCATTATAGAAAGACATTAGCAAAATATAGTGGCACTGAAATTAAATGTCATTATGAAACATCAGTAGATTCATAATTTAAAAGAAAGCATTTACACACAAATTTCTTATAGAAAGTAATTAACAAAACATATTTACAGTTAATTCTTTCATAACAATCTTCTTTCTTTGTGCACATTTTATTGCACGTTTCAGATAATTCTTTTCCAAGGTATGCCATTCTATATTGCTCATATTTATTTTCTTCTATCCTCATTATATTTCTCATTTCTTATCAGTTTGTTCTCAAGTGCGAATCAATGACGATCAGAAACAAGAAATTATGCCTGTGACACAGACATCTGCTTTGCCCCAGTGATTGGAGATACAGTGTGTTTATAGATGTCATTAATGTGTTGCCAGAAATGCGCACACACTTCCATACCAGTCATCCCAATGTATGTTATACCACACCGACAACAACTGGTGGAATAAATTAGGTTGCGGAACATGATTGTGAAACCCTCCTTGATGACGAACTTTGCTTTGGGGAAGGTAACCGAGCGTGCTAGGATAACATGTAGGCAAGCAGCACAGTTATGTGCTCTGTTGCATGGTATGGTGCCTAGATGGCTGACTAGTGTGCAAACAGCTACTGACCAGCAAGCCCCACAGGTTTCTGTCCCATTTGTAGGTGACAAGGGGGGATCGGGGGAAAAAAACCTCACTAGTGGAAGGATCGGAATGATGAATAGAGGATTAGGATATCCCATTCAGGCGCACAAGGGCGATATGCAAGAACAAGTTTCACGATGATACCCATGTACATCCTTGAGAGCAGAGTACATGTCAATGGGGCGATATGCAAGAACAAGTTTCACGATGATACCCATGTACATCCTTGAGAGCAGAGTACGTGTCAATGGGGGGATATCCCATACATACGCACGAGGGCGATATGCAAGAACAAGTTTCGCGATGATACCCATGTACATCCTTGAGAACAGAGCACATGTCAATGGAGAGGAATGTACATGTCAATTGGGGAACGTACATGTCAATGGGGGGAACATACATGTCAATGGGGGAATGTACATGTCAATGGGGGGAACAATCATGTCAATGGGGGAACGAACATGTCAATGGAGGGGAACAAAGTTGAGACCTTTGCTCATAACCGATATGTCACTATCGGCCAGAGGGAGATCAGAGGATACAGACCACTTGAAAGCAAGATGCAGTAGATGAAGAAGGTAGGGGAGGGCGCAAACGGGAAAGGTTATCCTTCTTACGAGCAGTTAAGAAGCCATACAACTGACGATTGATGATGTGAACAATGTTACGGATTATGAAGTAAGAGAAGACATCCTGATTGACGAGGGCTAGGAATTGTTGCAGATGATGGGAGAGTAATGATCAGAAAGCAGTCTAGTGTATCTAGAGGCAATGGAAACCACATTTCCTAACAAAGCATTCAAGATGGTGGAGCTCACGAAGGTTTAAAGAGCCGGCCACAATTATCATCTGATATTCGGATCAGTGACTGTTTTTAGAAGTCTGTGATCCCGGACAGTCCTGCTGTGATATCCGGTTACCTGGCTTACCCACTTCTCATTACCCATTTCTCACTGGCGCCGTCTGTTTAATCGGCATTTATATAATTGTGTAAACATGGTTTAAATTACCTTCTCCTGTATTTGTTCTTGTTTCCGTCTATTATTAATATCTTTCTATTTATCTTTTGGCTTGGCTTCATTCGTTCTCAATCTCCCGCTACCAAAACCTAAAGGGGCTTAACCCTTAAATTCCGACCCGCCAAATGACGTGTCGATTAGGCAGCCACGGAATTACATTAAGCCAAATAGCGTGGCTCGCACTCTTTGCAACGTATTAAATGTATTTAATATGGGTTTAATCCAAATCCAGCAAGTATAAACCCACAACAATGCCATTTCAGATTCCATTTCTAGAGCGTGAGTTAACATTATTATCAATTATGTACTACTAAATTAAAAAATAAAAATGTAAACAAAGTTATTTTGTCTACTTTTTTTACTTGAAGAAATGGCGTCCTCCCTCCCCATTCTCGTGGGACACGATTTTCGGCAGTACGTGTCTCACAGATAATTCAACCATGACTTGAAATAGGCAGACATGTAGATAAAGAAATATTTAGCATGGACAGTTTTAATTCGGAAGGAAATATTCATAATAAATTGTTATCGGAAAGTGCGTCAGTGATATTTTGTTTCCATGAAATGGGCGTTGTCGCTCGAAATGTACCAACGCCAAGTTTTAAATATTTTTATTTCCTATCCAACATTTTAAACTACTGCAACGTCATTTCCTGTTCCTGTCCTTTTAAGCATCTTACGGCGTGGTTTGGTAAGCTTTTGAGAATTAATTTGGCACATTTTGTTCAATAATCTAACGAAAGTAGCGATTTTTTTCAACTTTTTTTTTCATTTGAAGAAATGGCTTCCTCTACCAATTCTCGTGGCGCACGATTTTCTGCTGTTCAGGCCACTAAGATGATTCAAATCTGGGCTGAAGAAGATACAGATGACATGACTTCTGACACTGACAGTGAAAGTTCTCATTCAGATGAAGAAGGGGATGTTAGAAATACATCATTGTACAGTGCCACCAGGGATAGTTCGAGTGAGCAAGAGGAGGAGTCTCTCATCCATAGTAGAGGAAAGGGTAAAGGTCCTATGCCTAAGAGAGGACGAGGAGCAAGATCAAGATCTGTACTTGATAGGAATCCTGGTCCTAGGCCTAGTACTAGTACCAGCAGTACAGTAGATCCATCTACAGTGTCTCCTGTCCCAATGGCAACTACTAGGGCAGACGCTCAGGTTAGTGATGAAGGGCAATGGAGGGAGGTATTTGAGGGCAGCACAGACAATACCTTTCGGTTTATTCCACCTCAGCCAAGAATCCCTGGTGTCAATCCTGACATTATTCCAGAGAATGCATCACCCTTATTTTGCTTTAAAGCTTTATTTACTGATGCCATTATGGAAGACCTTGTCAGGTCAGTAAATGATTATGCGGCCCAACGGTGCCTGGCAATGAAAGAAACAACTGCAGTACGGTCAGTTTTTCTAACATGGTCACCAGTGACTGTGCCTGAGCTACATAAATTCTTTGTTGTCATTACTGTTATCGGCTATTTAAAGAAGCCTAAAATTAGTGACTACTGGGCACATGATGAGACTACAGAAACACCTTGGTTCAGGAAGGTATTCACGAGGGACAGGTTCCAAGCTTTGTACCATACAATGTTTCATGTAAGCAATCCTGATTCGCAGGGTAAAGCCAAAATTGAGCCATTTGTGCAGAGCTTGCTACTTCAATTTCAAAAATCATATTACCCATTCAAGGAACTTTCTGTGGATGAAATGGTCATTGGATGGAAGGGAAGGTGGGCCCATAAGATGTTCAATGCATCAAAGCCAAAAAAATACCACGTCAAAACCTTTGGCCTCTGCGACAGCAACACTGCTTATGTTGTCAACATATTGATATATTTTGGCAGCAATACATCTTACAATCCAGACCTAGATCCAAGCAGTCAACAAGCCGTCAAAATATTTGACAAGCTTTTAGAACCTTGTGGGAAAGGCCATCACATTTATGCTGACCGTTACTACACCAGCTATCCGCTGCTGCAGTACCTTACCAGTAATGGCCATTACTACACTGGTACGGTCAACATAAACCGCAGAGATTTTCCACAAGCTTTCAAGACAACAAAATTGTCCTTTTTACAAATGAAATGGTTTCTCCATATAGAAAGAACATTCCTCTGCGTGATGTTCAGAGACAAGAAGGCTAAAAAGCAATGCTTGCTTGTCTCTAGTGAAGCCTCGGTGACCACCAAACGTTTAACAAGTCGTTCTGGTGTAGTGAAGGATAAACCATCAATGATTGATGACTACAACTACCGCATGAATGGGTGTGATAAGGTTGATCAGTGTGTCGCAACATATGGTACCTTCACTAGAAGAACAAGGAAATGGTGGAAGAAAATTTTCTTTTGGATTTTTGAAGTAGCTCAGCTGAATTCATTTATTTTGCATGCCCTGACGAGGCCTGCAAACACAAAAAAGCAGCCCTATCTACAATTTAAAAAGCAATTAGTTTCTGAGCTTCGCCTTTTTGCAGCTACAGAGACGCCCAGCTTGCAGGTGGAACCTTACATCAGCAGCCATGCAAACAGACACAGTGGAAAAAGACACATTATCAAAAAGTCTACACTGTGTCATCAATGTATTGTTTGCAGTACTCCAAATGCTAGAGTTAGGACAACATTTTTTTGTCAAGGATGCCCAGACCAGCCATTTCTTCATCCAAATCACTGTTTTGAACAGCATCATTTGAAATAAATGTAAATTAAAATCAGCTGTACATAGATCATTTTTTTTTTCTTAGAAAATTTGTGCCATTTTATTTTTCAATTTACCAAACACTGCTGAATGGTCATAATAATGTTATTTCTGATCCAAGAGTGATGAAACTTCCCAATATTGGGTAAATATGGATATATTATCAAAAGAAAGAATTTTTGTGTGTCAACATTGTGAAGGATTCATTTGAATGAAATGGTAAGTGAAAAAATGTTGACAAATTATTTATTGTTTTTAATTTTTGTTTACACATTACATAATTTTTTGCATGCAACTTCACTGTACAGACATCTTTTTGCACTGTTTCTAAAAAGAGCAATCATTCCTGAACATTTTGATATATAAAACATGATCACACAATAAAAGATAACAGATATATGAATAATTTTGTCACAGCAGTTAGGTGTGAACATTTTTGTAGAAAAATAGGCGTGTAAAATCGTGGTTTTTGGCTGCGTATACTAAGTGTTAAGTAGCAGAATGTAGTCCAGAGAACGGAATGCGTTGCGTCGTAGTTTACAGCTTGACTGCGATATTTGCACCTTTCGGTCTAACACATCCAACTTCAGCAAGCATTTTTTGAGTACCGGGTTAGCAATCCCTCTTCGATCCCTTCTCCTTAGCCAGTCTGCCCTGCTGTAGCCGTTATCCAGGATCACCGCGTGAAGGTGTAGAAGGGTCTTGGCAGCTCTGGTTTGATGGCCCTGACAGTCAGCTATGGGTAGCTGACCACTGCAGCTCATGTGCTGCTCAGCATCTTGATCCCTCTATTTAACTTTTGATTTTAAATGTAAAAGCCTTTTCCGACCCCCAGAGAGGATCTCACGGACTCTCAGATCACTGGTTAAGAGCTGCTGTCCCATTTAACTAACAATGTCATAGATAGCTCTACAAGCAAACTTACTTTTTGCCCTTTCTTGTGTCCCATCAAATGTTTTAAAGCTATGCAGTTTGTATTCTTGTGTTTAGCCCTGGACAGTGTCATACCATGTTTTCATTAATATTAACAGTAAACATTTGATTTACCTTGCCCTCTTCCACTAATAAGGAGCACGAGGAGACACCTGCAAGGACTCTTGGTGAAATACTTCTTTATCATAGGAGGTTGCGAGCCCCATGAACAACCTTACTTAGTCGACATAGTTTAGAACATGCTCCATACATTTAATTGTCCTTGATTTTTACATGCGGGCCCAGAATATGCACAGTAATATGGCAAGATATGGTAAGATCTGACAGCCCGTGACTTGACTACTCTTAACAAGACATCCTCATTACATATAATAATAATAGCTGTCTATCATTATTGATAAGGACCGCTGACATCATCCCTGTCACCGCTTTCCCTGATGGGCGTGGGTGCACATGTGACTAAACAGGCCAATGCGGGCACACAAGGTCTGTAGAAGGTGATGGTGTTTCCGCTGTTCGGGTCTCACGTCTACTATGGGCTTTCACAACACGGTGGTCTTCGCTGGTAGCTACACCCGCTTTGACTGCGCTTCTCCAGTCAGTTCTGTTTTGCATACGACATTCCCAGGTGTTGACAGCTATCTTGCAATTTTTCAATGAGTGCCTCAGATGGGCTTTAAAACGTTTCTTTGGGCGTCCTCTCTCGCCATAGAGGAGATTCTTTGGGAGCCGTTCGTCTGACATATGAACGAAGTGTTCAACCCATCGTGGCCGTGCTTTTTGTAGCAGTGCATGATTGTTACATACAGTAGTCACTACTAAATGCATTGTACAAACCTGAATCGTGGCACCACCTTCCAGACAACACTGAATAAAGACTCTGGAGAAATGGCCCCCTTGGTTCCTTGCCACAAGGCCACTAATGTCTTTCTCAACTCCTCCACTAATAAACTGCAGAATACACACACACACACAACTGTTAAGAATTTTCAATTTCTGAAACTGATCACAATGCAGATGGTCTTTAATGGAAAGCATGTACCTCTGACAAATAGTGGCTTCCACAAGATGATTTTACAACGCGATGATAACTCCATGCACAACCCTCCACAGAGATCTCGTACTTGGTAATTCCAAATTAATATAGGTTCTACCTGATATCAAAAATATTTAGCTGATACTATACTTCTTCGATTATTAAGACATATTTAATTGATTCCAAGACATTTTTTTCCCTCAATTGGTGTCTCACAATCACTGTTATAAGGAAGTATTGTGGATTCAGGTGGCACGGTCATTGTCTAACGCATACTTAAGTTTGTTTGAATGAGAAATATATATAGCCTGACCCTGACTAACATGTCCGACCAGTATATATCAGCAGCTCGACAAGTGACTCAGAAGAATTGTACTCTGAATGTGAAGATACTACAGGTAGGTAGACCGCTTAGACGATATAGACCCAGGCGTGCCAACCCGCCCATGAATGGCAAAGTCTCATGCCACTTGCAATAAGGATATCTTTCCAATTTGACCTAATGAGGTGATATGTGAATCGTTGCGGGACCATGATCTCCGTGGCCTAATTTAAGAGCTGGTGGGCAGGGACATCCTTGGTAAGGCGAGCCACATGTCCAAATAGGGCCAAACATAGAAAGTTTAGCCTAGTGAGTGTGTTCTCAAGGTCTGACTGTTGGATTGCCCTGCTGAATAGTTCAGGTTTCAGAACCTTACAGGATATGGACGACACTGGTTAAGTAAATTCATAAATGATTTCCAGTGAAAGCATCGGCTGGTTTCAGACTCAAAGCTGGACATTCATAGAGATGGCAGCCAGGTCGACTCTTTGAATGATGTCTTGTGTCAGAGTTTGTGAACTGTCCAGGTAAAACATAAAGTTGACGCTGATGTTGATTCAGAAGTGATATATAATATACAACCTCATAAATTGCAGTTTTTAATTTATTGTGCTTGTGGTACTGAAATTCGGGATACATAGCCCAGATGTTTGAATGATATCAAGTGAAGATTAGAGGTTACTGAAAGTAAACATACACATCTTCTCCTGCATCCCTTGTTTTTCTGGAGATGTGGATTTTCTTGGCTTTGAGCACTTTATCCTCTAAAGATGGAAGCTGTTTGATGTAGCCACAAAATTCTTGTATATTGCTGAAATGTATTCAAATTATAATAAATAAAATGAAAGCTAAGCCAACTGAGTTACTTCTGTATCAAAAATTATTAAGAACATGCCTGTCCTGTAAAACATATCATCATTTCATTAATCTGCTTTCCCTCAGAGCATATAACCACAACAGATGCTTCTACTCTGAGTCATCTTCTAGAGCTTCGACTACAAAACTCGTGCTGCACAGGTCTCCTAGTCAACAGTTCTTCATCAGTGTTGATTGGCCTCTCAATTTCATCCTGCCACTTTGAAAAAAACCAATTGACCTGACCTACTGATCATAGCCTATATGGTGGCTGACAATCATGCAGAAAATATCTATTAATAGCTTTGTGAAATAACTACCTTTAGCATCAGAAATGATGCTTTGTAACGCTCTCTACATGAAAGAGCGGTAGTGGTCTTGGTCAGTGTATTTTGACTGACCCAGACATGACGTCATGGTCAATATGTTGTCCTTGACATTCTTCTCTTTTCTAGACACTGTAGAACGGTTTTTCTCTTTCCTCATAACTGTAATTCTGGAATCCCACTATCAGTTTTATCACTCTTCTTTGTATCTTTTTCAGCATGTTTATATCCCCTCTGCGTTACAAAGATGAGGCCAGCCGTGGTCCACCTTTATCAGCGCGCTCGGGATGTAAAGAAAGCTACTACAACCTGCCTCTTAATGCCCTTTTCAGCGCTTGTAAAAGAGTAAACTTACTCATTGCGGGCTTTTAACAACAATACAGGTTTATAAGATAATAAACGGGAAAGATAAAATTAGATTATAACAAGTTTTAAAAAATACAGCCGCCTACAAGAACAAAAGCCACAAATTAAAGAAAGGTCCAGATTAGATAACAGGAAAGATTTTGTTAAAAATCAGAGTGGTGAATGCTTGGATCACATTACCACAGGAAATAGTGATGGCAGGGACAATTAAAGCATTCAAGAATAGATTGGATGAACATAGGTATTTGTAGATTTATATGTATGTATGTATGATTGATGAATAACATAACATATTTATTTTCTTCATGTTTTTGTTTCATTCCGCAATTTTATTTTTACACATGAATGCTGTACCTTATACATAAATTCAATTACATATGTTTATCAAACATCATTTTAGCAGAAGCAGTATTTTTATATGGATTTTTTTTACTGAACTCAGTGTGAAAAAAAGATGGGAGTTACTTCCCATGTTTCAGACTGTAAGGTACAAATATATGAATAAGGCTGTAAAGGGTTAAACTATCTACGCCATGAAGCATTCACAATAATGTATATTAACCGGCAAAATGTGTATATCTGGGGGAAGTATTCAGCAGTAAAAAATGGCTGTCAGAGGTGGCTTCGTTATAATTAAAAAAAATTTTTCTGCACACCGTTTTTGTAGGCAGAGTTGGTCCGCTAGGGTGTTACAAGGGTGTGCTAAAGGTTAATATGAATCTGTAAATGTTATTAATGTGAAGAAAAAGAGACGGCACAACAAATTATTTTGTGTTCATAGCACCAGGTGTATTATTCCTGTACTTCTACAGGGGCTAGGCTCTAGCAGCTTATGGAGGGTTGGTTAACGATGCTCGAGTCCATGTTAATAGACTCAAACACTAGAGCAAAGTAGACCCACAGCCTATAAGGTGCCATCTATGCTACTCTTAACAAACCATGGCCGGTATTATGCCATGTCACACAGTTAGTAGTCTCCTATGGCATGCTCTCTGTTGGGCAGTGGTACTATTCTTGTGGTCCTTGTCATACACACAGACCCCGGCAAACATTGCCAAAGTGTCTTTCTTCTTTGTCCCAGCCAAATTCTGAATCGGATGTGTGTAATCCAGATGCCTGATCGTTGATCTGATAAAACCACTTCTTGGGTCTTGTGTCCAAATTTCATCAGATGGAAAGGACAACGTTCACTTAAAACATGTGTAAATGTAGGGATGTGGAGAACGCCAGGTTATAATTCAAAATAAAACAAATGAGACTTCGGTGCTGTTTAACAATGGCTACTCTAGTGTTTTGATTATTATTTAGATGCAATCGAACAGAAACTGATATTTTGTGCGCCTCCGATGCCAACTGTACCAGGCTGAAAACAGTTAAACACACAAAAACAATTTCTATATCAAACACAAAAAAAGAACACAAAAAGTTGTACATAAAACAGGTCAGGGCACTAAAAATAAGAAGAAATTAGCTATTATAGCACCAACAATACCTCAAAGACTGTAAAACTGCATTCATAAAACAGGTGTTCCCTAAATTACGTAATCCAGACGTTCTTGGCCTTCGCTGTTTGCGACAATCCTGTTTGAGAATAGAGAACACAACATCAGTGCTACTAACAGAACCCACTTACACATCATCGATGTTGACACACCATCATGACAAAAATGAATAGCTCAAATATTAAGTATAAGATCAGAAATAATAAAAAAAACGCAGAGTCCAACTGACAACACTTAGCAAAACTTGTCCTCAAGAATTTCAGTGAAGTAAACAAACATGTTAATGATGTTTCAATGTTCTGTGATACAATGCCTTACAGTATTCCCTTATAACTAAAAATAATTTCAAGGTCAAATATAATAGGGTGTGTAAAGAGATCTTTTTAATTAAATTTATTTTTTGTAAATGATTAATTAATGTTTTTCATTACTACATTCTTGGTAACTAATACTTCAGAATGTACAATGTTCAATTGAACACAAACCCTTTTCCTCTTTTTGTGTTTCCTGTCATTTTCAAGTGAATCAGAAGACAGTCGCCTGTGAAGTTTTCCAATGGTGGCATTCTGATTACCACAACTGGAATAAATTTAATGAAACAAACATATTTTAAATTCTCTTCTAGACATCATTTACAAATGTTTTTATTCATTTACAAATGTTTTTATTACCACATTGATGCCATATATAAAGGTAAAGTGTCATAATGGACAGACACTAATGTCAGGGATGAAGTGTTAGAAACTTCATTGTACTAGGTCTCAGTTCACTTCTTCACTGCCTTGTATAACATTAAGCAAGTACCAATTTACAGCTAACTGGAGACTGTCAATAACACAACAAGTAGTACAGAACAAGGTATCTTTGAAGTGAGAAGAGAGCACTCTACCACTCTTGATTATATAAAACCATAGATCTATTTATAGATCAATATACATAACATATTGGAGTAGCGTAGCGCAGCGGTTAGCGCGCTGGCTTCATTCCGCAGTTGAGACGGTAATATTTTTTCAGACAGCAACAGCTCCCAGATCGACCCAGCCTTAAATGGGTACCGGTTCAGTCTGAAGTAAAAGCGACGAGGGAGAGGAGATATCTACCGCCCTCATATAGCCGAGCCTTTGACTTGTGAGATCGCTAACACCTCATACCCCTACGGCAGTAATACTATGGGTTACTTTACTTTATATATATTTATTATTATTGACCCAGTCACTATAATTGGCTGAGCATAGGTCCAATGCATGAGAGACTATCTATCACAACATTCTCTAATCGCCTGACTTGATCTTCTGGAAGAGAACAAATGTCCCGCTCTAGAACCATTGGGATGAGGAGAGTCCTGTGACAGATGGTCAATAGCGACTGCGGGCAATGGAGATATCGATCATCTGCAGTGCGAACAAATCTTATTACTTCTGACTCAATAGCATGTATCAACTTTCTGACAATGAGGCATTTGCTCCTGTTACCAAGGTTCGTTCACCCTCTTAGTTTTTCCAACCATACTGTTAGATTTCTACCACCTTAAACTTGCCGCCATCTCGTTCATGCTTTGTCTATATCAATGGCTCGTCCCATCAAGACTATATAGACAGCTGCACTCTGTTTTATTTATTTATATGAGATCAAGATGCTGAGCAGCGCATGAACTGCAGCGGTCACCGACCCAAAGCTGACTGCTAGCGTTAGGGCCAGCGAACCAGAGCTGACAAAACCCTTCGCGGTGATCCTGGATAACAGGCTGCAGCAGAGCAGACTGGCTAAAGAGAAATGATTGAAGAGGGAATGCTAAACCGGTACTCAAAAAATGCTTGCTGAAGTCGGATGTGTTGGACTGAAAGGTGCAAATATCGCAGTCAAGCTATAAACTACGACACAACGCATTCCGTTCTCTGGACTACATTCTGCTACTTTAGGCCCATGTCAGGGTTTGGTTGCGGGAGATTTAAAACGAACGAAGCCAAGCCAAGCCATTTATTTATATAGTCGTATTGCTTTAACAGTTCTGAGACGGTGAATTGCTTTGTTTTTAAATTACAAAATACATAATAATAACTGCCCATTCTTGTATGTGTTCTGTTTTTGCACTGATTATTTATGTTTCGGCCTGGAGTTTGCGGGGCCACATTTGGCTTATCAGTCCAATGTAAAACAGAAGGTTCTATTGACCTTCTGTTGACGGTAAGGGTAGTTCCGCTGCTCTTTCTTTCCAGGTCAGGCATCTGGTTCTCACTGGCTGCATACATTGAATCTCCCCTTCAGCAAAGCCTATCATTACTGCATTTCCCCAGTCTGATGTTTTTCATGATGCACTCCCAGTTGCATTCAGGCTGTCCTTAAAACTCATTTTGCTGATGACCTTTTTGCTAGTCTTCACTGGGCACAGCATACGTGAGTCTCTTCTGCAGTCATATCTGGCATACGCAAAGCCCATTTGAGCTTTGCAGTCTGCATCGATGCATGGCATGTCTGCTCTCGCCAGAGCCTCAGTGTCTGTGACATGATCTTGCAGGCAGATGTAGAGTGTGCATCTTAGGCTGACTGAGAAACCGGCACAACATTTTAAAACAAAATAATGCATGTGGATAAGTCAGTAAGTATGTCACAAACTGATATGGGATAGCTGAAAAACGTAGTTGGTAGTTTCTAGAGGAACAAATGGATTTTCTCCAAAACAATATTTATAAAGAAATGTTTCCTGTTAAGGTGAGAAGTGTATCAACTTTTACCAACAGAATGGGGGTCACTGTAGTTAAGAGGTTAAGGCACTCGCCTTTCACAGTGATGAACGGAAGCGGTGAGTGATCGTATATCACAGTTTCAAGTGACCCCAGCTCTCACAGGAGATAAAGATCAGAGGGCATGCATCCCGAGTTACCTTTAGTTGTCTTAACCAATAGTCTTGCCACTGATCCAAGATAACTCTGGAAAAGAGTGAGATTGATGACCAGCGCAGCTTCTTCCTCCCTATAATCTAAATACAGCCGACATCACATTATTTAGACAAAACCGTCTGATGTTGTGGCCATCATCGCTTGTGATGGGCAATAACTATAACCAACTACCAACAGAATGCATTAAGATATACCTTTCCTGACTTGATGTGTCTGATGTATTTGCTAGAGATTCATACGTCTTTCTGAGTTTTTCTAAATGTCCAAAGCTGGTATCATTGACTATAAATTCATCACACTTATAACTGTAAAGAAAAAATACACACAAAATTGTCACTACTGTACCTACATATTTTAATTCGTCTCAGTTAAATAAAATAGCTGTAATATAATACCAATAATGCTCTAAAGTGCCCAACACTGCAAACTAATGAGCTGCAGTGGTCAGCGACCCATAGCTGACTACTAGCATCAGGGCCAGCGAACCAGAGCTGCCAAGACCCTTCTACACCTCCACGCGGTGATCTTGGATAACAGGCTGTAGGAAGCAGACTGGCTAAGGAAAAAATGTCGAAGAGGGAATGCCAACCCGGTACTAAAAAAATGCTTGCTGAAGTCAGATGTGTTGGACCAAAAGGTGCAAATATCGCAGTCAAGCCGTAAACTACGACAACGCATTCCGTTCTCGGGACTACATTCTGCTACTTAAGCCCTTTCAGGGTTTGGTAGCGGGAGATTAAGAACGAACAAAGTCAAGCCAAACTAATAAGACATTTTAATTTCACACATAAGACTTTTGTTACATATAATCTAAAGATATTCCAGTTTAGTTGAAATGAGAACATCGTGGACAGCATGTTTCTGAAGGAGGAAATGCATGCGTTCACAAATTCATATCTTCATTGAAAGAAGCATGACCTTGCCAAAGTTAAATTCGTGCAGGATAATACAAATTTGATAAAATAATTAAATGTTTTTTATGAAGATGCCAGAATTGATAATATATAGATGTACATGGCGGACTGAAGGTGCAAATATCGCAGTCAAGCTGTAAATAAGCGACACAATGCATTCCGTTCCCCAGACTACATCCTGCTACTTGCAATGCCCTGTTTGAGGCTTGGTAGCGGGAGATTGAGAACAAACACAGAAGAATTCCATGTTGATGAGAAAGATGGTGAATAAGTTAATCACCCAAAACTGATGTGCAAAATAATATTGTCTGATACATACAGAACAGGTAACAAAATATAAGTTATTTCTGATAATTAGACATTTTAGAGCATGGTGAATTTCCAAAGTTGGAGCATTTAGTGCATGGTAAGTTGGACTTCCAGACCTGAGAAATGATTTATTAATTTATCAGACCAATGGTCATGCATCTGGATTACATGTGGATATTCATGACATCTGAAGTCGTTAAGTACCAAAAGACATGTGTGTGCCTTAGTTTTTCTCTCTCCCTATTGACATTTAATGCCTCCATGCCAATATATTTATATATATTTATCAGGAATATTTAATTTCATAGGCAGTATAATTATGTGTTGCGAGATCTTCTGATCGCAATTTTAGCTCCATTCGTTTGATTTTAATGCATTTCATTTAGAAAATACTATTTGACTTACAGAGTTGCAACCCTTTCCCCAGAAAAATCACAAATTACCCCGAACTGGAATGGGTTAATGTAATTTTATTTATTGTAAATTAATATAAAAGTTGGATTCTTATGAAAGTATAAGCATTTTTCTGATTTTGTTGTTGTTGCTTAGATGTTTGCCTCACTAGTTTCTACTGGTGGAGGCACGCCATTTTCCACCCCAGACCGTAGTCAATTGGGCGATATCAGGACGCATAAACCAGTGCTTGGATGAATGTGTGCGTCTGTATGTACCTATGCTAGGTTTGTGCGCCCTCAGAAGCTAGCCCAACCAAAGTGCAATGGAAGGGCTTTACCATGAGGGCGCGTGTGAAAGTTGTGCAAGGGTGTGACTGTAGGACAGAGTCAAATGAAACAGGGGGAGGTAAGAGGAGAGAGAAGGGGAAGAGTGGCCCCCAAGGGTGAGCCAGTCCCTATGCTTGTTGCATTTTTCTGATCAATGCAATGTTTCAAAATAGATTTACAAGTTGGAACATTTTATTTTGGTAAAGAAATGGTAGGGGTAGACAAAGAAGATGATGGTACCAAAATATCCAGCAATGCCTGAGTATGACTATGGCTGAGGCTGGAGTTTTGGCAAGGGAAAGAGTTTCTTTCATACAGACTGTGATGGGAGCAATGTTCTATAAAGGACATGCTACATGATGAAAGAAATGGTATATGTATGAGTAAAGAGTTATCTCCCTGTGCTGTGGAATTCATGTAATATTTCCCTATTTCAAGGCTTAGTCTAACAGGTTCTAGTAATGTTCATTTATCAAGTTGATTAAGAAATGGTAGTTTCACTTATCTAAACAGGAAATATTATTCCCGTTCTTCCGTACAGTAAGAGCATGTGGCCCACTAGTGCAGTTATCTTTCCTTGAGGACAAATGTATGAAGGAAATCATAGGCTCCCACAGTGGAAGTTTCAATAACTAAAAAACATCATGAGGTTGCCAGCCACATGCACAGCCTTCTTCATCAGCTTAGGACATGTATAGTAGGATGACGTGGTTCTACTGTTTTCTCATCAAGAAGGGACTCTGTACTTCATACATGTTAGTAATAATGGAAAATCAATAATGTCATCACAATGTTTTTCTAGATTTAAAAAAAATTTGTTTTACAAAATATTTCATGGAAACTGGGTGAGGGAAATTCATGCCAGGTAAGATTTCCAAAATTATAAAGTCTTAACACTATGATAATCATTTAAAAAGAAGTATTAACTTTTAGTTAACCATTGGCAAAAATATTCACCTGCGGCATATTGTCTCTATTTACTCACTAGTGTATTCATTGTGTTAACACCGGTTTTGTTATAGAAGCGGCTGAATAAAAAAAACAGACTACTTACACCCACCCAGATTATTATGATTTTTACTGTGACTATTTTAAAACAATTTTTCTGTGACTATTTTACAATAATTTTTGTCTTATTTGGAAGGTTATCCCATTATTGATTCTGATGAAGTTAATTTGCTGCAACAGATTTTTCTGAGGTAGGTCTGTTTAGTTTGTTATGTAGATGTTATAAATATGTTTCTAGTGGAAACTAACAGATATATCGATCTGGTTAGGAATACTATTAGTGCTTTGTGGCAATTTCATGGATTTACAAGACAAGTGGTGCATCCAAAAAATGGTACGTCTAAATGTTTGTGACAATAAAACAAATGTGTAAACTAGAACGTTAAAATAATTCATGAAAAGCAGGAAATAGTTAACTGACAACTCAAATTTTTGTATTTTAAAATAAAGTTTTTTTAAAATGAAGACAGTAGATCCTTGGCAGTCTACCTCACAAGGTAATGGTTATGATACAACTTGACTAACCAGAATGCCATGAGGTTGTGACAATCCATACAAACTGCATGAAGTTCACCATAGCTCTCGTGATGTTGTTTGGCATGTCCTTTGATGTATCTGAAAAAATAAAATTGCATCAGTGTGGGCATACCATACAGATTAAATAATACTATCCAGGCAGAAGTTAGCAACATATGGTCCGTCAATTTAATCTGCGTCCGTTGTTGCTTTCATTAAGTTCAGAATAAGTATGGTTGTTTGAAAACATGTCATTAATAAAATTATGTTACTGCTCAATATTTTATTTAGGACAATTGTTGAAAACAAATAGATATTCAATACGTTTTATTATGGTGAAGGTACCTGCCACAATTGATTTCTCCACAAGTCAAACAGATCCATGGACTCTCCTCTGTCTGGCAAACTAATGATTAAAAAAAAAAAAAAAGATATATCTAAAAATGTGAGCAATCCAGCATGTTTTAAGAAAGAAAAGGCACAATAATCTGCACATGATGCCTATTATAAGATATGTTTTCCAATAACCATTTAAAAACAAAAAGAATTGAATATATAAAGTAAAAACACATGAGATGTAATTGAGTCCCTGAGATATAGTTCACACCAGTTGAACAGACACTTATCCAATTGGAGCCTAAGCATAGAAACACGAAAGCCAAAAGTATAAATTAACTACAAAAGATGTGATGCATACCAAAATTATTGGCTGCTAATTTTTGCTAAGGTATCAAGGTTTCTAAAGAAACTGTATATATGAAATTAAAAGATCTATCATGAGGATAAAGGACAACCTGTGGGTGTGTCAGTGTACAATTATAAGTTTGGCATCCTAAAGGTGTCATGCTCACAGTGTCAATGAATGGAATGTATCCAGAATGAAGGAATAAAGAAAGCCCTGTGCTTTTACCCTACAGGCCTGTGCTTTTACCACTACAGCCCTGTGCTTTTATCACTAGCAGGGAATCAAGAAAGGCATGAAGATGAGTTAAGGATAATAAAGTAAAGGAATACAAATGCAAGTAATGCAGTGATTGAGGTCACATAACATAAACCTTCATTATGCAAATGAGTATCCAGACAGTTATTTAATAAGCGTAATTATCATGTCTTAATGATGCAGACACTGATGGAAATTAATATAGATCTAACTTTGAAAGTACATAGCGTGGCAACATCAGATATGGTTAATGAAATCATATCAAAGGCACACAATGGACATCTATTATATGACACTGCAATATTTAAATCAGTTATCTTTAAAACCGCACATTTAGAATCAAATGTAATATGAGTAGGGAGGGACACCTGAGTGGATGTGACAAGAGTGTGTATAACCAGATAGTTACATGAGCAATCAGCAATCATACACTTTTTCTATCTACTTAAATTATTGAACACCAATGAGATTGCCCAGAGTGCCAGTCCTACTTAACTGTAAACAGCATATGAGAACTGTAAACAGCATATGAGGACTGTAAACAGCATATGAGAACAAAACTGATGTTATCTATTTATTTAGCACCTATGAAACAAATTTTTCCATTCAATGCTGTCTTCCTAAAACATTTCTCAAAAATCAAAACTGGCTTATTACTTTAAATATTACTTAAAATTATACATAATGCACAATAATCTTCTTAGACTACCTTGCACGATGCACTTGATATGCCTAATTGAATATCAGGATCAAGGGTCGGAGATGCAGCAAATTGAATGAGCTAACAGCAGCCAGTGACTCAAGAGCTGGTTGCTTGCATCAGGGTCAGCGAACTAGAACTGACCAAGACCCTATTCTGCATCCAAGCGGCCCTGGAATAAGTCTGCACTACTGTAGTCTGGCTAAGATCATAGAAATCGCAGTGGTAATGCAAAACCGGTGCCCCAAAAAAGCCAGCTGAAACGATGATGCATTCCAAAAGGCGCAGTTATCGTAGTATCACTATAAATTGCGACAAAACATCCTTTTCAGGATGATCGATGTACAGGTCTACTTTGGCTACCTGGCATTAGACACTTGATATATCTAATTGAATACCAAAGATTACAGACATACAATTATCTAACTTGGCAATCTGGTAACTGTCAGGCACTTGATATGCCTAATATAAATTGAATACCAAGATTACAGACAGACAATTGTCTAACTTGGCTCTATCTGCCATCAGGCACTTGATATGCCAGGCCTACCTATGTTAATGTCCAAGTACTAGTCCCTTTATTATGTTTTAATTAAGGGAGATAACTGTATCTATTTAAACACACATATCAATTTATTCATTATAAAGGTTAGTTGTAGGAAAATTATTTCATTGACAATGTAATTGCAAATATGACAAGAGCTAAATGACAATAATGATTTATTTCAGTTTTGCTATTATTTTTATTGCAGCAAATAGAGACAATGTTCACATGTTCAAAGACCTATACTTATTTCAAACCACCCTGTTCAACTGATTTTCTAACAAAGATCAAACATCTTCAGGAAAAGTACATTTTAAAAACCTTTTTTTTCCAAATAATCTACATTGTCATTATTTGTTATGACTTGGATGAACCACCATAAAATTAACATCCATATAATACTATATATTATTATTATTTGAATGCAAATATTCACATTGATTATTAATACCAAGTCCAAAATGAATATTTTATCAGATATTTAGTATTATTATTTCCAAACTAAATCATGTGCTGACGGTCAAGTTAAAGTTAAAAACCCCATATATTTATGATTATAAAGCTACAACCACAGCATAACAGTAGTAACGTACCTGAGCATATAAACGTTGATCTTCCTAAATTGTCTTTCTTTGTGACGGAGAAATCAAAGTCTATTCTTGCACTGTCTTCCAAATGCGGACACTCCATTTGAGATTTGATTAGGGGAATTTTTTCTGTCAACCCCGTCTGGGTGCTGCTTCTGAGTTTCAGCTAAAAATAATAAAGCATGGAGCATAAATAACACGTAAAGAATTGGTAAATGAATATGCACATTATCAGCATTGACGGTGCTAGTCATTTAGACCAACAAAACGTGTGTCGAAAGACATGATTGATAGTGTAGTCTTAGTCAGTAACAGTCATCATTAGTCAGACTGCTTTTTAATCGACACAAAAATGAAAAATGTGTTATTACAGCACATCAATAAACTCACTGACTGATCATGTCAGAATTATACATACACGTAGTCTTTTTTCGATTCGACTTGAAAATATATTTTACGCTGAAATATTCACCTGAAATATCTACTTAAGCCGTACTATTAGCACCAGTCTCACATGATTTGGAGGAGATTCTCTTGTGGCCATCTGGATGAACATGAATGACAGACAATCAGGACGGCCAGATTTTCTGTCCGAATTTTGATTATAATAGCGGGATAGTTAGCAAGTAAAGCAGCCTAAAATTTACTAACAAAGATATGTACTAAAATATTTTAAATCATAAAGCACATTAAATTTGTGCAAAACAATTAACTGCTTTATGAATTATAAGTACATCAATAAACAATGTTATTGCTTGAATTGTATCCTTTAACTTAAAACAAATTGGCTTATGAAATGCAGGCTGGCATAGCAGATGTCGAACTCTGCAAGGGTCACATATCTTTGAATCAATACGCCAAGAATGGACAACATTAATATCTGCTGCTTACCGAAACTTTATGGCCATTATTACTAACAAAAATATCGATACCTTGCTTTATGAACGTTTACAATGTTTGACATAGACAACATAAGCGACTTACTTTGCGAACTACATTTTTGACTCAATGCTGTGAGGTCGGGTCAACATCATCATCAAACCTTTTAGCTCCATGTGGAGCACATGTCTTTTAACAACTACACACCAAGCCATAAAGTTCTGGGTCACACGTTCCAGCTCTGTTCATGTCTACTATTTCCGTAATCTTTGTCTCAGGCGCTATTCTCCGTGTGTGTTTTGGTCTGTCTCTTGCGTGTAGATTCTAGAACAGAGACTGTCTTGAAATTCTACCAGATGGATTCAGATGGATACTTAATGTGTCAAATCAATCGCCTACTACTCACGTCATGTTCCACTGATATCCATACGGTTATTTTCAACGATTTCACATTAATGATCGTATCATCCCATTTCAATCACTCTATTCTGCGCATATATATTTTGGTCCAAAGGAGATTCAGATCTAGCGTCAATAGCGCCCGGACAAAAAGTTTCCCAGGGGCCGATATAGGGAGCGACCACGACTTAGTGCTGATGACCATGCATCTCAAACTAAAGAAAGTTCTGAAAAGAGAGATATCTAGACTGAGATTTGACTTGGAGAAGTTGAAGTGCCCGGATGAAGTGGAGACCTTTGGAGCGGTGTTGGGGGGACGTTTCGCACCTCTCTTGGTTCTAAACGAGGAGGCAGATGTTGAGATGATGAATGAAGCCTTGAATTCGGCATTAATCTCCACGGCATCTGAGGTTCTAGGTAGGTACAGGATTAAGAAGAAAGCATGGATCACAAGTGAAATACTGGATTTATGTGACAAGAGACGACAAATGAAGAGAGCGAAGAAAACACTAGATGGGATTCAGCGATATAGAGAGATAAATGGAATCATAAAGACCAAGATGAAACAGGCCAAGGTGGAATGGATAACGGCTCAGTGCGCAGATATCGAACAAAATCTAGGAAGAAATGATGCCAAGGGAGCATATGAATTAGTCAAGGACTTAGTAAGACCTGTACAAAGTCGAAATACAACGATTCAGGACAAGAGTGGGAAATGTCTCACAGAAGCTCAAGACATTCGTGAGCGCTGGACAGAGTACTGTTCGGAACTATATAAGCATGAAGGTCGAGGTGACCCAAGAAATGCAATGTCTCCTGAAGTGAGTCTGATAGAGGATCATCAACCGATAACAAAGGAAGAAGTAAATGAAGCCGTGCAAATGCTGAAGAGAGGGAAGGCTGTAGGTGTGGATAATATTCCAGCAGAGCTCCTACAAGTGGGAGGTGCGGCAACAATTAATACCCTGACATGCATCTGCAATAGAATTTGGCAGACAGGAGAGTGGCCCACCTGCTGGACAAAATCAGTCATTATACCACTGCCTAAATCAGGAAACCTAAATATGTGTCAGAACTATCAAACAATCATTCTGATAAGTCATCCAAGTAAAGTTCTCTTGAGAATTATACTTAGCAGACTGAATCCACAGGCGGAGAATATCATTGCCGAAGAGCAAGCG
The DNA here is from genome assembly GCA_036924085.1 of Ariolimax columbianus. NCBI lineage: Eukaryota > Metazoa > Mollusca > Gastropoda > Stylommatophora > Arionidae > Ariolimax > Ariolimax columbianus. The sequence continues at coordinate 137,320,210 of JAVGWX010000003.1, forward strand.
GGCTTTCGAGCAGGAAGGAATACAATCGAGCAGATATTTAATCTTCGGCTAATGAATGAGAAATACTCAGAGTATCAACAATAACTCTACCATGCCTTCATTGACTTTAGAAAGGCGTTTGACAGAGTGTGGCATGCGGCGCTATGGTCAACAATGACGCATTATAAGTTCAACAGTGATATTGTGAGGGTAATTGCAAACCTTTATGAACAGGCGACCAGCGCTGTCTCAGTAGAGGGAACGCTAGGCGATTGGTTCCGTACGACGGTGGGTGTGAGACAGGGTTGTATACTCTCCCCCACATTCTTCAATATATTCTTGGAGAGAATAATGGAGACGACCTTAAAAGGACATGTTGGCACGGTTAAAATAGGTGACAGGCTTATCACAAACTTCCTATTTGCTGATGACATTGATGTATTGGCAGGCACAGAGAGGGAACTCCAGGAGTTGATTGGTAGATTGGATAGAACGGCTCTGAGTTTTGGTATGGAAATAAATGCAGATAAAACCAAGCTCATGACTAATAACGTAGCAGGGCTTAAATCTGCAATAGAGGCGAATGGGCAGGAACTTGGTGGTAAAACGTTTCAAATATCTGGGATCATTGATCAGTGAAGAGGGATCGAAGCCAGAGGTAATTGCAAGAATAGCACAAACAACAGCGGCGCTGACTCGGCTGAAACCTATATGGCAAGACAAGCGACTCGCCCTCGGCATAAAAGTCAGACTAATGCGCTCTTTGGTGCTATCAATATTTCTGTATGCCTGCGAGACCTGCACCATTACAGCAGATATCCAGGGCAGGATACATGCAATGGAAATGAGGTGGTAAAGAAAACTCCTAAATGTTACATATGAAGATCGTGTAACGAACGTAGAAATCCGTCAGAGAGTTGAAGACGCTATTGGTCCTTTTGAAGATCTGTTCACAGCTATCAAAAGACGAAAGATGGCCTGGTGCGGGCACGTCGCGAGGTCCAACGGAATTACCAACTCGATACTCTTTGGGTCCGTACCGGGACAGAGAGGGCGAGGACGTCCAAGGAAGAGATGGGCGGACAACATCACTGAGTGGTCAGGCCTTCGTTCTGGTGAGATACGTCAGGCGGCGACAGATAGAGAGGGATGGCGTGGGATTTTGGGAGTGTCTTCATGTGTGCCTCAACGATCTGATGGGTTACGGGATGAACTGAACTGAACTGCTTCTGCGCATGTAACCATTTACGAAAGTATGTACTTTATTGGATGTTGCTTTTGTTGATCTCCGTGTTTCAGAGTTGAAGATTTTTATTTTTGTGTTCAACTTAATTTCTGTTCATTTCCACATGCAATGAAAGCTCCCCTCGTCTTCTGTATTCTTATTTTGATATCTTTATCTGCACCTCCTACTTTGTGCAATCCACGACTGGAGGGGAACATGTGGCCCATACGGAAATAAAGAAACCAATGATCGGGGCCTCAGACTCCTAGAATTTGCAAGATGCAACCAGCTGTCGGTGGCAAATACGTTTGGGTTAAACAGGCCGTCGAGACGCTGGACATGGCATAACCAAAGCAAGGAAGTGCACAGCTAGATTGACTATATACTGGTCCAGAGGAGGTTCCGATCGAGAATCAACACCAACAAAACGAGAAGTTTCCCCGGAGCTGATATAGGAAGCGTGGGAGGGAGTTTTGCGCCACTGTTGGCTCTCAGAGAGGGAATGGATACAGATACAGTTACAGAGTCTCTTAACGCAGCTCTCATAGATACTGCAACAGAGATCCTGGGATGCCACCAAACAAAAAAGAAGCCATGGGTGACTAAATACATTCTAGACCTTTGTGATAAAAGAAGGTCACTGAAAAAAAAACAATCACCCACCGGAGGAGGTCGGCAGTTATAAAGAGGTCAAGAAAGCCATACAACAAAAGATGACAGATATGAAAGAAGCGTGGATATGTGAGCAATGCACAAACATCAAAGAGAGACTAAACAAAAATGATGCTAAAGGAGCATACAAGATTGTCAAAGAACTGGTAACACCAAGACAAAGCAGGAACCTTATGATCCATGATAAAAGCGGCAAGTGTCTCATTGAGGAAAATGACGTACTGGCACGATGGACAGAGTACTGTTCCGAGCTATATAGCTATAGAGGATAACCAACTGATAACGAAGGAAGAGGTAATTGCAGCGGTAAAGACATTGAGAAGAGGGAAGACGGCCGGCGTGGACACTAAACCAGCAGAGCTCTTACAAGCAGGTGGAGAGGTAGTGGTGAAAGGCCTGACACACATCTGCAACAAAATATGGGCGACAGGAAACGGGCCGGACTTATGGACGAAATCAATAGTTATACCGTTACATAAGTCTGGAAACCTAAAGCTGTGCCAAAATTACAGAACAATAAGCCTCATCAGCCACCCTAACAAGGTAATGCTTAGATTAATCCTCGACCGATTGAAACCCCAAACAGAGAACATCATTGCCGAGGAGCAAGCAGGGTTCAGACAGGGACGAAGCACTACAGAACAGATATTTAATTTAAGGCTGCTAAGCGACAAATATCTAGAACAGCAGCAAACACTGTATCATGTGTTTGTGGATTTTAAAAAGGCGTTTGATAGGGTATGGCATACAGCGCTTTGGGCAACCATGAGGATGTATAATATCAACGGAAATATTATAACGGTCCTTGAACAACTGTATGGAAAGGCGTCTAGCGCAGTTCTTGTGAATGGGAGGCGAGGGGACTGCTTTCGCACATCAGTTGGTGTGAGACAGGGGTGTACACTCTCTCCAACTCTTTTCAATATATTCCTTGAAGGAATTATGAGTGAGGCACTTGGAATTCACGTTGGTACTGTCAAGATAGGGGGCCGAACGATTACCAACCTTCGTTTTGCAGATGATATCGACGGGTTGGCGGGTTCAGAAGCAGAACTCCAGGAATGGGTCAAAAGGCTCGATGAAACAGCTCTTGACTATGGTATGGAGATAAACGCTGGAAAGACAAAATTAATGACCAACAACGCCACGGGCTTCAACAGCAGGATAAAATATAACGGTAAGGAACTCGAAGTGGTTGACCGTTTTAAATATCTTAGGTCGATTGTCAGTGGGGATCAAGATGCTGAGCAGCGCACGAGCTTCAGTGGTCAGCGACCCATAGCTGACTGCTGGCGTCAGGGCCAGCGAACCATAGCTGCCAAGACCCTTCTACACCTCCACGCGGTGATCCTGGATAACAGGCTGCAAAAGGGCAGACTGCCTAAGGAAAAGGTATCGAAGAGGGAATGCTAACCCGGTACTAAAAAAATGCTTGCTGAAGTCGGATGTGTTGGACTGAAATGTGCAAATATCGCAGTCAAGCTGTAAACTACGACACAACGCATTCCGTTCTCTGGACTACATTCTGCTACTCAAGCCCTTTCAGGGTTTGGTAGCGGGAGATTGAGAACGAACGAAGAAGAAGAAGAAGAAGAAGAAGAAGAAGAAGATTGTCAGTGAAGAAGGATCAAAATATGAGGTGTTGGCCATAATAGCACAGACAATAGCAGCGCTTGCACGGCTTAACAAAATCTGGCAAGATAAACGGTTAGCATTATGCACGAAAATCAGATTAATGTGTACACTGGTCCTGTCAATTTTCCTCTATGCGTGTGAGACATGGACAGTTACAGCTGACCTTCAACGAAGGATACAGGCCTTGGAGATGAGATGTTTCCGAAAACTTTTAAACGTCACGTACAAAGATCGAGTTACAAACGAGGAAATACGAAATAGAATTACAACAGCAATAGGGCATTTTAAAGACCTCTTGGCAACTGTCAAAAGAAGGAAACTCACTTGGTACGGTCACATATCGAGATCAAATGGTCTTGCAAACACAATCCTCCACGGGAAGACGACGAAGAGGCCCGCCCAAAAAGAGATGGGATGACAACATAAAAGAATGGACCAGTCTCCGACCAGAAGAGTCACAGGCAGCGGCATCTGACAGAGAGGGGTGGAGTGGGGTTGTGAGGATGTCTTCCTGTGTTCCCCAACGACCTCACCGGTTACGGGATGACCTGACCTGACCTGACCTACTTTGTCTCCTATTACTAGATTGCTACCAAAATGCAGGAACCTTATTCCACATCTTGTAGGAGTGTGTCTGCCAACACAGTCTGATGGTCTTAGTTGCATTTATTCATGCATTCTTTGCTTTTCCCTTGTACATGCTCAGTCCCAATTTCTGGAGGTCGGGTCATGGGGTTAGAAAAGAACGTGTTATCCATTTCTCTCATGCCCTGCTCCAGCCATACTCAAGTTTTCCATTGTTAATTTGCTATTTCAGACCAATGTCTTAAAAACAGCGGATGTTGACGATACCAAACTTCTTGTATATTTTGTTTTATGTGTGTACACTGATTATGTTCAACTTATTTTAAGTTCACCCTTCGTACACTTTTTAGCTGATAACCCAAACATAAACCTCATTAATCAATGGCATATTACATCCCAATTTTTGTGTCTGGCTTTCATATGTTTAATTGCATCTATCTGGATGCTAAATTGTCAAGATATCGTTTTACTTGTTTGCTTATTCTTCAGTGTTCACTTCTTCAGTGTGCAATTCTGCAGTGTTCAATTCTTCAGTGTTCAATTATTCGGTGTTCAATTATTCGGTGTTCAATTCTTCAGTGTTCACTTCTTCAGTGTTCAATTCTTCAGTGTTCACTTCTTCAGTGTTCAATTCTTCAGTGTTCAATTCTTCAGTGTTCAATTATTCAGTGTTCAATTCTTCGTTGTGTGCGGTGGTTTTACTGTATTCTCAAATGGCATGTAAATCAATAAGAGTCGCGTCACTTAGGAATATTTATTTAGGTGGTCAGCGAGTTGTAGCAGCTGCCTCGTGTTCCTACAAATAGAAATGCTGTTTACAGTGCCATAAATATATTTTAATCGACGTCAATCTACATTAAACACCTACCAACATCAATCTCTAGTGGCAAATAATCTCCATTCTATCATGTCAATGCCTGCACTTCTTATATCTAACATTTATTGGGGGGAGGAGATAAATCAATCAGTCAATCAATAGAATAATCAAAACAATTCAACTTCCAGCGGAGCACAGCATCCTCAACAAATACTCGCGAAGTTTTCCTGTCATGCCATTGTCGGACCGAAAGGTGCAAATATCGCAGTCAAGCTGTAAACTTGCGACACAGCGCATTCCGCTCTCCGGACTATATCCTATTTGGAAAGCCCTATTCAGGGCTTGGTAGCGGGAGATTGAGAACGAACGCAGACGAAGACGAATAATAAGGAGGATTTTCCCCATTGTTCTATAGTGACTTCAGTATACCATCTGGGGGACACGAAAGGAAATACAAGTAGATTTGAATTATCACATTTTTGTTGTTGTTTTTTTTGTTTTTTTGCTTAGATGTTTGCCTTACTAGTTTCTACTGGCGGATGCACGCCATTTTCCACCCCAGACCGTAGTCCATTGGGCGATATCAGGACGCATAAACCAGTGCTTGGATGCATGTGTGCGTCTGTATGTACCTATGCTAGGTTTGTGCGCACTCAGAAGCTAGCCCAACCAAAGTGCAATGGAAGGGTCTCACCATGAGGGCGCGTGTGAAAGTTGTGCAAGAGTGTGACTGTAGGACAGAGTCAAATGAAACAGAGTGAGGTAAGAGAAGAGAGAAGGGGAAGAGTGGCCCCTAGGGTGACCCAGGTAAGTATCTTTAATTATCACAGCAATCTGTCGTATGCTGGAAACAACTTTGCGTGCGGCCAATCTTTTTACTACCGAAGCACTAACGAGGCATCATGGATCATAAAACAACCCTCCTGTTGATTGAAATCAACATCGTCGGACTCTTAACACAAGATCCAGGTCTGTCCAAATCTTCTGGAAACATGTCATATGAATGCCATTATTGGTGGAACGACATTGCAATCACGTGGCTGTACATTGAAAACATAATGTAGGACGTTGTACACATGGACAGGGGAAGTAAGTAAGCATCATACCATTTTTGCCCCAATTGTTAATTCCGAAATCCCTTGTTGAACCTTTTTAGTTGTTCTTCTACGCGATAAAGTCGCCCAATAGGACGGCATTATATTAGAGAACACGATCTGTATTCTTGTGGCGGACTTAATTTCTTTCCATTTCTACAAATTCCCTAAAACAATACAAATTATCGTTTGCCTTTTAAATAATATACCTCTATCGGTACCTTCTTCTCTGCAAAGGTCGTTGACACTCGCTCACCCTGGGGGCCACTCTTCCCCTTCTCTCTCTCTTCTCACCTCACTCTGTTTCATTTGACTCTGTCCTACAGTCACACCCTTGCACAACTTTCACACGCGCCCTCGTGGTAAAGCCCTTCCAAACATTTAAGTAACAACAAAATTCTCTGCAAGCCAAAATCTCATGCAATCGCAACGACATTTGCCATCAAATCTCCCCTTGAGAGGAAAGATACGATTAGAGAATATAAAAGAGGACATACATATTGGACATCCCCTCCCCCTCAAAAAGGATAATACCCTGGAACCTGGTTAGACATGCCAACGACACACAATTTCGTCAGCCTTATCTTCTCATCTATTACCACGATCATGAACAAGACCTAACACCATTCCATACCCAATCCTTCTGTACTCCATTCGATGTGTCACTATACTGAGATGGGGATACTAACAAAACCACTAGACGGCAATTCAAGACAAACAAGATGACTTGTGAGAGACACATGGTCGTAATCACCAATCGGCAACAAAGCATACAAGTTCACCACAATTCGGACCCAAGACGATTACCCATGTTGATGACCACTTCTATCCAAACATGCAAGCAAATACATACATGAACAGGTTTTATGTATTAAGAAACAACGCAGTGCTATGGAGCATAGTACCATAGTCCAACAATCATAATACAATGAGATCACAGGAAACATCCTTTGCGTCGCCCAGTATACCGTGATGAACGCAACAATACCCATACCTTGGAGCCTGGTTAGACAAGACATTGACATACAGTTTGGACAGCCTCTCATTTATTTCCACGATCAAAACCAAAACCTACAACCCTCCCATACCCAATCTTCCTGTACTCCATTCAACGTAACACTATACCGAGGTGAATATACAAACAAACCCACTAGATGACAATTAGAGAGTAAACAAGCCCACTCCAGTGAGACACATGTTCGTCATCGCCAACCGTCAACAAAGCATGCAAGCTCACCGCAATCCTAACCCAAGACGATTACCTATGTCGAGGAACACCACTATCCAAACTGACAAGCAAATACATAGTAGAACAGGCTTTATGTCTTCAGAAGCAACGCAGTTAGATGGAACATATTACAAGAATCACAATTCAATGAGATCACATGAAAACATCCATTGCATAGCCCAGTCTAACTTGCTGCAAGCTACAATACCCGAGTCACCTGTAAAGACGTTACCACCACACAACACACTGAAACGCCAAGAACCAGAATAAGGCCAGCGAGAGACAAAGATAAATCCGAAAACCACGTTGACCAACGGGCACATCACAATTAAAGACCAAGGGCAGCTATAAAATACTATTAATAAACAAGACACCAAAAAGGGAAATAACAAAGCATCTGACTGCACAGAATTCTGAGTTAAGAATAAAATAAAAAATAAAACTAAACAAAAAATTAACAGACATATAATACAACACAGCGTATTCCTATTAACTGAGATGATGTATTGTATTATGGTTTACTGTATTGCATTAGCCAATAACCAATATACAACGAGATTCTCTGAAAAGGGCTGAGAAAAATACAAAAAAATGCATATTTCTGACCATCAATGTAAAATGCAAAGCTAAATATATTATAATCACACAGCACCACATCATATCATGCGATAAATTACAGTATCTTCACATATGAGTGTTGAAATAATAGACACCATTATGAAACGTTGGATTACAGTTTTTAAAGTCACATTCCACATATACTATATGCCATGATCCCGTCTGGTATGGTATGTTATTGGTATGATGTAGTGTGGTATGGTATGGTATGGTATGATATGGTACAATACGGTACGGTATGGTATGGTATTGTACGGTATGGTATGGTCTGGTAAGGTATGGCATGGTACAGAGCGGAACGGTACGGTATGGTAATGTATGGTATGGTATGGTACGGCACGGGATGGTATGGTATTTTATGGTATGGTATGGTATGGTATGGTCTGGCACGATAAGGTAAGGTATGTTATGATCTGGTGTGATATGGTATTATATAGTGGGATAGGCAATGGTAAAATGTGGTATGGAATGATTATGAACCGCGATGATATGATGTGGCACGGCAAAATATATAATACTAACATATAACAATATAAAACTCGAATAAATTACTTAAACTATAACAAGTAATAAAATGCTATAAAACATACTATACTACGATAATATTTGACATAATCTACCATAAAACAATATAATTAACACAATGTGACCTGATACGATTTACTAAGATCGACTAGGAACTGATAAACCTCAACACAATTTTCTACAATACACAGGTTGATCACTGACGTACTACACATAATCTTTGACGAAGCATTGATAATGACATTGACTTGTAACGAACAGTTGATATACTGCTTAGCGGTAGGATTTTGTTTTGACAGAAACAAGCGGATGATTCAACCAGCTTCTACTACTAGTTCTAATACAAATAATAAGTTGTCCTTAATACACGTAATACATTGTTTACACTTAGATTACAAATACAAAGATGGAGGCACGGCTAGGCAAGACAAGACCATACATTTCAGCACAGACCCGACCGTTACTCAAAACATAAAAGACACTACACAATAAATAATACGCTCCATTACCGATATCATATAATACCTTCCCAATTACTGCTTTTATTTTTTTATTTTCATTTTATGTGTTTGCCTCACTAGTTTCTACTGGCGGAGGCGCGCCTATTCCGACCCAGACCGCAGTCAATTTGGGCGATATTAAGACGCATAAACCAGTGCTTGGATGCGTGTGTGTATCTGTTTGTACCTAGCCTGGTATTTCCGTGATGTTCCTCCCGTTGTTCCTCGCTTTTGATGTTCCTAGTTGTCCGCCGTAGGTATTTGCATAAATATGCACAATAGTTTTCCTGGGACCATTTTTATTTTCTGTCATACTTGATTCGGATCTCTTTCTTTTTTGTTTCCTAATTTCTTTCTTTCTTCCCCCCCCCCCCCCCCCCCCCCTCTTTCCTTCTTTTTTTTTTTTTTTTTTTTCCTTCTATTTTATAAAAAAAAATATAAAGCCCCCTCATACATTTTATACACAATTGTGAAGATATCAGTGTAGTGAGGTGTACAACGAGAATGAATGAGATGGAATGATTGGGAAATATAACAAACAATATACTTGATACATAAGGATTAAGAGTACAATATAAATTAATTGAAAAGTGTCTTCCTTCTGTTGTGAGGCCCATCTGTGTTGACTTCCTTCTGTCTGGTCTTGGTGTATCAGGTTTTGCCTGCTCTCATATTTTTCCATCGCATTCATGTACTCCAACTTGTAAGCGATTCACTGATTTGTGTGTCACCTTGTAGATCCCTCATCTCACCTGTGCCCTCTAGCTCTCGCAGTCAATTATGTGTTGAATGTGTGGTAGGCTCAGGAACAGAAGAACAATAGAAAGGTAGATAATTGATTAAATAATTATATATAAAAAAGGTTGATGTAGTAGTAGTATAATTATATTAAGTGTGGATATATAGTGGTGAGGATGCCCGCAGAAGGGATATACATATATAAACCTATAAATACATACATAAGTGTAAATTAAAATGTCCACATATATATATACTCATACGTACATATCTACACACCTACATATCTACACACCTACATATGTGCACATCTACATTTGTGCACACTGTAGCGTTCGTGATTTGTCACACCCACTTGCTACATAACCGATGGGCTAATTGTAGTGTGAGTCCGTTACATCATCAGTCGACGCATCTTCCCACTGAATCCACAAGCATCGACCACCGATCACCACGTGCAAGGCACAGGCGACACAGAAACTGTGGCCAAGCTAGAGCAATCCACCGAGTCTATCGCCACATGGGCACCTGTGTGTTAATTTACCCACGGACAACAATAGGTCAAATTTAGTAGAATGTAACCACACGAAGCACCACATTTTTAAGTCGCGAGGTATACCACTGTCATTTTCAGATCCAACTCAGCACGTGGAAAATGGACCTCCTGCACCGCAGGAGAATAACCCCGTGTGCAGTCATCGCAGGAAAGACGAATCTTACGCATCGTCGGACTGCGCACCAAACAAAGTGTCAAGACCTGCTATGTCTCCAACAGCCCACCAAGAACGCTTAGAGATGGTCGCACATGTCAGCAGGGCATTTCTGCTCGCTCCGGCACATGGCTAGAGGGTACACGTCTGTCCTACAGGGAGACCACTCTCTTCATGTATTGAGCAAAGAGATGAATGGTATTGCCTTCCGTAAATCAGAGCCAGGAGCTGCCAATAATGCTGTCATAAAATGGGACATCCACCTCCGTGAGGCTTGTGCAAATTCATCAATTGCCCACAAAACTCACAACCC